>CM061152.1:12695206-13295206 GCA_030710495.1 Labroides dimidiatus | reverse complement strand
AGTTTGTCAGACCTTTTGTCCATGAGGTCAGGCTGAACAGCATAAACTGTAATGAGAGTACAAAGAGCGCAGCAGGTGAACCAGACGAGGGTAAAGAGGACGAGCTGAGGATAGAGTTGCTAAAGTAGTGAGTGAGGGATTTGAAATGTCTCATCATTCAAGACTTGTGCATGAGATTTCTGCTTGTAAGGATGTTTTTGTGTTCTGCAGCTGTATGAAGACTCTGGGTCATCTTTTGCTGGAGGTACAACTCAAGGACCCTGACACTTTGGCTGTGTCTCCTCTGAGGAGTTTTGCATCACAGATTTTGGTATGGAGAATCAGCCTTCAGGGAAACTATCTTAAAACGCATGTTAAATTTATCAAAGAAATGTCTTCTCTTTTATTATTTATTATTATATTTCTCAGTTAAATATGGTGTAAATGTTGAATCTGTTTCTGTGTTTTTATGCAGGAAACCCTCAGTACTATCGGAGAGTCCCTCCCTGGTCTTGTGTTTCATCCTCTGCTGAAAAGAAAACAGGTGCCAGGCTTCCTCGAGGAGGAGGTGCGTTATCCGAAGGAGTCTTTAGCCAGCCTGGCTCATCTGGTTTTTGTCCATCACCTGACTTCTGATACATTCCCTAGTGTTTTCAGGCAAGTGGAAAAAATGTCTTTATCATCACAAAGTTTACTGATAGACTTTCCTCTCCAAGGACTTGATTCACAAAAGGATAGTGAGTTTTTGTGCAGACTAAAATTTTCAAATGACACAAAAAGATACCCTTACTTTAAGATTAAAAATATGCACCACACAAAAAAATGTGTGGGTTCTCTCCCGGTACTCCAGCTTCCTCCCACAGTCCAAAAACATGCTCATCAGGTCAATTGGTGATGCTAAATTACCTGTAGGTGTGAGTGTGTGCGTGAAAGGTTGTCTGTCTCCATTGACAAACAAACAGTCCAGGGTGTACCCCTTCCTCTCGCCCTAAGACAGCTGGGATAGGCTCCAACCACCCACAACTGAACAGGATAAGTGGGATAGAAGATGAATAATTGACACAACAGGCCACACAGCTCCTGGTACAGGCTCCTGTGATTTCACGCACTGACTACTGCAGCTCTCTTCTAGCAGGCCTTCCTGTGTCTACATTCAGACCTCTGCAGATGACCCAGAATGCAGCAGCATGTCTGGTCTTTAACCAGCCCAAAACAGCACACGTCACCCTGCTGTTAATATCTCTTCACTGGCTTCCAGTGGCAGCTCCAATCAAATTCAAAGCTCTTCTTCTGGCTTACAAAACAGTGACAAGAACGATCCTTCCTACCTGGAGTCCCTCATCCAGGTCTACACTCCTTCCCGCCCGCTATGCTCTGCCTGTGAGAGACGCCTGGTGCTTCCAGCCCAGCATGGCTCTAAATCTCTAGCCAGACTCTTCTCCTCTGTTGCTCCCAAATGGTGGAATGAATTACCCAAATCCATATGATCTGCAGAGTCCCCTTCTACTTTTCAGAGAGGTCTTAAGACTCACCTGTTCAGGGAACACTTTGGCACTTAATCTGACCCTTCTCCTCTTTGTCCTCAGGGGTCGAATAAGAAGGTCTCAGACTGAGCTCTTAACAAATGAAAGCACTGAATATTAAATGTTGCTGAATGTTGAATGATATTGCATGAACAGTGTTAAATTTTAGTTGTGGCTACTATTTAGATGGAATACTAAAAAAAGGTGGGGGGGCTACTTTGGGCACTTGATGGCAGAGTACCTGTGGCCCAAGGAATTGTAGAATTGTATTGTATTGTAGATAATTAAATGAGTGAATGACTAATTCCTCCTGCTGAAACACCAAATGACCAAAAACTGTTTGTTTTTTTTGTTTCTGTCTGTTTTCAGTCCTGTGTTCAGTCTGCGGTCAAACATGGAGCACATTCACCTCCTCTTGTCCAGGTGAGTTTATGACACGGTTTTATATCACATCTCAGTGATGACCAAATATAAATCAGAAAAACAGTCAAATAGGTGATCATTTATACAGTTGTGGGGATGAGTCTAGAAATACAGCATTTCAAGAAGTATGCACACTTTTCATTCCTTCATCTGAATAAAAAGTAAGTTACTTTTGTTTAAATTACATTAAACCACTAAAAAATGTTAAAACATAAACAATTCTTAGTAGTAATAATACATTTTATTTGGAGTTGACCTTTCAAGTCACGCAAGGTCACCTTACAGAAAATTAAAAAACAGCAAAACATTTTCCAAAAAAACCCCATCAACATAAAAACAAGTGAAGTGCAAGTGAAGGGGGGGGGGGGGGTTCCAGAGTCAGAGTGCTGAGCGACTGAAGGCTGCCAATTCTTTCATTCTTTCTTTCAAACACCTTATAATAATAATAATAATAATAATAATAATAATAATAATAATAATAATAATAATACATTTTATTTACATAGTGCTTTTCAAAGACTCAAAGAAGCTTTACGAGGTTAAGGATAAAATTCAGATAATCATCAAATACAAATATGCAAAAAACAAACAAATACAATCCAAGTGTGAAAAAAAATCTAAAATATAACAGTTAAAATTGCAGATGAAAAGCAAAGTTAAAAAGGTTGAAATAAACATATAGAGTTATAAGTGAGGTTATAAGTTAAAAGCAGTGCGGAACAGGTGTGATTTTAATTTTGTCTTGAAGGTGGTGGGGTCAGATATGGCACGAATTTGTTGTGGAAGTGAGTTCCAAAGGGAGGGGGCAGCAACAGAGAAAGGCTCTGTCCCCCCAGGTTTGGTGCTTGGCACGGTGAGGAGGTTAGCGCCAGAGGAGCGGAGGGTACAGGAAGGAGTGTAGGGGTGGAGTAAATCTTTAAGGGAGGAGGGAACGGGTACGGGTGAGGAGGCGAGCGGCAGAGTTTTGAATGTACTGAAGTTCATTGAGGAGGTTGTTGGTGGTGCTGTACAGGATACTGTTGCAGTAATCGATGCATGAAGTGATAAAAGCATGGATGAGGGTTTCAGCTGCAGGGAAAGAGAGAGAGGGGTGAAGGTAGTAGATGTTCTTGAGATGGTGGAAAGCTGATCTGGTGAGCTCATATTTAATAGCTACAGACTTTAATCCAAGGGTTCATGTTTGTTTCTGTTCTGAGCTGTTTATAAAATGATTCCCAACATTTGTTTTAATGACAGAACCGACGAGTCCAGGATTCAGAAAGGACTGGTGAGTTCAACTGAAACATGGAATTCAATTTCCTCACAGTTGCACAAAACATTTGCAAACTTTTCTTGTGACATCCAAGACTGTCCTTATTTGCTGTGAAACAATGGTGTAAAAATGTAGAGGTTTTTTTTTAATTTTTATAGTTTATGGAGAGCATGATGTTACCCGTTAACTGTCACACAGGAGCTGTATGAGAAGAGTCTGGTGCGGGTGGAGGATAACAGTCTGCCTGCAGATCTGCTGGAGATCAAAACCTTCCTCACAGTTCCTCAGGTGAGCACATATATTTATTTTTTACTTCGCTGTAATTCTCCTTGAATAAAGATTCACTCTTTTGTGCTCTCATAATGCTCATACTTTTTCAGGATTTGGTGAAGGTCATGACGCTCTGTCCGCAGCATCATTTGGTAAGAAGACAGTTCAGCTGTTTTCACCCTGCACAGCTGTGATTCACAACCGCCTTTTATTTGCATTTTTATTTTCTGAATAGAAACTTTGTGAAATAAAATATTTAGCATTTCTCCGTCTTCAACAGAGAGCCAGAGGGCTGAAGGTTCTCCAGAGGAGCATTGATAAGTTTGATACTGAAGCCAAATACAATTTTTTCCAGTGAGCTCCATTTTTCCCTCCTTAAAGTCATCAGAGTTATCTCCCTGCTCCATCTTTCAGCCTATCGACCTTTACTTCTCATCTTCTTTCAGGTACATGCTGAAAATCAGTAAACACTCAGGAGTTGAAGGCTACATCATTAAAAATATTAAGAACCAGATTGACGCTGCCCTGCAGGTGAGTGTAAAAGTTGATGTTGACTCTGTGCTCGTTTGCCACTTTTCACTTGTGTTGATGTTGTAGCTGCTGGTTTATGGCAGTGGCCGTGCAGAGCACACGGTTTAGTTATGTCTGTGATCTTCATCTTCAGCCAGGTAACGCTAACATCTGGTTTGAGGGAGTTCAGCTGCTGCCTCTGCTGCGTAAAGTTCTCAGTCTGCCAGACGGCCCAGAGACTGACCTCCTGCAGTATCTGGACAGGTCTGTACTCATGTGACACCTGAGACACAGGAAGTAGAGAAATCACAACAAAAATAGACGTTGTTTTCCTCATGAAGTTGATTTATTTATAAACTCAATCCAGAGTCCCTTTCTGTTAATTTTAAGAGTGGGGTGAAAGTGGGAAGATGCAGGAAAGAGACAGAGCTACTTACATCAGGGGCTGGAGGTGGAGTTATTGGGCTGAAACCATTCCACCAAAACTTTATAGTGGCTACAAAGGAAAAGGGGTGTTGGGAATATTTTAGAAAATAAAACAAACATTCTCTATTACTACCTTTTGGTTATTGTGCAGAAAAATACACATCTCTAAATAAACCAAACTAAATACAGTTACTGTTCAGTGACAAGTGTGAATGAGAACCAGAAATATATGAAACATTTGTCAAAAGTAGTTTTTATCACATGAAGCCATCTGAGGATTATAATTTCAGTCTTAGAGTGACTGATCTTAAAAAACAGTTTGGTGTACCTAGGGCTGATTATTTTTTCTTATGTAATGTCCTTTTATGCGTTTTTAAAACAGAATTATGGAGTCCCTGAACCTGCTGCGCTACCTCATCATCAGAGACAAAGTGACAGAGAACCAGGCGAGTTTCACAGCTGCAGTGCTGCGCCAGAGATTTGATTATTAATATATATATATGTTTTTTTTTCCATTAAATTGAGTGCCTTGGTGTGTCGTTATGTTTTTTTCTGCTGCTGTCGTGACCTTAGACTGGGATCTGGACTGAGCTGTATAAAATAGAAGATACTTTCACGAAGCCGCTGCGTGTCGGTTTGAACATGTCGAGAGCACACTATGAGAAGGAGCTGCAAAACACCATGGAAACCAAGAAGGAAAAGATCAAAGGTCAGGAAAACACTCGCCTATGTGAGGTGGCGTTTGTGTCAGTTTCATTTTTTTCTATCTCAGAGAAATAACCAATAAATAATAAGAAAACAGGTCTGAAGTGTTAGCAGAGAATACTGTGAAAAAGTCTTGAAACAGGTTTTGAAAATACATTTAAAAATGTTACCAGATGTTGAGTATTGACTAATCTGAAAAATACATTTGGAGGTAACTCTGGCTGTGATAAATACAAGAAAAGAAAAAAATAAACAGTTGATATCCATGTTTTGAAGAACACTTTAATTTTGACATCTTGGGTGTGTATTTCCCAGCAGAGAACTCGGTGCTGTCAGTGACCGTCGGTGACGAGAAGCTGCCGAACATGACGTCAGAGTCACACATTCAGGTCAGCACCTGCTTTACATTCATGACAATAAAAATCAGATTCTGCAGCTCTGAGGTGATTGAATGTGCAATCTGTCCTTTTAGGGTCTGCACATGGCACTTCACACGTTCGACATGATCGAGAGCGTGTTGGTGCGAATAGAAGAGCTCACCGAGGTGAAGGAGGCTCTTTAGATGGACAACTCATCATCGTCTGAGGGGCTGAGGAAACAAAGTCTTCAACTGTTGATGTTAAGGTTTACAAAAAAAACAAAAAACGAGCCACATAAGTTATAAATACATCATCAGAAACTTAATTTGACGTAAAAGTTGCATAATAGTGTCTACAAAACAGACGACTGGACAGTTTGCATCTCTTCTTTATTAAATGTTCAAAGCGTTGTACACAAAACTGTTTATTCTGACAACTTTTATACTTGTGATGACAAATTCAAGATGACATCCTGGTTTTGAAGCAGAATGTCATTTATACTGTTAAATAAATTCCTTCCTTCCATTCATTTTCCTCTTTTATTAGAAAATACAAACATTTGTTTACGTTACTCAATGTTATAATTTAACACAACAGAAAACAGTCATACAGCAGCATTCGTCACATAAAAATTCTTTCACACCTTCAAATTTACAAGACTTTCAAGCTTTCAAGAGAAACTTAATCTGCTGGTAATGTGAATGTAAGAAAACAAATTTTTCACCTTTTTGGAAAAATTACATTTTGTTTTTTTTGTTTTTCTTCGGGATAGATCAAAGTTGAGCTGAGCTGTCACATCAAACTGTAGTTAGTATTTGATCTAAAGTGACTTTGTCCTGGTTTGTGAACTGGCTTGGATATATATATTAAAATCTACATAGCATTTAAAGGACAGAATAACCACATATAAAATATATCAGATCTCTTTTCTGTTGTGTAACTTTTCCGTTTCGCTTAAAGCTGCAGTGAGAGGACAGCCGATTTACAAAAAAGATCATCTTTTATTCAGTTCAGCTGCAAACTGTGAAAGTATAAAACACTAAGTTTTTCATCCTGAACCAGAAGCTTCAGAAGCTCAGTGGTCAGCTCTCCTCCTGGTCTCACAGACCTCTGAACAGCGGGTGCTGTAGGGCCTGTGCAGCTGTGATCCTGGTGGCAGGGTTCAGGTCCAGCAGTCGGTCCAGCAGGTCATATGCCTCATCTGGAACTCTGTCCCAGCCCCGCTCATCCTCCTCCACCTGAGAGTCATTCTGTGAGCTCTGTTTGGAGAGGCAGGCAGTGTCTGCACTCCCCGACTGTTTATGCTGCTTCGGGAGACTTTTGACTTCTTTGTGTTGCGTTCTCTGAGAGGATCGATGCATTGGTGTTTCATCTTGGATTCTGTGATGACGAGTAGAGGCAGCATCTGTGTTTGCTTCAGGGAGAGGTGTGATTTCATCATCAGGAGACGGCCTGCGTCCTCTCAGTGTCTCACAGAGGGCTCTGAGGTCCTGTGGAGGAAGCTCCCGACTGCACACCACTGACTTACCTGCAAACAACAACAACAACAAAAAAAACCCAAACATGTTCATCACCAACACAACATTTGAACACATCATGAATAGATGAATTCAGTGATCATCATAGACTGTTAAAGTCTCTATGAAATCACTCGTCTCTTTCCATTACAGAGTTTTGAAGCCTATCGTCGACAGAGCTTTACTGGTAATGCTGAACTCAACACAGCTCATCAAGTTCAGCCGCAGTAAGGAGGCGGGTCTTTAGCCTCTTTGCAGACAGCTACAGGGTGCCCACCTGTCAGTCAGCCATGCCCTTATATGGGCGAAACTCATGTTTACTAACAACAGCTCACATGCTGGATCTTATTTTGAACAAGGCTGCTGGACGACAGTCAGAAGAGATTATTGTGTTAGTAAATCAGCACTTTAAGTGATGAAAAACTATAATAAATACACACCGAACGCCTTGGCAGCCTGGATGGTCTCTCTGGAGCCTCTTATGGTCATGATCTGCGTGAGGGCAATGAGGTCATCACCTGCTTTGAAGAACGGGTAACGTCCACTGAGCAGAGAGAGCAGGATCACACCGGCTGACCACATGTCTATGGCTGCAGCACAAAAAAATGAGAGAGTACAAAACAGTGCATGTTACTAATAATCAGAGAGAGAAAATGAACAAGTTTGAAGTGAACTGTAAGTTTCTGTCTGTCATGGTCTGAGATACCCTACCTGTTCCTTGGTTTGGACACTTTGTGAGGACTTCTGGTGCTCTGAAGCCTGGAGTCCCAGCCCTGGGAGCCACCTGCTGCTTCCTTCAAATGAATGAAAACAACAGTAAGTGAAATAGAAAACCAATCAGAGGCAACGAGAAATAATAAAAAAGAAAACCTTAATAAAAATCTCTACACATTCAAATTTTATGATAACAAATACTGATGTCTCCAAAAGTTTAGAAACAAGATCAGATTTGTACAAAAAAAGCTTCGCAGCATGCTTAGGGTCAATATCTTACAGTGGTTTAAAGGTTCTAGTTTCATTCATTAATTGGTTGATGCCTTTTTTTCTATTATTGTTGAGAGCACGACTTTTAATTGTGCATATTATGTCTAGAAGTTCTTTTTTTTTAGTTGGTTCCATTCTACATTCTTATTTTTGTTACCTGGACATGCAGATGTTGCAGACACGGTCGGTCTGGTGGCAGCTACAGGTGAGGCCCTGCTGTACGGCTCTCTGAGGTTTCTGGAGGCTGCTCTGGGTCTTGACAGGAAGCGGGCCCCGAGTTGCAGCAGATAACCTCCGGGTGGCTGGGTCCTCTGTTTTTGTCGACTTTACCAGCTAAATGAAATATTTCATTATATATGAAATATAATAACAGAAAATATTAACTCAAGTTTATGATTCAGTGGTTCTTCCACATTCTGCTAAATTTCTTTAGACAAACTCTTGCTTAGATTTCAATTTTGCAGTGTAACATTTTTTGGCTCATTTCTAGTAAAAAAATGTCAAATTAGAAGTGCAGATGGCCTAGTGGTTATGGTCGTGCTCCATATGGGCAAAAACGTCTCTTGAGCAGGCGGCCCGGGTTTGAGTCTGACCTGTGGCTACTTTCCTGCATGTCACTCTCCACTCTCTCACCCTGTTTCCTCCTCTGTCTACTGTCCTGTCCTCTCAAAATAAAGGCATAAAAGCCCAAAAAATAACTTAATAAAAAAATGGTCTAATTAGATGAGACTTAATATGAGACACATGCTCCTGACAAGACCAGAGAAACGTCTTACTACAAGAATGAGATCTGCCAATGGGGCGAGAAAAACATTCTTGTCAGGTTTCTTGTAATCAGAATGTCTTAATGTGAAAAACAAATCACTTTTCTTACACCATCGGCAGATCTTTTTTATTCTGTCATTTCTGTTTAAAGACACTTTTTTGCACTTGTCAGGTGAATGTGGTCTGTACTAAGTCTAATAAGACAATCTAATTTAAAAAATAAGGCTTAAATCTTGCTTAATTTCCGTTTTAGCCGTGTACCCTCTACTTGCTCACCTCTGTCTTAACAGCAGCTTGTTTAGTGGTGGAGGGAGCTGGAGCACAGCTGTTCAGGTTCCTCTCTCCAAACACCGGCCGAGGCACTTTACGTAGTCCTGTCAAATCCTGGAGAAAACAAAGATGCAAGTCAGAATCCGGATCAAACCAAAACATGAGTGAAGAAAGAAGAAAGTAAAGTGATGTACTGAAAAGATATTTTTACATATCCTCACTGCTCATTCCTCACTCTCAAAATAAGTTTTATTTCCCTCTTTGAGGACTCTGCTTTCACAGGAAAAAGAAAAAAGAGTGGGACAGAGGTATTGGTTGATTGCAGAATGAGACACCTTTGTGTGCTTTGTGCGCGGTGCGGAGGTGGCGACAGTGGTGGTGACAGTGCGTGCTTTTTTAACCACTGCCCTCTGAGAGGCCGAGGAAGATGTGGTGGTGGAGGAAGAGGAGGGGGAAGGTGGCAAAGTAGCAGTCTGCTGTGGAGGTGGAGGCAGTGTTGTGGAATCTGTGGTGGATTTGGGAGGGACTCTAACTGCTGCTTTGCTCTGCTGTGTTGCTTCGTGTTTTCCCGTGGACCCTCCACCTTTCTGCAAAGACCTTTGCCTCACCACCTTCAGCAGCTCGATCTGAGTGTCTGCTGTGCCCTGAGCCAAGCCGAAGTCCACCAGCGCATACCTACAAACACATTTTAAACAGAGAAATGAATAAATCAATAAGAACTTATTTCCCTCAAGTCTAGATAGGATGCTAAATTAAACCATTCAGTTAGAGACCAAAATGTGGCTGCACTTATCACAGAGAGGCGTGACTACTCACATTCTGCTGCTCCTGTTGTAGAGGAAATTGTTTGGTTTGATGTCCCGGTGAATGATACCAAACTGATGGATGTGTCTCAGAGCCTTCAGCAGGTGATAGACGTACAGACGGACCTCTTCGAAGCTCAATGAGCCGATTATTTCCTGATAAAGAACATTTTGAAAGGATTAGAAGTTGGATTAACAGTGAAGGGGACATCTCAGAAACACTTTCTTCAAGTGAAACGATGTACATACCACAATAGGTTTATGCTCCATATAAGGCATGACAATCACCACATGGTCCTCCTTCCTGAAGCAGTACGTCACCCCCATCACATTCTCTCTGCCTCTGCACAGTGTGGAGAAGGAAATAAGAGGGAGCCATGAGACACAAGAAAAAAAAGACAAGAGATGAATCTCTAACTGCAGCATATTTAATAATCTTTAACTGTAACTATACAATATATTTGTACAGCCTGACAACACAAACATGAACATATAGAAAGGAACATACAACAGGTATAAAATCCCATAATGACAACATCAGTAAACGAAATAAAGTTATTTATTTACTAAATATAAATATAAAAATACGTCACTTTAACATTTTTTATACCCTGCAACAGTGAGACACTGGAGCTCAGCAGCAATGCGTGTCGGATGGCTGGTTGGGATGAGGTGCTTGAGAGCAAACATCTCTCTCCTCCCATCCCTCAACTGAGCCTCACCCAGATACACCGAGCTAAAAGTTCCTGCGGCACACATACACTCATCACACAAATAGATCCAACAACACACAAAATCAAGGTTCTTTTAAAGCATTAGTATAAAGTGATTACCTTCTCCAATTTTGTCTACAATGTGGAAAACTTTCGCCAGCTGAGGAACAGATCTGTAGAGTGACTCGATGTCGAGCTCTACATCCTCTGAAAGAAACAGGACAATGACAGAGATGCAGATCATTCTTTTGGAGAAAAAAACCCCCATAATTCTCACTCACATTAACTGGTATGCAATAAGTACTGATAAATGTTCTGCAGAGAAGGATCCATGAGCTATTCGGTTAAAGCTGCAAAAAGTATGTGAACCCTTTGGAATTACTCGGATTTATGCATAAAATGGTCATAAATGACAAATGGTCACTCAACAACAGGCCAACACAGTCTGCTTAAACTGATATTACACAATTATGTTTTTATTGGACACATACAAATGTAAACATTCACAGTGCAGAGTGAAAAAAGTATGTGAGCCCCAAGGATAATGACTTCTTCAAGCCATGCCTGACGTGAGCCACGCTTTGCACAAATAAGCTCTCAGAAGACCTAAGGTTAAGAATTGTTGACTCGCATAAAGCTGGAAAGAGTTACAAAAGTATCTCTAAAAGCCTTGATGTTCATGACAACTGTTTATATATGGAGAAAGTTCAGCACTGTTGCTGCTCTCCCTAGGAGGCTGTTCAGTAAAGATGACTATAAGAGCAGCGCAGAATGCTCAGTGAGGTGAAGAAGAATCCCAGAGTGTCAGCTAAAGACTTATACAAATCTCTGCTCACATCTCTGTCACTAAATCTCCAAAAAAGTAAAACACTGAACAAGACTGGAATTCATGGGAGGACCCCACAGAGGAAGCCACTGCAGTGCAAAAAAAAAAATCACTACTGCATGTTTGAAGTTTGCAAAAGAGCACCTGAATGTTTCACACCACAACTAACAAAATATTTTGTGGACTGATGAAACCGAAGTGGAGTTGTTTGGATGTGGAGAGAGAAAAAAAGGCACAGCACAGCAACACCAAAATCTAATCCTCATGGTTTGGGACTGCTTTGCAGCCTCAGGACCTGGATAAAAGGCTATCATTAATGGAAAATTGAAATTTCAAGTTTACAATACATTTTTTTTCCAGAAAACTTAAGGCAATCTGTCCACCAATTGCAGCTCAACAGAAGGTGGGTGATGCAACAGGACAATGACCCAAAGCTCAGAAGTTAATCAGCAACAGAACAGCTCCAAAAGAAGAAAAAAAACCTGAATGCCTTCTGGAGTGGCATGACTTCAAGAGCGCAATTCACACCAGACAGCCCGAGAATTTTGCTGATATGAAAGAACGTTGAAAGAAGACCCCCTGACTGTTGTGCAGGTCTGGTCTGCAACTACGGGAAACATTTGGTTGAAGTTATTGCAGCCAAAGGATGATTAACCAGTTATTAAATCAAAAGGTTCATATTCTTTTTCCAGCCTGCACTGTGAATGTTTACAGAATGTGTTCAATAAAAATATATAATGGTTAGTGTAAATGATAAGTGAATGATAAGTTTAAGCAGACTGTGATGGTCTGTTGTCCTGACCAATTTACACAGCTATCCAGGTTATTCCAAAGGGTTCCCATATTTTTTCTTGTTACTACATATTTTAAAATGCATAATTTTTTTGTTCTGCCTCCAAGATTAGATTTTCTTCAAGCTAAATACAATAAAACGTGAAAAAAAATGTCAATTTCGGGACACATATTAGCTATATATCCAAACATAACCCATTAAAGTGGCGTACTTGTAACTGAAATTTATGTTCAATTTATTATCTGCATACTTACTGGGGATTCTGCTCCTCCTGTGACCTCTGTTAGATTTAACACATCCATTTGAGCTCATGCCCTCAGTGCAGACAGGAGAAAACTCCATCGAATAAACGAAGGAAAGTCACTATTAAAGAAAACGAAGACAGTTAAAGCACCGTCAATGTAAATGCCACGAATGATAGATGTGAAATTAACTGCTACGTTCTGTCTGACAGTAAGTGAAAATCCAAGTCAAATTCATCAATGAGTTATTGGAACTCTAACTGGTTAAATTAGAGGGTAAGACGACATTGTGTGGCACTTATTCCGATTTACGCTCTCTTGTCTTTTATTCACACAATTCAGCACGCTGTTAGCCACAGCCTGTCAGGCTAACCTTTTCTCTTTAGCGAACAGAAACAAACTTACCTCCTCAGGTGGTCGCTTATTAAGGTGGTTCCCCTAACTAACAGTCAGAAAATCACTAAGCAGCCGTGTAGTAACAACCAATAAAATGAAATACTGAAAACTAACTCGGTGAATGTATCGATAAAAACATTTGTTGGGAGTTTTAGAAAGTAGCTTTTCCGCCAACAACAAACTCCCCGCGAAAAGTGACGTCAGGAATCTTCTCGCGCTACATCACTAAGATCACGCGATATCTCTCCACCTCCAACCCTATGCTCCAACCCTACAATCTTTGCTCAAACCAACCCTGCGCCGTTGATAGATTATTTTTCATGTCGCTGCTCCAACCGACAAAGTGGTGGGATGAATTCTCAATCGATTATGTTGTGTTTGCTGTTTTTAGCTTTCAAGTGAATTTAGTATTCAAAGAACAGAGCTAGGATTGGTGTATTAAATGAGGTACTTGTCTAACTGAAATCAGGAAAGTGAACTACAATGATTACTGATGAATAAGACCGAGCTTTCCTTTAGTTTCAGTGTAACCCTACAAGTAGTTCTGTTATTTTTCAACAAAAAACCTCAACAAATAAACATATACTTTATTGTATCAATAACATTTTTAAATATTTGAACCCATTAACAACATTTTTTTAAGTTTTCAGTATGAGTATATAACATTTCTGAAACAGTCAGCATACTTCTAGTGTCAACCTTACATTCAATAAAACTCATGAACACAAATACAACACTGTCTTGATAACATTCCGAATTTGGAGAAAAAACAAGCACTTTAAAATATGCCATCAAATATTCCAAAGAATGCTTCCTCTTCTTTGCTGCTGTTGCTGAATAGTATGTAAAAAGACAAGTATACAGATTAGCTTAAGTTTGTTACATGTAAACCATCAAATCAAAATGTATGCCTTGTAAATGTCTTTTTCTGTACCTTCCACTGACAGATGAGTTGATGTTGGCTTGGGAGCTCACATTTGAGAAAAAATTAAACCTTGAGCGTGGGGCCACTTGGCTCTTGCTCTGTTGGGGGAGGTATTCTGGTGTTTTTGGGATGATCTCTGTCTTGGGGCTGCTTTGTCTCTAAACAGGTAGGAGGAGAAAAAGACATTACATACGCCCAGTAGCTCAGCAAACCACAAAATACTTGCTGTGATTTTAGAAGGCTTTGTACCAGCAACTTTCATTGAGCATTAAGATATTCAGAAACAATGATATACTTGTACACATTTTTGTATACAAAGATTCAAACTGTTTTTTTTTTCACAGTGAACAGTCTGTCATTTAAAAAACTGTATTTTTTTAAATCATCATGTGCTCTTTTTGCATACAAATCTAAAAGCAACATAGAAATACCTTTTTATAGAAGTCAAGTGTAATTCTGCTCTGTGGTCTTGCTGTGACTGATGGTGAGGGTCCTGGTCTTACAGGACACACAGTTGATGAAATTGACCTAAAAAAGACAATATGGATACTTTTTACACCGTTCACCACAAAATAAAACCTCAGTGATTTATTTATAGTGCACAATTCTGTCATACCTCAGTGGTGTTCTCTCAGTGGTTACACACGGATGATGGTGTAACACTGGTGTTGCTGCAGGAGTAAAACCTACACATGAAAAAAGTTTCATTTTTCAATCATTTTTCATAGCCCCTTACAGGTGACCACGACATTAAAACTGCAGTGCATGTGCTTCCTCCTAATGAATTAGTTGTTTGTCAAACTTTCCTCTACCTGTTGTGTTGTAGTCCACAGATTTCTGAACTGGAGCAGCACATGAGACTGAAGATGTCTCGCTGGCATGCACCAGGTTCTCATCATCAAAGTCATCCCAGTCGTCCCATTCATTTCCCAGGTCGAAGCTCACAGTGGGTATATAGGAGCATTTCGTTTTTGTTTTTTTATTGAGGGGATCCTTGTCTGACATGACTGAAGCCCTCTTTGAGGGGTTTGTTGACATGGTCTGATTCGGAGGATATTTCTGGTTCTGAGGTTCACAGGTCATCCACACTGAGGAGCCTGAACACAAATGAAGAAGCAATGAAGGTGAGTTAATATTGTTATTGTGACATATTAAAATTTATTTTAAAAAGTGGTTTATATAAAATTGGTACTCTTTATAAAAGTATAAGACCAAGTGGCTTATTTAATACAGAAAAACATACTTTGTCTGTGCGCAGGAGATGGAGCAGTCGTCTGCACAGATTCCTCCACCTCATTCATGTCCACCAGGTAGTCATTGTAATCTCAAAAGGAGGGATAAGACCAGAGACAGAAGAAAACAGTCACAGGCCATGTAAGGTTAAACCCTGCAGTTTTGAGAAATATGGTGAGTTCATGTTTTGTTTTTATTTTTATGCCACCTGCTTACCATTATCAAAACTGTTCAAATAACTGTCACCATCTGGTGGCTGAGTAAAGTCCTGTCTTGTCAGATCCACGGCCTCGTTGTGAGGTTTCAGTAAATCCTCAGACCAGCTTCCTCCAAGCCTTTAATAAATAAGATAAGACAGATAGATTTCAGTGTCACACAGTCAGGTGGTATTGGACCTCAGCTGATTCCCACCAATGTTTTTGTTGTGCCTGCATCAAATTCTTTTATTTGCAGCAGCTGTAAGCAGAATATTGTTATGGTATTACTTACTTGTGAAGCAAAATAAGTGTAACATGTCTCTGTGAATACCTGGAAACACAAAGTAGCTTCTCTTTGGGTTTGTAAGAAAACTCTTGGATGTTGACAGACACAGACTCTTCGCTCATTCTCATCTGGAAGACAAAACATAAAACATTTATTTAGCTTGATGTGATACAGAGACATTTAATAATACCTATAAACAATCCAAAATAGACTGTTGATATCTAACCTAGTTAAAAAATACAATGATGTAATAATAATAATAAAATTTATTTATATAGCGCTTTTCAAGAACTCAAGTTCTTGCATGTACTTGCGGCTTGCATATTAATACTTAAAGTTTTTTTTATGAGTATTACATACTTTTTTTGAATTTAGATAGAATGACCTTAAAACACACTGTATCTATCTAACACTATACACTCTAACCTACATACTCAACCTAAACTTAATATACACATTTAAACTGCATATCTTCATGGCTGGACTTTCTTTGTATATATTTTGTACATACTGTATATATATAAAATCTGTGTTAGTTATTTATCTTTTTTATTGCATGTGTTTTCATATAACTGGTTCATACTTGTTCTTCTCAGTCAACATTCAGCTCCTGTATTATTGACATTTATTTTAAAATAATTTAATCCAATTGTGACTTCACAATGACTCATCTGCTTTTTCTGCAGATTCAACATAAGGACAAGGCACAGCAAGGAAGGTCTTTTTCTTTTGAGGACAAAATGGCGAATAGGACTTTCTCAGATTAAAACATTTTTGTGATTGTACAACACAATGAGTTGACTAGTTTGAGGTCAACAGCTCTTAGGTTTTTGTCTGTTTATGTTTTGTGAAGAGTGAATGATTCATGCATGTACCAGCTCAAAGAAATTTCTCTCTCTTTTGGTTCCTCACCTTGAGCCGTTTGACAGGAGTCGGTGCAAGTGTTTCATTCCTGCTCCTCAGGTCGTTCAGATAGGAAGAAAAAGTGGATTCTTGATTTGTTGACCTCTTCCGTGCCACAGTCACACCTACTTTACCTGAGGAGTGCAACACACATGAGCTCTAATCCACAGTTGAGATATACAGTAGCTGCTCTATAATGTAGACAGGCATACAAAGTTAAGCACAGGCTGGGTCTGAAAGTGCACAAAAATACACATTCAATTAAAAAGTACTCACAGCAGTCGTGACCACAGAGATCTTTATTCTTGCAGAAGTGGTTGCACTGTCTTTTGTTGCCTAAATCTGATGGTTCATGAAATGATATGAAAAGACAGAGAAAAAAATCTCATATTTAACAATAATATCAATGGAGTTCAGTTCATAAGGCTCAGAAAGGAAGACTGGGTGAATCCTGGACTTATGAAGGCCTACATTTCTTCGTTTTTCTATGAAAATGTATTTTGTTTGTCAGTATCATCTGAGGTGTAGTACCTGTGTCAGTGGCAGGTGTAGCATTTTCCCTCTGAGCTGCCACATGAACTGAAGGCTGTGGTTTCACTGCAGAGTGCTGCTGTCTGTGCCCAGCAGGATCACACGATATGTGGTATGGATTTTCCGTTTTAGACCTCTTGGCTTTAGAGAAGTACACGTTGAACTTCTGCTGGATGTCCAGGCCAACTGTGGGAGAGGAAATGATTAAAATGCACATAAGATTTCTCCTCTATACAGCAGGAATATCTGCAGATATTGTAAAAACTTTAACGTGAATCACAAAAGTGTTTCCGAGGTTCACCATATTCTGAGCTGATGAGACTGACGCTGATCTCCTCTCCTTTTGAGGCCTTTGCCACCTCGATCTTCTTTGACCAGCTTCCACTCTTCAGTAGCACCAAGTCCCTAGAACAAGACGGTTCCTGGTAGAAATCCATTCACTACTGGTTTTTAAAATTAGACCTTTTGTTTGAGAAACTGGTTACGTTTCTAAGGTGATTTTCTCACGTGAGTTTCTGTAGGTAGACCACTTTATTGTCAGAGTCTCCGATGATCAGAGAAACGTAGTGGTGGTTGGGAGCAGTTCTCCTGGACCGCAGCTGTGCCTGGTTTGTCAGGTTCACCTTTAGCACAACCTCAGCCATGCTACAGCTATACCTGGGAAGCTGCAAAATACAGCAAGGGGAAAAAGGGACAAAAGAGCTATCAAATAAAACCTCAGATAAAATGAAGACTTATTGGAAATACATTATTCTAAACTTTTTACCTGCTCCAGTGTAACGTCATACTTTGGGAGATGTATGACAGACTCTCTGATCAGGTTGCCAAATGGGGGATGTCTGTTGACAATCTAAATAAAAAGGAATAATGTAAAAAATATATATCCAAATAGGTTGCACAGCCTTTCCCTGAATTATTCAAGACATTTAAGTGTAAATGTGAGATATGGTGACCACAGCATCATAGTCCAGTGTCAACATCTCCTCTGATTCACTTCAAATAATGCTAGTATCAAATGATTCAAATAAAATATACAGAAATTTTGTAATTTTGGTTGTTTTTTTTTGACTGACCAGCTCAAGCTCTCTGGGATTAGTTTGCTCTATTTTGCTGAAAGTGGTGAGTCCAGCGTTCACCATGGCAGCTGATAAGGTCAGGCCTGAAATACAAAGCATATCATTTAAAAAAAACCCTCATGATTACCAGTAGTTTGTTTGTATACCTAATAGATGGATTGATTAGTTGAGATGCTTTGTAATAGGAAACCACTCTACCTATCTTCTCCAGCTGTCTGGAAACATAGGGTGAGTTTTCCCAAAGCTTGGCTCTGAAGCATTTAGCCAGGATCAGAGAGTTGAGCAGAGCAGAAAATTCCGTCTTGGGCGCCTGACTCAGAAACTCGGACAGGCCTGATGAGGATCAAAATATAATGAAGTAGAAATATTTACTCAGATGGAACACTGTTTCTTTTTGTTATCCCCTAATGTAGCCCACATACATTTGCTGATGCGCATCCCATTCCTGAAGATCTTTGCGGTGTCCTGTGTAAGTCCAAACTCTGGGATTGAGATGCAGCTCAGCTGAGCCTGAATCAAGCTTAAGACAAAGCAACGGACATAAAAGTCACAGTCGGTTCACAGAAAATGAATCATATCAATACACGAGCTTCTGGTTTTCTAGATAAGAGGGCATTGACCAAAAAAACCTACCAGTTCACTTTCATTTCACTAGACTTGATCTTTCCCTCCATAGGAAACCTGAACAAACAGAAAGAAAAGATCTGATCCAAAACAACAAATGACAGGGTGATGTTATTGTTTATGAGGATGTCAGGTTAGTAAATGTCTCTGACCTGATGGTGATCCTGTTCTTGTCCCTGTTCAAAGTGTTCAAAGGTTTTTTCTCATTCACTCTTAGCTGAATGTTGCTGAACTCTTTGCTCCTTGAGACCAAATCAATCTGTACAGACACTTTCCATCAAAACAGCTTCTTCTTTTAATGCCTTGATCTATACACAGCATCTCAATACTGAAAGGTATTCCTAATCTGCAGAATCTAGTTTAACAACATGTTGTCACTGTGTGAACCAGGAAGGTTACATACCAGGTCAGGCAGATTCTCAGTACCAGCCACTTTGCTGAACTGTTTCATGGTGTCAAAGGCAACACAGTATCTCGCCATCAACTTGCCGACCTCTGCAAAGAGCAACAAGCAACCAAACAGCTTACCTTATTGAACATTTGGCAAAAGTAACAAAAGAGGGGTGTTGTCAAAGTTAACATTGATGAACAAAGTTAAAGAAAAAGTATAAACAGATACTTAAAAATGCACAAACAAATGACTATAATGTTGTCTGTACCCGTTGGTTTAATGTTGATGTCTTCATCCATGTGAATCAAATCGAGGGAGGACAGAGAGTTCAGATTCTTCAGACACAGCTCTGTGATATGGCAGGACAATAAAACATACACATTCATTTTAATTGGTTGAATAACTTGCATTAACACAAGATTTCAAAAGTCATCAAAGCAAAACCATTCCTGGCCCACCTTGTAGTTTTGCTTCGATTCCATTTCTGTCCAAGTCAGCCGAGAAACCTTAGAGTGTATTTGAAGCAAACACTTCGTTAGGTATAACATCAAGTTATAAACAATGAGGATGAAAAAGCTGGACGCTGCTTTTGATACAATTCATTGTCTCTTTGCTTGGGTTTTGACTTCTGACCGTAGTGTGTGGGGTTCTTCAGCGCTCTAATGTAGAGGAGGGTAGAGCGTATCCAGTCCAAAGCCATGTTGACATCACTGATGGTTTGGAGAACAATCTCAGCATTCAAGTGCTCCACGAGGTGACTGTGTAAGCTGAATAAAAGAGGTGTACTGTTACCCCCTGTGATACTGTATAATCTCTCTACTGTGGGAGAGCAAGGGTCAGGAACACACACAAAAAGAGAGAGAGAAAGCAAAAAGGTACCTGCTCTCAACAATTTCCACCCCACTCATAAGTTTCATGTATTTGTCTCTGGTTTCCATCTTGGTCATGATCACTGCAGTCGCTGATGTGTCAAACTAGAGGACAGAAACACAAATGGGCTTACATCTGTTTTTTTTCTTGTTTTTTTACATATCTGTTTGTTACGATGGAGGATTAGGGCCAAGTAATAAAAAAAGTAAATTAATATAGACAAACTATAGACTAAAATAACGAGTTTATTCTCCAAAATTTAAGAGATTATTCTCGTAAATTTATGACTTCAAAAAGGTTTCGGAACTACCCCTTTAGCTTCAGCCAGTGGTTCTTAGATGAGTTTTTAGGGCAGCACCAAAATATTTTGAGGGAATAGGAAGCTCATTTAAAGTGCTCACATGTTCCTCTGTCTAACAAAGTGTTCATCGTTTAGAAGAAGATCTTGATTTTATAACACCTGGTATAACAACACACTTCAAGAGGCCACCAGACACAATTCACAAAAATGAAGTCTGGCGGGTTTAACATGAGCAATGTAAACAGCAATACCAGATTCAAAGAGGCTAGTGCATCTGAAAGGGGAATACTGTCTGGCAAAATTCTTTCTGCCATGCTGACTTATGTTTCCAATTACAACCTTAGCCTGTAAAAATGACGACCTTCAGCTGACCTACATTAGTCTGGTACACTTGCCCTGAGAGATTATGTTGCAGCCATTGCAGCCTGTAAAACAGCTACTCAATGAAATCTTTAAAGGCAATTTTTAACTCATTACTCAACCTCGATTAACAAAATGTGCAAATTAGGGAGCAGCATAATGACAAACTGCTCAGACCTGTTATTTGTTTTTTGTGTTTGTGTTCAAGGACAAGCCTTAACAAAAAAATAAGCCCTTTTCTGGCATTACTTGTGGTCTTCCAGCTCTTCCTATCATCTGCAGCAGGTCAGCCTCGCTGTACTCTTCACAGGAGCCGGACACATACTGCACAGTGGACTTAATCACCACCAGATGAGCTGGTAGGTTCACCCCCATGGCCAGAGTCCTGGTGGTAACTAGGATATAAAAGAAATCAGACCACAGGCAGACATTCAGAGGCCATGAAATGCAACACAAAGCTGATCTTCAGTTGTACCAGCATGTGGTAAAAGTTTCTGACTGTTTCACACTATGTTGTGGTCTGTTTGCTGGCACGTTTGTTTAGAGCTGCACCAAAATGATTCAGAAGGTATCAAAATTATAACAAATAATTCCATTTTATGATCTTACTCTTCTATTCATCTGAGCAGATGAAAAAATAATAACACTGCATGTTGAATTATTCAATATAGACAGATATAAAACTTTTTAGACAAGTTTATACTCCACCCTGTAGCTATAAAACCTGGAAGAATGTTTTGTGATGATAAAATTCTGTACAAGTAAAACACTGTACGAGTCATGTGTTAAACCTGACACACTTGCCATTCTTGTCTGCAGTATCACAAAAAAAATAAAAACATAGATCATATTGCATGCTTATACAGTTACATATCCCTTTACAGTACATAATAAAACATTGTTAGCAACAGAGTCTCACAGAGGACAGGCAGGTCTCCAACAGTAAAGGCGTTTTCAATCAACTTCCTGTCAGACAAGTCTACTCCTGCATGGTGGAAACCCACACCTAACATCACCAGATCTGGACAACAGACAAGACACAAAAACAGTGTTATAATAAAGTGACCATGAATGAAAGTCTGTCTCTGATGAGTCTTCATTCATGGTTCAAAACAGACTCACCTTTGAGTTTTGAATCCAGAATAGAGTTTGCATATTTCATCAATCTAAACAGAATAAAAAGTGAGAATAATTAAAGAAAAGATAAAGCTCTTTGTGAAATTAACTTTACTGAATGGCGAAAGGTTTGAATCAGTGAGAGATAGATGATTGGTAAAAACATACCTTTGCTTGTGCTCGATGCTCATAATGAAGCGAGCGCCCTTGGCCAGAACTGTAGCTGACTGCTGGGCTCCTTTCCTTGTAGAACAAAACTATGAAATAAAATAATCATTAAAACACAGACATACCAGATCCCACCAACTTAAATCAGTCCAAAACACATGCAGGAAAAAAAGAGATTAGCCTGACCTACCACAAGTGCAGGTTTCTGTTCTGAGTATGTTTGAATTATGTTGGCAATCTTGTAGTTGAGAGACAGGTCAAATTTGAACTCTGACTGGTTTCGACTGCAGGGGAATCCAAGCACCACCTTTCTCAGCTTCACGGGACGGTGGCTCTCATCCATGTCCAGAAATGTGGCTGGGCCACTCTCATTAGAAAGCCAGTCTGCTATCTAACAACAGGCAGACATTTGCCAAAAAAAAAAACAAA
This sequence comes from Labroides dimidiatus, assembly GCA_030710495.1. NCBI lineage: Eukaryota > Metazoa > Chordata > Actinopteri > Labriformes > Labridae > Labroides > Labroides dimidiatus. Next base: position 13,273,040 of record CM061152.1, on the reverse strand, counting down.
ACATCACTGGGAAAAATTTGCCCACATTACTGTAACAATAACTTTCTAGCTCGTTTTTTTTTCCGGCTTACATCAGTGATGTTGGGTATGGTGGCTGATGCAGCCACAAACCTCATAGAGAGGTTTTTCTCTGGATTCTGTGCCGTCCTGTAAGCATTAACAGCCTTCATCCGGCTCACCACCACCTCTAGAGTGGCACCGCGGGTCGCATCCTTCACTACATGCACCTGGGAGAACAAGTTATATAATGTTACCATGTGAATTTGGAAACTTTTTTTATATTATTTATTCAGTTGTGAGAAAATGTAGCTGTCTTTTACCACTGAAATCTGTGATTAACATAAGTAAGTGTACCCTATGCTGACTTTAGTAGATGGGTTGCACACACAGTCATAAACCAAAGGCCAAGAACATGACGTACTGTTTGAATGGCTAACCCCAAATTAGGGGCAACGTGGCATGATGAAACAATATTTAGAAATGACATCTGCTGGCACAAAAACCATCCACTACTTTGCAGATTATTGAACATTATTAAGTCAAAAAATGGGCTTGTGAAAACAACATCTTAAAAGCACACTGACCTCATCAATAAGAAAAAGCCTGACCAGCTGTAACAGACAGTTGTCCTTCCATTTTCTTGTCATGCTGTCCCATTTTTCCTGTGAACAAGAGAAATACCCCACTTTGAATTAAGCTAAGACTTTTTTATGTGTGGCACATTAGTTTTAACATGCAGTGTAGTTTCACACACAGGAGTGGTCAGGATGATGTGGGAGTCCTGTATCTCAAAGAAATCATCGATCTCTGTGTCACCTGTGAGCTCTTTACAGCTCAGCCCCAGAGGACCGAACTTCTTCTTCCAGCTCTCGAAGCATTGATTGCACAGCGCTTTGATCGGGGCCACTGGCAACAACAAACAGTGAGTACTTCTACAAGATAGTGCTACCGTGACAGTTAAAAACAATTTTTTAGATATAATGTCATACAGTTCGCAAGTATAAAAATTTGCCCCAATTTATTCTAGGGCTTTGCTCATATAGCTTACTATAGACTGCTTTGACATCTCTCCAAGGCTCAGGCGTCTCCATCAGCAGACGAACGATGGCCAGCTCAAACAGCACAGTTTTACCAGATCCAGTGGGAGCACATGTCACAAAGTTCTTATCTGTGTACAAGACCTGTGAACAAACCAAACAGAAATTCAACACACCTCTGACTGTTTATTGATAGACAATGACAACTATTGTTGTCATTCTTTGTATTTGTCCATCAGTCTTCGATATAATCGTGCTTACATCATCTAGTGCTCTGGACTGAACATAGTTGAAAAAAGGGAAGTCGTTGAAGACAGATCTGAATTTAGCCGCTGTGTTGGCTGAGTTAAGGAAATCAAATAACTTCACTTCAGAAATTAAAATGTATAAGGTTCAAACATTCTCTGACCCATTTTAATTGTCACAAAAATGGATACGAATTTCAGAAACTGGCCGCAAAACTCCAGCCTCAGAGGACCCTGAAATGAGTAAATCAGGATAAAATATAGGATATTTATTTAAGAGAATATTATTTTTTTACATTCATTACAACATTTTGGTATATAGGACATAAAATTATTTTATTACATTTTTTTCCAAAGGTTTGGACAGTTTCTACTACTTCTACTGATTTATTATCCACCACCAAGTAACCACGTTTCATTACACTGAAGCGGTCAATGGGGGGAGCTCACCTCATTTCACCTCATCACACCCAAACACATTGTGGCAGCTGCTGCCATGGCTAGACACGTGCATGCTCATTAGCTGCAACACTGTACAAAAGCTACACGAGTGTGATTTTGTAAACCGGTCATAGGCGGTAAGCACAGAGCCTGCATATGACTGTTTATGCAGTGCAGCAACCTTGTATGCGGAGCGGCTGAGGCGTCATGGGCGGAACGAAGGCTCTCTTTGTGCCCTTGTCCTGCATCACAGCATGTGCTGCCTGCTGCGGGGGTCGGCCACTCGCTGCAGATGAGCCCAAAGGAGGGGGTGAGAAGGGGGGCCCAGGGAAGAAAGGAGGAGCTACTTGGCCAACTGTCGCCCGTGGCGGCTGAAGAGCAGGAGGAAGAGGAGGTGCGGTCGCCATGGAAACCTGACTGGGAAAAGTTTGAGGTCTCAATGCTGTCTGGCTGCTGCCGCCGCTGCTACTGAGGTCATCTGTGTTGGACGAGTCACCTCCATTGTTAAATACCTGAACCTTGAACAAGCTGTTGTGGGAAGGAGAAGGGGATATGCAGAGAATAAAGAATTAGTTAGGAGTGAAGTAGAATATGAAAAGGAAAACTATTGATCACTGATCATTTATAGGCCTCTGGCAATGTTTTCTATCCGTGTCTCCTTTCCTCCTACAATTAGAGAAAATGCCTTATAACAGAGTCATCTATCAACTTGCGCACAATCATTTTAACCTTGTCTTGATAACAAAAATATACTAACCTTCTCCTCAGAGGTGGGTCCAGAGACAAACATCTCTGGCTGATGTCTGCATGACCAGAGTCCTGTGGCGTTTCATCTCTACCTCTGCTACTCTGACAAGCACCCCGAGAGTAATCCCTGAACTCTTCACCTTCCCAAAGACCACCACATGTGCCAGTGCGGCTGCCAATCCGACTTTCTATCTCATCATCTGTGTAACTATAGGTAGTGTTTATTTTTGATGTTAAGACCTTAAGGCCAGCTGATCCTTCAAAGGGAGGCAGGAATATGTTGGATGTCTGTGAAAAACCTGTGTAAACAAGGACATTTTTTTATCAAACCATGTTGTTAACAGCCACAGTCTGATGACTTCAATGAGCTCGTCTCCCAACAGTACGAAAGAGTGTTCAGCTATTTGGTTTATTGATGACAAGAATTTATAGCACCAATTTAACCATTCCAGTCATATTTAATGAGAATATACCATAAGACCCAAATCAGAATTTGTTTACTAAATCCCTGGATAATTAGTAATGCTTTCAGGCTTATTCATGCTATAGCGGCCCTGAGTCACAGAGATAAATTTAGCCTAGCTTCAATAGGCCTGATACTGAGCAGTTTATTCAAGTCAGGTGAAATGAAATTCATTCTAACCCAGAGCAGAACATACTGTAATGAGTAGAGAGAGTCTCTGCCTCCTTCTGCATATCCTGTGTGGCTGGAATCTGAGAAGGAGATGGAGGTGCTTCAAGATGCCATGGACTGACCTCCTGCTGCAACGGCTTCCTGTCAAATGAAGACAATAGGGCAACACATTCATGTATATCAAATAGGAAGGAGAAATAGATGTGGTGTTGGGGTATTTATTTTTACTCACACTTTGTGGACAACAGGTTTTTCAAAAAATAGATTGTCCAGGGGCAATGTGCAGTCATCAGAGTCCAACATTTCAGCAGGTTATGATGGCACTCTGACATTTGTACGACATTCGGTCACTGAATGTTGGCTCAGAGGGGAGAGAACAAAAAAATTAATAAAACGATTTAAATAAATAAAACATCTTTCAGGGCCTTCTTTGCATAAATGTGTTTGGATTAGATGAGCAACAAGTTCAGATATTTTTGTGATAAGAGTTGTTTAGGTCTGTAACTAAAACATGAAAACAGCACATGATTCATGGCACTATTATCATGTATACATGAGTATGTATATAATGATTGTGTAAATTTTCTCAAAATTTGAGGGTTTGGAGACAAAATTGTATTTTTTGTGTATTTAAACACCTGGACTTATTAAATTTTTAATAACCCTGATAATTAAGATAGACTACTTTAACTGTCACTGATATAATACAACTAGGTACTTCTCACAAGGCCCATCTGCTGGTTAAAGACGCTGTAATTAATATTTTCAGTAATGATTTAATACCTTTCTATTCTATTTTCCAGAAATAAATGGCGAGTAAGCATGACTGACCTTTGCTAGCTTTTGTCACAAGCTAGCAACAATTACAAAAAGACATTTTCAGTGCGTAGTTGCCTGCTCTGGTCCAAGTAAGCAGCTTTGTTATTTGTTACTCACATTTAAAGTGAAACAATCTCATTTAAAAATGTAAATTGCTTTGCAAAGGAAGAGCTGAAGAAAACCCACTTCTTTGACGTCATTTTTGAAAATCTTGGCTAACGTCTCTCTCAAACGACATCAAGTAAGTTAAAGCTTATTGATAAATGATTTTCAGATAATATGTTTATTTTTTTTAGCTGTGGCTTGAGTTCTCATAAAAATATAAAACAGTCAAGCTATTTAAAAACTAAAAAGAAAAACTTTAATTTATTCTAAATTTCGCCATATTTGGAAAGGATAGCTAACCCATTTTGGCACACTTGGCTAGAAATGACTGAACCGGCTAATCACCTGCTACAAAGGCAACAAAGACCTGTGAGAGGACAACCATGAGGGTATGGTGGTGGAGTCTCTCCTGTGTTGGTTAAAAAAAAAATCTTTTCTGTGTTTCAATGATAAGTTTGAATATATGAATTACAAGTGGTATAAGAAGTAAAACAAATAAGGTCTCAGTGAATTTTATCAATTAATACGGTGATCAACCGCCATCTACGAGAAAAAAAAATCTGCTACCCAAAGGAGATGGTCATTAACTCAGGTTTTTTATGCCTCCCATCGGACTGAACCATTGCAAATCTTTCAGGGGAAGATGGCGCCGACTACAAACCTGCTCCAAAACATAACGTGACGAAACCGTAAGAGACTGTTCATCAAGTAAAAGTTGAAACATGGTTGTTTCCTTTTATAGTGGCGTTAGTATACGATATAATTGAAGAATTTATTTTTATTCAACGTTAAAGCTAGATATATGTACGGTTACCCTTACAAAAGAAATGATCTGCCCCACACCAGACCACCACGGAAAATGGCGACGGTAAAATAGATGGAAGACGAAAGTGAGATATTAGTCAATGCGGCGTTTAAATTGTGCCCTGTCCTCATCTGCACCGCTTGGAGGTAACGTTCGCTTATTTTCACTATTTTCTTGATTTCTGTGAAGTATGTAGATAGAGTCGATTGTCATTAGCTATAGTTTAGCCTGAGGAATAGGTTTTGGTAACAGCCTTAATGGAATGGTCTGCAGCTCCTGCAAGCACCATCCAACAACACAGTGTGATATAAACGTCAATAAAACGTAGCGAAACACACTGGAAATCGAGTTTTAACAGTAAGATATACCCTGATTTTCTTTATGGCTGGAAACATGTCCAAACTATTGTTGGTTGTGAGATAACTGAACTACTAAGCTGAAAGTTTTAGCTGCACACCAAATCCAGAACTGTTCGTCAAAAGCACTGTACGAGGTACATCCTTTTGCCGTTTTCCTGTTTGTCTATCTAGGTGAAAACACTTTTTAAGAGCCAGAGCAGCATTCACTTGGTATGACACTTTTATTGCCCTTCAAATCTTAAAGCTCTCACACCGGCGACCTTGTAGTGTTATAAATGGCCTCAATTCATCTTTTCATCAGACTGCCAAGTATGTATAATATTAATTTACGTCTACTTTAGTCTGTTTTAACAAAAAAATGAGCGAAATAGCCAACACTGGTGAAACTGTAAAAACTGATCTGATAAGTTTTAAAATCAAAAATTGCAAATTCTGCTGAACAGGAACTACCTGTTTCAACATAGAACTCGTAAACTATGGGTTACTTTCAACATTGGACATGGAAAAGCCTAAATGGGTTCACACCAGTGTTTCATTTTAAATATTTACAGAAGCATGCTAAAAAAAAATCTCAAATTTTCTTAAATCTTATTTTCTTGTCTATGACAGCCAAATCTTTATATTATAGATTTCTTTCCATCTAAAATGACAAAAAACTGTAAATTCAAGGTATTGAAGAAAATGAATCAAGTGACGTTGGTAATTTTCCTTTACAACCAAATTTAATTTTCATAACAGGTTATTGGAGGACGTTTCATCTACCCAAATATTACATCCGCGCTATTAGCTGAAATGTGCTATTCAGTTCTTAGCATTCAAGCCTCATTAGCAATTTCAGAACTGTGCTTTTTAAAACTGTTGACTAAATATAGAGAGTCCGCCCCATCTTTTACCACTTTAAAAAGCAAAGCCAAAATACAGCCTAGATGGGCAGTAATATTTTGCCAGGACCAGGTGAGAACCTCTTGTCTTGTAAAAAGTAGCTGATAAGGAAGGGCTGAAAACTGCAGTACCTCAAGTGTCCATTTGAGGCTGGCAGCCGAAGCACAAGACAGCACATACACACCCATTAAAAACAATCTGATATTCTTTTAAGAAATTGTATGGCAAGTATACATACAGAGTCTCAAATGACTTCACACCTAAACAGAAGCAGTTTTATGATGTGTGTGCGCCTGATGCGAATATGGGACTACTTAATTTGAATGAAAAACTCTTCATTCACTAGTGCCCAAAGACATCAATCTTTCAGACAGTGAAAAAGGTTGCGGACCCGTTTATTTTTTTAATTCACGGCACCCAATTAGCATCTTTTATGCGGCCTGTAAGTCTCATCTACAGCATCTTTACATAGAGATCACAACTCGGTTTCACAGCCAGCATGTGTGCTGCATTCATTATCCTTAACACACTCTGGAAGTGATCCATGCCCACTTGGCCCACTTATGTCAATATGATTTTCACAACTGCATGCATTAGCCCCAGCTTATATGAGTTATTGACGATGAATATAAATATATTTTCAACAACAGATGTCAGACACACTAGTTGGCAGTGCAGTTAATGTTAGCTTGCTTGATTCTTGTCCCGCTACAATTTTTTCTTGCTCTTCCACGGAGCATTATCTTGACATCAACTACAGAAAAGAATAAGAGACCACCAGAAATGTGAATGCAGAAAATATCACACTGCCAAATTGACCAATCACAGGGCTAGTAGTCCTCGTCATACAAATGCATAGATACATTTGGAAGGAAGGGCATGTCGGGCTGTGTACACAAGTTTCTGCAGTAGAACAGGGCTCCATGGAGGTATGGCCCAGGCTATGCTATGAATTCAGTATAGTGTAAACCAGACTTTAAAATCATCCAACTCTCTGTCCGCTTTATGGAGTGTATGTGTGTTAGTTTGTGTGTGTTTGTATGTGTGTGTTTGTGTGTGTGTGCATCCATGTGTCTATTTGCATGTAGGGCAGAACTCTGCTGTGCACGATACAGAGAGCAGAGGAGAGTTGTAAACGCGTGACCATCCTGTCCTGTAAATAAGATGAATAACATAAGGCTATCCGTGGGTCTTTCTCAGATATATTAAAATATGTCAGCCCTTATTTAGACAATAACATGCTGGCTACAGTTTTTGCTTGCATTATCACAACATATTGTTTAGGCCGTGTTGTTTCAGTGATAAATGTCTTTCAGCCGAAAACTGAAAATGCACATTTGGGCCATTTTGGGCCAAAAATCTTCTGTGGCCGAAATTATGGTGCATCTCTAATTATTGTAATCATTAGTAATAATGCATACATTAATATTAATGCTGTAAAGAATAAAGCTGTATTCACAGAGATGGCCCTGGGAGCGCTTAAAAAAGAGGCATGGATTTTTTTTCCTGCATCTCTTGTGATGGTTGTGACATTATTTTCTTGACTCTATCCACTTACAGAGTGTGCTCATCTGTGTGTGTGTGTGTATGCACTCAAGTGTTTTGTGTGTTTGTGGATGTATCAGGGCAGAATTCTGCCATGCACGAAACAGAGAGCAGAGGAGATTTGTGAATGTGTGACCTTACTGTCATCTAAATAAGATAAATAACATAAGGCTATTTAGTCTGTTAAATGAAAGTCCTAGAGGTATGCCCCCCATCTGGTTCAGAGTGACCAGTCCTTTTTCCTGCACTTTGCGCTCCTTCTCCTGTGCTGTGCACCTCCCTTACTACGGGTTCTCCCCATCAATGGTGCCATTTCTCATGCTTGAATTACATGCTTTACACATCACTATCCGTGGGTCTTTCTCATATATATTGAAATACGTTGGCCCTTATCCAAACAAGAGCGTGCTGTCTGCGATTAGGGGTGTCCCGATACAACCTTTTTACTTCTGATACGATACGACTTTTTCAATTCAACCTTTTTCTACCTGGTGATTAATTTAAATGTCTCCATTAAGTGTCCTGGCCAAGACACTAGAAGTAAGATCCTAACTTGCAGGTTCATTTCCAATAAAGCTTAATGATAGGCTCCAAAACTCCTTCTCAGAAACAGATGGGTACTACATCCATAGTGGCCCATGCTCAATTTCTTTCTTGTGTCGACACAGGTTGTGAATCTAAGTTTGAAAAACTATTGTTTGCAACTGCTAAGGGGAAACGGCAGTCCTTCCCAGATCAGTTATATTCATCATGCAGGAGCAGACGGGTCTCTATCAAATGGGAAACCGTTTTGATTTAACTTTTGGGATGGGGCATGCTTATTTGGGCTTTTGTTGAAAGGAAATCTGAGAAGGCTGTACTTTTCTGTTTCAGGTCATGGCAGCTGAAATGTCATGTCTGGCAGGTGTTGACGAAGATGACAAAGATGCTGAACCTGAGATCAATGCCTTCACACTACTGCAAGAGCCAGTGAAAATGGCGCAAGACTCAGCCTCTTGCACAGATTCTTTCAGCAAGCCTTCTTTGAAACAAAACAGCGTTCTAGATGCTCTGTCAAACACAGATATGCTGTCCTCAGTTGGCCTTGGCAATGGACCGTCTTCACACCAGGCTACACAAGCCCATGATCTCAACAGTCTGTCCACAGAGAAAGAAGAGGCAAAAAGCATCACTCCACTAAAAACTGTGCAGGAAATTGACACTGCTGGAATTTGGGGGTTTGATGAAGACTCACCTGATGAATCGTTGGATAATTTTGGTGGTGCTAGTGACCTTCATTGGGACCCTCACAAAGAGTTTATGCAGTTTCTGTGGGAGAGCCATGGTGACTCCCCTGGTGAGGAGCCTAAAGATGAGGTACCTTCTGCCAATAATCGAAGAAGAAGGAAACGGAAAATGGACATGGTTGTCATGGTGGATCCTTCAGAAGACCTTTATCCTGATCGAAGTCCCAAATCATCTGAGGAGTTATCTGATACTGATGGCCAAGAAGACTCTGATCCTGTTAGCAAAAGCCATGGGTCAAGGAGGTTTCCCAAGTCATCAGTAGAAAAAGTTTCCAAGTATCCCAATGGATCTGTTAAGGCCATCAAGGACATTCTTTGCAATGGGCCTGCAAGAAATTCACATGAGAATAATATAAGTAGTGGACTTTCACCTCTGAAAAGAAGGCTAACAATGAATTCTCATTCAGAGGAGAAGCCAAAATGTTACCCTTGCTCAAAATGTAAGCTCATTTTTAAGAAAGAACATCATTTATGCCGTCATATGAAGTCCCATGTTGAACATCCGAACATCTTGCCAAAGCCCTTTATATGTCGTGAATGTGGACAGGCCTTCAGACAAAGCAGTGCACTCATTACGCACATGTCTGTTCACCAGGAGAAGAGAGAGATACTCACCAAAGAGATCAAAGGCACGAACGATAAAAAGAAAGACGAGCGAAAGAAGCTTTTCTGCCCTCAGTGCCCATTTGTTACAAACTGCCCGAACACGTTTGTTCAACATGCAAAAACACATGAAAAGGACAAGAGAAAGTTTAGATGTGACAAGTGCAGCTTCAGGTCTCTGAGTGAGAATGATCTAAGGAGGCATAACATTCTGCAGCACACCATGATCACTGTTGGAAAGCAAGTCGAGAATGATGATCCTGAAACTTTTGCATGTAACATTTGTTCTTATAGAGCTTTAAGCAAAAATGTTTTTAAAAACCACCTTCTGCGGCGCCATCAACAAACTTTTGAGGAATATGAAGCTTTGCTACTTAGTGAGAAAAAAGCATCACCATTTAAGGAGAAGCATGTGCCTACTTGTGAAACACCTACCGGAGATGCAGAGTTTACATCAAAAATCTTGATAAAAGATCACATCAGTTCTAAAAGAGCGTCCTCACCATGTGAGTCCAGTGACATTTCAGACTTGTTCACAAATCCGAAGATTAGGAGAGGTATTAAGTCCCAACTAACAGAATCAAAGCTTGACAAGTCCATTAACGTCCTCCTGTCTCGACAAAGACATGGAAATAATAATGCAGAACAAAAGAAGGAAAGCAATAATTGCAGCACATCTGCCCGGAATTCCAAAAGTGACAAAGAAGGCTCGGATGACTCGCCAGAGACATTGGCAGTTAAGGTTGAAGAATCAGGTTTATCTCCAGTTTGGGATAGAGTGCCATCCAGTGAAGGCAAAAATGATCTGTACAGCGATGTAGCAGTACTGCAGGTGAATGAGGATCAGTCAACGGTCAAAAAGTCCCCGTCGAAACGAAAGATGTCCACCCCATATCGCAATACCTCCGAAGAAGACTCGTGCTTCATCTTACCAAAACCAAGCTCCAAGAAAATAAACCAGGAAGAAGATTCAGACTCTGATGAAAAAGATGTTTATAAGTTCAAGGAAACAGATTTCAGCAGCAACCGTTTCGACAAGGACATCAAGAAAGAGAAACCGAACATCATTTACACATACAGCAGAAGAATGTCCATGAGAGGTGCTCTGCAAGCATCTAAGAGGCTGTTTGAAAAAATAAAGACTGAAGAGCAAGAACAAAATGATCCTGAAATTAAAGAGGAGTGCATGGAAACCGAAGTATGTGAAGAAAACTTTGACATCCATCAAATACCACTGAGTGAATCCCTCTCAGACAATGTGTCAGACATGGAATCCGAAACAAAGACATGTCCATATTGTCCAGCCATCTTTGAGTCAGGTGTTGGGTTGTCCAATCATGTCCGAGGGCATCTTCATAGGGCTGGATTGAGTTACAATGCACGCCACGTAGTGCCTCCTGAGGAGGTAGCTTCTCATGACAGAAGGCCGCGAATTCGGCGGAGGATGTCTGCATTCCGCAGATTGAGAAAAGGTACTTGGCTCAACTACTGACTGCTCTCTATTGAAGTCATAGTCATCAACTGTGTGGTAACTACACACTGAACTTACTTATTCATTGCTTAAACTTTGATGTAACAAAGTTGAGTGTTATAAATTGTACTGTACAGTGTTAATGGTTTGTCATTTTTCCTTTGTTTCTACAGCGTTACAGATGGAGTCGGACTCAGAGGCTGTGAAGAGCATTCACTCCTGTCCGTTATGTGGGGACTCATTTGATAACAGGACTGGGCAATCCAACCACATACGAGGCCACCTCAAAAAGCTCGGTAAAAGCTTTTCCAAAAAGAGCAAATCCCCATTATTTTTACTCCGGGAGCTGATGCGTGACAAAAAGGAGTTCCAGCGAGCACTCCAAATTCTAGGAAAAAGACGAAACCATTTCCAGTATGGTGTTACACCAAAGCTGTCCAGTGTTGATTGTTTCAGGTCACACACCATTGGAATCCCAAAAAGGAATTCTATTTCAAGTGTTTGCACTGAAACCGGACCACGAATACCAACGTTTTCTTTAGCAGAAATGGAATCCGATAAAAGGCAACTAGAGACTAAGCTGGATGTAAAAAATTCACTCTCTGGCACAACTGCCTTAATAGGAATTCTGAAGAAGAGGAAGTGTCAAGAAGACGCCAGACAAAAGGGATCCTGTCAAATGTCCAAACACACATTTGCAGTTTCAAATGGTGAGCACTGTCCGGGATCCAGATTTGCGTCTTCACTGCCAAAGTCAACATCAGGTAAGTTGCTGCCTCAATTTCTAATCATATATGTTCAAGTAGAATTTCAAGTCTCCTGAAGTGCACTTAAAATTTAATATACTCAGTTAACAACCTTTAATCACTTTAAAATGTTTTTAATTGTTATAAAACTTCAGATGCCAATATTTTTGGCAAGGATCTACCCAGATGTTTTGTCTTTTTCATGATCAAGTTGTCGTTAAGAATAGTGTGAACTTGCTAGACCAATGTAAATTCAAAAATAAAGTATATAAAGTATGGTTATGCAAATCAGGATCCTTATAGGGTGAGATAAGTCGTCTTGCATCAAGGTCTTGCTCACACTATCAGGATTCTTCTCTGCATAGCCACCCACTTACTTTGGAAACACCAGTTTTATTAGTTAAAAAATTCTTACCCCAACAATTTAGACAATTACAAAGATTCCGCAATGATGGCTTGACAGCAAGGTCTCATGCTCCTCACCAGCCTCATGATGTTGTTCTGAGGCAATGCATTCCACTCCTCCACAAGTGCTACACGCAGTTCTGCCAGGTCATGTGGGTGTGGAGTACGAGCAACCAGTCTCTGCTTCAGCTGGTCCCAGATATGCTCTATGGGGTTCAAGTCAGGGGACATTGCTCGCCATACCATATGAGGCACTCCAACTTCCTGAAGTGACTGAGCCATCTACAATCACCAATTGTTTTATGCTGACTGGTGATGCCCATCCAGACTTTTGCACCTCCTCCACCAAACCAAACTCTGGGGACCATGTTGACCATGGCACATCACTCACCTTGCCTTTTCCAGGAACGCTGATGATTATCATTTCTGTGCAAGGTGACCTGACTCTCATCAGTGAACAGGAAGGTAGACCACTGCTGCATTGTCCAGGTCACATGGTCTTGTGCCCACTGTAATTGGTTATGGGGGTGTCTTGGTGTCAGTGGAGTCACCTGCAATGGTCATCTGGCTTTAAGCCAAAGCAGTGGAGTCAGTTGCGAATGGTTTGTCTGGAAACCCTAGTACCCCTTACTTTTCGTGAACAGGCTTGCAGCTATGTGGCAGTTGCATAACAGTGACAGAGTGTATTGGTCCTTAGGTACTGGTAATCATTGCGGTCCATCACTCGTGGGGCTCCTCTCCTGGGTCTGTCACGAACACTGCCAGTAGTTCTGTATCTTGCTGCAAGTCTGCTGATGACACTTTGAGACACCAAGTTCACGAGCAACATCTGACTGCTACTGACCTGAAGGCACACTATGGCCAGGTGGCGCTGCTCGTCTGATAAGAATGATGAACTGGGAATGACTTACTGACAATTCCAGCTCTTTATACCCCCCAGAATGTTGAAATTGATGCCACATTGAAAAAGGTTGTCTTTTTGTAGTTTTTGGTATTGGCCCCAATACATAAGGCGGACTGTACATTACATGGAAAACACAAAATGGGGTGTGTCTATCATCCTAATACAATTGCCTCCCCACCCAAAAAATCACTGAAGTGAAACAGACACATGTATGAAATCTGCTAAGGACCTAACTTATTGTGAGTAGTGTAAATTGAAATTTCTGTCCTCATTTAGCTTGCGTTCTCTCTGGCGTTTTAGAGCATGAATGACTCAAGTGTCACAACTTTAAGCATCGTTTCTATGAACACAATCGCCTATGGTCAAACTTACTTATTAGAGATCAACCACACAGAGATGCTCTCACTAGCTCAGCTCTCATTGCCTTGATTTTAGGACAGGATCTTGCTTTACTTGTCAGTATCAGAGATGTCTCACATGTATAGCTCTTCAGGCTGCTCTCAAACCGCAGCTGGTAACTGTTACTATTTCCCAAATCTCAAGACTAGACTGAGATAGATGCTAACGTTTTTGGCACAATGTCAACAGGCAGATATGTGTGTGTGATCAGGTTGTCCCGACATTGGGTTAAGTGTTGAGAACTTGGTTTAAATGGGGTTTTGATCAATCACATTTAAGAATTCATCTCTGCTGGGCACTTAGTCAGTTTAGCCAGTATCAGCTCATCAGTCTGTAATCATGATTCATAATTATGCATAGACAGATGTTATGAAGATGAAGTTATCAGGTTTTATGTTTGTGGATTTTATTTATTTATTTTTGCTATTTATTTGTATCGAAATCGTGCTTAGAAATGTAATGTGTAATACATTTTTGATATCCGGGAAGATTTTTAATACAAATACTGAAAGCATAAATTCTTAAGTTGAAATATTTTCTATGATTTTAATCTTGAAATGTTAAAGGATGAGCTCTGCTTTCATAAATGTCAATCATAAAAATGGAACATAATGTATAAAAGATATTTCATGCATATGGAAAACAGCAATGGGTTTTTATACATTTGTTTCCTTTGTGTTTTCACAGAGAAAGGTGAATTCAACAGGAAAGTGTGTGTCCATTGCAATGCAACTTTCCATAGTGGCGTAAGCTTGTCAAATCACCTTCGGGCATATGCAAAGCGAAAAAGGACTGCTTTAGTGGAAGGAACAAGTAAGTGCTAATTCCTCTTCAAGCTTTATTTTAGACACTGAAAATAGCAATGTCACTATGTCAAGTCCACAGTTGCACCCTGAAGCACATAATTTCTTTCAAGCACTGTTTATTTTATTGATTGGTATTTCTTGGTAAAATCACATTTACTTCACAAGACACAAGACAGACAAAAATTTGTACTCACAAAAGATGAAATTTAGGAGATGAAAAGTTAATATTGATAATGTTTCTAACAGCAGAGGGTGTTCAGCACTCTTTTTTCATTAGTTTAACAAGTTGAGAATTCCCTGTATTCTTGATTCATTACCATTTTGTTTAATTTTATAAACGTTTTTCTGTTTTAATTTGAAGGAGGGCCTCTTGCTCAAACGTGTAAACACATCTCTCAAAAGATGGGAGCATTACATTTCATCGCTAAACTCTGCTTGACAGGCAGAAATTGAAGAATCATTTTTTTAACGACAAGTATGTTTTGTTAAATAGTTCTCAAATGGGAAATGCCCTAAAACCTCAACAAAGTACCTTCTGATCTGACAGGATAGAGTAAAAGAGCCAGGTTGACATGCCAGCCAGACATGAAAACTTTGTAAGATATAACTGACACAACTACAAATGCGTAACTTATTTTAGGATGAAGTATCACCACATATTTCCTAATGAAAGCAGCTGTTTTAAGGCCTTTTAAACTCTTATTCTCACAGAGCTCTGTGTAATGCATGGTCATTTTTTTTATATGTTTCTCGTGCAGCAATCTTTGTTGAATCCATTCATGTCTCCTCTATGGCTGGAGCATGTAACCTTAATGCTGAAGGCCTTTGCACACTGATTTCATATTTTTAATTCAAAATTGAAGCACATTAAAAAAGAAATTGATCCCATGTTATGTCAATCATGTTTGTATACTGGCACCAAAACTTTTGTCCATCAGAATTTTTTTCAGAACGAGTTTGATTATATTCAATTTTTTGGATCCATCCAGGTCGTTTCAAAGGTTGTTTCACTATTTGGAGACGCTGTAGGCTACATGTTGTGTCATCATTATCATTCAATTTAGCTGGCAGATTAAATAATCAATGACAAAAATGTTCAGTGAGATGAGCTGACACATTGACTCATTATCTGTACTTTCAGGCTATTTTTAGAAGGTGAATGAAGACTTTTGTTTGTGTGTGTGTGTGTGTGTGTGCACGCGCGTTTGCATGCATGCGTGCGTGCGACTGCCTCAAATATACTGACAGCTGCTGCTCAGGATCAATTGCTCGATCACTGATCATCGGATTCAATGTCCAAGGTGTCTTTGTGTAACTTTTTTGTTTTTGGATTACGGATCCAAAAACGCATCCAAGATAATGGACTCAATGTGCTAAGACCTTTACACTGTCCATGAGGCCCTGCACCACAAGAAGGGGAGAGGTTCAGAACAGAACAGGAATAAGAAATAAGTATACATTTGACTATTCAAGACCTTGATTGGGCGTTGATTCTTTGGCACCATGCAAATCACTTGCACAAGGCCAAACCATTAGTTTGAATTAGGTGAGGAAGGAGGAATTCAAGGCACTCGTTTCACTGGTTAATGTTGTTTTACAGTTTACAATTGTTAACCTCTAGAATTCCGAGTGATGTTTGCACATTTGAATTAAAACTGTGCTGATGTATCAAGCCTCTTTCCCACGTCACTCCCCACTCCCAGTCCAGAATCATCTCTAATCAGATTAAAAGGCATAAAAGCCCCAAAAAATAACTTCAAACATCCTCTGTCTTTCAGCATTTGACTGTAAAATAAGAAGACAACGCTCAAGGCCTGGTCCAAAGAAGAAGACACTGCCCTTACCACAAAGTCCAGAGGAAATGTACAGACTTACCTGCAGGTAATGTGTCTGTTTCTTTTATTCAGAATTTGGTTCAACAAATTGTTCCTTGTTTAGGTAAAGCATGTTATTGGGCTAATTTATAATTAGCGTCAAGTACTGCCAAGTTATAGGATTACCAACATTTTTACATTGTCCTATCAGGACGAACATTTTCGTCCTGATAGGACATGATTTTACTTTACAAATTTAAGGCAGTTTGTTTTATTTCTGTCAGGACAATTTGCTAATACACACATACAATTCATGTTTTTAAGGAACAGTAAGTGCCCAGTTCTTCAAAAGGTCTAATCTGGATAAGGAAATCCATTGCTTTTCTAGCCTAAATCAAGTAATCTGTTTTACCTTTATTCCAGTTTTCCATGTGAAGTCTGAAGACTTTCAAAGATTACCAAATCATGATTGATGCTCTAAAAGGAACATTCAGATTTTGAAATGTGGCGTTTTGGATTAGACATAACAATTAAAGAACGCTAAACTGAAAGGTTTATCCAATTGAAAACTAAGATTGAATCATTTGGTTTTACCTGGATTAATAATCCCTTTTTTTAACAACTGGTTTTCAGGATTCAAGTCAGATTACTTTGGACAACTGGGCCTGTAAAACTACCAAAGTCATCTGGGTCATTCTCAGATATGGCACAGAAATTTGACTGTGACTGGACCATATTTCAGCATGTTGGTAGCATGATTAAAAACCACAAACGTGGACTCATCATCAATCTCATCTTCTGTTTGCAGGTTCTGTGACCTTGTCTTCCAGGGCCCCCTTTCTGTCCAGGAGGACTGGATCAAACATTTACAGAGACACATAATGAACACTAGTGTCCCTCACACGGGGCTTGGCATGGTAGAGGTTGCCTCGCCGCCCAAAACCCTCAAGACTGACCAAGACAGCTTGCTGACGGCCACAAACGCTGCCTCATGAAGCCAGTGGGGACCTTTTTAGATTTCACTAGACTGTATGTGTATGTACATTGGATGTTGTTTCACTTTTTTTTTTTCTTTTTTTTTAAAATCGATTGGCCAAAAGTACAATGACAAAATGTTGGAAGATCAGAGAGACGATAAAGTTAATTATTTTGGATATTGTTACCTTTTTTCTGTTTGTTCATGGTTTCAAAATGGACAGACTGTTTCTTTGTTTTATGCAGTAATGTAGTGTGGAATCCATTTCTAATGAAGACAACTTTTACCTCAGATTTCTCATGGTTTGAGTCAGTTTTTGTCTAAATTTGGGGGCATTTCTTCCCATATGAATTTTCACATTAACAAGATACATAAATCATATTTCCTTTGTACTGTGCCATCTTTGTTTTGAGGTCACACAGGAATACTTCGACAGCACCTGGAAGCTCACCGTAAACAGCTGCAAGAGTCATAGTGAGCTACTAAGCAAGAACAAATCGAAGTGTCTGCAAAGTTGTTATGCATAGAAAGTGTTTTATAGAGTTTCAGTAAATGCATTGTTTCTAATTCATTTCCAGAAATTTAAACTGAAGGTGGTTCAAAAAGACCCAACAAGCACAACCAGTGCTGAGGATACCTTTCATTCAACATGTCACCTATATTTAATGTTTAAATATACTGTTTTGAGATAATTTAATTTTAAATGTACTATATCACATAGATACAATGCTTCAAACATTTGTGTTGTTCTAAATAAAAACAAAACAAGCAAACAAGTTGACTTTTTTTCCCCACACAATTTATGAACACACTTTTTAGTTGACCAAAGGAACAAACATTCTCTTAAAGTGACAGACCTGGGAGTAAAGTAGCTAGCACAAAGACAGACTGTAAACTGAGACTGATGAAAGGCTGTGTGTTGTAAAAGAAGATGTAGAAACGTCTTCATATTTTTAGACAAATCATGAATGACATGATTAGTGTGTGTTAGCTGTACGCCAGAGGTGCAGTGTTGTCAGTGTGAAGAAGGCAGGAATCGGTTTGTCTGAAGCAGAGATGGATCTCAGCGAAGACTTTGGAGACGACTTCCCTCACTCAACGTGCTTCTCCCCTAAAAGAAAATGATTAGTTAAGAGTTCTGAAAGTTTCTGGAGTAAAACAAAGCAGCCTGTGTAGAGTCCACTTTGAAGTAATATTTTCACTGGGTTCTATTTGCTGTCTGCGTGTACAGGAGTGAGCAGCATGATGGGACAGTAGATCTACATTCTGGATGTTTTCTGTGTGATTAAAATGTGGCCTGCTCAGGTTTCCTTTGGCTGCTCTAGCTGCCTTCACACTCCACAGACATTTAACTTTATTTCATCAACAATCTGAGAAAAGCAACAAGAGTTTTAAAATGATCTTTCTTAAATTCTGCAACTTGGCCTGACTTGGTGGAATACCTAGATATAAAGCAGAGGCTTTCCCATTGGGTATGACATTTTAACATAATGCTAAAATATGATCAAAAATGTTGTTTTGTACATGAGAAGTCATACATGGCACATTGTGTTGAACAATACAGCTTTTTTTATATTTCCAAAAAACCCCAAACTGCTTTGTCTACAAACAGAGTTAAAGTGACAATGCAGTTTTGTGTAGGGAATTGGCAATGTACAAAATTAATGAAGTTCTGCGAAAAAAGGGAACAGAATGTAACTAGTATTCAGTATTTGGTGAAACCTGTTGGCTTTTCTTTGTCTTAAACACATTTTTCCATGACACTATTTGGAAAAAAAATCCAGTGTCTCAAATTACCTGCAGGAAGTGTTCAAACTGAGGTTTCAGTTCCTTCATCATGGTTTCTGCTTTGCTGAGGCAAACATGTCTCTGTCGCGCTTCAAACTCCTTTAAGAAATAAATAATCATAATCTCGTAAGCTCAGCTCCTGTCTGGTTAATGTTGAGGGAATTTTTGAAATAAAAAATGTTTTCTGTCAATCTACCTGTCTGCAGTGTTACCTGTGAGTTAATGATGTGTTCCTGAGAGGTTATGTGAGTCTGCACTGACGACGCTGATGTGGAGACCAGGACGTTGCAGGCAGCACAGTTGAAGACTTCAATCTTAGTCAAATGGTCATTTTCCTGCAGAGCTGACGAAACAAAAGGTTAGACCCTTTTTGAGTAGAAGCTACTCTAAGTGATGATCAGCTCTGTATTATTGAAGCTATTTACCTGGAAGCACACAATCCTCTATGGCTGGACTACACTGATGGCTTTTATACAACATGATGTCCTGTAGAAAATAAAGCAATTAATGATGCTTCTATCATAGCCTTATCTCTAGTTCTAATAAATCACTGCTTCTTTTGTAATTTGACACTAATCCTTTGCAGTTCACGGTTATACACCTCATATCACTGCTCTTTGTAACTGTGTTTCTGAAACAATCTGACGCTACAGTTTCTCTTGTGAGATAGATTTCCACATTATCTTTTTGGGTCAAAGAAAGAACAATGTTTGAAAGAAGTTCAAATGGAGCCCATTACAGCATAGACTAAGGGTTAAATGAAGAAACCAGTTCTAGGATGTTCAGTATTTAACCATGCTGTATGCTTACTTACCTGAAGGAAGGCCATTATAACGTCATCATAGTTATTGTGTTGCTGGATGTGCTCCATGGTGTCCCAGTGTGTCTTGCTCTCCAGGTGATCCTCTAGCTCTTGACCATTCGCTAACTCCACATCACAAAGATCACAGCAGATGGGGTTCCTGACACAAATCAAAGACAATCAGGGACAGAATTTCAATATTTGGGAGCGAAAATGGTTCTCGAGACCAATCTTACTACGATATTTCAACCATTTCAACCACATCCTGCTGATGTGACTAAAAGTGTAAACATGCCACAGTAGGGAAGAAAGAGTGCTCAGCCAGTTATCTATGCTGATATTAACATTGGTGTGTGGATCTGAATCCCAGCTATTGCACTGAGTAATGTGTACATGCAGAGAGATAGGGGTGTGTAATAAATGACACTCAACACTTTACCATTAGATTGATTTGGATTAAGTACTGTATGTGGCGTCTTTCAACAAAAGGGAAATAAGAGCTTTGTGTCTTACTTGTCCATCCTGAAATTTTTGCCCTCGAGTCTTGTCACCTTGTTAGGAGGTGGGATTTGGTCCAGTTCTGATAATTATATAAGAGCACAGTAAACAAGTATTAAACTAGATTCAAAGAGGTCATGTATACACAAACATGATAAACATGCTCTGTAAAAAACATCTTGCTATGGTGATTAGGAGCTTGTTACCCATGAAACAATGTTTCTCTTGTAGGTAATTCAAAATGACCAAACATAACTTTACTCAGATGTCAGTTTACCAGTGTCATTGTATTCCAAATGTAGTGGATAGTCCCGCTTTAACCGGGGAGGGGATAATCTAACAGTGGTAATCTGCAGAGAAGAAAGCAAACGAAGCACAGAGTCACACACTGCACATCCATGGTAAGCAGTAAGTGCTGCGTCTAGCTGCAACAATAAAAACAGGCTGTCTCACTGCTGCTTCATTTTACCTGTCTCACTGGTGACACCTCTCTTCTGTAGTCTGAGACTGTAGTTCTCTCCTCTCCATTGGTCCTCTGTCCTCTGTAAGATGGGACAGGAAATGGTTGTGTGGAGGTGGAGGAGCTGGGAATAACTCTTTCAGGACTGCAGACCCTGTGGTCCACATGTCTGTTACTGGGCTCACAGCCTGCTGGGACAAGTGGATCTGTTTCTGGATCATAAGCCTGCTGATCAGTCAGCCTATGACTTGGACTGAGAGACTGGCTCTTGTTAGGTATTGTAACAGAACCAAAGTCCAGCCTGCCAAGGGGTCGGCTCCCTGGCCTCAGGACAGACGAGTCCCAGCGGCTTCCATCATTACAGTTTAGACTTGGAGACAAACTTTGACTTTCCATATCCTGAGCATGTGTGGCGTGATCCTGCTCTCTGCTGTGGGGCATGTCAGTCTCTGAATCAGATGAGACAGGTTCAAAAGGATTGTACAGCTCATCCCTGAAGGAGATAGGATAGAGAGGGAATTCATTTGTCTGTTTTATTTATTTATTATTTAACGTTTCTTTTATACTAAGCATTAAGTATTCACAAATGATTCAAATGAGCAAGGAAAATAATACGTCAATGAGTGTGTAAGGCACTGCAATGATACCAACAGCCTGCACTCTCACCACTCAAATTGCAAGTTACCACCAGCTAAAGATAGAGGCATAAATTTGAGACGATTTAACTTAAAACAACTGAAAACATCCTCCCGACATTTTGTCCACTGCATGGACTTTTAACATCTCCAAGCTGCTTTTACCTTTTTGGACTGGCTGTGGTGTTTTCCTCAGAGGGGCCTTCTTCTGCTTTGTCTAAAGGTTGGAATGACGCCTTCCATTTCAAAGGAGCAGGTCCTGAATGATTTGAAGGGCAACAAAACAAGATTTTACATGAAAGACTAACTGCATATGAAATGAGATGAAGTCAGCAGCTCAGTAAAATGCTGAATCAAGTTGAGTTGTTTATACGTGCCCACATGAGTTAACGCATGTGGACATCCAAGCACGTACAAGGTAATTTACCTTCAGTTTTCTGAGGCTCAGGAGTTAAAGCAGTTTGCAGTTTGTTTTCGTAATGGGACAGCTTTCCTGAGATGAACTGCATAGCTTCTTTGTACCCAAATGGTATTCTTTGTTGCAAACAGTGGAGAGAAAAAGACAATACAAGGCAACTCAATGTTACTTTTTTTCATCTGGTCAATACGACTGCTTGTTTGATAGAGTTTAGTGTCAACAACAGAACAGCAAATATACCAACAGTTAGCATTAGCTTCGTGGCTCTCCACGGGACAGTTTATTGACAAAGTTGTTCAAGGAAATGTGCAGTTCCATAAGATGCTCTCTCAAAAGTCAGTACATAATATACAACACCAGAGGACGATGTTACAGATATGATGTTTTATGTTTTCAATGAAAACCTTTTTCAAATAACGTAAACAAACCGCACACATTAGCTAACAGCTACATGTCGAGACTGTTACCTGTCCTGCTGCAGCTTTTTCCTCTGGCGTCTTGGAATATTTTTTCCAGAGGGCTGAACAGGGACACTTTTATTATGACGATTCATTGTTCAGGTTGTTTTCTCGATGCAGGCAGGTTTGCACGAACAATGAAGGTAAGGGGAAAGCTAATTCAATCACCAATGACTGACTGGCACATACTGACACTTGCCCACAGGGGGCAGCATGCGTTTGGATCATGGATCTGTCTCGAGCTCCCAGAGTAATCCCTGACACTACAGAAAACTACACACATTTGTATGAGTGGATAAAATGAAATTTAGAGGACGAATACTACACTTTTTTTTTTTTTTTTTTTTTTTTTTTTAAATCTTTTTAAGCTTTTCGTCAAACAAAAGCCCCATATTAATGAGGAAAGTTTAATTTACCATGAGTGTCCCCATTTGGCTGAGCATGTCCGGTGTAAATACGCACAAGACTTTAGTTATGGTCAAGTGACACTACTGTTTCCACCCTGTGTTCTTCCAGGGGACAATCAGGGTCTATATCAAGATCTTAAATTGTGAAGTCTGTTTGCTCTGCTTGATTGATCTTTCAAAACTAAACTAAAACCACAGCTAGTTCGTATACCTTTTAGATTTCTACATCTCTGAGTAGCTCTGGGGCCATGGGGTAGGTACATCCTTTCAATAGTGTGAGAACAGACTGCCCTTTGTGTCTGCTTCTTTCAGTGACTGTCCCTCTGTCCCCAGACGTCCGGAGTCCTATTAAACCCCTGAAGTCTTTTGATGCTGTTGATCTGATAAATCCATTAACTGCACTTTTTTTGCAGAGGCAAATATCTCATTAACTGATCAGAACAGATGTGTGATCATTTGCATCCACATGGCACAAAATGCATTATTTACTAAAACATGGCAACCCATCATGAGGGCCTCCAGCTATATCCCATCACAGTGAGCCACATCTCAAGAGCAGGAAGATCATGCTTTACATTCTCAGACAAGTTTGGTTACTCCCAATAGCACTGCACTGTCTTCAATTTGACTAATGAACAGAAGACTAGGCCTACATATACACAACACACATGACCTCTGTGACATGGTGAAGAGAAACAGAGAATAAACACAGGAGGCATTGTTCAACCATCATTAGGAGTCTCTGACATAAACAATGTTACAGAGGATAGTCAAGTTCCTGACCCCTGTTCTATGTAACTGAATGTAATGTTAACTTTGGAAAAGATCTCCACTATAGGATTACATGAATGGATGAACATGAGACATCTATCTTTATCGTGTTAACATCACAAGTCTGGTGACAGAGATTATGGATTATGTAATTTAAGACTTATGAGTTAGAAGAAAGGAGAGGACAAAAGGTACAGCTTCTTTAAAATCAGTGAACTGAATAACATAATGTGGACTATGGACTGGTATGGACTGCTTGAATTTGTAGACTGAGCAAGTTATGACTATCCCGGTTTCCATGAATTTACAGAGGTCACTTTCACCTTGTGCAATCTGTCTTTTCACAGCACTGACAAAAAATTAACATCTTGGTTTAAAGGCCATTATATGGAAGAAGAGAGTTCATTTTGGATGTTTTATACCTCTATTTGGAGTATAGGATAGTGAGTAGTGGACAGAGTGGAAAACTACTCGTTATGAGGACTACAGCCTTTAAATATGATTCATGTACTTTAACCACCAAACTAAACCTGCAGATGGAAAAGTTTATTTTCTGACTAGACGCAAAAGACATTGTATAAAAAACATTAAGGATGATTCAGTCGGATGTTGATTCCAAAACATTGATGTTACTTTTATAATTATTTTAATTCCATAACTATGAGACAGAGACATAATTTGTTACACCTGTGAATTTCATACAATGGCTTTAACAAACACATAGTTGTGTAGTTTTCAGTGCATTAGAAAATGATGCATTTTCAAATAAATGTGTATTAAGATAAAAAAAAAAAAATACTAGGAATATCCATGTCAGCATTTTACAGATTAAAAGCCAGCCTGGGTGGTTTGAGCTTCCATACTTGTTCCAGTGAAATGCACACTGTATGCAAAGAAGAGCCTTTATGAGGGCAGTGTTTGAAATAATAATAATAAAAAGTATTGGTTGTAAAGGTGCCTGTAAATCAGTCCAGTGACAGTGATATAAGCTATAAGTAATGAAGATAAAGCTTAATGACACGGAGTCCAGCAAAGAAAGAATAGGAAGTCTCATCTTATTAAGTGTTCTCTGAAATTATTTTTGTTATAGAAAGATTCATGTAGTTCCAGCTTTTGTAATTGTATCTAACATAGTGAAACTTCTTGAATGAGTTAAAATTCTTTAACTTTGTGTGGTTGTATTTTCTTTTCACGTTTTCTGTTTTTCAAGGCACAACAATTTAGATCACATCAATGTAAATCTGCCCAAATTCTAAAGCAAATTCACAAGTTTTAAGTAAATCCTTAATCGTAAACTTTCACCGGAAACCTCAAAGATGCATTTGTGCATTTCTCATTTGTAGCGGCACGGTGTTGGATAGACACTGAGTAATGACAAGTCATTCATCTAAAATCTTGTTTATTGTGCCATTAAGCAGTGGACTTTGAGCGTAGGATCACAGAAGTGTTACAGCAGCTCTCAGGAATACACAATGTATACACACCTACACAGATATACATTGAAAAGAATGAAGGCAGACATGTTTATCAATACACGATTCTGATGTGGAAATAATTAGTCCTACCTGTGACCTGCTATGTAACACATCTTTAAAGCATGATTTTAAAAAGACTGTCAACAGATTTCCCTTTCTCTTATCAGCTCATGTTGTTACAAGGACATGTTATCACCAAGGACATTCAACGATCTCCAAATCATTACATTTTGTGCATGTGCAAATGATTACTATAGGCCTTAGTATACAATCTCGACAACAAGAAGATAAAGGTTCATTTCTGGTGCTTAGTCTCCACCTGAGCTTTACAACCCTAAACTCATTCTGTCAGCTACAAGTCGATCAGAAAAGTGAAAGGTTACATTATTTCAAGAAAAGTGGAAAAGCTACAGAAGCTAAAGAAGGAAGTGTTTGCATTGTGATGTCTGGTATAACATGTAGACAGATCTGCATGGATTGAAATAAACTGACACAGAAACATGAATTGTTCATTTTTGGCCTTTTGCTTGTGAAAGCCCACACTATAAAAAATAGCAGCAGTTAAGGCAAAAATTTTGTTCCCGGTGGTTACACTTATACCTGAGTACCTAAACAAGAAATCTACATACCATGCTATTAGAGGAAACAGTTTTGGTCTAGAGTGGTACTGCTAAATGTCTGTTTTATTACGGAAAGCTATGAAAAAACTGTTCCCTAAACGTCGCTGAATAAAATCCTCAGCCACAAGAGACACCTTATTCATCTATTTATACACAGGCATCTATGACACCTTATTAAAATAATAATTAAAACAAGAGATGATATGATACAAATATTTCCTTTCAAGTACCGAATGGGATACCTGGACTTGAGTATTGTATGGAGTATCCCTCTGACACAAGTGTAATTTAAAAAATATACATAACATTGTTGGAAAAACACTGATTGTTATCATCTTGCTAGCTGTAATTACCATGACATGCTGCTAGCACTGCTCTGTTGCTCTGAGGCTAGTTGTTTACAGTGTCTGATGAGTGCATTGACTGATACATCTACTGATACTTGATACTGATTTTTAGGCAATGTTGGAGGTCGATACCAGTATCAGAAAACCTCTGAAATGCATTCATTTTCAAGGATATTACAAAAACAAATGTTACTCTAACATCCATTAAACAGACTTCATGAGCCACCAGCCTGGTTGGGTTTTTGTGCTATAAGCCACTAGTAAAGGAGGCAGGGGTCTCTTGGCTGATACTCTCCTTCACTTCTACAGGCAGTGCATCAAAGAGGTGGTCCTCCACAACCAGGCCACTTCTGCGCAGCATTCGGCAGTTTCCCAGCTGGGTGGGTAGTCTGTCCAGACAGTTCCCCCTGAGCTCCAGCTGAGTGAGCTGCACCAGCTGACCCACCGCCTCTGGCAGCACGGTGAGTGCATTGTTCCCCAGGCACAACACCTTTAGCTTGTTGCATCTGAACAGGGGCTTTGGCAACACCTCCAGCTTGTTGGAGTTGATGGCTAAGTGCTGCAGGTTATGGAGGAGACCTACATCAGGAGGGAGAATTGTGATGGAGTTGTGGCCCAAGTCTAGATGCCGCAGTTTGGGCAGTGTGAACAAAGCTGGAGGAAGGGATTCAAGTTTGTTGTGAGAGAGGTGCAGAGCCTCTAGAGACTTGACCTGTCCAATGGATGATGGGATGGTAATGATTTTGTTGTGCCACAGCTTCAGGCATGTCAGTCTCTTTAAGTGTTGGAAGCTGATGATCTCCTCGATGGTTCGAATGTTGTTTGATTTCAGGTCAAGCTCCTGCAGGTTGATCAAGCTGAAAATGGCGTGGGGGATCCTCTCTAGCTCGCAGGTGTGCAGCTCCAGTTCAATGAGACTTGTCATTTTTTTTAGACTGTTCAGTACCAGCAGTTTAGTACCATCGTTGTGCACCACTAACTTAATCAGATGAGGTGAAAGCTCTGTGATGTTGGTGGGCATTTTCGTGAGGTTGCTCTTCAAACATAATGTCTTCAAATGCCTCAAATCCCGCATGGACTCCAGACCGATCATTTTGTTATTTTCAGAGCTCAGGTTGCCAATCAGGTTCAGCTCCCTCAGACTCCTCAGTAGGTACACCCATGTCGGAATCTCTGCAACATCTGTGAACTTGACATGAAGGCAGCGGAGATGATCACGCAGGAAAGCAAAACCAGTTTGCTCCACTTTGGCCGGACAGTGACAGAGATGCAACTCCTGCAGGCTGGTCATCTGGGAGACTTTTGCAGAGAATCTCACCTCAGGAATCAGCTCCAGTTTCAGCACCTCCAGGTCAGTGAGATCAAACACAGCATTTGGAAGACCAGAGAGCATGAAGAGGTGCAGCTCTTGTTGGTCTTGCGGGTTCCGGGTCACCAGCTGCCTCAGTTTTTCAAAGGTCCACTCGTGATTAAGGCTGATCTCCCTCAGCTTGTTTTCACTGACCTCGGACAAGAAAACGCCAAAGCGTTTGGAGTACAGTTGGTCGTATTGGTCAACCATGTGTAAGAGGAATGCAAAGTCGTTTTTGACATCAGGAATGTCACTGAAGCTGCTCTCTTCTCGAACTTTCTCAAATGAGTACTCTTTCAAGGGTCGTCGAAACACCCAGAAGAGGGAGTATAAGCAGGCCATCCCATAGATCAAAATCAATGCCATATAGCTTATGAGCAGCTTATTTAGCATGAACGCCATATTGTGTGTACAGAAGAACTTTCTGTATCCTGTAAGCTGTTTAATGTCTGGTTCACAGTCATGCTTAAAATTGATTTTGGCCAAAAAGGTTGATGTGTAGGACAATATCAGAATAAACTTGACTGTTTTGACTACGGTCTGCGCTACATAAAGCTTGTAGATAAAATCACTGTCCTCCACATGAGCTCTGAATTTCCTCACTTTCTCAAAGAGCGCTTTGGCCTGCTCACCATCTTTCTTGTCCAGGATTGTCATGCTACTGGGGACCTCTGCCATAGGCTTATCTGCAGAGAACTTCACTCCTAGCATGGGTGTGGTAGAGTTTGCATTCATGCCTTCATCCTTTCCCTCAAGAGAAACCTGCTTTGGTGCTGAGGGAGTACCAGTTAACCTTTGTTTGTTCTCCTCAGAGTCCTCGCACGCCGTTTCAGACAAAGCCTTCGTTGTCCAGGGAGACTCAAAACATCTGCCCAGAATGGAGACAAAATGCTCAATCTTTGAGCTGGTTTTGGGGTACTTGAACCAGAAGTTGCTGCTGACCATGAGGACAAGAGTGTGGATGAGGGTGAGGTATGGAAAGTACTTGGAATACCAGGGCAAGGCAACGTGGTAACATATTTGGTTGATGAAGACATACTGTTGAAAGTCCAAGTTGGTCCTGACTCCTGTGGGTTGAGGCTGACTGGGGTATTTCTCCGACATCACAGACGTGCGTTGGTTTGTGACATGGATCTCATGGACGATCTCGTCCGGCATGTCCTTTGTGATGAGGGGGACACTGGTCATAATGGGGGCCCCAGAGGATGTGGAGGAAGCCTGTGTGGTCTGCTGAGGGAAGGAGTGTGGTTTGGGTCCTGAGGCCTCTT
This sequence comes from Labroides dimidiatus, assembly GCA_030710495.1. Taxonomy (NCBI): domain Eukaryota; kingdom Metazoa; phylum Chordata; class Actinopteri; order Labriformes; family Labridae; genus Labroides; species Labroides dimidiatus. Next base: position 13,244,713 of record CM061152.1, on the reverse strand, counting down.
CAGGGTCCTCAAGACAGGGAAGACAGGCCACCTGGTCCTTGGTAATCTGCATGGTCATGGCAAATATAGCCAGCATGAGCATAACCAGGCCCAGGTAGTCCATGAAGACATCCCACCATGGTTTCAGGATGCGGTACGTTGGCTGGATGTCATTCAAGGAAGCAACTTCAGTAAGTGTGAACATCACTGCAACAAAAAAGGAAAATCTGTTTTAATAAATTAATCCTTTATAATTTGCTTAACAGTCACACTCAAATTCTACAGGTTTCTGTGAAAACTTATATTTTGATTTTTTGTAGTTTTGTTGTCCTCTGGTATTGTCCCAGATGTGGATTAAAGGAAACGGACAAAACCAAGAGAGTCTCCTGTGAGCAACAATTGGCTTGTGTTGATTTCAGTGATCACCTATGGACATGATACCTGGTACGTCTTCGTTGATTCAGTATACATCTGCCTCACATCATGCTGCTCAAACTAGGGCTGAGCAGTTAATTGAATTTAAACCGACATCAAAATGTAATAAAATGGAATTTTTAAATCTGCAAAGGCTGTGATAAAAAAAAAAGTTTCATGTACACAGACGCAACCTTGTGTGACATGCAGTAGGTGGCGGTAATGCACCTTTCAGCTGGTTTGCCAACAGCCAAAAATATCAGAAGAATGAGACGTGTGCAAGCAGGGGATGAAGAAAATAACTTCAGCTGCGTTAAATTTTGATTTCTTGTGTTGTTGATGACGTCTTCAAAAATGGCCTCAGCAGAAGAACCAAGAAAGGACACACAAGAGGCAACTTTGGTGTCAAAGAGGAATAGTGAGTAAGTTAATAAAATCAAAAGAGGAAGCAATGTTTTACTACCAGCTGTGAGCTGTACACTGTGGATTTATAACCATCACTCCATCGCTGAGATCTACACTCTCCTCTCATTCTTTTTACTACTCAGTCTTGTTTCATTCAGTAATGTTTTAATGATGTTAAAACACAGAGCCAGGGATTAGCTAAATCCAGACTTCTTACAACATGTTATTACTGGAACAGAGCAGAAGCCTTTGATGTCGGGATAAGAAGTGCACTAACTCGTCTGACTCACTAAGGCGTTTGGCACAAACGTGTTTCTTTTAGGACCACACTGGGTTTTAGTGAGACCATGTGGCACATTCTCCATCCAGTAAACTGCTTATGTGACATATCACTTCCTCCCTTTCCACCACGTAACAAAAAAACACACACACGTGTTTGTGTTTGTGTTTGTGTGTGTGTGTGTGTGTGTGTGTGTGTGTGTGTGAAAGTTTAAGTATTTTCTCTCAGTCTCAGTGACATGTTTTGGATATTTAATACAGTTCTACACACTGAGACATAAGACATGCTGAATCTGGCTGGACTGCACTCAAAAAAGGATTTAATTTTCATGAATAAGAAAAAACAGTTGTAGAGAAAAATCTAGATTAGACTCAATCCTGTGAGGTATGACTAGTATTTGATTTTTGTAATGAAGCAGATTATACTTCTCTTTACCTTCCACATGCTAAAATAAAAAGACTTATCTTAATTCTTCTTTTCAGAACAGAAATCAATTACAGTTGGTAACAGTTGCATTAATTTTGATTTCAGTGATGTCTGCTCCAGCTTGATACAAAGTTCTGATTCAGTGTTTATCACTGAAATTCTGTATCACTGTAACTGTATGAAATGAAATATTAAAGCACTGAAAATATGTCCAGTGTTTGATCCTGTGTCTACAAAAATTTCAACAGAGGCCAAGGAAGAGTTATTTAACTTTTTGTTGTTCCATTATTAAACACATTTCAGTCAAACTCTCTTATATCTAGATGTATCATATCCTTGTTAAAGAAATGTTTGTTCACATTATAGATTTCTGAAGAAAGTATCAGCCATTGTACAATGTGTGGCTGGCATTTCTGAGCTGTCTGTGGGAGTTAGAGTAGGACAAATTCACAACATAGCAACATGGGTGCATATGCGGTGAAATTTAGAGCTCTAATCAAAAAGGACATTTTACAGGTTGATAGTAAATCTATGCCTGTGCAAAGGTAGTCAGAACACTTAATTCTTTAACATACAACTTAAAGAGAGAAATGTTTAATTGCACTATAAGTTTTCCATCGAGTTACCTTCATGTTTTTATTTACTTAAAGGTTACATGCGTTAAATTAGGCTTGTAAACTATCTGACATGATCACTGTACAACAGTATAATTGGGACTTGTGCTACAGCAACAATGTGCCCTCTGATTGAAGACAGGTCAGGCATTCAAATAGCTCAACTAGTGACGACTCAACTCCATCTAGCTGCTTTGGTTTCAGTGTTTCTGTGACTTTGCCAACTCTGATAAGAGCCATAAAATGCTTTAATATCAAACAGTCTGACACCAGTCTAGACCAGATTCAGGCTGGAGTAGTACACACTGATGGAGGTCTTGGTCTTCCCTGCAGGAGTTAAACTTACATTATGAGGCTTCTTTATAAACTTTGAAGGACTCTTTCATATCTTTTTTATTTCCTTTTATGATCCTTACAATACTGATGGCAAATTGTTATTGTTCCTAATCAGTGATTAGGGCATTGTTCAGATGCTCGCAAGTTCAAGCAACATTTATGTTCTGCTACAGAGACAAAGTTTATAGGGCTACTATTGTTTTTCCATTGCTAACCCTTCCCAGTTTGGACCATAAGTTTTGACATACAGTAAAGTAAACTACCAAAGAAGTAAAAAGCCATGGGGGAGGGGGCGCATCTCCTCTGATCTGGATTAAACCTGTGGAGGAACCAGCTACTCTGAACGCAGACTGCATAAAACTCACTACACCATGTGACAGCAGCATAAGCATCGCATAATTAAATTAAGGCATGGATTTAAACATGGCTACCAGACAATTTAATAAACCCAACTATGAGCAGGTCTGTCGGTGAAACATGGGCTCCAGATGGAGAAAAGAAGCGTCACAGAACGGGCACGAGGACATGTCATAAACATGTTTATATGCAGGCAGACAACACAAGAGGAAATGAGACATCTCCCCGGCTGAACTAAATATTAGACTTTTGTCTCCCTCACATGGGGGCTGCTTGCGCAGTAAGTTGTCTGTTGGCGTACCGGGTCAGGTGACTTGTTGAAACGTGAAATTGAGAAGCAGCATGTCCCCGGTGTTAAACATTTACACCAGGTAGCCCAACTAATGTCTGATCTAAAATAAAAACATTTCTCCTCGAACACGCGGTAAGACAAAAGTCAGTTACCTGACTGTTAGGGCTGTTTAAATACTCAATGAAAAAAACGAGCATATACTTACTGCCTCCTGTTTGGTGTTATCTCAATCCAATTATTTCTTCCACAGTCTGCATGCCACTTTTCGCCCCTCGCTCAGGTGCGCCTCTAACCTAATTTCTCAGCCCTGTTAAACATTACGTTAGTTACGCCGGTGAGTCGAACAAAGCTCCGAACAACATTTGCTCCTGACAGCTCGGTTTGTCGGCACCATCCATTATAACTGTGCCCGGGTAGTACAGCCGGGTTCCAAGCCGGGAGTTAAACTACATGCACAGGCAGACTTCGTATTTCTAAGAAAAGACAGATCCAACATGGAGCCGCACGGACCGTTGTTGTGGGTGTTATAGGCGCTTCTGATTGGAGGATGTCATTACGGCACCTTCCTGAAGACACCGCCTGCTTGCCGGCTGCTGGTTCATGAGATGCTGCATTCAAAGAGCGTGGTATTTAAATGTTAACGACAGTCAACGGCACAGAAAGTTCACAATGACTTATACCTTACTTTCAACTGCACGCTGGTAACATTACATGTAATAGACACAGTATCACACACTAGCGTTTGGTAGGCAAACATATTTTAAATTAAACAATTCAACTCAAGTCTTTCAACCACTTCCGCTAACTGCGTAGCTTATTTAAAAGTGCGCACAACGTGTAAAAGAGAGTAAACAATGAGCGAAAACGTTAAGCGTTCATTTTTGAATACAAAATCCCATGGTAATTCTTGAACTGTAACTGAAACCGACAAGATGTGCTTACCTAAACAACTGCTGCCCCAATACTGTACAAAGGTCACACAACTGGAGGCTGCAATTTCCCAGGTAGGCTGGCACAGGCACAACAAAACGTTGTTAGGAGATCACCACGTTGTACAGAAGATAACAATGATATACACTTAAGATACTTTGTTCTGTTAGCACAATCTATAATTAGTATTCGCAAATCACACGAACCTTGTGCTATTTGGGTTAAATGAGTCACTTATACTAATAACGTGAGAGAGGGAGAACGAAGCTTTCTTTTCCGATGGTACCCAAATTCATCATCGACTTCCCTGTCTTTGTTTCTGACTCAGACGCAACAGAATGCCTCGTGGTGCTGAAATTACTTTAGCTGACTAATTACAATTGCTCACATGCGCTTTTCAAACACTCTCCTTTTGTTTGACATGAATCATTGGGCCGACAGCAGTGTTTGGTCCATCTATCAATTTATTTACACACTTATCTTATCTTATCTTATCTTATCTTATCTTATCTTATCTTATTTTATCTTATCTTATTATCTTCTTATTTTATATTTGCAAACTCAACAGTCAATAGGACCCTGGGTGCTGAAGTCATGCATCATTTCCAGCTCTGTCTGGATTTGGTTGATGATGCACTGGGTGGAGGAAGTGTCTCCTCAGTTGCAACCCATACAGGTTTCAACCGGTCCTGGGCTGCTGGCTGCTGGCACTCTGTTCTCTCTCATGCAACCCTTGTACTTTGAGAGGAGGAAAAAAAGAAAGAAAGAAGGCAGTCTGTGGGGTGTGTAGTGTGATAGTGCTCCTGTTCATAAGAGCAGGTTTGGAGGTAGTGTGTGTTATAATACACTGACAATAGGTTTTATCAGAGTTCTTAACATGATCCACAGAAAACAGGTTTGAAGGGAAAAGGTGCAATGTGCTCAAATGTTAGCATACAGTTGAGTAAGTCTGTCTTATGATAACCAGGTGTATGGTGCCCTCAGACCTGGTCTATCTGAAGGAGAGAAGGGGAAGATTACAGAATGTAAAGATACTATACCCTCTGTCTGGGGTCACATAAATTCTTTCTTTTCTCAGTGATTCCTGTAGCCATTTATTACCAGTATGGTATACAACATGATTTCTAGGGTTATACACAAGTTGGATGACAAAAAGACAATGTACTGATTTACATGTTGTAAACTGGTCTGAGGTCAGTTTTCTGTCCCCTGTACATTGTTTTTTAACCCTTAAAGGCCTGACCCATCAAAAATTGTCAGAAAATTCTATTTTTTTGGAACTGAGACATTTAGTGACCCTTTTAACAAAATCCACAAACAATAAAGCGATATTATTTTGTTTTATGATATATCTTTTGTAGCACATTTGATAAACTGGGTGGTTTTGGCAACATTTTTTTTCTCACAACAATGTGACAAATGAACAAAAACTAGTTTTGTTAATAGCATTTTAAATAGAGAGCATGTCAGAAAGTTTTCTCTTTGTTTTTTTTTTCTTAGAACACTTTTTACAGCCTTTTTATTTTACTTTGTGGTGGGCGCTTAACAGTTTCTGTTCTTGGTCAGTCTAAGATGCACCCTACCCTTCCCACAGTAGATGTGAATAGTGATGCTAGTGCAGTGCTTGCATCTCTGTTTGAAAACGGTCAGTGCCATCCCCTCTCATATCAAGAGATTCAAACCTGCTCTATCTCTTTGGTGCTCTGTGTTTACCGACTGTCCCTCTTTTTGTACACTGTTTTGTTTGTTCTGAAGTTTCCTGGAACATTTCTTCACCAACAAACTGTATGGTGTCCAAATCACACCTGTCCTCTGTGCCTTCGTCAACACATACAATAAATTCAACAGACGGAGCTTGATGTTCCATTTTTTCCATCTGGATTTGTTTCTTTTTGCATCGCCCTTCACTGACTCCTTTCTGATCGTGTCCTGTGTTGATGGGACCTCAACATCTTTGCTTGTCTGGGCTTCACTTTCATCTTGATGTCCTTCCTCATCACTACTATATGAACTTTCATCTTCATGCATGTCCTGAGGAGTCCTCTCTACATCCTCCTCATCCTCATCTTCTGCTAACTGCTCAGTGTCACTTGTGTTTCCATCCGGTGCATTTTCAATTAACTTTCTTTTTCTCTCTTTTTCCTCTGGTCTTTTGGTCAATATAGTTTAGTGACTATGATTTCAGAGGAATTGTTATTGTAAAAAATCTCTAAATGCATTTAAGATGGCACTTCATTCATTAATTCAGTTATGATAATAGAGTGTATTTGTACTTTCAATGGTATAATGTAGATTACATCAAAGAAATGTTAAATAATATTCAGGAAAAAAAGCGAGTTAAATACCTGGAGTATCAAATTTGATACAGACAAATTAATACAATTTAACTGAAAAAGAAACAATCACTTAGTGAATATCCATACTTTCAATGCATAACATACTTATTTTAAAAACTAAGTATCAATTGAGATGTTATTCTCACCACAACTTCTTGAAAATTAGCAATGATTTTCCTGGGAAAAAAAGTGTGTGGATGATGAGAGCGGCCATTTTCAAAAAGACCAAAATACAACTTCAGCTGCATGTAGTGGACTGATAATCCTCAAGAGGGTAGAAAACATGTAGCAGGTCTTATACAAAAGATTTTTTAAAGAAAACTATTCATCATGTTGGTGAGATAGAGGCCTTTGAAACTCATGTGTCAGATATGATTAAGGGTTAAGGATTATTTTCATGAAATCAGCTGAAGATAATAACTATGTACCATGGATTATAACAAAAGCATTTAAAAGAATGAAGGACCGGTTGTTCTGGTGGGTTTAACAAACAGATGTGCTAATAGTGTTATACATATGCATACTTTTACATAAACACATGTAAAAATACACATCACATTCAGGCATTCATGCTGATGTCAGACCTGCTGAGAAACTAAACCTGCCTGGGGGCTGTAAAACTTTCCCAGAGAAACACTGTTTTTTCCATGTGTCACGGTAAGTTGGTGAGATGAGAGGAAAAGGTGTAAAAATGCTTTACGGGTTTGATTTGATGTCACACTGGGAAGTGGTGGGTTGGACAGTATGGGACTTTATTTCTGAAACAAGCTCGATGAGGTGAAAATACTCAGCCCTTAGTAGTGTATGAAGAGTTTTCTGTATCACAGTCACAAATGTTAGCTGCACACCAGAAACTCACGTGTGAGGTATGAGAGGAAGAAGTGAAACACACACAGTCATTTAAATGTTGACCAAGGCCACAAAGAAAGAACATACCCAAACAATTCTGTTTCTATGGGGATTAATGTCCTATAAGCACAGCATGCACGGTGCTCACACACATGGTGGGGCTGAAAATTCAGGATTGGATTAGGTAATGTTTTTTCCCAGAGTGTATTAGATTACAAACACTGCTGGGGAAGTGTGCACATATGCTGTTTGCTCATGCCTACATCTTTTGTTATACTCAGCATAACATTAATGAAGAATGATGACATGGTGTGACCCTGGTGTTGCATTCAGGAATGTATGTATAAAAAGCCCTGGAACATGGAGACAGTCAGCACTCTGTGTGTGAGCATGTACTTGCTTGTGTTTGTCTTGGCTCGAACAAAGACAAAAACTGGGAGCACGTGCCTTTTTTTCTTCTGCTCTGATACCTGCATGCTGGTCTCTGCTTGTTCTCATCAGTGTCTAGTGTACCTTGCATTGTCTGTATTACTTGTTACTGTTTATGCAAGAGTGATCCCACAGGCTCAGTCACTCCAGCTGTTTTGATGAAGGTAGAAGATAATATATTTATGATACTACAATGCTTCTCAGACGTTCATTTCAGATAAACAAAACAGTTGTGAAATGTGGTACAAAAATGAAATAGGTCATAGGTCATCTCAACCCTATCTCTCATCATCAGCAGCAGTAGTAAATAAACACATTTGAACGCATGAGAATCAACTACTCAGATCACAAGCTGATGACACTGGATGTTCAATGATATTACACAGCATAGAAAAACATGATTATGTTTACTTATTTTTATTCTTATTTAATTTTATTGTATATGCACATTAATGATATATATATATATATATATATATATATATATATATATATATATATATATATATATATATATATATATATATATATATATATATATATATATATAACACAAACCATCACCATCCACACCACTGTAAAATAAACAGAAAAACAGAAAGCGCAAAATCACAATGACTTCATGAACACTTGCTTTTCAAAAGTAGTTTCAGTTTTTGTTAAAAGTGATCCCAGCAAGAATCCATTACAGTATAGTATTCATTGTAAACTAGCTTACTCATAAACTTAAGATATCAGAGGAAAGTTAATATGTCTAACCACTGCGTTAGATGAAAACAGATCACAATTATTATCATCCTGAAACAATAAATATTGCTGCAGGACTCAGCCACCCTTGGCCATTTTCAGAATCTAACACACCCTGTTTACTTAGCTCCACCTGCTGTTGTCTTAATGCACACCAATTTTTTTCCAGTTGTAGGTTGCAGGTTTTGTGTACCAAGACATTTTCTAAGAAGTTTGTAAGGTTATTTCAAAATAACTTTACATTTGCCCACGAAACCAAAGCTAGTGAGTAATCACTGTCAGTATAATAGGTGTTTAACTTCACCGCAGATGAAGATTTGTGACTCTGTCATCACAAATCTTGACAAGATAGAGTGGCTCTTTGTGTAACTGTGGGGTTTCCTTAAGGGGTCTGAGATGCTTGCTAGAGCAGTCACAGATTGGTACAGAGTCAGAGACACAGGCTGGTACAGTCTGACAACATCACAAGCCTTTTATTATCAGATGGCTTCAAATGGGTGAAACTGGAACTGTTTTGAGAATATCTAGATGCACTGAAGCAGCCTTCAGTGATCGTAAACCAACTTTTTTTAATGACTGAGAATCTTGAGTGATTGCATTGAAAACTGTTGCGACTGATTAGCCAGTGATAAAGTTGTGTGTTCATGTATAATGAGATCACCTTCACAAGGTTATTATTATTTTTTTCATTAATAATCTCTATCAAATGCCCTTTTCAGTGAGCTTCAAAAGATTTGATTTGAGAAAATTCTATTTTAGCTATGATGGGCAAATTCAGCAGGGAAATAATTTAACTTTTTTTTTTTTATATATCTTCTTATTATAAAATTAATTGTTTTCATTCTTTATATAGTCAAATATAAGCCATACACAGATGCAATTTCTTTTTTCTTTCTTTTTTTTTTAGCCGTTGCTAAAGCTTTTAAGTTTACATACATCCCAGATTCACAGCATTTCTGTAATGGTCAAAGCAAGGCACCTTTAAGATAACAAATCACTCTACATTCTACTCTGTTCACTGGTCTTATCTTATTTTAAATTACTACATACATATAAGAGTTCATTAGAGCCACTATTCAAACTGCAAAAAAGAGTCATCAGAATCATGTTCATGCCAGTTATCTTGAACACATCAATCCATTATTCATAAAATCTAAAATAATAAAGTTGTATATAACATTGTAGAGTTCCAAACAGCACAATTCTCATACAAAATCAGGTACAATTTACTACCAAGTAATCTACAGAAAATGTTTAATGAAAGAGAGGAAATATATGATTTAAGGGAGCAATTAAATTTTATGATACATAGATTTGATACTACAATGAAAAAAAACTGCACAGCAGATAATGGAGTAAGACTGTGGAACAGACTGAGTGTGAATCTGAAACAATGTCGGAGCATCAACCAGTTTAAAACAAATATACACAAATGATTTTTGCAACCTAAAGGGAAGAGGAAACATGATGTGTGAGCATGTATGTGGGTAGATATGTGTTGATGTACCAGTTAAGACTATTTCCAGTCTCAATCAAGCAGAGTCATAGGGTGGTCATATATTGTTAATTTACTTATTTATTTATTTTATACTGGCAGCATAAGCAAGTATGTTTAGTTAGTGTGTTTGTGAGGTTGGGATAGAGATACAGAGGAATGTTAACTTATTACTAATTAATTATGAAGTTGGGGGGTGGGGTGGGTGTATGATTAAATAAGGTAATGATTCTTCCTACTCCTAATTCGAACATGTTTATTTATTTATTTATTTATTTATTTATTTATTTATTTATTTATTTATTTATTTATTCATTCATTCATTCATTCATTCATTCATTCAGTCAGTCATTTATTCATTTATTCTCATGTGATCGAAATAAAACCTTTCATTCATTCATTCATTCATTCATTCATTCATTCATTCATTCATTCATTCATCCTCGTGTGACCTTTGAAAATAAATCTCAACAATAAATGCTTGCATTAGAAATAAAAAAATTGTAACAACATGTACTACTGCTCAGTATCCTATCATAAATGTGATGATACATTATTATTTCCTCAGCTTCGAATTGGTATTAATGCGAAGACGCATTGTATTGTACCTTGAATAATCAGACCTTAGATCCGTCTTGGGGATTGGGTAAAACCAAAAAGACCTTATGCTGAATCTATTGATAATATTTCTATAGCTTCACATGAGCAACAAACCCAGAATAAAGAGAAATATAAATATTCTTTAAAAAAAAAAACTGATACGAAAGCTGCAGTTTAATTTTTAAAAATGACTTTATTGCATGGATTCGGGCCTTTGGGCTCGCCGTAGTCTGAGGAACACGTGATCAGTGGAGGTTATAAATACATGTGGCTTGGTGAGCAGTTTCTTTGACACACAGGAGGAGTGAGGTGTAAGGAACGTTATGGCGTCGACAAGCCGGTGGGTAGCAATTCGACTTATTCCATCAATTCGTCTGTCCTCATGTGTCGCTTTAGGTTTATATATTTTAAAAAGTGTTCCAGCTCGCCGTGGTTATAGACGCGCATTCTCTATCCAAATCATGTCGCTCGTATCGGCCTCTTTACGTGTGCGCTGTATTGTGCTAGGAAAGAGCTAGTTTGCTAGCTAGCTGGCTAGATGTTGCCAGAAGTCTCCAACTGTATCATCTTTTCATTCTCTCTCTCTCTGTTGTCTCGACAGCGTGGCTGTTTTTTTTCCCCTCAAAGTAACGGAAACATCTCTCGGACAGCCAGCTCTTTTTTTCAGCTCTGTCGTGTTTCAACAGTATTATTGAGCTGCTGTGGTACAAAACTTCAGCTAACAGAGTCTTGTTGACACTAGCAGCCTGTTAGCAGCAAAGAATGTGCTTTTATGTACTTTATCAACACTTAAAAACATTTAGTGTGAAGCTTGACCACATTTAGCTGCGTTACTTTTCGTCCTCTTTGATCATTCGACGTCAGAAAGTTCAGACGTAGAAATTTGTCATCCACTAAATGTATTTGTATAACAGGAAATTATTATGAAATGACAGCGTTTACTGGAAGTCTCAGAGCGGAATGTTGTTTTAAAACCCTGGATTTGACTGTCAATAACTGGATAACATCTTTTACTTTCCCCACATCTCCTAAACGTCTTTGTTATTGTTGTGTGGTCCGGGGTTCATCTTCAGTCATAATAACCTTATGATAACTGAATCTATGTCGGTTTAATGGTGGTACATTTTTTTGCTCATCAGCCTTTGATGATTTATGACATTCTTACGATATTTTCTTTTTTTCTTCAAGTTTCTGTAATGGAGGGATTTTGATCTGCACCTTTTTTTTAAATTTTAACAGTTGGGATTTTGTCTGTCTAATCATACATTTGAAGAATTTAATCCAATCTCTCCACATTTTTAGCTTTTGTCTTTGTTTCCCATTGGATTGTTCTGTAGTCATAAATTACACTGTGTGCATTAGAGATACTCAACAAGAGAATAGATTGTTATACCTCCTGTGTTACAATTCTTTCTACCCTGGTGCTAAATATTGTCAAATATTTTATTATAACTAAATTAAAATAAATTAAGTGGTAAAAACAGAATTGACTCAGCGTGTCACTGCTCTGTGACTCTTCTTTGTGGTGCTAAAAACATTTTTACTTCACCTTTTATGGTTGCTGTGTGTGTTCTTTGTTAATCAGATTTAGATCATCTTGCAGTTTGTGACTTCTCACAGAGGGGCTGTATTATGATTTTGTTGTTGTGGGTTGTTCATTGGTACCATATTATGACCATTCCTCTCATTCTCAACCTTTGTGTATATATTTTCTTTACGTTTATTCTTTACACTCTTTCATTCATTTTCTAGTTATTACTCATTTTTTTCTTATTGATCCCTCTTTCTTTAAATGTGTCATATTAAATATATGTAAGGGTATCTTTTTGACACATTCCTTATTCCAGTTTATATTTCTGATTTATATTTATGCCTATTTTCTGTTAACATTCTGCATGATACATCCACATTTTCACCGGCAAATATATAAGTATTTCTGATTCTCATGTCCCACTCTGGGATTTTGTTATTCAAATTAACTCATTGGTTATTTTCTTTCTTTCAGCTGTATAGATGAGATTTTCGAAATATTAAATGTTCTTTTTGTGTTTGTCCCCAACTCATGTTTATCCAGCTGTGTTCTTTCCTCCTCTGTTGATATCTTCTAAACAATCACTCAGCTTCTGTTGTTGTTGTTGTTGTGCAGTGGAGATGGCCCGGCTCTTCCCAGAGTTACATGTCCCAACCACCCAGAGGCCATTCTGGTGGAGGACTACAGAGCAGGGGACATGATTTGCCCTGAATGTGGCCTTGTTGTCGGTAAGAATATCGTTTTAATATACATTTAAAAAAAAAAAAAAGGTTTTGGCTTTTTGAATCATTGAGTCAGAACACTTACTTCCTTTATTGCTTTTGAGTTTAATTGTTTGGTTTTTCTCTCTTAAAATCATAATTTGTTCTTAAAGGTTGTTTTTTCAGGCTTTTTCTGCCTTTATTTAGAGAGGACAGGACGGTATTAAGAGCAGGTAAAGGGCTCGAGAGTGGAGAGTGACATGCAGGAAAGAGGCCACAGGCTGGATTTGAACCTGGCTGACAGTTTAAGGGGCAACCTCAGGGGGGGGGCTGAACCCAACTCCTAGGCTGTAGCAGCACCCTTGAAGTCAGAAGTTAAAAGTATTTGTACACACAGTTTTGTGAGAATGTGACTCCGAAGAACCTGTTTGGCTGGTGTTAAATAATAATAGGTGTTAAATACTTTCTAACATTGAACATCAGCTGACTTAAAGGAAAAATAAGGTCTCTGTTTAGGAAGAATGTAGCTGGAGTCTGTCACAAGATTGCTTTCTGTTTAATGTTAGTCTACAGTATCTTCAGCACAGCGAGCCATCTTTATTTTATGTTAAAGTTTAACCACTTCAGTTCAGTCAGTAGGTGTATTAAATTTACATCATAGTGGTTGAATTACTTGAAGACATGCAGGAAAGACGTACATGTGCATACAAAGTGTCTGATCTTTAAATTCTGCAACATGTGATGGAGACAGTAAGACAGAGCTATCAGGAACACAGAGTCCTCCTCTAATGAGCCCCTGAGCACAGAGCGGGTCTGACGGGAGATGAGACACGCCAGCTGCTCTCTGATGAACGCTCAAGTGCCCTCTCTTCCTGCTCCCATAGCTTTGTCTGGCCTCTGAGGAGCTGAGTGTCATGATGCCTGTGGACATGAGACAGACTGATGTATGATATTAAAAAAAAAAAGGGGGGAATGCCTAACAGGATTAAAATATCAGAAATCTAATCCTGGACAATGCTACACTGTGACAAGAACAAACAGTTCTGACAATAAACAAATGTATCCCCACCATCGACAGCGCCCCATATTTTATTAGCTGATTGATGTCAGATTTGTTTTGGGCATGATTTTGATGAGGGTCGGTGAGTGAAATAAATCATTGAGATTCAGTGAGACCAAAGAAAGTCTGTACAAGAGGACTGAGACAACATTTGTGTTATTATGGACCTGGACACCTGGAGATGTGTTTTCAGGTGGGAGCTGTGCTAATGATGTCATCATCTTTGCTTAATCACTCCAGGGGGGATGTAACACAGACTGACTCACACACTCACCTTGTTTGTACAGTTGACTCATAAAAGATCTAAATCTGTCCTCTATATCAGCTCTAACGATCTTCAGTGTTTGTCATGTTTTATTTCATGTTTTTATGTCATTAAAGAAGAATTTAGAAACCCGTTTGAGTGCAAGAGCTGAAGCTATCAGTCATAAAGGCTGAACAGCTTCCATTAAATACAAGAAAAAAAGATGCGTCTTGGTTAAAATTGAAATTTGTCTTTCTCTGGTGATTTCTCTACTAGTTTAAAAACGATGATACTATGACTTAAGATCAATTTAACAAAAATAAACAAACTTGCAACTGGTTTTATAATTGTGAACAGATAATTGGGCTTAATGATTCTCCAGGGTGTGTCGAATATTAGGAGGAAAAGACAGATTTGGCTGTGAGGCATTTACAATTAATCTCTGAAAACATGTTTCAGGTTAACTCCTTTGACCGTTCCTTCATCCACAAAAACGTTAAATTACAGAAAAGGTGATCAGCTTCTTCTGTTCAAAATGAATGACACATTCAGCACATACATCCACTTCCACAGTTAAGTCCTGATGTTTTGTAACCTGAGAATGTCCGTGTCAGAAGAAAACAGAATTTAACAAACGTTTGAAGCAGACGTGAAGAGGATTTCTGTGAATCTTTGCTTGATTACGCTTCTTCACAGAAGTAGATGACATCATAGTCGTGCTCCGCTGAACTGAAATTGAATTTTGTGTTTTTGAATTTAAGGAATATAGAGAGTTGAGTTTTTAAGTAGGTTTAATACAATTTCAAAGCAAATAAATTCAGTTCCAAAACATCAGGAAGGAAAGAAAGGCTCAAAATAATGTTAACTATTTTCTTTGAATGAGGTTTTATTTTGTATTTAAGTACGACATGCTCTATATTCCATCACAGTGTACAGTGAGTGTAAATGGCTGACAGTGGTTGAAAACATGCAAAGCTACAGCTGTTCAACATTTTCAGTCTCAGCCTTTGCACTGAAACTGTTCAGCTGAGTCTTAACCGTCAAATAAATTCAACTCCATTCAAAAATACCCAGGAAACCCTTCTCTTTCTCTCCAGGTGATCGTGTGATCGACGTCGGCTCAGAGTGGAGGACGTTTTCAAATGAGAAAGCCCTCAAAGATCCCTCCAGAGTGGGAGACGCCCAAAACCCTCTGCTCAATGGAGGAGACCTCACCACCATGATCAGCAAGGTGAGACACGGTTCCCAAAGGTTTCTAAGTGAATGTTTCAGTTTCAGTCAGTCAGCTGAAGAGCAGCACATGTCATCAGCTAACTCATCAGTGATGTTTGTTTTTTTCTTACTGTTTTACATCTTGAGCGCTCACACAAACCACATCCTTAAAGTTATTACCGCGTCTCATGATGAATGTGTTTTTCCACCACAGGGAACAGGTGCAGCTAGTTTTGATGAATTTGGAAACTCCAAGTACCAGAACAGGCGAACCATGAGCAGCTCTGACCGAGCCATGCTCAACGCCTTCAAAGAAATCAGCACCATGGCAGACCGCATCAACCTGCCCAGGAACATCATAGTAAGTCAAAGTCAACAACTTTCACACTGTGGATGAAATGTAGCTCTTGTGCTGGTTTCATGTTGATGTGTGTTGGTCATGTATGTGTGTACAATGTCCTGAGTCTTTTAATTCAGTTGAAAAATGTTTTGTTTGATTGTGAAAAGTTAAACTTGCCTCATTAATTGAGTGATACACATGTGAGGGTCTGGAGCTGCTGATGGGATTGAAACTTAGATTTGTGCGGAGAATTGAAACCTTGCAGCATGACCAAAGTGCCACGACGCAAATCTGTGGTGTCTCATCAAAGTGTGAGCAAACGACACTGCAGAGCGACGGTGAAACTTTTGTTTCATTTGAGCTGTATCTGTTTGGACACACAGTCTCGAGGTCAATCGGTCTCAAGGATACAAAGGAGAGACGAGGTCTCTGATTCATCAAATGAACTTGAGACCTAGCCTCTCTTTGTGTTAAAGGTTCACCAAACAAAAACACACAAAAAATCAAAACATCTAACAGCCAGCTTTTCTTTTTTTATATAAAGTAAGTCAAGAGCTGTTTTTCTATTTTTTACTTTTTTATGTGTTCACTTTCAGATTTTCAAACTGTAATTATTTTGAGAAAAGTATAGAAGTCATTCTTTTTTTTCTTTTCAGGACAGAACAAACAACCTGTTCAAGCAGGTTTATGAACAGAAGAGTCTAAAGGGACGAGCCAATGATGCCATTGCTTCAGCCTGCCTCTACATCGCTTGCAGACAAGAGGGCGTACCGAGAACATTTAAAGGTCAGAATAAAGATTTCATTAACGATAAATCTTCCATTTCCATACGGTGGGACTGCACACGAGGGAAATTCTATCTAAAAAAAAACTTTTAGTCATTGAGACAAACTAGAATCTTTACAAATAAAAAGTTAAGAGACATTATTCATCCCCAGACATAAGACAGTGAGGCGTTCATGTTGGAAACATTTTTATCATCGCCCTTTTTCTCAGAAAGATAAAAGAAACAAAACATTTTGGATGACAAGTCTTGAAAATTGCTCTCCTCTTTTCCTGGAAGACAGCAGCTTTTCAGCGTTATTCAGTGGGATTCAATCTGTGCTGTGTTATTATGAACCGGAGACAGCCATTGTCTCTGTGGATGATGAATGCATCCTGCTTCCAGAGGAAGAAGGAAGTCGGATTAGTCTTAAACATCTCGTCTTTCATTAATCTGTTGTGGAGGTCGTACCATAGGCCTCACATCGAGGAGACTAAATGTCTGAAAAGAGATTCACTTCTTCACTTCCTCAGAGATCTGCGCCGTCTCCCGGATCTCTAAGAAAGAGATCGGCAGGTGTTTCAAGCTCATCCTGAAGGCCTTGGAGACCAGCGTGGACCTGATCACCACTGGAGACTTCATGTCCCGCTTCTGTTCCAACCTCGGCCTGCCCAAACAGGTGCAGATGGCAGCCACCTTCATTGCCAGGAAGGCCGTGGAGCTGGACCTGGTGCCGGGCAGGAGCCCCATCTCTGTGGCTGCAGCTGCGATCTACATGGCCTCACAGGCCTCTGCTGAGAAGAAGACCCAGAAAGGTGAGTAAGAGCGCTCCCTTTATTATCATAGACTGTCATATAAATGACGCTTTCTGAGCCTTTGAAGCCAGCCATCAAGGTGAATTCAAACAAAATGATTGAGGAAATAGAAATATTGGTGTCCTTGTTGAGCAGCCTGGGTCACAGAGACCTGAGTAAGACGTGTGCAAAAAATGAACTTCAGAAAACAGTGAAAGATCCAAACTAAACACACCCGTCAGGATCAGTCAGTAAAGCTCAGACTTACAGCAACACCAATTTAACATCAGTATGAGGAAAACATTCTCCACACCACAGATTTGTATCTTGAATCCAGCTGGAGGCACAGACCTGTGACTCTACTGGTCTGGCACAAACGGTGGCTTCAACTTCTTGGACTAACAGAAACCGCTTAAATAGCCTGGACTTAAGTTTAAATGGACATCACGTCAGAAGTGATAAAACAGCTCCAGTGGTTTGGTTTTACATACCTCAGACTTTGAGATTCAAATAAACAAAAACCTCAGTGTGTTGTGCTTTCATCCATGTGAGTAGACTTGAGTACAAGTTGAATAGTTGCGATTTAAGCCACAGGAACACATGAAGCTTTTTCATCTCTCTGTCTGACTCTGAGTCGCTCCTCGTTTCTGACTCTTTCACAGAAATCGGGGACATCGCCGGCGTCGCAGACGTTACGATCAGACAGTCATATCGACTCATCTACCCGCGCGCCGCAGAACTCTTCCCTCCAGATTTCAAATTCGACACGCCAGTCGACAAGCTGCCGCAGCTGTGAAGGAGCCGCTCTTTACTCAGTGACGATAATTTCTGCTGTACTTACAGGATTGTATTATTTCTTTTTTTAAATCATATTTGTGTTGGATTTGGAAGATTTCTCTTGTCTTTCCTGAGACTCTGAGCCTTTATAAAGGCAGAAACAAATGGACACATTCCAGTGCTTAAACAGCTGGCTGGCTGTGCTTACAGTATTTCATTTCAGTGTGTATACTGTACCATGTATATATGTCCAAGTGGGAAATGTTAACCGACGCTTGCAATTTTAGGCTGGTTTCATACTGTATACATAAAAACCTTGTTTTTGTAGAAAATGACCCAGTTCTATTTTGTTAGTTTGTTTGAATTGTTTCAAGTAATTTAAAAAATAAAAGATTTTCATTAAAGCATTGAACAAGTTCATGTCTTCATTATTAAACAGGTCTGATTGCTTCAATCATCTCCAGAGTGAAGAACAGGTAGACTGATCTTCACACCTGTAAACCTGCGTGCTGCGTTCAAGGTCAGGGGTAAAAATCAGAGCAAAAGCCACTATTACAAATGTTTAATTTGTGCATCACGATGGGCAACAAATGACTGCAGAAGTCTTTCTTTTTACACCGGGGTGAACAGCAACAGTTGTGATTGAGTGTTGATGTACCATCCTTTACATTTTTGTTTGTTCTGGCAACAACATGCACAAGCAAAGATAAAAAAAAAAAACTTTATACAATCTATTTTCATCATTAAGAAACGTAGATAATTAAAAACTATTGATAAAATTAGTGCTTTCAGCTTAATTGTGTACATACAGTATGTATATATAATATACCCTGCCCTCCCCTGTAGTGATTCATATCAACAGGTCTCCAACTTTTGAGTCCGTTCATAGAAAACGAGCAAAATGACAGAAAGTCATCAGCTGCTTCACTGAAATTCAACTGATCACAGAACACTGAGGGAAACTTCAACATGGTGCTTAGACAGAATCACTGAGTTAAAGATGTTCCCCCCAAAAAAACCTGCTCGGCCCTCATCTACTGAAGATCTTTGTCGTCATTTTCAGTTCAATCAGGTGTCTGAACCGTGAGGAGGAGTTGTTGGTCTGCTGCTTCCACAGGGACAGGATCGATTTGGTTTGTGTAACTTTGAAGTGAGACACGTTAGTGTGAAAACTTTGAGGTAAACAAGAAGAATGTTTTCAGATCCATCACGAGGCCGTTCACTGAGGAACAACACAACGATGATGGATCTTTACTGTGAGTGAAGTCATTAATTTAACGTTACAGTTTGACATTACAGCTCCAATCTCAGAGCTGTTTGACCACTAGAGGGCACCAGACTAACACGTTTCATTAAAGGGTATTTCTAATTCTGGACTTCAAAATTAAAGTGATGGTGATTACTTTTACAGATTGAGAAACACTGGATGAATTTCAGCTACATACGATTGTTATTGTGTTGGTTTATGGTGGCTGCAAATAAAGGTCAGGCCTCTAAACACAAAGACGTAGTGTAAAGACTCTTTGATTTCAAGTCATGAAGCAGCAGTAGTAGTCAGGATGTTAGCTGCCGTTCAGTGCTGATGCTTTGAGCTCTTTCGACTCACTGAACAACAGTTTGAGACATGATCATGGCAGTAATGTCAAACTTTACAGCGAGATAAAAATGTCCTAAAGCTGTGGCGAGGGCTTTGCACATCAAGAAAAGAAAAATACAACAATAAAAGTCGACTGAATATAATCTGTACAGATCAAAAACAAGCTGACATCGATGACGCTGAATAAGATGATTGTAATGTCGTCTTCTTCTCAGAGTTCATATGAAAAACATTCTCAGTGGTCAATGGACACGGCGACGTGTGCAGGAGGACAAAACATCTCCCTCCTCCTTCACTCTCCAACAACACTTTTCATTTGTTTTCTTTTTCTTAAAAAAAAAAGTTCTTCATGTGGATTAAAAAAATAAGTGGGGTCCTTGGGAGACTTTTCTTCTCAATGGCACAGAGTTTTGAAGGCTCGGGGAGCCGCGTCTGCTCCTCTTCTTCGACGTTTTGGGCAAAGAAAGTTTTAAAAAGAGGAAAAGCAGTCATCATTGTGTTTGTTGGTTCACAGTGTGTCTCTGTCTGTAGGTATAAATGTGTGTGTGTGTGTGTGTGTGTGTATAATCGAGCGGGGAAGCAGATGGAGCTAACACCAGTCAGCGATGTAATCAAAGTCAGAGAACAGGTTCTGCTCCTCGGAGCACAGCACTCGGGGTTCCCTGGGTGGGGTCAAGATCGGAGCCTCTGAGGTAAATTCATCATCAAAGTTGCTGACGTCGTTGGCGCCCTGAATGGTTGGCACAAACGGTGGCTTCACCTTCTTGGACAAGAGTCCGTTCCAATCCATATTCTACAATTAATCAGACAGGTTTGTTAATTCAGGAGTGTAACAGACTTGTTAACGTTTGAGGCCTAAAAACTTGACAAGAAAAGTGACAAATCTGTCGCGTTTGTTCCTTACCCTGAAGAACAGATGTTTCTTGACCTCCTCTGCATCCTTCTCTCCTGCTCCTAGTCGTCTCTCTGGACTCCTCCTCAGAAGCTGAGCACAAGGAGGATCATAAATTATAACATAAATTCAGTAAAGAAACATTTCCTCAGAACAAACAACTCATGTCCTCGCTAAAGTCTCTAACTCGCTTCACAGCGAGGAGAAACTATCAGCAGGGTTGGCACTTCTCTTCTCATTGAGCTCTTTGAACTTGTACACACCCTCCTCATGATGGAGATGGCCTCTGTTGAGAGGAATCGCGGGTAGCGGACTTCATCGTTGACGATACTGTCGAACACTTCCTCCTCATCGTCACCAGGGAAGGGTGACTGAAAAGAGATGAGCCACAGTGGAAAAGATCAGCCCGAGAGCGACATCAATCAGCAGTCTGTGATTTTTAAAATGAAGTAATGAACTTTAAACTTTCTTTGTTGAATGTGTGCTCACCTCTCCAACCAGCATCTCAAAGATGAGGACGCCCAGACCCCACCAGTCCACAGCGCGGGTGTACGATGTTTCAGTCAGAACCTCAGGGGCCAGAAACTCCGGTGTGCCACAAAATGTACTGGTTCGATCCCTAAAACCCATTCCTGAAAACACAGACACGTCTGTTAGAGCTTCCTGTGGAGAAATCTGGAGCTAGAGTACTCAGACTGTTCAGGATGATAATTTTGTGTGAGGTATTTGGTTCTTTGTTTTGTTTCTGTCTGATGTTGAAATGAGGTTTTCCCCTCTACCTTCTTTGCAAAGCCCAAAGTCAGCGATCTTCACGTATCCCTCTGTGTCCAGGAGCAGGTTATCCAGCTTCAAATCTCTGCGATACAACAAAGTTGTTGAGCTCAGATCATCTTCTCAAAGATGATGGTCTGTAGCATTTAGTTTGTTCAAACTGCTCACCTGTACACAATCTTATGTTCATGCAGGAACTGTAATCCCAATACCACACAGGCAGCGTAAAATCTGAAAAAGACACCAAAGGGACAGATGTTCATTGAGTTGTGCAGCAGAATGTGATGGAAATAAAGAGATTTACACACAAACATGAAGACTAAAAAAAGCTTTTGTTTTCACTCACACAGCCCTGGGCTCAGAGAAAACATCAGCGTGGATGTGCATCATCAGGTCTCCTCCTGCTGCGTACTCCATGACAAAACAAACATGTTCCTGCGTCTGGAAACATGCAAACAGGTTGACCAGGAACGGGTGGCGGACGCTGTTGACCGTTTCAAAAATCCTCTTCTCGCACATCAGACTGTCAAAGACAAAGAGAAAGAAATTACCTTTCTATACCATCGCAGTGCTCCCAGAAGCTCAGTTAGAGGTCTAAATATTTACCTGTCCACCTCATCTCTAGCCACAATGTCTCCTTTCTTCAGAGCTTTGATGGCGAACATCTCTCCAGTGCTTTTATATTCTGCTAACAACACCTGAGGAGGAGACATAGAGGAGAGAGACACGTTAGAAAAAGTCACTTTAAGGTTCCCGTCTGCTTTATTTAGTCAAATGTGCTCTAAAAAAGAAAAATCAAACCAATCTATAAGACGACAAACAAAGAGCTGCATGAGCACTTCACTGATAATTACTAATCACTTGATTCATAAGAGAAAAAAATCATTTTCAGACGTTCCCCTGAGTTTCTATCAATAAACCTAAAAAAAAAATAAAGTATCTTAAATCTGCTAAAAACAGAAATGACTAAACTGGGGAGAAAAAAAAAACAAATCCAGCAAGAATCTACAGATCAGATCAAAAATAAAAAAATAAACAGTCGACTGAAACACACCTTTCCAAAGTGTCCGCGTCCAAGAACAGCCACACATTTGAAGTCCTGGAGACTGAAGTGGAACTGCTCTTCATCCCTGGAAAACAATCAGAGAGTTCAGAAAAATCTGCTTTTCTGAAACTGTCGACACTCCCGCACGTCGTACGGAGCAGCAGCAGACAGCTCAGTTAACCTGTACTGCCCGATTTACAGCCAGGGGGCAGCATTCCAAACATCAGTACTGTTTCAACAGTACTGACAGACCACCGTTCCTCCCTCACCTTCACATGAAGGAGACGATGAGATACCCAGAACTTATCTTTATTCTCCTCCTTGCATTAATCTTGATTTACTTCATTCAAGCTTTTTTTGTAAAGCTGTTGTGGTCACTGATCACACACACACACACACACACGTGGCTCTCCTACCTTATCTCAGAGTCTTTCTGGAAGGCGATGAGCTCCAGGTCTGGATGCTGGATTTCGTGCTCCGCCACTCTGTCCAGATCCGGCTTCACCGCTATGCTGTTTCTCTTATTTAAGAAGTCGAAGGAGGCGAGTGCGTCCTGCAGAGTGGACACAAAGCGAGAGAGTTGGTGGAAAAACTAAAGGAGCGCGTCGTGGCTTAATAAAACACAATGCAGATGATCTTTATCTACAGGGGTTGAGTACACATGAGAGACTTGCTTTTATATTTCTTCATTTGTTTAGTGAAATAAAAAACATGCAACACAGTATAAAAGTCTGGTAGTTCATCAGGAGTAATGTCTTTGAAAAAAATGTAGATTCGTTTTTACCGAGAGCACTTTTATTGGATTAACTTGGTTTGTTTTGCTCCCTCTGAACATGTGTTGACTCAGCGTCACATCTTCAATAAAACTCCTAACACACTGTACCTGGACCTCCTCTTTGTTGGGCATTTTGTCCTGCACCAGAGGTTCTCTGATGTCATCAGGTGCTGGGTAGTGCTTCGGTCCTGGTGTGGGCTCCTTGTCGAAGTCCAGCTTGGTCACCAGTGGGTCACTAGACATGAAGAGTTGGAAAACGACAGCTTTGTTAACATCACGTCCTCCTCATGATTGTAGCATGTGTGTCAGTGCACGAGTACCTGCTGGGTGTGGGGGAACCAGGCAGGCTGCTGGGCCCGGTGTCAGCCGCCTGCGGGCTGAACGAGTTGGTGCTGACGGTCGGTATGGCTCTCCTCACCAGGCGGCCCCATGTGGCGATGTTGATGTTCATCTGAGGAGCTCGCAGGAAGGTTTTACCTGATGTTAAAGACACAAAGAGAGGAGAGGAAAATGAAGAAGGAGCTTCTTAGAAGCAGTTTAGTCAAAATTTGTGAAACATGGTTACTTTCAACCTTTGATTTTGGGAGCTGAAAGTTTTTACCCATTAACTCACCTTGCTGTTTTGAGAAAATTTTCTTTTGTCTTTGCAGTTTCGGTCGTCTCTCGATGACAGGATTGAAAAATGTAACCTAAGCAGGAAAAAGACAGATGATTTAGAAATCCAACGAGTACACACACACACACACACACACACACACAGATTGTTTGATGAAGATCTTTTTCAAACAGCCAGTAATGAGTGTGTATGTTCCACCTCATCCGTACTGACAGCTACATTTTAAATAGGGCTCAATGATTGTGTGTTAGTGTACCTCAGCGAACAGCATCCCCTGTGGCTCAAGATACAGACACATCCCGTGGCGCTGGTTGTCCAGGAAGTCCTCCAGCCGCAGAAACTTGACAGCGCAGAGAGAACGCCAGTCACGCCAGTACACCGAGATCTCCAGCTCACGAGACTAAATGTTAGAGCGACACAAAAAGAAATAATTACATTAAAAAAAGGGAACAAAACTGAATCAACTACAAAGATGTGGAAGGTGGAAATGACTCGGTGTGTGTGTGTGTGTGTGTGTGTGTGTGTTACCCGGTCCAGCTCCAATGTAAACTTCTGATCCCAGGCCTGGTTACTGACCGGCCTCCAGCTCGTCTGTCCTACTACGGTGTTATCAAGCTTCAACACTGCGCTGATCTCATCTGTGGAAACACACAGGAGTTTAAAACGTCCTGATTGTGTCTCAAAGTAATTTTTCTGATCTGTTTTACACCTCTACTCTGCCCTGTTGAATTTGATTCCAACTTTGGTGAAGCTCAACCCAATCACAATCATTATTAAAACACGATGAAACCCTACAGTGTGTGAGGTCAAGTGGACTTACTGGAAAGCTCCTCGCTCTTCGTCAGGTTCCGTGCACTCACGCCGCGGTTTCGGTTTGCTCGACTGATAAAGGATGATCGCGTCTCGCTGGGGCTCCAGCCTGGCAGTGGGACAGACGCAGCTTTGGAACGACCGGGGACATTTTCCAGAAGGTCCTGACAGCCCATGAGCCTGACATCTAACGTGCCTAGAAGTGAGAGAAGGAGATACACATCCATGAACCACAGGATCTGTCCCTTTCAGTGCTGTTCAGGTGTCTCATCCTGCATATTATTTACAAACCCAGCTCCAATGAAGCATCCATCGAGAGGGACGTTGAGTAAAACATAAATAAAAACAGAATACAATGATTTGAAAATCCTTTTAAACCTATGTTCTCAACTTCATTAGGATTGGTGTAGCTTCATCTATAATCTTACAGGTGAAGGTTGTTGTGATTGGTTGGTTCATTATCAGGGTCCGACCGATGTGGATATTTTGAGGTCGATGCCACCTCCAATATTTGGCAGGAAAAAAAAAAAATCTGATAACTGATTAATCAGCTGATTCATTTTAAAAATACATAATGCATTAAATAACTTCTTTTTCAGTCGCTTAATGCTGACAGAAACAAAGATATGAATTATAGGCAGAACATTTTTCTGTTTCACAAAACTTTGTCCTTTAGTATTTGTTTCATTTTACAACAGAGAGAAATTTTCAAGCATAAAAACATGTAGAAAGCATTAAAAAGGGCTACAATCAGCCACTCAAATTGGCCGGCCGATATATCGGGCTGGCAGTAATTATTACAATGTGATTGTTCACTTAGAAAAGTCTACTGTGAAAAGCAAAACCATAAATGTCTCAAATCTTTGCTTTATTATAAAGACAAGTCATTAAAGGCTCAGTCTCAGGTGCTCTGGGTTGGAAAGAACCTTAATTCTTCTTCAGGTCAAAGTACACAAACCACAAAACGAAAAAACAATTAAGGCAAATCAGCCTAAATCCAAACGTGCAACACACGCCTGACACTTCTATGATTTAATTGGCTTATGAGAGTTTATACTACACCAGAAAAATTGAATAAAATTAACTGTTACATCCCTGACGTTTGTACCAGATGTGCTGAAGACAAAGGTACATTTTTCCACTGTTAATGGTTATGTCCAAAAGTCCAGGAGTTTTTGTAGGAGATTGTTAAATCAACAATCCAGAAGATTTTCTCAATCAGATTAGACAGAGACCCCAAACTTTCTTTAACTTGGTTTTTATCCAGAAGGGCATAATTTAAAACAACATGAGCAAATCATTATTAACATGTGCCTTTTACAGGCAAAGAGATTGATTGCTTTGACAAGGAAAATGCTGAGTGAACCAAATATCGCACAGTGGTTTAAGGAACTGAATCTTTGTTTACCTCTGAAAAGAATTACATATATACTTCATACTTTTTATGATTATTTTTGTACTACAAAATTCAATAAACAAGATGCAGGCAGTGGAGGGAAGTAGTTGGAAGAAATTCATTTTCTTCACCCAAATAATAATATCCCTTCTTTTTTCTTTCTTTCTTTTTTTTTTATCATATGAATTTTAAAGTTAATGCAGAATGTTTGTAGACCTTTTTGATGATGAAAACGACAGCAGCATATAGTTTTGAAAGAAGGAGAATCCTTACAGGGTGTGGTTACCTTTCTATTATATACACTAAACAATAACAGAAAGGAGACCTTCACAAAATCAGAGAGAGCGGGACTCCTCAGGAACCTTGAGGATGCTACATGTTAGTTTTAGGCTTAAGGAGAAGGATGAGACGTAAAGAGAGCAGGTAAAGATCCAGCTTAGTTCCTGTAATTGACTGATTTTTTTTTTTTACTTTCTTTTATAAAATATCACAACTAATCACCTGTGAGTGCAGCAGGTTTGGTTACGGTGCTGTACTGGTTCTGTGTGGAGATGATGCTGGATCTGGGACTTAGAGCCGGCGAAGACAGCAGGGACAGCTCTTCGATGATGCTGATGCTGCGAGGGTGGTTTTTAGGCAGCTCGTTGAGGCGCTGCTCCAAAGAATATCGCAGGAGGTCAAGCTTCTGACTGGATTCATTGAAACGTGCCTGGGCCTGCAGAGAGGAGAGATGCAGGTCTGAGTTTTTACATCGAATGAATGAGGAGTAGATAGTTTCACACAGCACACCACAGGAGCAGCTACCTCTGAATGCGCCCTTTTTTCTGTGACTTTGCCTGAGCCCAGGAGTTTCATGACATTCTTCGCTCCCTCAGCGACAGCAGACTCTATCTTTGCGTGGTGACACAGCTCCTCCACACGAAGGTCCAGCGGGCTGATGATGGGTTTGTCTGGGGGAGGGAGGGAGGACATGGTTCTTTACTTCTTTGTCAAGTTACTTTAATTCACTGGATACTGAATCAAAGTAAGGCTCACCCATCACATCATTGCTCTCGAAGCTCAGCTCACTGGCCTGGCTGGCTTTAAGGATCTGCATCCTGATGAACTCGATCTTGGTCTTGCTGTCCTGGAGCATTTGCTGAGCAGTGGCTAACAACTTACGATCCTATGAACAAAAATAAAACAAACCAATCAGATGGTAAAACAACTTTCAGTCACTTAAATACACACTTTAAAAATTAATATTTCTTCTGGGTAACTGAAGCCGATGGGATGTTGAACTACTTGAACGCCGTTCTTTCTGTTGTTGTATCACAAACAGCCAGGTTGCTGCCTCATGCCCTTAAAAGGAGCTAAAATATAAGTGACCACACGGAAAATCTTATTCAGATGGTGGAATCTCATTGTGTGCTGTAATTGTTGACCCTCTTACACTTCCAAACACACACACACATTAACACACAGCTAGAGTGAAGTAAGCAAACTCCACCCAGAATTCCTCTGAAGTTTAAATCCTGGTTGTCGCAGCGTTCAGGAAAAGACCTCTGTCCAACAGGCATTTCCTCTCTGACATCAGACCAGGTTATTTCCAACTGGAAGGTGCCTCTGTCTGTCCGTCCGTCCGTCTGATGAGCAGAAGTCGCTTACAAAACACGGCGACCCCTCCGATTGGCCTGTTTGTTGTACTGTAGGCTGACCCCATATTTGTGTTACACTGGGTGGATTTCAAGGACTTGGAGGATGTTTGTTTACCTTTGTGTCGCATCTTTATTAAATGCAACCATTCAAAAATAAATATAAAGACCTGATATATTTTAGCACAAGTTTTTATAGAAGGAGCATGCTCAGCCTTGATCCTGGGATGTAACAGCACAGCTATACAGGTGAAACGCTTGTACACTTTTTAAGCGAATCACTTCATCTGAAAATGGCAGAAGCAATCCTAAATTCCTCAGCGAGAGATTTTCTGGAATGTTTCTCGGACATGTCCACGAAATTTCCCACTTTCACACTTTTTAACCACAGCTTGTTGTTTTTAAACCTCGAACATCTTCCTCAGTGACACAAAAACAGACAAGCTGTAAGTTTATGAGTAATAGAGACAGATTTTGTTTTCTTTGAACAGAGCCAAGAAAACAATTTATTTCTGTCTCAGAGCTGAGCGAACCAGCTGCTCCATGTGGATTTACATCGATCTCATCTGTTATTCCAGAGACACAGCAGCAGCGCACGAAGCAAAGAGTGTAACTTCCATAGCATCAACAGGAGATATGTGGTTCAAGTTAGACTTTACACATCCTAACACACACACACACACACACACGCACTATAAAAGTTTATCACTAAAGGAGATATGACACTGCCTGAAACTCGACACCAGACTGAAGCTTCTACTGCAAAGTGGCTTCAATTACCTCTGACACAACACACCTAGAGGAGCGTGACCAGCTCAGTGCTCCAGCTGTTATTAGTCCTGGGGACTCACTCGCACACACACACACATATACACACAAAATTACAGTGTTTCTCTCTGTGAGCATTAGAGGAGCCACATGGACCAGCGGAGCTCTGTGATCAAACAGCGGTACACATGACACACAGTATGTGTCAGCGCCTTCTCATGTTTCCTCCTCCTCTACACTAAAACTATAAAAGCAGAGCCAGCATGCATCACTCCACCAGCTGCAGCCTGAGGACTGCTTTCAAACCAGGAATGAGAGTTTTGGACTGAAACTAAGAAAAGAAAGTTAGCTTTTGTAGAACCATTCTTCGTCACTAGAGAAACATGTAATGAGCACGAACACTGACGAGTCTGGCAATCCTTAAAAAACAGAGTTTTCAGTGTATGATGGAGCTTAGTGGTTCATTGAATCTTAATTTTAAGTATGGTTGTAGCTTCCCACAGCCACGAATATAAGACAAAGTTCAAACAATTACTAGGGATGTACAAAATTAGATTTTTATGCCGATATACTGATATTTTACAACTCGTTCAACCAATACTGATATTTTTTTTTCCGTGCACCTAACAGCAGAAGTCATCAACTCTCTTCTGTGTTGGAAGTAGCATACAGTATTACAGTGCATACTCTTATCACAATTGTCACGTAATATTCAATTAATTTTGCAAAATAAGAAAAGGACTTAGACAACTGCTTTCACACAAAATAATACAAAAAAACTATACCCCCAATCCCCAATACTAGGGATGGGCGAGTACCGATACCAGGTATCGGTATCGGGCCGATATCTTCCTTTTTTCCATGTAATCAGTACTCGTGAAGTCTGTTGATACCAGCCACCGATACTCAATGCAATGAAAAAATTACCTCGAGTAAGACATCCTTGCCAGTATTTGGCGCCACGCCACCGCGGTTTGACACCATGTCAACTCATGTGCATCACGTCCCGTTTTTAGAAATAAAAGTCTTTGTTCAGAATGATTTGTCATTGTGTTAATTGAAATTTAATGTACTAAAGGTACTGGTGGTATCGGTACTCGGTATCGGTGAGTACTCAAGAGGTAGTACTCGTACTGGTATCGGCCTGAAAAAAAAGTGGTATCAAAGATCCCTACCCAATACCCATAACAATACCCAGTGACAGTAAGTAAACAGGGAACATGTAAGAAGTGCAACTGTACAGCAATCAAGCCCAATTTAGAGTTTGTTCTTTTACAGTTAATGTGCCTTAATAATGATAATTATAATAATGGTAGGCTCCATCTGCTCTACACAATTCTACACAAAGGTGAAGTGCAAACAATAAAAAATTAAAAAACATAGTAGCAGCAGCTTCAGTTCACAGTTGATGTCTGATGCTTCATTTGTAAGCCAATATAATATGGTGCATCCCTAACAATTACTCTAGCCTCCTTTCCTCCCTACACATCAGAGAGTGAACTCTGCTCAGGTCAACAACGTTTCAGGGGTGTGAAGAAGTTGTGAAGCCCAAAAATGTGGTAAACAAGGACTGCTGTACTTTCAACACGCAGTACAAACTAATGTGCAGCCAGAGTTGGAGAGAGGAGAGCAGGGAGAGGCGCAGGGGTCAGGTGTGTGTTAGTGAACACGTGTGTGCGTGTTTGCAAAGCTGAGGGACAGAAGGAGTTCATGGAAAGAGGCTGTAGAGCTCACAGGTGTTGATGAGCATTAACCACTCAAAGACAGCAAGCCTAAACAGACACCCGTTTTTCTCATGACAAAAAAAAAGCTGAAGGCTTGATGTAACAAATATGAAGGCCTGAAGTGTTGGATGTTTAATAATCACGACAGCAAGATCAATCAAAATAATCACATCATCATTTTTGATAAAGTCAAGTAGCTGTAGCAGAAAGATTTCCAGGATACGAGGAAACAGAAGTGGATTTATCCAAGGTGAGCTGAAATGTGACCTGACAACAGTAAATAAAGCAAATCAGCCTAAAGGTTCACATGAACTGACTAACCCAGCCTGAGCACCGGTTCATTAAAAACACTGCATGCATTAAATCAAGGAACACAACATGTTCCAGCGGGGTTAAAAAATTCAGACAACATACTTTTCATGTCTGCTGCAGGGTTTTCTTTAAGAACACAATCAAAATATTATTTTAGTGAGACTGAGATGTGGAGTTAATTTCATTATAAACCAGGCATGTCCTGATCTCTAGTATCAGATCTGGGCTGATTTTGGCATTTCCTAACGTATCAGTGATCAGCAGCATTTTAGCCGATTTTCTCAACCGATCGTTCAAGTTAGCCGTGGTTCATCAAAAGATGCTGCTGAATGCTATAACCGATCACTCTGAGTGCACCCATCCTCATAAACATGATGAGAGTAAGATAAAATAAGGTAAGTTACATAGATGTGGAACAGCAGCTGCACTTCATTTTATTATAGAACACATGAGCATAGCCAGACACATTACTGCAACAACATCTGCTTTACAGCATCCTACGGCAGCTCTGCAGGGACATTTTGTTTAAAAAGGTGAAAACATGAAACACGACACAGTCTGTTAGCTTAGCTTTAGCAACTCTGTAGCTTCAATGTCAGCAGTGTTAAGTAAAAACAGTCAAACAGCTACATGTGAATACAGTTGTGCCCTACAGTCTTTTCTTGAGGCGTTCAATACGACCAAAATATCCTACAACAGTCTAAGAAGAGTTGCATTCAGGGCAGCCTCGGAATTAAGCGTGCTCTGTTGCATGCACACAAGTTCAAGGGGTCTCAAAACTAGCTGGAACAATTTAAATTGAATTAATGAGCTCAAAACGTATTTTAACTTTTTTTCTTTACTATTCATTATTTAACACAAAACAACAAGAGCGCAGCTTCACTTTCTCACCTCTTTAGCGAAGATAATCTCAGATCAGGACTATCTGCAGATATTCAATACTGAAAAATTGATCTGTATAGAGATTCTGATCAGGACATCCCTATTACAAACATTTAACAGTCAATACCTGTGTTTGCGGCCAAGGTATGAACTGTATTTTTGTTTTAAATCAATTAATTTCATCAGATTCAAAAAGCAGCTAAGAATAAAGGCATGGGTAAAAACTCCTTGACTTATAATCTTGTGTTTCCTTTGCTGGAGTATGAAGATCTCTTTGAATTAAAAATGAAAAAAAAAACCCATCTGGCCTAATACAAGCATACAGCTCAACTTTATACCCCAAGAAACTTAATATGAAAATCTTTAATATTGCACCTTAAATTGGTACGTTCTAAAACTTTGGCTTCCACCCTGGTGAATTATAAATCAACCTGACAACACAGGAGAGGACTTTTCTCTCATCTCAAAAGATGAAGAGTTCCATGAGGACTTTTTTTCGGAGAGTTTCCAAGACAAGAAAGGGATAGAATGGAAAGTGAGCTCATATCTATGATAAAAGTGAAGCCAGTGCTCCCTGATTGCTCAGGATGTTTGTGTACCAGTGCAGTAATCCATAGCTGAACCAGGAAGTCAGTTCATTATCTCAGCTTGTTAACAGATGACTTTTCTATGCAACAGTTTGAAAAATTGTACTGTGAATCTTTATTTTCTAAAACAAGAAGGCAACTACTGTTTCCACCTTTTAAATTCTTCTTTAAAAATACTTTACAGTAAAACATGAACCCCACGAACCTGAAAGTCATGTGACCCCTCCCCCTCTCTTTAAGACTCCTACCTTGGAGGGTCCGTTGGAGTACATCAGAATCATGTTCTCTGCTCCCTGTTTGACTTTGAGCTCGATGTCGTTCTGTCTTTTCAGCGCAGCCAGGCGGCTGCTGCTTGTGCACATTCTCGTCTCACTGTTGGGGGTATCTGGGGTCAAAGGGCAATCTGGAAGAAGAGAAAATAGACACAACTTAGGGTGACTTATTTGTACCCTTTGAAAACAAGCACAGATATACGAGTCGGCATGTGATAGCACAGATTGTCACAAATATACGCTGTCTGTAAACAGTCACTCAGCATGCGAGTGCTATTTTTGGCTGCCAGACATTTTTGAAGTGAGACAAACAGTCCGGCAGCCCGGTGAAATGACCTATCACCGTTTACAACAACCTGTCAGGTAGCAGCATCAGAAGAGGCCCAATGAATCCAGAGAGAGCTGCTGTTCAGCTTTGTTAACACAAGAGTCCCGTCAACAACATTCAGATCTTACAGGAGGCAGAATTCTAGAACAATAAATGGAGCTGAGAGGGGACTTACTGGACTAGAGGCGGGCCGCATTATTCAGACAGAAAATAAAAACGTGATCGCAGAACATGAAAGCTGAAACCAGCAGACGCAAATAATTTGTCTTTAATTAGATTTTTTATAATGCTTTGATATTTTCTGTTTCTCTATGGCTCGCTCTCAAATCTTCTTTATGCCAAGCCTGCAGCAGAGTTTATCATACAAAACTAAAATAAACCAAGTAATAATGAGTAAACTTCCAACAACTACTACAGTGACATAATGTTGATGTGAATCAGGTGTAAGAAGCCGAGGCAACAACACTTTGCATGTTTTAACATTTGAGCTTTTTTAGTTTCTACACACAAATTGTGAAAACAAGCGTCCTCTACCCCTTGACCACAAATTTGTGCGATGAGCTCATTGTTTTCTTGTGTGAGTGTTTTTTTTTTTTTTTTTTTTTTGGTCATGTCTGGGCAAGAAAGGTGCAGAGAAAACCCCTCCCCACACTGATCACTGCAGCAAAGCATGACACATTTTCTCTCTCTCTCTCACACACACACACACACACGCGAGAGGTGGGCAAAAAAACCTGCCTAACTTCTCCTGACTTGACTTGCAAGTTAAGTTTCTGTGCCATAAAGGGGACTCATGGTGAAGAGTCCCATAAAGATACGCTACACACCCAAAAAACAAGAAAAGGAGTTTATCAAAGGAACTGAAAAAATAGTAACCGATTATCAAAACAACTTAAAGCCTTTAAGCTCATATCTCTCTATGAATATTCAAACTTGAAAAGTGAGCCACATGACTTAACAAATACTTCAAAAAGAGCTCTCGTCTTAAGTCCAGCTCAAGAAGCTTGACTGTCATTAGACAAGATAACAGTGATGAGAAAATCAGATCTTTTGTAAAACACACACAGCAGCAGGCGGGTCTGTGATTCATCAAATCAGAATTTAGATAACACCTTCAGGACATGAGCAGAAAGGAAGCACAAAAGAGTTTAAAATGATTAATTTAATGACTTTTAATAAGCTGAGAGCATCGCTGCTGAGGTTTCTGATGAGGAGGAGAGGATGTTTGCTTTGCTGGAGCAACTCTTTTCTTACAATGTAAAAATACGTTGAATACAAAAAAAAAAACATGAGAGGGGCGGAGCTTTATTAAGTATCGTAGTAAGCAGGTTGAGCTTAAGAAAAAAAAAGCAGTGGAACAAGGTGTGTATTTAACAAGGCTTGAGGCAAAACTGACTCCAACATTCATACTGTGGCGTCACAGCGGTTTCACAAAGCTCACGTAAGATCCAGCCTGCGAAGGGTTTCCTCTCAGAGTAGGAGGGAGATATTTGGTCAAGGTTGCATTGAGCCAAGAATTCCAGCACCCGGCCCCTCCCACTCAGCGTGGTTCAGCTCCTGCTCGGTCAGAGGACCAGATACCGAGCTACTGAATAGCTGCGGGGCTGATGTCACAGCTGGACGGCTGACAAGGGGAACCCTCCCTCAGATTAACCGTGTGTTTATCTGATGAGAAGGCAAAAAAGGAATGTGCTAACAGTCCTCTCCAAATAATTACATCATGATCAGGAGAGCTGGACCTCAGAGGAGCATGGAGGGTTTCAATATGATGTGATGGCTGCTGGCAGGAGAACACACTAGACTTGTAGTCTTGGGGCGAGTCTCTTTGTAAATGAGATCATATGTGACCGAGGGACCTGCTGCTGACCTGGCATCAGAGCTGATGCTCCCAGACGCTGCCTGAGAGAGACTCAGCCTGAGACTCTGTGGTGGAGAAGAAACAGACT
Organism: Labroides dimidiatus; assembly: GCA_030710495.1. Taxonomy (NCBI): domain Eukaryota; kingdom Metazoa; phylum Chordata; class Actinopteri; order Labriformes; family Labridae; genus Labroides; species Labroides dimidiatus. The sequence goes on along the minus strand of CM061152.1, from coordinate 13,210,447 downwards.
CTAACTCGTCTTTCTCATGGAAAAGAAACGCATTCAGGCCAGAGCGTCTTTCTTACTTACTCAGGAGTCAGTTGTTGTCTCCTGTATGTGAACAAATGTGTCTCATGACCACCAGGCTGACCTGCCCTCAGTTCCTCGCCATCATTCTGTGATAGGCAGCGACATTCCGCTGGTGTCGCATCACTTAAAAAAGAAAGCCCTCGTTCATCAGATAAAGAGTCAGAGTCAGGCTAAATTTGTTCCCACTTAGGATAAGCATTTACCAAGACAGCCTCCCTTTCCTTCTCTAGCATACACACACACACACACACACACACACACACATCCATCCACCCTTACTTCCTCATGTCGACCAACCCGGAGGGATGTGATGCTAACACGGAGACAAATACCATTCCTTCTCTTCCTGAATTCACTCACTGCCACCACCAAATACCACATTTATGAGACAAATACAGTAACAAAAGCTGAACACACACTGCTGTTGTGGTTAACTCTCTCTGAGGTCCATTGTTGTGGTCAAACGCACAGGAGCAGGCTTTCAACAGCCTCGGAGAGGAACAATCGGCGGCTCATTGTAGCCGTCGGTGGAATGTGGAATGCAACAATGTCAGCCTCTGGAGGGTGAGTCACCTCCAAACACTCAATGAGCGCTGTGTGTTTGTGTGCTCATAGGTGCTGCTGCTGTGACACAATGTCACCAAAAGTATTTACCAAGCAGGGACCCGGTATTTCTGAGTGAGAGCTAAAGCTAAAGGTTAAGAAAAAGCTGTTTTATGAAATATTGCTGAGGCAGAGTTAGAACAAAAGAAACTGCTCGGACTGAACATCTCGTAAAAAAAACACTTTTGGCAAGGAGCAAGAAGCCAGCACAGGGGAAACCATCAACCCATGAAGTAACAAAAAAGGGTTGATCATATTATTTCAAATATCAATAAAAAATATATACAGAGAGAGAGATCACAACCATATTTCATCCTATTTCTTACAAACACTGTGCTGCTTGTCTATTTTGTCCTTATTGTAAATAGAGAAAGTTGAAAATAGTAAGATTTGCTTCCTGGCATTTGTACCTTTGCAGTTTGCATCTATCTCTACATTTGCTTCAGTATAAATCTGGATCAGAATAAAAACAGTACTTCGAAATTACTTAAGGGACTACCTTGCCCTGAACATAAAACAGCATAATTTAGTCAATGTAAAACATTACAAGAGGGATAAGAACATGCCTTCTTGTGTGTCTGATTTATCAAATACACATGAAAAACTCGACCATGAGGCCACAGTGAGCTCGATCCTTCACACAGATTTTACTCAGCCCATTATCAAATTTAATTTGACCTTTTGTGCCAAATTAGAGGGAATTAAATGATCATGTCTGAAAAACTGGGAGAGGTGGAGAGTGGACAGATGGATGAACAGATGGACGACAGACATGCTGGCCTCGGAGTCACCTCCCCTCCCACCATCAGACACTTTCCAAACATTTTAACTCAATTCCCAGTGTGAAGAAAATGACCTTTAATCTACAGCTTCAAAAGGAGAAGGTGATGAATTCTGGGAAAAATGAGACTAAATATCTTAACCAACCATATTTATATGTGTGCGAGAACTTCACAATATCTATGTCTCTTTTATTCATCTATTTACACCTTTTTCACTGTGATGTCCAAGTCTGCATTTGTTCCCTGATCATAAACAACATCTATTGGAGCCGTACCAAAGTAGTTGATTGGTGAATTAAGAAACATGTAAAATAACTTTAAAATCCTTTCTTATATCTACCGATAGAACCCTTAATGTTTACTAAATCTTTCCTTTGGTGCTCCTTCGCTGTGTCGTGTCTGTTACCTAGCAGTTCTTCAGGGTCTTTGACCACGATGTGAGCGTTCAGCTCTTGCAGCTCCTGGTGAAGCTCCTCAACCTTCTTGTTCGACTTTTTCAGCATGTTGTCAACATACGCCAGGCTCTTCTTGTCTGTAGTGACCTAAGAGGGGAAACGATGAGACATTAGAAACCTTCACAACCGATTTTGATGACCTGAGTCCATGAGGAGTACTGCTCATGGAGGACCTTTGTCAGATTGGCTTGTAAGTCTATAGACTGACTGTAAAGAGGTTTCAATTTTTCTGTATATGCCACAAAAAAGAGAAAGCATAAGAAAAGAATTTCCCTGGACATGATGGAGACACTGGAGAGTGCTGTTTTAAAGACAGGCCCATGCCCCAGAGTTGGAGTTACAATATCAGTCACTTCAGTTTCATTTACATCTTACTAAATCTCTTTCTTTAGTCATTCGGCTTAAAGGAAAGGACACACTAAACAGTGAAAAAGACTTCAAAGTGGTTCAACCTTTCGTAGGTTCTCAGCTCCTTCTTTGATCTTTAGCTCCTTGCGGATCTCGCGGCGGATCTGCTCCTTGATCTCGTCCAGCTTCTGTTGGACCATGGTATCCGACAGGTCCAGGTTTTGCCCCAGACCCAGCCGCTCTGCCACCATCTGGCCCCTGGCATCCCCCTGGTGGAAGTCAGCAGACGAGGATGAAGAGGAGAATAGAGAAAGAGGATGATTTAGAGAAGGAGTGACAGCAAAGAAAAGAGGAGAGAACACGAGGAGGTCAGTAATTCAGTCAGCAAACAGTCAACACTCTCAACAGTACAAACAGCTGTCACAAAAAGCACTGCAACACTTACTTTAAATAACAGCTTCAGTCGCTGCTTTACAGACGTGCATTCATTTCAGTTTGACAGCAAAAAAAGCCAAAGGACTTGAAGATTTTTTTTTTCTTTTAAGCATTTTTCAGGTTCTTTATAATCTGTGTGAAATATGTGTTATTTTTTCTGCAGCTTCACCTGCTCACTTACTATCAGTGACATACATTGATAGCAAGTGGGCACATCAAAAAGCTATTACATCATTAAAAAGTTTATTATTTCCTGCAGGTATTTAAGATTTCTTTTATTTTGATTTTTTTTCAAATTATGGCTGACACAGCTCCAAAAATTAAAAGCACGTCTCAAATTATAAGAATATTTTATGCTGAGTTTAAGCAGATCTATATCTAGACTGAAGACTGTCAGAAATGAATTAAGAACTTTGGAGACCTTCACAAAGGAGTGGACTGAGGCAAGTGTCAAAATATTTCATAACCGTTTCAAAATGTGCACTCATTCGAGAATCAACGCGCTTCAATAACACCTTAACAGGACCACAGGCTGATCAGCATCAGGCCACAATTGTCCGATGCAGTAATTCATGATAAAAGTGGCCCAACCAAGTGCCGAGTGAAAAATGAACATGTTTTTAAGAAGTGGAACATTTCTGCACCTTCATTTAACTGATCGTGGAAATATTAAAAAAGAACCTTTAATGTCTGACCCATCAAAAAAAAGAAAAAAAAAAAAGCCAGAAAAAAACTAATTTTCTGGAATTGAGATGTTTGTTGACCCCTTTAACAAAAACCACAAAAAAAGTTTTATCATTTTTCCTTATAATATATTTTTGTTTCACATTCGATAAATATGGCGGTTTCGTCAATTTTTTTTAGTAACGTTTTTAGTAAATATGCATTCATTTAATGCAGAAAATACTTATTTAGATGTTATTCTAACCAGAACTTCTTGATAACTAGAAATGATTTTCCTGAAAATAGTGTGTGGATAATTTCCTGGGAGCAGTCATTTTAAGAAGGGCCAAAATAAAACTTGAGCTGCCTGAATTTGAATTTTTTATAGTTTTTTTTTTCTTTTTTTAAGAAAACAGTTTTTTGATGAAAATTTTTATCACATTGATAAGATAAAGGTCTTTGAAACTCATTAATGAAATATGACATGTTTGGAAATGCAGGGTTAAAGGGGCTGACTCTTAACAAGGCGTGTTTGTTTTGAAGCAAATTAATGGAGAGCAGAACTTCTTTTTAACACTACTTTTTTTCAAACTTTTTAGCGGATAAATGCAAAGAGGTAAGGTATTTATCAACGGTTACATAGAACTAATGTTTGAAATGTGACAAGCAAACATTGTAAATTTGTACCGTGGGCGGCTACATTTAGCGCCCAGTGCTCTGAAATGTATCCGTAGACTAACGTGTAGGGCTAGCAAATTTTCTTTATGTCCTGCTCATCTACCAAGCAGAGCTAACATAACCTCACTCTTCATTTTACTGACAGACTCAAGTTTGAACAGAACACTGCAGTATAACTTCTGCATATGGGTTGGAATGAACATTATCACAAACAGCTTAGCCTGTGTTTTAGCCTTTAGCCTGCGCTCTATCACTCTCCAGTTTAGCTTTCTTCTGCTCTGACGTTCTTTTTCTGTTTGACAGCCCAGCTCCAGGGTCCACCATCAACACAAGATTAATCCAAGAAATAGTTTTCAGCTGAGAAAAACACAGATCTGTCTTTCCACTACTACACTACACAGCTTCTTCAGCAGGTGTGGTGTTGTCAGAGACTTTAAGGTGCTGTAAATCAATCTGTTCCTGTCCGACCCGTTTGGGAAGCCAACAAATACAATTTTCAAATAACCTAGATTAATGCTGATAATCTTATTTTAAATTGTGGATTATGATCAGGCATATATTATCTACAGGTGAGACTGTTTCAAGATCACTTAGAAAGTCCTCACAGCCCCTTTAAATATCTTATTTAACACATCATGACAATAAGAACCTTTGACATCCACTTTTATGATGCAAACTGTGTGACTGTGTGGACCTATGACTTCATTCATGTTTGACGACAGTCTGGAGTGAGTTCCATCCTGGAACATTGGCGACGCTCACGTTGTTTATCTATGTGCTGTAACCTGCCACTTGGCTTAGCCAGGTTAGCTGATGTCAATGAACAGAGATTAGTGTCAAACTGAATGCTATTCAGCTGAAGGTGAGTATGTTAGTGTAAACAACAGACATACAAGCTTGTAAAGGCACCGTTAGTGATGCATTTTTTTTCTGCTTTACCGAAAAAGAGACTAAACTGTGACCCAGAAAACAAAGGAACAGACAAACCCGTTGATTGCTACTTCCATTCCAACTACAGCTTTCAAGTTCAATGGGCAAACACTGTGTCAGGCTGAAAGTCAACAAAGTCCAACTTCAGTGTGGTATGTTCGCAAACATTTCAAACATGTCATTCACTCCAGCATCACCAGTCTGTTGATTAGCAGGACTGGAAATGAGTTTGGCTCCTCACAGCGTGCAGGCAGCCTCTCACTGCAGACACAAACTGTTTAAGTATGAAATGTTTTGCTGATCTGTGGATATCCCACTGAAGGACACAGGAACCAACTGTATGATACCGGAGCTTACACTCACTTCTCACCTTTACTTGTGCATTTTATTGTTCCTGTGAGCACAAGCTGCATTTGCACAGGACTTATCATCAGGACAAAGTCCGAGACGGAAAATCAGACACACTTTGGTTATTTGTTTGTTTGCGTCATCAACTTTGTTATTGGAAGTATGCTGAGACTTAAATTCATTAACTGTGAGAGCACAAAACCAAACAAATGAGCTCCTGTGTCATGTTTTAGTGTTCAGGATAAATGACAAGCTTGTTTTTTTCTGCTGTACTAAAAAAGTGCTTTACAATGCACCCAAATGGAAACTAAAAATATCTAAACCTGGGCTTCAGAGATCAGAGGCTCCTGCAGCGCGGCCTGACCGCCACAAGCTGCAGCCAGCACTGTGGAGTGTTTTGAACTTGAGCCAGCCTGTGTGCGTGGTGTTTCACCGCTGCTGTCACTCAACATTTACCTGCATCCGCAAAGTCGTCACCGTAACTAAAGAGGGATTAGAGGAGACTTCCTGAATGGCCTCAGCTTTCGAGTTTGGCATCAATTCAGTGGTGTGTTGGTGACACTTGTTGATCAAAGAAAAAAATCTTTGATTATCGCAGCATGACTGTGAACACTCTGTTTCCTGCAGTGCTTTCAGGGACTTTGCTTTGAAAACATCTTCTAATTTTGCATTAAAATCTGAATAACATGACCTTTTAAATGTATTACATGGCTGCAACTTATATACATACAGCTTTAACAGGCCTACAACTGGCTGGTTTGTTATGCACGATGCATGGTGATTATAAAGGATCTGTAAACTCAGATGTTGCTAATAAAGTTGTCATAGCACAGTTTAGAACTTCAAATCAATCAAAGTGTGTCAGTCTTTAAGTTTAGATAACAGAAGTTGCAAAGAAAATGAAATGTAAAAGCTGAAGCAGACTTGAAATGGTGCCAGAGTTTGCTATGAGAGAATTAGTTTATTCTATTGATAAAAGGGAAGCATATGAGGTGTGAAAGAGAAACAGCAAATCACATCTCTGTGACTACCACGAGATATACGTCATGTCGCATTCAAGCAATTATTTACTTAACTGTAAAAGAAAGCAGTTCAACCAAACACTCATTTGCATCCAGGCTTGAATTTAGGGGTAAATGTTAAAAATTAAAACTGCCTGAGAAGAAAATCTTCGGACTTAATGAATTGTTTTGTTTTTGCCTTACCATCACTTCATCGCTGTCATCCAACTCCATCATTAGATCAGTTGAACAAACCAGTACACGCATGTTCTGCTGCCAGGCTAAACTATCATTACACAAACTCCAAACACAGAAGGAGAAGTCCTGCCATCGATTAAAAAGCAACGATATCCACACAGGTTAGTCAGCGCCACAGCTGGAAGAGGTTCCGTCCAAAGCCGCGCTCATTCACTCCACTCATATCCGGTTTTCTCTCATTTTGCACGCTCTCACTAACAGACCATTGACATCAACAGGGAGGATAAACTGTCCGAGCGGCGACGGCCAAATCCCTCTTAGCTTTAACGCTGTGAGGTCAGAGCGTCCCAGAATGGGATCTAATCTTTCTCCAGGGAGAGAACCGAGTCTAAATTTAACCCAAGTTAAAAACAAAACACTGGCTGTCCATTGTGCCCCCCGTGTCCATTCAAGTCTGAGTGAAGATGATGAAGTGTGAGGGTGTGTTTGACACACAGGGAGCACGTGAGCTTATCAGTCATCAATGCTTTGAAGTTTGCACTCTGAGACACAAAGCAGTAGAGCTCCATGTAGGCTGTGGCGTTATTTATCCACAAGGATGGACCATAAAACCATCAAGATAGTGCATCAGGATGAAATGTACACATAGAGGTAGATAAACTTTGGACGTTTTTATTGAGACTGATCCATTACTCTGTCACACAGCACATATGGTGGCACATGCATGATTCCCACAGCTGAGGAGAGAGGATTTTTCCCCCTGAAGATAAACAAATGGTTAAATAAAAAAAGGCAAAGGATAGCAGCATGGCACAGAAGTGAGAATGAATGTGACCCTTTGTTATCCTCCAAACATAGAAACTATTAACAAAAAGTAGTAACAGCTCAGCTAGCAGCCCCCTCAACCAACATTTAGTTGGGTTTTATATTAAACTGTTGTATTTACGGAAGACATGGATTTTTTTATGCAGTTATCTCATGTAAGGGACTTATTATTTTGTTATCTCAATATAACAAAGCTTGTTTTCTTGTTATCATGAATATTTTGTTTTACATCTCAACATAACTCGTGTTGATTTCAACTTACAAAAGCTGCCACGAATGGCTTCCAGCCACTGGGTGTAGCTGTAGCCTAAAGGGAAGTTACACTTTATTGTTTACTTAGGGGCTACCGATCAGCAGATGAGAGGCTGGCTAAAATAACTATGTAATGAATTAATAAACATTAATTATATCTCAAATTAAATTGCAAAGCTGAGGTTAGCCTACATTTAAGTAACAGCTCAGCTGAAGCAGCCAAACAGATAAGAGTTTGTCAGCCTCTCGTCTGCTAACTAGTAGCCGCTAAAGTAAACAAACTAAAGTATAATTTACCGCAAGTATTACTAAGTGTAACCCCTAATTCACACATACAGCGCTAGCCCCGCGGTCCGTCAGCGCCGCGCACTACGCTATACTTCGCTGCCACTCTAGTCAATCAGTGCATTCACAAAGCCAGCGCTGTGGTCCGTGTCCGACACGTGCTACCAACAGCTGTTCCGCTGCGAGTCTGTTTTTGCCAGAGTACACTGCAGAGACACGTCAATCTCAGCAGAGCAGATCATACCAAACAGGAAAACACACAAAAAACTATCAGTTTCCGGTCTTTTCAAAATAAAGCACCATGTTCAGACTGTCGATCATAAAATTTCCTCGTATATCAAAACTATGTCATTGGCACAGGGCCAGCAGTCATCAGCAGGTCAGACCCAGAGGAAATCTGACACCATGAACAAGGAAAAGATTATCTTGGGGGCGGAAAGCATATGAAACAACACATCCTTTATATAAGGACACCAACAGAAACTGAAAGGGGAGGACTGAAATGCTGAGTTTAACATACAAATTTATTATCATGCAAGTCGCTGTCATTGGTATGATTCCTGCGGGAACACGTGGTTCTCCTGTGATCTCGCGTATCCAGCTGCTATGGAGTATGCTAGGCTGCGCTCCGCTACAGAGACGGATCCAGGGTGAATTGGTGCATGCCGAAAACCGCGGCACTGACGGACCACGGTGCTTATGGAGTATGTGAGAATCAGGTGTAAAGGTTTTGTTTTTTGAAAAACAAAAAAGAAAAAAAAAAAAAAAAAAAACGAAAAAAAAAAAAAAAAACAGAAGACACAAATGCAAAGATTCAAACCCCTTTGAAGAGGAAACTGAAGGAACCTTAATCCAAAAACAACGGCACTCTCAGAAACAAGTTTGTGGCAGCTCAGCTTGCAATTTATATTTAACAACCCAAAGAGCAAAAAAGACAGCTTTTATAATTGTTTTATAACTATAATTTAAAATTTCAGAATTAACTTTATTCATGAAAAAAAAACATTCACATCTTTTATAGATTGTTTGCTTAAGTTAAATCAATGAACAGGGATCCATGCGTATCCACTGTTTGAATAAATCATTAACTTATAAAGGAGTCGAGCCCCTCTGAAAGTCTACTGTCCACTAACTACTATCTACAAATTATAAAATAAATAGGAGGAGCAATACAAAACTATAAATCAGGATAAATATCTATTTTGAGCAATCAAAATTTTTTACAAAAATACAGGGAGTATAAATTTTGCCAGGTTTCCTGGCAGCAGTTGGCATCCTTGCCTCCAACAAACCCACGTCTGCCTTTCTCCAAGCGAGGGGCCATTATTTTCTCAGCAGCAGCAGCAGCAGCAGCAGCAGCAGCAGCAGCAGCTCTCATATGCAGGGGTCATTATGTAGGCTGTCATCCACTAACTCAACTGATCAGGAGACAGGCTGCTTCAGTATCTGGGTGTCTAAGCTTAATAGGTACCTGGAGGAAAATCTGAAATCATCCGCTCTGCCTCTGGCAGATAGATTTTTGTTGGAGAAATACATCACGTTAGCCAAGATACAGGATTTCTATGTGCTCAGTCATAGCCTCACCCAGCTCTCTGGAATCCTCCCTCTCTGCTCTATAGGTGCTCACCTCAGAGGAAACTATAGTTTGCTGATATCCTGGTCCAGAGGTTCCTTGATGACTCATAGGTAAAATGGAGGTCACAACTCCTGGAAGTGGAAGAGTTGTGAGGGGGGAGAGTTTCTCCTCTTTTAGCTCACTGCTTTGCAAAACTTGTTTGAACTGTAGCTGACTGCCCAGCATGGCTTAAGGACAGCATGAGGACACCCAAAAGGGCCTATTTTACTACACAACAATGCAAGGAAATCCATGAAAGGCCAATCAGATAAGATGGAAATAAATCAGCCAGTAGAGCCCACAATGTCTGCACTCTGAGATCAAACAAAGAAAGTGAGTCCAAAGAAAAGAGGGTAGGCGTTCTTTTGCAGGATTAGTTTCACCTTTGGTTTCTCTGTGAGCGTAATATTTCCTTCAGTTCTTTTATTTGTGCGGCTCTTATCATTTCTTGCTGCATGAATGCACTACCTCGTCAGGGGAGTGACGCTACACCAGGACTCGGGACTTATTAGGTTCAAAGACGAGTGAAGGAGGGACTGTAAGCAAATGCTTCCAGTCATCGCAATGCTCACAGATTTTGATGGATGGAGGGAGCTTGTTCTTGTCAGTGCGACTCTGCTGCTTAGTTGTTTCATACCTATACTGAAAAAAACCAGCTGAAACCTTGATGCTTCATGTTTTTTCAATATAACAAAAAAAAGTGAAAAATTCTATTTATATGAACAAAAAAAAAAGACTATTAATTGTGCTGCTTTCAGTTTTGGGAAATTAACAGTGTTAATTGATCTCAGGTTTGTTTGTTTGTTTTAAAAGAAACTCACTCTCACAAAGGTAAAGCAACCTTACCTACACATGTTGAGCTTGTTAAAGGTCTCCTCTACAGCCTGAGACATGAAAGGAAACTGTGAGGTTAAAGCAAACATTGAGTCTGGGCCTCAAGAGTAAGCAGGTTAACTCACTCTTTAAGCCTGAAAAGCTCCTGCAGCAAGAGCTCCATGCACACAATGGGACAATGGAAAAGTTGAGGGCACTATCCAGGCACAGGCTTTAAATACTGAGCCCTTTCCATTTCTGCACGCGGCCTATCTCAGCCTACAACCTGACACCCGGCCATCTCACCCCACAGCTGGCTGCACAGTGTTGGCCACAGCCCCGGTGCTCTGTTGCCAGTGCCACCAGAAATAGCAACACATGCTAACAAACACAGATCCAACAAATGTTCCCACCCATTCAAGACATATCCCACACAGTGTCAAACTAAAGGTAACGTCTTACACTTCAGGGCGACGTTAAGGGTCATTTCTGAGCTGAATGTACCGCATGTTTGTATATCCAGAAAATAAACGCTTCCATGTTACAAATGAAACCAAGCGTGCTGAAGCACCTATTGCTCTGCTGATCTGAGTCCACTCCATATAATTTCACCAGCTGATAAATGCTAATTTGCTAGCTGACACAAACTCCAGCCTGACACAGATACATTGTTTCATTGAAGAAGACCTTGAGAAAGACAAGGCATGACTTGGTTGAGTAACCACTGTTAAACATCTGTCACTGACAACAAACATCATCCATAATAACAGTCCAAAGACAAAGACGGTTGTCTACAGACGACTTCAGAAACACTAAGCCTGCCAGCTGAAACAGACAAGTCAGCTCGACAGGGCAGCTCGACTTTCCACTTCAGTACGCACACAATAAACGGGTGTCGAGAACATGACACTGACATTTAGTTCGGAAGTTCAAAAAAGCACATCTGGGGAAAAGCACCATGATCAGATTATGCTTACATGCTTAATGTTGACTTCTTTATTTGAATGTAAGTTCTACTTATATCCATCCTTTAATTTCACAATAAATTATCCTCTGTGAACTTACAATGATATAACTGTTAATTACTGATAATGCATTGTATTGTTTTGATATGAGAAATTAATATTGATGGCCTATTCTCATGTCATGATGTCCAACAGTTGAGGGCTTCTGATAATACAACCCCAATTCCAATGAAGTTGGGACATAGTGTAAAATGTAAATAAAAACAAAATACAATGATTTGCAAATCCTGTTTAACCTATATTCAATTAAATACACTACAAAGACAAGATATCTGTTGTACAAACTGATTAACTTTGTTTTTTGCAAATATTCACTCTTTTTGAATTTGATGTCAGCACCACATTCCAAAAAGGTGGGATAGGGTCATGTTTCCCACTGTGTCCCATCACCTTTCATTTCAACAACACTCAGTAAGTGTTTGTGAACTGAGGATACTAATTGTTGAAGCTTTGGAGGTGGAATTCTTTGCCATTCTTGCTTGATGTACAACTTCAGTTGCTCAACAGTCCGGGGTCTCTGTTGTTGTATTTTGCACTTCATAATGTGCCACACATTTTCAATGGGAGACGGGTCTGGACTGCAGGCAGGCCAGTCTAGTGCCTGCACTCTTTTACTATGAAGCCACACTGTTGTAACACTTGCAGAATGTGTTTCGGCATTGTCTTGCTGAAACAAGCAGGGAAGTCCCTGAAAAAGACGTGGCTTGGATGGCAGCATATGTTGCTCCAAAACTTGTATGTACCTTTCAGCATTAATGGAGCCTTTACAGATGGTCAAGTTACCCATTTCTGGGTGTTGTTGATATATGTCTTTGTCTTTGCATGGTAGAGTTTTAACTTTCACTTGTGAATGTAGTGATGAACTGTGTTAACTGACAATGGTTTTCTGAAATGTTCCTGAACCCACCTGGTAATATCCTTTACACAATGATGTTGGTTTTTTAATGCAGTGCTGCCTGAGGAATCGGAGATCACGGGCATTCAATGTTGGTTTTCAGTCTTGTCGTTTACGTGCAAAGATTTCTCCAGATTCTCTGAATCTCTTGATGATATTATGGACTGTAGATGATGAAATCCCTAAATTCCTTGCAATTGTACATTGAGAAACGTTGTTCTAAAGCTGTCGTACTATCTCCTCACACTTTTGCTCACAAAGTAGTGAACCTTGCTCCATCCTTGCTTGTGAATGACGAAGCCTTTTGGGGATGCTCCTTTTATACCTAATCATGACACTCACCTGTTTCCAATTAATCTGTTACCTGTGGAATGTTCCAAACAGGTGTTTTTTGAGTATTCCTCAACTTTCCCAGTCTTTTGTTGCCTCTGCCCCGACTTCTTTTGAAATGTGTTGCAGTCATCAAATGTAAAATAAGTGAATATTTACAAAAAAATATATAAACTTCATCACTTTGAACAATAAATATCTTTTCTTTGTGGTGTATTCAATTGGATATAGGTTAAAATGTATTTGCAAATCATTGCATTCTGTTTTTATTTACATTTTACACTATGTCCCTATTTCATTAGAATTGGGGTTATAAACAAACCTTTAAGAAATCAGTGCAATAAAACATTATGCACTACATTGCTGAAACCTGAACTGAAAACACTCAGTGCAGATCGAAACAATGTCAGCTAACCCTTTTGGCAGCCCAGCTAGCAGCCCCTTTCATTAAATTACATAATTTTGCCATCACTTGTTGTATTCCCCTCAAGATTTAAAATGTGTGGGGAAAAATCCCTGGTGGATGAATTGTTTTTGTTTTGCAACTTGCATGTGGTACCCATATCATTTATCACAACATTTTTGGGATGGGCATTTCAAGCAAAAATACAATTCGGTAGTCATTTCTAACTATTCACCAAATAATCAAATAGTTTCACATCCTGCCTGCAGGCACAAAGAGATAGAGATACTTGTTAAGTTTGCACTTAACATTATTTATTTTTGGAAAGAAGTTCCTCCAAGAACTCTTTGGTGCTGCAGTCATCTGTGTTTTCTGCAGTCCTGAATCTCACAGTGCTGCACCTGTTTAATCAACATCTGGCATTTCTGGTGGTTGTATGACATTACAAGCAGGGGCTCATAAAGACAATTTAAAATATACATTTTAAGATGAGATAAAATTCATATAACTACTTGATTTTTTTAACACTTATTTGAAAATAATGATTTTTTTCCTACTACAATGTAGGCTGCTGTTTTTTATAAGAAAAATGGTTCGTTCTGGGGCAAAAAAAATTGCAGTTATGTAGAAATTTGCTATTAACCCATCTTGACCCATCAGCTACATGTTAGCCTTATCATTAACCTAATCTATGTTTTGATGAGACTCAAAAATTATGAAAAAGAATGGCTAAATCTGTTGTATCCAGCCTTTATGATTTTAGTCTGGGTGTAATTTAGTCAAGTGTGCACATTGCTGTACACATACCCTAGTTAATCTATGGTGGGATGTGTTAGTCTGAGCCATATTTCATGGCACCATGTATAATAAACCATTTTACGATTCAGCTGGTTCTCTAGACCACCTGTTGCCTTAGTGATCAGTTTCAGTCTGTGCCTGCCCCAGGACTCAAAAGTTATAAAATACATCAATTATTATTATCATCATTTTAAGTCTTTCTTTTTTTTATCTGCTGAAACCTTTTCCTTACCTAAATCCCCCCTGTGAATGACTAATACTCAATGAGTAAGCAGAGTTAACCCAGATACCGTCATTAGCAGTATAATGTTGAAGTGATGAGCAATTTATTATAAACGTGATTACAAAAAGTTTGGGATGATTAATGGTTATTTGGACACCATCTTCGAAAATAAAGATTTATTTGCGTCATGACGTCACTCAAGTGAAACCACATTGATCAGTGAGTCATGACCGCTCGTGGACACTAATGAAACGTGACTGTAACGCTTACATTAGGTTACTCATCATATTTTTAAAATCGAAAAGGGATGTAGCACAGTAGAGACCGCATTTTAAGGCTTGTGTCAACGTCGTTCTGCTGGTTACAAACTCCGGGCTCATCTGACATGTAACGTGTGTGGGAAAATGTTACATCAAGGTAACCAGTATAAACAAGTTCCTTGGAAAACGTAGAAACAGTGCTGACATTTTTTGAGGAAAATTTTTAAAACGGTGTCTACAGATTAGCTGGTGTGTGAAAACACTGTTTGTTTTCCAACGACAGTGCAGGGTAACATCGTGAGGCTGCAGACCTGTACATTAACGTTTCCACGCATTATTTTACGACAATTAAAGCCGTTAAAACTTTTTACAACAACGGCCTCTAATGTTATTTAATTTACCACTTCTCTTTCCACTGTAAGTTATCGGTTTAAAACTTGGATATTTCAGAAGAAGTAACTTTGGATAATTGTTTCCCAGGCCTCAATCCATGGATAATTCCTAGACAACTCTTTGGGAGCTAACAGAGGCCATTCACTTTTAACATGTAAGTACTAACTCTTTATCGACTCAAATTTAGTGAAACTAAGCTGTCTTCTGACTTATAATTGAATCCTCGGAGACAGTTTGCGCACTTTTCTCAACAGTTGTCAACTTTTCCTACCTGCACGGAATCGGCGGCCATCTTGGTTTTCGCCTTTGAATCAAATCCTGCGGGGAGAGGAGGGGAGGTGGAACTCCAAAAACAAGTCCTGTTTTAAGTTTCCCTCTCTGGCGACTAAAATAAATGATTATTTGGACCAAATCATCGGTCATCTCGGGTAACCGAGGACTCCCATGCTGTCTTCACACCTCAATTGTGCGGTCACACCGACCTAGTGGGGTCCCAGAGGTTGGACTGGTGCTTCTAAATAAGAAAGCTGAAGCATAAATCTGTCCCAGTGCAGTTGGAGAAAGAGGCGGTGGTTACAGTGGAAGAGTCCGCCCAGAGGAGCTCTACTGCAGCTGCTGCTGCTGCTGGTGGTGGGCTGCTCACAGCCCGGGACAGTTACCACACACGTGACCAAAAACTTTTCACTAACTGGGAGCTCCACTTAATATCAAAATTTTACCCTGTTACAAACAATAAAGTTGAAAAAATGAAGTCAAATGTTTGTGTGCTCTGTATAAAAAAATTATATTTTTATGGTCTTTTTTTTTTTTTTTAAGAAAAATATCATAGACTACAGCTTCGCTTAAATTACAAAATCACTTCACGGTTCAGTATTCCCTATTCCCTATATTTTTTTCTGATATGAAAGTATTTTTAGTGTATTTATACATCTAATTCGACTCCACACTACTGAATGATGAATTTGTTGTAGGGTATTGGTTAGTCTTGTTGGGCAGTTGTGAACTTGATAATTACTATTAAAAATATTAAAGCTTTCTGGCCATCTTTGGCATGAATATCACTTTCAAAATAAAATTACACTTTTGTAGAAAATTCACGTCAAAAACAGTCAACGTTACACCTTAAAAAGTGGATGACAAAATTATGTATTAGTTTTGTTTTTGTTTGTCAGTTATATATTAACGTAATAGCAGCATAGAAGTTATATATTAATATAAAGGCACCATAGTCAAGGGTTGATTAATATTTCAGTTTATTGTTTTAGAGTCTTTTCTTAACTAGCATGTAATATTTCATTGACTGACAAAAATTTTTTATGAATAAAAGTAATTCTCGGTGCAAAAAGAGTAATAGTTGTCAGGGAAGTAAGTTGTCAAGTAAGTAGGGTTCAAACTTCTAAATGTCTCTTTAAAAGGGACAAGAGCTCCTTTACTTTAGCATAGCAGAGCTATTAACAATTTAAGTACTCCATTGCAGTTAAAAGGTTTAGTTAGTAATATAGAGGGGAGTTTTGGGTTTTTTTAGAGTCTCTCTTTGTCTATTAATTAATTTAACATGAGTTTTGATTTGAGCAAAGCCATTTTTACAACACATGTGACACAGGTCCTGTATTGGGATAAAAGGAACAACCATACCCACTAAGATAAATAAAAATTGCATAATAATTTGAAAATTGTAAAACTCAAAAAAGTACAAGTGCCTAAAAAGTGCTTTAATGCTTCATGGAGACTAAGTACTTAAATGTTGATCATGGAACTATGGTTGGTTAAAAAAAAAGGACAAAAACATGTTACTTTACAGAAGTACTGATACACAGAGACAGAGTTTGCATTGCCTTTGTATTGAATCAGGAGGAGCTGCGATAAAGCAACCTCTTGCCAAACACTGAAGATCTCATCACCGGGCCTGGTGTCAAACATGTCACACTTCAGTGTGGAGACTCACTGCTGCATTACATAAGCCTGAGTCATCACTGGACTTATATGCCAGACACTATAGGACACACTCTGTGTCCATGACATTGTCACCGATGTTATTTTTTAAAATACTTTTCTTCATCAAAATCATAAAAAATATTGTTTTATCTTTTTTCAGAAGTTAAACCATCTGGAGGCAGCTGGTCAGTACAAATAGCATCTGGTTTCATTGTGAAGAAAAGGGACACCTAGATGTATCAGTTTCAAAATTTGGGACAAATATCTGATCGGGAGAGACTGTTTTTTGTGAACTATTCATTTAAAGCTTCAATATTTTAAAAAGTGTCTGAATGTGAATGTATTTTTGTTAAAGTGAATTCCTAAAAATCACAGAATTTAGTATTCCCCTCTGGTGGGTGAATTCTGTTTTGAGATCCTCTCCCTCTGTCTACCCCTCCTCCTCTTTGGCTCATCTCTTAAAATCAATGACCTTGAAAATACTACAAGATTGCAATAAAATTTACCAGTGTTGAAAATGAGCTTTAAAAGTTTTATTTTTTTATGACTCACTGGTTTGAGTTTGGACAGGCGCTGTAATGATGTCAGATAATCCAGCTGTTACTGTAAATGTATGAGTTAAACTTTCCCCCCTCTTCAAATGAGTGTGGAAACAGTCTTTAGTGTCACACTTTCCTCAAGCATCCGTCTCTACAGTGAAGCCCAGACATGCAAGTGGCGTAACAAAAACTGATATAATATAGAAGCTTCTGAGAGGTGGTCATGTTGAATTGGGGTATTTGACTGGGACCGGACTCTTGATATCTCAGAAGTAAGGCTTTTAAATAAACGTTGATATAGAATCCATGCTTCAGTCTTGTATAGTACGACAGCGCTTTTAACATTTCTTATGTGTAACTTTTTTTAGTTTTTATTCCTGGGCACTTGGTGACCTTTTTCATAGGTGCTTAATAAATAATTAAATTATTGTTATAATTCAAGTTTATTACAAATAACAAGCCACTCATTGGATTGTTAATCATGTCAACAAATAACTCACAGAGGTGTTTAAACATAAGCTGTTTGTGGTTTTAAGATAGTTTTGTGCAGCAGCCAAATCTGATTTTCCTGTCGCAAATACATAAAAGGCCTCAGTTGGGTTTGCACTAAGTCCTAAATGCTACAGGTCAAACTTTTAATAAGCAGTCGGTAACCCAGGCTCCAGACCAGAGAGGTGTGGGGGAGTGACACTCTCAGTGTTTATCTGGGTCAGGAGTCCAAAAGCAGGAAGCTGGAAGTAGAGTATGAGCTGAGATTAATGAGGATGAGCTCGTGGATGATGACTGTCCAGGATTATCTGAGAGCAGGATGAGTAACATTGACTGACATTACACTAACACACAGTTTCTCTGTGACTCCTGCTACTACTCATAGCCAGGGTCCTATTTTAGTTCTCTGATTTCTGTTTTCCTCTGCAGAGAAAAGAACATTTATTGTATATAGCTCTGTGATACCACAATGCACTTTTTTTTATATATATATATATATATATATTATTTTAAGAATATATCTTGGTTGTACAATTGTGTTAACCCCACTGCAAGCACAAATTAAAAAGCTGAACAAATACTGAGGGATGTAAAAGACGCAAACATAAACATACACTCCCTCTCAGGTGGAGGCAGCAACACACATGGCAGCTCTTTATCTCCCTCTGCAGGGCGCAAGCCCCAAAAAAATAGCAGAGCCTTCACTTCTACTCATTGGATGTTAAACGATGATGATGAAAATGGCAATCAAGAAAAACATTTCTGATTAATTAAAGAATAAGTTTTACTTGTTTAACAATTTGGCAAAGCTGTGACACAAGAGGAGCTGATGGAAATATAGCACAAAAAATAAGTTGACAGATCAAAGGTAGTATCATACCTCATCTGTTGATCAAACACTTTAGAAGTTATGGTAAGTATTGTGTCTGTGTGGAAAAATTACGTGCAGCATATTTTACTCTGGCCTTCCTGCTTGTTGGGAAGGGTTTAACAAGTGTTAGTGGACAATTTGTGACATGGAAGGAAAAAGCTTCAACCAACTGACAATCGGCTGTTAAAAGTACAACAAACAGAACTCTCAAGAGACAGAGATAAAAGCCATGAAGGGAATAAGATATACTTCCCTCCAACTTTCAGGTGGAAAATGCAAAGAAAGAGAAGTTACATTTTGTGGCATATATTTTCCTCATTTCTTACAGTTTATTCTGCTAAACATCACCATCAAATACACTGATTCAGGAACTGGCTTAACACTAAGATTAGTAACGCCAAGCCTTGCTCTGTGTAAAGGTGAGCTAATGTTGTGAGTCAGGGTAACTTTTTAAGTCTTGTTTGGCATCTTGTCTTAATTTGACTGAACAGCTTGTGAGCGAAGAAAGAGGGATGTCATAGCTCAAGGCACCAAGCACAGAGTGACCATATCCTCTGTTTATCGAACTGAGCTAAAACCACTGGTGGATTTTTTCCAAATAGATGATGGTTGTAATGTCAGGTAATTGTTAATAATGTCCATTGTTTACATGTTTATGCTAGGTTATGCTTTGCTAACTGGCTGCCAGGTGTGGTCACAATTTGAACAATAATCTTATCCAAATTTTTGCACAGGTGCAAATAAAAACGATTTCACCAAACCACTCAATAAGCAGAGTAACATTCTTGGATTTAAATAACTAACTTATTGACATATAAAATCAATATTACAAAGCTAATAATCAAAATATGATTTCAGAGTAAGTAAAAACCAATAAAAGGATCAGGCTCCTGTAACTTTATTGTTATGATGATGGATTATTAACAGTATAAAACGGTTGATTTATACCAAAAAATTGGATGTCAAGTTGGTTGGAAACGCATGTATAGCAGCAGCTGCATCTTGCTTTAATGTAGCAAAAAAAAGAAAAACTCAGTAAAAGCTGTACATTTTATCAAGGCCAGTACAAAATATACACGCCTATCCTGGAAAATATGGTCACAATGGATTTTTATTTCATAAAAACCTCAAAAGTTCTCATTCAAGTCCAATGATACAGCACAATAGTCAGTTTTTACACTTAAAACCTCTTTAAGTTAGTAGTAGTGGTGGACATGGGGATGTCATGTCACCATGGAAAATGTCACCATCTTCACATCCAAAAAAAAAAACCAAAAAACAAACAGCCATAGTAAAGAGTTAAAACACAACCAAACACAACCAAACAGTACAGAGCTGATGACAATTTTTTGGCAGGACTAGAGCCAATCAGAAGTCCAGGTCTAACCAGCTGTTAGAAAATCTGTCGACCAACACGTGCCAGCAGTGTCGCTCTGCATGGACGACCTTTTCAATGAAAGTGACGAGGAGCAGAGGCTCCGGGATGCTGCTGCTGGGAAATCAAGCTGCTGATGATGTTTGATCTTCTCATCCGGTTCTGGTTCTGCACCTGATCGCTGCGTCATCTGTCCAGATTGTTCTGCAGCTCCACATCGTCTTCTCACTCACATTTGTAAACCAGCCACATAATCACCAGGAGTCTATCACTCTCTGTTTTTTATTTTCCAAGTGTCTCCTCTGAGCTCTTCTATTCAGTCTCTTCAGTTTTTTGGGTAGATTTTCTCGTAGAAGAAGTTTTGTGCCAGCAGATACAGCTCTCCGTCCTTTTCTCTGACAGCATGTGCCCTGACAAACTGGAACTGCTCCAGTGCAAACTCATAGAACTCATTCTCCATCTTCCAGATGGCCGACTGCTGCAGCTTGGCAATCGACTCCTTAGTGGGCGGCTTCTTCTCACTGGTCTTTCTCAGGTGGGATTTCTTCCCTGAGAGTAACGGAAAGAGAGATAAAAATAGGTTTGAGTACATGAACTTAGTGATTCATCCTTTTTATACACATAGAGCTGAACCAATTTGTTTCATTTAAGTGGTTTTCTTGTTATGTGGGTGTACAGTATATAGACGTAGTTCATCTATTGTTTGTTTCTTCTTTTTTTTCCCTCAGAGGCAATGAAATCTTCTCCACAAATGTTACAACCAATCATAGACTCTTCACAGAATCATGAAACATCAGATCACTGTGATATTATCTGACAGATCAACAGTGTCATTCATATTATGTCTTTTCTTATGGTGTCCCTCGAGTACGGATTATAATCCAATGTGGCCAATAAAGGCAGCAAGCCATGCATCTTTTAAATGACTTAAGGATGAGTAAGGTAGTGCTTGAAAGCTTTGATTAGTTTGGGTAATTTCTTGTTAATTGTTTGATTAAAAATTCTATATCTATGAAGCAATTCTGGTAGCAGTGCGGCATTTTATTTTGGTAAATTATTTCCTCATTAGGTCTTTTTCTGTCTGTCAGGGAGTGAAATTAGATTACTTCACAATTTTGCTGAGAGTGTGCCATTGTTAAAGATGTTTCATTTGTTGTCTGGTCATTTCCTCTTGTGAAAATTTTCTGTTTCATTAGTTAAATATATTAAAAGGAACATTTTTGTGCATTGAGGGCTGCACGTTAGCGCAGCTGTTAGTGCTGTTGGTTCAAAGAAAGAAGGTCGCCAGTTTGCATCCCAGTTCAGGCATGGTGTGCCTCCCTGTGCATGCGTGGGTTCTCGCCGGGTACTCTGGCGTCCTCCCGCAGTCCAAAACATGCTCACTAGCTCAATTGGTGATTCTAAATTGCCCGTAGGTGTGCGTGAAAGGTTGTCTGTCTCTCTGTGTCAGCCCTGCGATTGACTGGCGACCAGTCCAGGGTGTACCCCGCCTCTCGCCCTAAACAAGCTGGGATAGTCTCCAGCCACCTGTGACCCTGAACAAGATATGCCGTATAGAAAATGAATGAATGAATTATTCAATTTTTGTGCATTGGCATTTTTAGGGGTGGGAGAGGGAGAAGTGGGGGTCACTCTTGGTACAACCTAAAGTAAGTTGTACATAAAGTACAACGTAAATAAAACACTCCCCTATTTTCACCTAATACTTTGTCAAGAAAAATGACTCACACTTAACTTTCACAAAATTTTCCTTTGGAAACTTTTCATGAATTGGCACAGTGTGGTTTGATATCGATGAGACTGCCAGACATCCCACATAACAGCAGCTCAGTAACTTACTAAATTATTATTATTATTGAATTACTATTACATTAAAATACTGACCTGTTTGGTGTGAGACTTTAAATGCCTCAGACATTAAATTGTTTTTTTATGTAGAAACGTCTCCAAATGATAAAAAACAAAACAAAACACAAGTTAAATAATTTGCTTCCACTACGAAAAACCTAAATTTGTTTTTATCTTATTGAAAACTTTCCTCAGTGAGCCGGAGTTTACCATAAGAGACAACAACAACAACAAAGCAAGATAAAACAAGATTTTACAATTCAAACAGTCAGTGAACTTGATAAAGCTGGACCATTCATTTTCTCATGTTTCTACTCTTAAAGCTAGCACAAACAAGAACTGGTAGAAAAGTTCACATCTAACTCTAATAAAAAAGGAAAGCATATTTTCCAAAATATATGTAATTAATTGTGCTTACATGAACAGCTTTTGATCCTGTCTGATGTGATCCACATCCCTTTTCATATTTGATCATCGCAAAATTTAAAGACCAAGTCACCTCTTAAAGCTCATAGAGACTAGAGAGATTGCAAGTCTTTATAAAACATGAGAGCTGAGAACGAATGACTTCTGAAACAGACTCGCTCTTTGATTTCATTAAATACAAACCTGATTAACTTGAGTACTCTGCTTTATCTGCTGCTAGAAATGATTAATATCACAGTGGAGTCACAGTACATTTGTATCCGTGTCAAATTTAATTCTTCTGTGCTATCCATTATTCATTCTGGCTGCTCTCATTGTAACTAATCTGTAACTACATCAGCAAGAGGCATGAGTGCATATTGATCACGATTCAACTCCCAGAGGACCAATTCAGACTGCTAATATGCAACCGCAGCACACAGACTTTAGCATTGCAATGTGAGAGAACCATTAAGGTTCCTCTCAGTTTATGGTATTACTGCTGCGAGGGACAAAAAGATGCAAGGCAACAGCAAATACGCTTCAGATGTTTTGCAGACACGGCACCTGTTTTGTAAAGATCAGTTGCTCCTTTGAAAAATCGTGGCAGTGCGGCCTCGAGCATCATGACAAAGTCCTCCAGCTCCTCCGTTACTCCGACCAGCATGTACTCGTTCACCAGGTTGTATTTGGCCTGCTCCAGAGCCCACTGGCTGCCCACGTTCCTGCATGTACAGAAAAACAGTTCAGTTCATTTCAGTTAATTTTTCCGTATTCTGTACAAAACAATCAGACTTGTCCTGGTTGTTAAACTTAAGATAAGCTAAGAATGGAAATAAGGTCAAGAATCAGAGTTAAAGAATCATTAGATTTAAAAAAAACACATAAGGATATAACTCTGAATGTGAACGACTGGATTCTTTACGTTACTAAGTGTATGTTGGGAATCGATCGAGCCATCTAAAGGTCAAAATAATAACTGACTGTTGTGTTTGTTCCTGACAAACTAAAGTGCCAATCAAATCTCAAGGCACTCTAAACAGTCAATATGAATTTCAGCCGGATTCTGCAAATATTACATTTCCTCACTTTGAGTGCTCTTCAGGTAAACTCCGGCAGCACTACATGTAACGATCCATATTTCATTCATCAACATGGAAGAGGCAGAGATCATGAACTATACTGAAGCCTGTCAGTTGGGGTAGCTTGAAAAATTTGGCTTTACTTTGGGGGAGGAGTTTCATGTCATCCATCTGTTTATACACTCAAAAATTGCAAATATGACAATAATACAGAAAAAAATGATAAACATTATGCACTATTAAAGGACAGAGAGAATGATATCTGACTGATAGATTGAAAGAACAGTTTCACAGAAAATTGAACAATAATTCAATGTGCAGCATTCTGATTTGTCTTAAGGTACTAGAAACTGCAAGGTAGTTTTCTAAAGAAATAAAAAAATTACATATAATAATTGGATGAAGTGGATAAAAGGGATATATAAGTAAAATTGTAGGAACAAGAGAAGAGGAAAGAAAAGAGGGATGCAATAATGAGACGTCCTTGTGAAATGTTTCCACGGTCAAGCAGATAGATAACGAGAAAGGAAGGAAGCTGTTTTTACCTCTAAAGCATTTTTCTGGCAAAGGCTTATTCAACACTGCATTAAAGAACTGGCAGCAACCTCTCCTTATTTATCTTAAGTGAGTCTTTTTTTCCACTACGCCACGGAATCCTATACTCTCAGACCTTTAAATACTTTCCTACGACAGGAGGGTAAATGTTGAAAAAAAAAAATAAAGAGGCCAGAAAGAAGGTGAGATTAGGGAGGGTAAGAGGGATGAGCAAGGCAACGGAGAGAAAGAGACTGATGCAGATCTTCATGTAGAAGAAGCTGATTGAAGCTGAGAGAAAATGAGCAGAGCAGACATGATAGAGAAGAACTGTAATGTGGTGAATTATGAAACTAAACGGATACAGCTCCCTCAACTCTTTGAACCACTTGAGATGATTAAAGGATAATAGTGATGTTTTAGTTTCAACAAATCCTACTGAACAGACTGAAACCCACAACGTGGAGGGTCCTCAACACAAAGAGCGCTGACTTTATTAAACATGATAAATGATTCAGTAAATGTAAATGCATCAGTAACTTGAGGCAGTTATAATTGTTGACATGTGACTTGGTTACAAAAGAGAAACAAGTACAACGCCTTCAGAGTGAGTCATGGTCTTTTTAATTCTACTTTAATATGAGTCACATCGTTTAGAGAAGGATGAGGAAATACAGATAAAGTAGAGCCTACAGCTGTTTGGTACAATAACTCCGGTAAGGTTGTTTTTTATCAAAAAATAAATCTGAAATAGGAACTCTAATATTAATACATACAGCTGTTAAGAAAATTTTCAACCACATTTCCCAAGACCACGTGATTCGAGAGAACTCTCTAAAAAGTATTTAATTATTCGCTTAATTTATCTGCCACAGCCAAAAAGTCTTTTCAAGCTGTTCAAAAAGTGATGTAAATAACATAATTTAACCACCGTCACTGTGAGATTTAGTTTTTACTTCACCCACTTCAGAATATTCTACTGTTTCCCTGAACATAGAATCAGATGACTTAGACTTCAAATACTAATATACAATATATATACTTTATTTTGAGAGGACAGGATAGTGGATAGAGAAGGAAACAGGGTGAGAGAGAGTGGGGAGTGACATGCAGGAAAGTAGCCACAGGTGGGACTTGAACCTGGGCTGCCTGTGTACATGGAGCGCAACCTTAACCACTAGGCCATTTGCGCTCCAGAGAGAAATTTTCATCTTAGAACACCAAATGCATTACTTAACTCATAACCTTACTCTGACTGAGGACATTCCTATTTTTTTTTTGTTTGTTTGTTTGTTTTGCATTTGGGCTATTGTTGGGTTGTAACTTTTTATGAAGTGTTAATGATATGCTTTTGTTTATGTATTTATTACTGTGTTGATGGATGAGCTGGACTATGCAAAACAAATTTCAGAGTAATCAGACAATAAAGTATTATCTTATCTTATCTTAAAAAACACTCAGACACTCAGATTATTGGCAAAAATGACTAAAACTGAAGTACATTATGCATTATTTGTGGACTGTATCAATGGTGTATTTGTGCTCTAAGAGGTATTTAATGCGCCAGGATGCTGTATGATGATTCACCCACAATGTCTATCATCGTTATGTAGTAAACAATTGTGTTTTTAGCTTTTGCAGGGGCTTTGGTAACGCAGACATTGCTTAATAGTAAGATCATGTTATTGTTGTTACTGACAAAGTCTTTAATGAGATTTATTGACTTGAAAAATCTGAATTCTCTCTAGCTTTCTGAATAAATAACACTGTGGGATTAAATGAGCTAAAAGTGGCTTTCTCGTGCGAGAATTCTTCAATTTTTAACATTATCAGTATGACTAAGTGTTGTCTGAGCAGGATTCAGTGTCTGGTGTCTGGCGTTTGGATACTCACCAGCATTCAGAGTAGTGACCACAGAAAAAGGGAATCTGGAGCCAGAGCTTCTCAGGGGCACAGTCTGAGCCGCCAGCTGATACACATTCATCAAACGTCTAAAACACAGACATGGGATGAGAAAATGAACAAAATTAGGGATGCACAATATATTGGCATTAATATTGGTATTGGCCGATGTTTTTCATTTTTAACATATCGGTATGGGTCAAATGAGTAAAACTGCATCGTTACTAACAACTGATGTTTATGTCCATCAAGTTGCTGTTCGTGTATGTGTCAGGAGGGGGTTGCCATGACGACTGGTAAGTTTGTTAAGTTCAGGATATTATTTTGATTTATGATCCTCTTTGTAATCTATGATCCAGACTTCTCACAGGAGTTTTGTGAGTTGTGAGGGTTGATAAAAAGTAACTCTGTTGGTTACTTGTGTTTATGTTAGCGCTGTAACGCTCTTATTTGATAGTGAAACACCTTTTGAAACTAAAGGAAGACATTCAAAAAATCAGTTTGCCTGATTTCCAGTCTGTACAAAATTTTATCATCTCAGAAACTTTATGTTCTTAACATAAATCGATATCTGTAAATATCGCTAATTGACCATAACAGAAATATTGATATTAGATTTCAGCATCGGCCAAAATTTCTGTATCTGTGCCTCCCTAAACAAAATATAAATGTATCCATCAATGCCATTCATCAGGTGCTAATACCATCTATGAATGAATGACCTGAATGAATGATTACAACAAGCACATCAGTTTTAACATCCAAAAACAGCATGAGAATTACAACCTTCTCCGCATTAGAGAGATTGTGACCCTCAGTCTAAAAAAAAAGAACAAGAGAACGTATGGATTTTAAACCTTCTTGTCTCCTTGTTTCCTGCGTCTCAACCCCGGCCGGTAGTCATCTCCAAAGCGCAGGAAGTAATAATAGGAGACCAGCCTCTCAATTGGATCCCGGATCACGTTAATGTAGATGGGCTTCCTCTTCACTCCAAACCTGAAGGGTAGTTTGGTCACAGAATTTAATGAGATGAGATGAAAAACAGACACAGTTAGGCACATTGATGTGCTCAGTGTTTTAATAGGAAAAGAAACTTTCACAAATTTCAGTTTTGCTACATTCACATCATTTCACCATCCTGGGACCATGTAAAGCTGCCAGTGACCACAGGGGGGAGTTAGCTGCACAAAACCACAACTCAATTAAACCTTGTTACAGAACTAATCAATACAACAAATCACTGTGTGAAAGAAAACTGCAGAGGGATATTTAATCCATCTAAGGAAACTTCCATCTCAAGCTGAGGATACAACCATAAAGACAGGATGTTTATCAGAAGCTGAACCAGTCACTGGCTGTTTCTATCTTTAAGAAATGTTTGCTCTGAAGATCAGAACTGCAGGCAAATTTCACTAAAAAATCTAAACTATGAGAAAACAATGTTCAACTTATGTACACCTGCTAAATGAAAGGCTTGGAGCCTTGGACCCCAGTTTTTTTTAACCTTCTCGTCAGTAATTGATGAAGCCTTTTCCAAAGTGTTGCCATCAGCAAACAGGAAGCTGTACTTACTTGGTGAAGTCAAGGAAGGAGATGTGTCCATGGTAGAAAGCTGGCTTCATTTCTCTCCACTCAGTTACATTCTTCACAAACCGCACCTGAGCAAAATAAAAACCATTGTTTCAACTGTTCAACACTCTTTTTGGTTTACCTCACTTCCCTCATGGTGACAGAAACGTTCATGTTGGGTTTAAAAAACAAAAAAATGTCTGAAAGGTGTCAGACCTGGTCCTGTATGGACATGACCGGGTTGTTCTTGGTGGTGTTGATGTGCAGGACGTGGTAGTGGTTCTTCCCGCACAGGTCGTAGGCGATGTTGGTGAAGGAGGTGCTGGCCGTCTTGGGCACTCGGTTGTAGATGATGACGAGGTCTTCTTCGCTGTCGGACATCAACCAGGCTGATGGATCCCGCTCCCGCAGGCCGTCCTGTGTGTGCCGCTGCTCGATCTCTCGCACCTCATGTCTAGCTATGGCTCGTTCTGAAGGGGACAACAGGGGGACGCAATAGTAAGGGTGGTGTGATTTATGGTAGGAGTATTGCACACACATGTATTAGTTTTTAGGAAACGGACTCCTGGGAAACATCAACCATGTTATGAACCATGAGAATACATGAATAAACCAGTAAAACCACTAAGTAAAAAATAACTTTAAGGTAAAAAAAAAAATTGAAAGCCATTCAAACATCTTGAAAGCAAAACCCACAATCACTGAAACAACTGATAGCTTTGAAGACTGAGCTTTTAGTTTCAAATAACCTCAAATTCATGTCAAAGAAGACTCCTTCCTCCTGAAAGTCTCTAGATCTCTCAAACTTTAGTAAGATGCTGTTTTACCACTGCTCTGTCGGTTTCTTTCTGCAGGAGAGCTTTTGTTCTCTTTTAGTGCCCTAAAATAACCTGACAAGCATTTCTTGTTGCCACAATGATAACTGAAGATGTTGTTTGTGTTTGGGATCAGTAGAATCTGTTCTTTTGTGTTTTTAAATACAGTTAAAGATTTCAGCTGATAAGCTTTCTGCTTATACAAGGTTAGACCAGGTCTAGGAGCTTAACTTGACCTCTGACCCCTCGGTGACTCATACATTATCTTTCATTTGTCCAAAACAGATAGAATGAGCAACAACACTACATTGCTATACACTTTCTCCCACATCCCCAGATATTTACATACCGGTCAATGATTACCATGTCACATTATGAACTCGGTTTGCACTGAGCTGTTGAGCCCTACCTCTCTGCTACAAAAAACTCCATCTTAAAACCAGTATTCCAACCTCGTCATGAGAATTATCGCCGTGTGAGGAAATGATCAGTAACTTGATTAAAAATAGATTTCTGTTTCATCTGAGCATGATCTCTTTCAGAGAGCAGACAGCGAAAAACCTCTTTCCTGCTTCACAGCCAGGATCAAGAATAATGTCAAACAGGAATATTAGTTAATCATTTTTTGAGCAGCCTATTTCACGCTGTTGCACTACCTCTCTTGCTCGCTAATCAGATTCAACTTTAATATCCTAACTTTTCTTTCTCACCCCTTATTAAACTGCAGGGCAAAGTGTCTGCCTGCTCCACTTTTCCATCAAACCAAAATGTATCAGAGTCGTACCTTCAAGTTCAGCTCTGTGTGTTTCAGACGCAGACTTTTTTAGACCTGGATTCTTCTCCTCTGAGGATAGTTCCTCTAACTAGGGTGATGAGGTGAAGAGCGAGTGGTGAGAGGCTAAAGGTTAGAGGCTGGGATTGAGACGAGATGGCTACAGTTACTTGGTCGCTCAGTGGACATTTATGGGACGTCGATACACTATGAGTGGGGAGGGCAGGGTTTGAGGGAAGGATTTTGATGCAAAGACCGCAGGAAGCTTCAGAAAAGCCCGACCTCAGTGCCTCACAGTGAAAAGACTGAACACAAAGAAGCTCGAGCCTTTGTCGCCCTCGAGCTTTTCCTCGTCTGAATTGGCCTCAGATTGACTGGTGTTGACAATGCCTCAGAGAGCTCAGCAGGAAGGATAGAGCGAGGAGAAGAAGCAAAAGAGTGTTTATATGTATGTGTATGTGTGTGTTGGGACCTAATACCCGTGGGAGCACGCAGTGGATCCAGTGGGCCTCCTTAAGCCCTGCCTAAAGCCCTGCCTGGCTGCTGAGACAGTGTTACACTAGCCTGGCCTGGCCTGGCTTTACAAGGTTGGCATCTGGCACCGGAGGCCAATTAAGATGTCATCTGTGGTTCCGCCGGCCTCTCTCCTTCATCTACAGACACACGTGGGCATACACACAACGCACATAGAAATCCTCTCACTTCCCCCTCTCTTACACTCCTCTGAGCAGCTGTTAATGTTCCACTCATCAAGGCTGGATCTGGTTACGGCCGGAGCCGCGCTGCTTCCATGTGCTCTCTACGGCTGCTGGTGCTGAGACGTGCCAGGTGGCTGTAACGGCCGAGGGCTGTCAGCATGCCGGACAACTGTAATGGACACATTCATTCACGCGTCTGTCCCAAGCACGCACAAGCCAACAACAACAGTAATAACAGTTGCTATGTTGGAACTTTATCGCTTCGGCTCAAATATCCTTTCAGGATTATTTTTAAGTTGGTGTACAGTGAAAGGACAGTGAAAGAGAAAGAGAGAGAAGGACCGCGAAAATAGAACCTGTGACAATACGGGTGAGCTGCTGGTGACTCAAGAAATAAAAAGCGTGTCACTCTTCGATGACCCTGATGACACTTTTCTCAAACAACTTCTGTTATAAAAATCAGTTCACAGAAGTCTAAAAGCAAGCTGAAACATGTTGCACACAGATTTTTGTTTTCAGTTCAGCTATTTTAGATGGTTAACCTGAACAATAAGGCCACATTTCAGGATTAGACCATATTTGGAACCAAATCTAATGACAGTAGTGAGGTTGCATGTTGATCCAATCTCATTAATCCACTTACATGATCCTGACGGATTAGATTAGCCCAGTTTGTGAATGTTAAAGGCTTAAAAACAGAAAGATGTTTACTCCTTTCTGGGAGGCTGACTCTGTTTGATGTTTCAGACATTATCTGGATGATAAACGAACAGCAAACTATCAGCCTCTGCTGCACGTCCATTTCATTTCAAAGAGCTATTTAGTCTCTTCAGTCGTTGTTTTGGTTGAAGAAGTTTGTTAAATAGTTTTCCACAATCTCAGAGCTGCAAAATAAACATTTTTACAAAAAAAGAAAAGATCAAATGTGTTTTAAGGTCAATAATGTTATGTAAACCATTTCTCCCTCAGCTTGTGTACATTTTACCTATCAGATGGACGCCTGTCGAGTGGCCATGTTGTCTCATCATTTTGATGCCGTTATATTCAGTTTAAACTTGTTATTAGCTACCCTAAGATTCAGTCTCTTCAGTGAAGTGGAAAAAGAAATCCTGCCTTTTGTCCTTACTTTGAAGGAGCCAGACACATAAACAAACTATGTTTACATGAACCACTAATAAACAGTCTAACAGCCCGAGGAGAACGAAAATGCTTTGTGTAAACACTTCAACTGGAAGAAATTGGCCGGTCCATTTACAGAGAAAGAGAGGACCGAGAGGAGTGAAAAATGGACTGTCTTTCTGAGCACTCTTACATTACATGTCAAACTCACCCACTCATACATGGATGGCAGAGGCTGCCTTGTAAATTACCCATCAGTTTTAACTAATCCTATTCGCAAACAGATGGCACAGCACAAGGGGTAGTTTGGGGTGAAATGTCTGGCCTAAGGACACTTCAGCATGTGGACAGCAGGACCTGGGATCAAACCTCCAACCTTCCTATCGGTAGATGAGCCACAGCCGATCCATGAGTGATGTTTGCCTTTTGTTGTTGGGGTAAACTCCCATAAAAACTTGATCTGGATGTTTATGACTGAATGTGTTTCACATGATGTGATGAATGTCAAGTTTTGTAATGGGCAAAAAGTATGTTTAGAGACAACTAACAAATGGGTCTGTAAGCCAATGCAACTTATTCACTGGAAGAAAAATTGTTCATGTAAACAAAATTAGTACGAGTTAGAGAAAATATTTAACGGTAGTGTTGGTAATCAGATTTAGATAGACTTTTTGTTTATTCTAGTAAAAATTATCTCTATGTCCCGATGGCGATCAGTGCATGATGTGTTCTAAAAATTGAGCGAAAACTATCCTCTGACTACAGCAGGAGTAAACCTGAGAAAACACCAGCCAATCCTAGCGTTTGCCAGCCAATTTGTTAAACCAATCAAATCCCATCCTGCCATTCTGCCCGTCTCCTGTGCGTACATTTTACTGGCGTGCACTAGCCCCGATTCAATGTGCATAACCAAGAGGGATCCAAGTACGCTGGAGAATGGCGGAAAAACTACCTATACCCTGATTACTGGCAACGTAGCGCAAACAAAAACAACGTGCTGAGGACCAGTTTGAGTCTGTGGTTTTAAATCAGTCACAATCATATGATCGCGAGTGTCCTGAGGAGGAGGAATCCTGAGGAGATGCTCAGGACTAGCATTCAAATTCATGCTAGTTTTCCGTGACTACCAAATGAACCTTTAAAGGATAATGTCTAGTGAATGTATAAGATAAATTCCCACATGAAGCAAAGCTGAGGGTCCATCAACTGTCATCATTTCCCAGCTCTCAAACAAGCCTATGTCAAACTAACTCTTTTGCCACAGTGTCAACAAGCAGAAATGGAATGTGCTGATTGGGGCTTTCAGTAAACCAGATTAAAATCATCCCATATTCTTCTGGATTGCTGAACTGTTAACCAGCTGTCAGTACCATTTTCTGTCCTCTCCATATCACAGTTTCTCTTGGCAGTTAGTAACAGCAGCTTAAATACATCTCCCATGGTGCATTTGTATACTTTCGTGGGCTTTCTGTGACCCTGTCTTGTCTGTTGAAGCCTAACTAGCGAGCTCACTTGTGTGCTTGAGACCAGTGTTTATTTGTTGCAAACTTGTACCTCTCTACAGTGTTGGAAAAACAGAGTAACAAGACAATGACAGCAATGTTAGACTGGCTCAGAGTGGAGGCAGTGCTGGATAATGATGCAGATCTTAAGACGGTCTATCACCACCCCACCAGAGAGCTAACAGTGAGTAATAAAATCAAATGTGCATGTGAACAACATGAAAATTCAATGTAGAAACACAAGTACATGCAAGTTTTTACCAGGCAGCATGAATGATGCAAAATAGGCAACTCAAATTGAGTCATATACAGGCATGAATGGCACGAATTGGAAAATGTTCAACGCTCTACTTAATTCATTTAATAATTCAATAGAGCTGAACAGCTCTTCAGCAAATCATTCTAGCTGCAAAAGCCAATCAGCATGGAGATCCTTGGGTGATGTTTGATTGAGTGAGTCTGTGTGAACTCTGTGACACGACCTGTTGTTTTGTAGATCAGAAATAAAGAATAAAGGAATCTTCTCTGAGTGCAGCTATCTGTTGCGCAAGTTACCCCTGCCCCAGTAAGAACAAACAGCATCACTTCTTCATATACCAAAGCTAAACCCTGATCACAGCAGACTGAAGTGAGGGTTGAATTTTTTACAAGATTCACTCCTTTGGTCTTCACAAAATTGAGCAAATTAACCGTATGAATGAAGTGAGTTAAACAAAACATAGACAGACAGGTGAGCCAAGCAACTTTGTGGTAAAGACCAAGAAGAATTCTTCAGCTGAAGAGTTGTCAAGAGCTGGTTCGAGACCAAAACAGACCAAAAAGTATGTAAACTTTAGACGGATCGCTGAAGTTTGCAAGAAACACTGACTCAAGTGAAGTTTGTCACCTCATAGACTGACTGTGAGAAAGGAAACAGAAACGTCAGCTTTGGTGGAACCAGCCTGCATGTAGTGAAGGAGCAGCTCTACATAAAAAAGAATAGAAAAGACTGACTTTGATTATTACTTAACCAGTCATAAATGTTTAATGATGGTACTCTTTCAAGTGCTCAGGAGCTTTAGATGCTTTAACTGAAAAAAATAAAACATGCAGTACTTTCTCACTGATCTCTAGTGGTTTGTCGAGCTTTCTCAGATATCTGTCCCTCAGTTTTCTACCTCTCAAACGTTATCAAACTGAGCAGTAAAATGAATTTCATTTTTTTCTGTGTGCTGTTCTTAAAAAATGGCAAGAAAACGAATGTGGTTTGAGAAGACAGTGTTCTTGGATAATCCACAGACCACACTGTTAACTGTTTTCAGTGGAACAACTTTCCTCTGAATGAGTACTTGGAGGGAAAACTGTTGACAGCAGAGTCCACGGATTTTGTACACATTGTGTCTGAGAGTTATAAAAATACCTAAATGTGTTGTTTTAAAGCTGTGATTCAACTCCAAACTCATCTTTGTGCTGACAGAAAGAATCTGTTGCATAAGTGAGATCACAGATCACATTGGACTTAATGAAAAACATTTTATGACTTCAATTTCAATCTCTGTGGCTGCAGATTTAATTCATAGTCTTGTTTATATTTTGAACTACTGTCACCTTTGAGCCAGCCAAGAGAATGTGCATCATAATGCGAGCTTATTTCTACCTTAGCTTTGGCATAAACAAAGAAGATTAAGCCTTTGTGCAGCTCCAGGTTAGGTAGAAAGGCTGCCAGTCTCTCAGCTTAGTTTTGCAGGAGGTGAGAGAGAGAGAGAGAGAAAGACCAAGGGCTACTGTGTTCCTAACTACACATCCTGAACTGTGCAAAAAGACCCAGAAACCACTTGTCAAAGGCATGGTGTTTCCTGGCAGATTTCCAACGAGCAACAAGGAGGCGAAGCAGGCACGGAGAGGGCTCCTTAGGCTTTGTAGTTGACGCCCTATTCATTGGGAGAGTGAATGCACTTGGCGCAAACCTCTATATCAGAGGGCGCCACACACACTGAAACTTAAGCTTCGCGCTCCCTTCAGAGGTCATTTAATTAGAGAACAAAAGCCTGAATCACTATGGCCACACAGCAGGCTTCTTTTCATTCCAATTTCCGTCAGTTTCCCCCCTCAAGCCGTCTCTGTGCATTAAAAGCTAATTATGAGCCGTGAAGCCAACACAGGTCTTAAACATTGTGACAACTACAAGCCTATTACCGAGAGTTTCATTCAGAGTGAGGGACAGAAGAAAGACAGAGGGTCTGTAGTCCTACATATTTACCCAAGCAATTTCACAGCTGATTAGACGCAAGCATTTGAAATCATCATTCATATTCCCTGGCAGATCTTTAGAATGTGACGGGCTGTCATGTATTATTGCTATCGCATCAGATCTGATGGGATAATAAAAAGTGTGGGGGGAGAGAAGATGATCCTTTTCCTCTAAGCAGCTCATAAATCCATCATCGCTCCGATCCGCCAGTCGGAGCTCTCTCCCCCATTTTGCTTCCCCTGAGAGGGTTTGCCCCCCGAACCGAAGCCTTGGGCTA
Source organism: Labroides dimidiatus (assembly GCA_030710495.1). Classification (NCBI taxonomy): domain Eukaryota; kingdom Metazoa; phylum Chordata; class Actinopteri; order Labriformes; family Labridae; genus Labroides; species Labroides dimidiatus. The sequence continues at coordinate 13,175,867 of CM061152.1, read as the reverse complement.
GGTGGGTAATAGAGATTGGCTATCAGTGGCAGACTGAGGTGTACGGCTTGTATGGTTCTGCTTGGATGCTGCTGGATTGCAAAATCAATGAAGGATGACAAGGAGGAGATCTAGGCTGCTGCTGTATAAAAATTGAGTTTGCTGCTGCTGATGGTGGTGGTGTTTCTGCCTCTTCTCTCTATAAAGACTTGGATGCACGCTGCTGTTATGCAGTGCCAGGTTTGGAGGGGTGGGGGGTTGCAGTTATGTCACCACTGCAGCACTCAAGAACATTTGAATAAGTGGTGCTCTTCTGCTTTTCTAATTATCCTAATTCAGTCTTCAGATCCTTTTAGTTGAGAGTGGATTATCAGAGGGAAAAGGAACAAAGTCAGGCTGACGGGGAGATTCAGGGCCGACTTATCAGAACAGAACCTGCATTAGCATAGTGATTTAAGACAGGAATATGAAATGTGGTGAGAAGAGTCTGTTGTGCAGTATTTAACTCTCTTGGCAGCTGCAGAGAGCTGAAAAAGAGGCAGATAAACGGATGTGCTTTCATTAAGTGATTGTGAAGGTGTTTGGTCCATTTAAAACGCTCTCAGAGCTATGTAACAAGCTCCGCACGACTGACGGAACAGCGAGGTACACAAACACTCAGAGAAGTATCCTTCAGGCTTTAAATTACACATCAATACTTCACTTCCAAACACATTTTCAAATCAGCTCTTCTTTCGAAAAGGGTAAGACTGAAACACAAAAGAACGGTGTGTGATTGTTGGGTAGAATTTATGTTCTGCCTGAGACATTTTTTTTTCTGATGGTTTAACACACAAGTGCAACATCTGCACTCCATGAAGGCTTTCATTCAGCGGTCTAAGGAGTTGGAGAGGTCAAGGGAGAAAGGAAGTCATCGAAAAGGGATTGGGTTATAAAATGTGCTCAGCCAATTTAACACTGCTCTTCTCTGGCTGATATTAAGGAGGAGGTATTAGGCTTTCTCATTTAGACGAAACATTACAATATTAGATGTCAATGCTAACTGTGAGCAGATTTTCTATCTGCTATGTATTCATATGTAGTAGAAATCCCTAAATCTGTCTGTAAACTGCTAAAAATGGTTCGTTCACGAGATCTTCATGAGACTTGATGAAATGATGATGTCATCACGTTAGACATCGCCTAACTGGTTCATGACCTGCCTGTAGCTCTGCCCATAGATATGACACGCCCCTTTGATCCGCATGCCTACAGTGAGGCTGAACTAACGGGGGGCAAAGTGTCAGGGCATGCCAGGGTTGAATAGGCACGAAACTAAAACAACAAGGATTCCTGCACACTGCGCTGCATACAGTTGTACACTACATCATACAGTTTAAATGAGCACACTAAAAGTAACCATCATCAGTAATATATATTTATTTTTGTTTAATAAAATGTTCTGTATAAATAGCACCTTTTGACACTGACAATAAAGTAATCTGTATGACAATCAGTTGAGAAATGAGCAAGTTATGATTTATTTTGAATGTACATGCATTGCCCTTAATGGCAATGTTGCCCCCACCAAGGTGGGCCGCCATGTAGGCACGTTGCTTAGCAGGCTGCTTCAGAGCGCTGACATATCTGTTCTTCTATCTATATCTATGACTCTGCCCCTTACAGGCCTCCAGAGAGATGGCCAATCAGAGGGAAGGGGGTTCGTGGAGCAGGGAGCCTTAAAGAGACACAGGCTAAACCAAAGCATTTCAGACAGAAGCTGAAATAAGTGTTTTCTGAAACACCAGGGTGAGAAAACAGAGTTTTTGAGCTGTAAATCATCAAAGCTACCAAACAGAATATTATCAGTCTGTATGGGGGACTGTGGTGAAAGTTGACTCCATGCCCTGGCCTCCACATATTGTTTTCTGTATCCTATTGCTCTTGAGAGTAAATTAATTTACAGTCATAAGCTGCCCTAGGGCCCTGAGATAACATGATCACAAGTCTACAATATCTCATGAAGTCAGTGATATTTATCTATTTTTTGACAATCATCCAAATTTTTCTCATTTTAGTTTAAAAGCTCCAACCCAGCTATTTCCCCTCACTGCAGGGAGCCTTGTATTAAAAGCAAAACCTCTAATAAAGCCACTGTGCACTACCTGCCAGGCACACAGAGTCAGACACACTGAGCCGATCACGAAACCCATCAGCTATCATCTTACAGGGATTTAGAGCAACATGATGAATGTAGAAAAATGCTGAACCTGACTCTTGGAATATTGTACTCCAGGGATAAAAGCGACATAAAACGACTGAATAAATTTAATATGCAGTAATTCAGACACCTTCTGAGTTCCATCTGGGTCTGTGATTGGCCGGTTAGTGGTAATTTGATTGAAAAGGCAGCTGTAGCCCCTCAATTTGGTAGCTGAAGTTAATAAAATTCAATTCAATTCAAACAACTTCATTAATTCCTCTTGGAGCAATTAGTGTTTCCACACTTACACAACATTACCTTTGATATGTACTCATACCAGTGACCAGCAGGGGGAGACTACACAGATTCAAGAAGGCTGCTAATGTGCAAACATGAGATTCTTGGCTGATTGCTGCCTTCACTAGTGGACATCAGAAATCCTGATCAGCTAAAGAAACTAAATTTTTTTAATCATTGTAGATCTGAAATATCACTCTGTTCTATTCAATTCTACCACCTGGATGTAAACAAACACAGATTACATATGGTATCCCATAGCACACAATGGCCTTTTTGTCATGTGTATTCTTTGTGTTTCTCTTGTGGATTTATCATATACTTCTATGTGTCTTAAGTATCCTCTATCTTAATCTTGATGGTCCTTGTCTTGTGTTTTCCCATGTTTTATTCTGTAAATCCTGCTCCCTATGTGTCTGGTTTGATCCCATCAAGTGTTGGCCTTTTTGTTGTGTGTGTTCCTTGAGTTCATCTGTCTTGTGGATTTATTTTGTGCTTCTTTGTTTCATCAGTTATCCTCTGTGTGTTGTTAGTGTTACTTGACTTGTATGTTTTCCATGGTGTTTTCATGTCAAGTCTTCAGTTCCCTGTATTACTTTGTACTTCTTGCTCCCTGTGTGCCTATTTCAGTTTTACTTCATGCCCTTGTTTCCCTCCTGTCTTGATTGCCCCACATGATTTTCTCCTGTGTCTTGTTTCACACCTGTATTCATTCAGCTATTGTTTGTGGTCTCTGCGTTTCTTCAGTTTCTGGTTAGTTTGTCACATCTTTTTGCCTCATTATCATGTATTCCAGTGTCTTTTCCTGTGTCCAAGTGTTTGTGGGTTTTTTGAGTTTGGATTTTTGTTTAATGCATATTTTTTGGAGTTAATCTGCACCTGGGTCCTTCCCTTTTCGTGCTTTCTGCAAACCTGACACCTTAAAGGGACTGCGAGGACTTTCTAAGTGATCTTGAAAAAGTCTCACCTGTAGATAAATCTATGCCTAATCGTAATCCACAATTTAAAATTGAGATTATCAGCACCAGTATAAGTTATTTCTAAATGCTATTTCTAAGTTTACTGATCAGGGCGGACAGGACTGGATTGATTTGAAGTCTCTATGACAACACCATGCTGGCTGAAGAAGTTTAGTAATGAGAAGAGAGATCTGTGTTTTTCTCTATTGAAAAGGATTTCAGGGACTCATTTTTTAGTGATGGTGGACACTGGAGCTGAACTGTCAGACAGAAAAAGGACGTCAGAGCAGAAGAAAGCTGAACAGGAGAGTGATAGCATGGGCTAAAGGCTAAAACACGAGCTAAAGGCTAAATCACGAGCGAAAAGCAAATTCACGGCTAAGCTGTTTGTGATAATGCTCATTCCAACCCACATGCAGCAGTTACTGCAGTGATCTGTTCAAACTATAGACTGTATAATTCACGGACATAGTCTCCATGACGTCACCCGTCTGAAACAGAATTTTTATGCAAATTGGCACAGCTATATTGAAAATGAAGCAGGCTTTTAGTCTCCACACTCCACGCCGCTTGATTCAAACTTGAGAGTCTATCAATAAAATAAAGATTGAGGTCACGTTAGCTTTGCTTGGTTGATGGGCACTGGCAGGACATAAAGAGGATTCGCCAACGTTACACGTTAGTCAATGGATATGTCAGAGTGCCGTGCTGCAAGTAGCACTATAATAGCCGGCTTCTACACTATGGTACAAACTGACAAAGTTTGCTTGTTGTAGTTTCAAACACCAGCACCACTTTGTATCTGGTAAAAAGTTGACTTGAACAAAGAAAAGTAGGGATATAAAGACAATCCGATCCCCATTCATTTCCAAAACAAACACACGTCTTCTAAGACCAAAGATTCAGAGCTCTCCCCGCTGACTGGTTGCAGTATAGGTTATAAACCCCACCTCCCTCAGGTTTTCTCAAACAAGGTTCCTGTTGTCATTGTTAGTTTTCATCATGGTGATTTATTTCCAAGTCCTTTTTTCAGAGAATTTTACTTTTCATAAGCAGGTGAATTGTGAGAGAAACATAACAATAACTAACACAAAAAACCATCAAACTTTCCAAAGCCATACATATTTGCTTCAAACCAACCTTCAACACCAACTGTAACTTCTTTTCACCTCCCTAAAAATTGGGGTAGTGACTGCAAAAGTATCAAACCACAGGCATTAAAAAAGAAAAAACATCTTACAAAATGTTTCCTCTACAGAAAATCTCAGGATAATCTCTGTCTTTTCCTCTCAATTCATCATGAAGGGGAGAAAGTCTGACTGCAAATGTGACAAATGGACCTAAACAACGTATCACAGTGAATCAGCAGAAGTAAGCCTCCACTATTAGAATTTAAATTCACAGATGCACCAGGAGAGGTGACATGGGGAAAATAAAATGTCTGGCTTCATTGCAGATTCTCGTAAATAAAGCCTTTCAGAGTGACGTGATATTTCCTGTCCTGAACTTGGCACTGCAGTGTTGTGTGTTTCACAAACACAAGTCGGAGAGGGTTTCATTATTATGACTTTCACGCCAGCTCTTCTTTTACTGGAAGACAAAGAGGGTAGGGAGGTGAGAAAAATACAGGCAAGGGTGAGAGAGGTTGGAGGGCAGTTACGGATAAAAGCTGGACTTCAGGTGCACATTAAGGCAGAGAGATGCTGCTTCTGCATCTGGACTTCAAATTCAGCCCCGACAATCCATGTAAAGGTCATGCCGATCTAGAAAATGACTTTTTCTCCCCCCCTGAAAATGAAGCGTGTTGGAAACAACAGTGTTTCTGTCAGAGAGTGCCGACAAAGCATTCCTCAGACATGCAGCAGAGACAAAACTTGCCCTTGTGAGTGCTGACAGACGACACTGTGCAGCCAGTTTAAAGTGGGTAAGAGGTTTAGTGTATGAGGCTTGAGACCACAATTACACCATTAAAGACGAAGATGGTGTTGCTGAAAACTCCAAAGTGGGCATTTTTTAGGAGAACAGAGTCATAAAGTGTGGAGCTCAGCTCATTTTTGTTTTTCTTCTTTGAAGTTCATAAAATACAGATGACAAACAAGCTGTTCCTCTAAACTAAACAAGCTGCATCCACATGCAGACACTTTACAATCGCTTGTCTGAAAGGAAATGTAGCCCCTTCACTAATGATAACAATCTGGGATAGATGAAGATGATTATGATCATGGTTCAACCTGCCACTTTGCCTCCTAATTTGTCTGATGCACGATCGAAGCCCTCAGTTCCGTCTGGCAGGTGAGCCGATAATGTCAGGGAAAACAAAAAGAGTAAAGCGGGGACACAAGCTGTCTGCCTCATTGCAACCAGCCAGTCAGATGAGATTATGGAGCAATTTACACAGATGGCAGATCCCATCATTCCCATCTTGTTAGGTAAAGGCGGGTCTGACAGGTTGTGGAAGACGGAGGAGGGGACCGATTGATTGGAACAGATCTTTTCTTGGCACAGACTGTCGATGACTAAACGTGGGGGAATTAGCCAGGATTTTACGAGTGTTTCAAAGGAGGACGAAAATATCAGGCTAAGTCTTGTAAGAAAAGGAGATTTAATGAATTTGTGGGAAGAAAAAAATACCACAGCAGAAGCATCACTGTTGCTGCTGTAGCAGCTTCACAACTGCTGCAGTCAAATCTGTGTGACAAAAAATAGGACAAAGTTGAAGTGAAGAAATTTGAGCAGCTAATAATGTAAAAAGCAGCCTGTGATACATCTCTGCCTAATGCTGGGTTCTCATATTATATTGTAACAACAAACATTGTTTGCATAACAGCAGATATCTGGGTTGTTCTTGCAATCAGATATCTCTGTTCCCTCTCCCTCTAAGTCTCGTGGCCTGTAGCAGATAATTAATAATGCATGTACAGGAGTCCAGGGAAAACTCCACTCTCTATTAGACAGAGCCTACGACAGCTATTCATAGGTTTAATGATGAGTGGGAGGACCAGGTGAACATCACAGAGAATCAGTCCCATACTGAAATGAGCTACACAGTGAGAACTGCGCTTAACAGAAGATCTCTGCACAAACGACTTCAGCCAGACATGTTATCGGTTCATCTCTGCAGGCTTATCCCTCTACCTTTCATCTGTACAGTTCTCAGCTGCTTTTCTTTCCTCAAAAAGGATCCAGCGTCTGCAGACCATCTATCCATATGGATGTTGTTCTGTGATCATCACCAGACGAAGCACAGCATCGAAACAAACCTCGCTCTGATGATTCTAGCGCAGGGTGCAGCTGGTTCAACTTGTTACCTCAGCCAGTTTCCCTTTCCACAGACTAGAGATCCACATTACAAACATCGCAATCAGCGTCTGCTGGCATCTCCACTTGTCCTACAAAGCTGATGGCAACACCACGTGAAACAACAGCAAACCACATAGCTTCCTCTCTCCTCGCTTTGACATTCATTTCCCACTATTACTGTGGTTTGATTGTTGACAATGACAGTCAAAATGTTTACAGTTTAAAGGCACAAAAATACCACTCCAAGGCCCTGATACAAGCATTTAGAGCAGGGGTCTCAAACTCAGCTTACCAAGGGCCCGCTGGAGGTAGTGTCTGGGTGAGGCTGGGCCGCATCAAGTGTTCCACAAAAAAAAGGGCTTCAAGTATTCAAAAAAAAAAAAGTACAACTGATCCAATCTTCTCAGTCTTAACAGGTCAGAACAGGCAGAACATGAACAGTCAGTCCGTATAGCACTTGGTGACAGAATATATTTCCCTCCACTCGGTGATACAAACATGTTACAAGTGACTAATTGCTAATTCGTGTTGTTGTCATGAGCCTGAGCTACGGTAGCCCACAAGTGTTAAAAAATATAAAACGCCCAGATGCATGTAAGAAAAAATGCACAGGCCGCATTAACACAAAGCTTTGATTTCAGGCTGGGGGCCACAAAATATTGTTCTGGGGGCCGCAATTGGCCAGCGGGTTGCGAGTTTGAGACCCCTGATTTAGAGTCTCAAATCTGAATTCAGCCTCTTTTTGTCTGGCAGTTAAACTGCAAAGATCTAGACTTAGATCAGATCAGTCAACCCCTTTGATAAACAACTAGACCTCACTTTAACTCTTTAGATGCTGATTGTATTATAGAAAGCTAAAAATTCTGATTTGTACTGACCCCTGAGTTTGTACCAGTGTCCTCTACTTTTCCTACTTAAATCTTTAACATCTGCCATGTGGCATAATTCAGACCATAAGGTTATCCAGATGTGAGGTCACATGTTTTGTAAATGTTTGTGCTTGATTCACGCAACAAACCTCTTTAACTGTCCATCCAATATAACCCAGATGACAATTTTTAGACTTTTGAGGATGCAGAAACAGCTGCATGAAATCAGATGAATTCTCTCAAGTGAGTCATCACATGGAGCTGAAGACAACAGTTGGAAAGTGGGAAAAATCCAGGGACAAAGAGATAGAAAGAAGTAAACCAGACATCGTCAGAAAACTTTTTAACCCTGGTTGAGGTTAACAGGTTGGAGTCGACACAAGTTGCTGACGTCACAAAACAAACCTAGACTCCAACCAAACTGATTGTGATGAGCTGCTGGTTTAGTTGTGCATTGTGGGTGAAACATGACTTGAGATTGAAAACCTGACTGGAGCCAGTTTAAACTGAGATCTGTTTTTTATTTTTTTATAACTTTTTTATGACAGCCTTTGGTGGTTACAACTTTTACAGAGATCTTTAAGATATCCTTAAAATCTTGTCCTATGACAGCAATTTTGGAGATTCACCACCCATCTACATACTTAAATACTTCAAAAATGGAAAGAGAAATATCCTCCAACTTCTGAATTATTTTAAGTTATTGAGAAAACATGATACACTACAAGAGGCATTGCCTTGAAAATTTATTCCATCTGACAACCTCTGTTTATCTACTTACCTATCTATTTATTTCTTTGTTTCACAGTTTATTTGAACTTTTTCTCTTCCAAGGTCTGTAGGGTACATTGGGAAAGGGGCTCTGTTGGAGCTGGTTAGTTGGTTCTTAGATTTTTTGTCACACGAGGTGCGGTTAAGTACAACTGGAAACTTGAGAATTTGATGATTACAACAGTGTTGTACGTTCAGGACAAATGGTCATATTAAAAGAATAATAAAATAAAAAAATATAAATAATTTGATTCTATTTTTAGCTACTGTTGGAAACACTGCCTGTCTTACTTCTACATGCTGTTGATGTATTTTAGTGAGCTTGCAATAAGCCCATAATCCAAATTCAGTCTACATGTGCTATTTGCCATCCACATATTAGTGTTTAAACATGTAACATGTAACACTGTAAATTTAGTAGAAAAAAAAAACCCTTTTTAAAGAGAAAAACACTTTGGGGGGACTGACACATTGTTGTGTAATGCAGCTGGTAGACTAATCAATGGAGACATCAGTGTAAGTTTCAGTCCTAATAAGTGAAACATGAAGGTTATTTTTTCATGCTTGAGATAAGTTTGATGTTTTCCTTGAAGCTGTGTGTTAGACAGTCTTTATGGTGATTGATTCTGTCTGGCCACTATCCAATCAGTTTAATAAGGTCAGAATGAGAAGTAGCACCAATCCAGTTTATTGGAGTGGTTTGTTGTAAATATGACTCAGAGACAGGACAGGATGGACGCAGACTCTATTCTAATGAAATGATTCTTATTCAATCAACTCTGCATTTGTCATTACTGATTCAGAGCTGATTGAGAGAAACGACAAACACCAACGGCAAAAAAATGCAAACACATGAATCTACTGATCCAGACTCAGCAGGGAGCAGTCTGAATGTGGGAGATGAATATTCAGCAACCCAGATACTTCAGTAATAAGGTGTGACACACTCAGACGACACAGCTGTTTACTATGGATTTATTAGTGTTCTGTCTGATGGGCTTAAACTTGGATTCTAGGAAACATGGGGGCGATGCTAAAACCATCAAGCACAACAAAGAGAGGGGAAGTCACATACAAAGAGATGGATCAAGTACAAAACAACAAAAATATAGATAAAAACAAGCATAAATGGGATGAAAAGAAGAGGATGAGGAGTGGAAATGTCACACTTGTTCCCCAAGGTTACCAGTTGTGAAACATTAAACAGGTAAACATAATAACAGCAGTTTAAAGCCAACCCTAGAGCAAGAGGGAGCAAAGTTGAACCAGAGGATGAAGAAGAACAGAGCTTTTCATCCACCTTCCTTCCTCTCTCCTTCATCTTTCTGTTCTCTGATGAAACTGGTTGTAAAACAGCTGCGGGCCCGCTTTCCTCGTTTCTTCTTCCTTTCTCCCCCCCTCAGAAGCTTATGATTTTCACAAGGCAGGGCTTTAAATATTACTGTGTCGCAATGAAAATTAAATCATCTTTTTCATTTCATTCCCCTTCAATCCCCCTCCCTCCACGCTTCCTCCTCCGCCTCCTCCTCCTTTGATAGCACCTTGTTTCCGAAGCCAGCAGCGGATATTCTTCTCTCAGGCATCAATCCAGCAGGGTTAGAGAAACACAAGAGGGATTCTGAATATCACGGAGAGGGCTCTGCACACAAATAAAGAATGTTGTGTACGACTATTGATCCAGAGGAAGCTGGATGAGAGTACTGTCATTATAAGTAATAATTACAACAGAGGTTTGTTAACTGCTCCAAGTTTCCTCTGTGAGAGGAAGAGCTTAATGATGTTGAGGGAGAAATAAAGATGGCTAACTCTGAAAGGAAAGAGATGGACAGCTGCTCTCTCAAAACCAGAACTGGAGTAGATCCAATATAGACACCTACGATGGGTTGTGATTTCATTCATCTTATATACTGCTTCTCCTGTTCAGGGTTGCGGTGACTACTAAATACATTTTGGCTTCAAACACCCATCCTGCCTCACCTATCCAATACCACAATTTTTATCTGCCAAGAAGTGCAACATCTGTCACAGACTTCATGCTTTAACCAGGTGAGGCAGGTATGAGAGTTGATCTATTGGCTTCAAGATTAAATCCAGTGTGCAGCCTGAAAAATATATCTAAAAGCAGGTATCGGCAAGCATCAGATGAGCATAGCACGCAGGATCAATGTTCACTTTGAGAGTCTCAGCAGGACGGTCCTCTGACCCACGTCTGATTCATGACTTCAACTAAATGATTCCTCTTCAGCCATCAGTCAGAACTCCATTTGTCCCGAGTCTCCACTCAACAGGCTCTGGCCTGCATGGCTTCTGCGCCACATGATATTTGAAGCCTGAATCCTGGAGTTGAGTGATCTGACACCTCTGAAGAAACAGTGTCACAAGAATAAATGAAGACGGAGAGGAGTCTGTGAGGAGGAGAAAGTGCGTCTATGTGAAGAGGAGGGGAGGGGGGGTGTTGGGTTGAGGCCAGTTGAGGCGAGTGATGGGTGGTTTTGGATCGAGGTGTTCTTCTAGAACGGCCTCCAATTACATCCAGAGTGTGAAACCGTCCATAACACTCCGGTTAGCCTGTCTGTCATCCTGCTACAGCAGAGAACGCAGCAGCCGGCTCTGGTTGCTGCCACGCGACACTTTGCAGGAACGCGTTTTCTATCAGGCATGAGTGCGCGCCAGGAGCCACAAATTCTTTGCTTCAATCATAGCCTACTTTAAACAATACAGCCAAAGCCTGGCATCACCATTAGTGCTCCAAACCAAATCCATCCATGACACCTACGCTATCTCAGCTGTGGCTTTGTGTCCATTAGCTGCTCACTTGGCATGTTATAGAGAATGACTAAACAGCCAGGTCCAGGCGTTGGACGAGAACAGATTCTTACGGTAACAGATGCCAACGTGCAGTGAGGCAGATGACTCATGAGCCCATTATACCCTTCGGAGAAGCTAAAAACAGAGATGTGAGGTGTGAGGAAGAGTTCAGAGGGAAAATGAGTACAATGTCCTCAGACGGGAGAGGGGAACAACAAGAGGAAGAAATTCTGGGTTCACATTTAGAGGGGTTGGTGTTTGGCTCCAGTCTTGCTCAGTGCTCCCAAAGTGTCACCAATTAGCTTTGGAGGGAAGCCAACTTTTGGTGTTGCAGCCTCCTGAGTGAGTCACAAATCAGTTGACACACACTTGAAAAGTGTGTAGGAGTTACAAAGAAGACAGGTAAGCTGCTTGGATCTTTAATAAAGTTAGATTTCAAGCACGACTGCAGCTCAAGGTCTTATCAAAAGCTCCTTTCACACATGAACTCCTGACATTTCTAGATCATTTAGGATATTCAGGGCCTGAAATTTCAGGAACTTACTGTTTACACACAGCTCTCACTGAGGTAGATCACCTGTGCTAGACATGCTCTCACGACTCCAAGAACTGTTGAGTTTAGGTAGAAGAAGGGTGGCAGAGCGGCGCATGAACAGGCTGAAAAGAGTATAAAGCATCAACCCATGCTTGAAGTGGTTAACAGTGGTCGCCTTTCTTGTGCTGAATGCGCCTAAATATCACAGTTTCAGACACACATGCACACTCACACACCACACTTGTCACAGACGTGCCAATATAGCAAACACAGTCACAGATGATCTTCAACAGGCACTGCACGAACACACACACCACTGTGCATTACTGCAGCAACTGCAGCATCGCCATCACGTCTTCCATTATGTCACTCAGACACCAGATTGCACACAGAGACCACATAACACAAAACAAGCTTCCAAAATATCACGGTTCACCAGATGCTCGCACAACTTCAATGGATTAAAGCGAGAAATTACCAATACATCCCCATCAGTTCAATGACAAAATGAAACATGCAAGTTTGACCTGCTAACAACAGCAGTTCAAGTCAGAATATTAAACTGAGGTGTAGTTGATAGTGAGATCCCTCAAAAACTTGCTAAGCACCATCAACCTCTGACGATGTGCATCATGAACACTGGGAATCAGCATGTCCTGCCCAAACTCCAGCAAAACCAATCAGGCGAGACCATAACAACAAACTGAAACACCACAATAACTTGATCTCCATGAGAAAAAAATGAAATCCATCCTCCGGCCCTTCAGGATCCTACAGGATCAGTGGCCATAGCATTTAAAATCAGCGGATAGCTACATTCACTGACAGCCCGCTAAAGCTGTGAATGAATGATGAAAACCAGGACTAGTGCCGACCATAGACTGTATAAAATATGGAAGTAGTCTCCACAATTTCACCCGTCTGTTGCTGATACAGTCAAATGAAGCCAATCATTGGACAGGGCCATCTTGGATATGACACTGACTTTGGCCTTCACTTTCTCACAGCTATGGGACGCCCATCGGTCACCTGAACTGAGCTAAACCTCTGATTGGACAAACCTGTTATCCTACTATCTAATAAACCGCTGAGTTAGAAAAAAATTCCCTTGCCTTACAGTGTGTGCCAATAGAGAAACTAGCTTTTCAGACCCAAGCCTGATCGGCTGATGACATGGTGAGTCAAAGTTTTGATCAAACGGTAGCTTTAAGCATAGAGGAAAGACTAGCAATACCACTTGAGCTGGCCCATGGGAGCTGTGATGTGTTAAAATGACTTCAGATATGACAGAAATCCCATCTCAACCACACACAAAACAACCTGGAGACATTATTGTAATGAACTAAAAAAATATTGAATTCAGACACACATTAAGATAATTATGAAAAAAAAAGTTTTAATTGTGACAGGGCCACCACTGGCCTGTTCCTTTATTATTAATTGTATGTGTAAAAGGGCCTGAAAGTTGGATTAGCAGCAAGGCATAGAATCTCCAATCAAAGCTGATGTGCAGGACTTGTCGACACCTGCCCAGTGTCTTCCCAAAAGCAAATTCCCGACCAGATCCCTATGTCCCCTCAGTGGCAGAGATTAACAGTGGGCCTCAGGCTGTCTGGGCCAGCTAACAGTCAAAAGTCAAATTCAAACCACAGCCTGGGAGCAAATTCAGAATCGTAACAAAGGAATGCTTAAAAGTCTTGCGTCAGCTCGGCAAACACATTGACAATGAGCGCATGCATCTCCAGCCTCTTTTTCTGCATTCAATGGCAGCATTTCTCTCTCTTTTAGAACTCATCACAGAGCCGCTTGTGTCTGAAGCTTAATATCGCCCGGCAACAGATAGAAATTGAATTCCTTTAATCAGACTGAGTAACGGCCAGTAAGGAAAAAAAGGCCATGTTTCAGAGGTTGAAAAAGTCTCTGGGTATGTGTCCTGCTTGGTGACACACAGCCCTCACAAGGCCTGCAGGGCACAGGGGTGAGGAGGTTGTTTGGTTCAGTTACAAAGGCCATAAGGGAACAGCTTAATAAGCAATGTGTCTATTAACGCAGCACTCAATGTATCATACAAACTCTCCTGAATTAACTCCCAACATCCAGCTTTAAACAGACTGAATTCTAAAGATGATACGGCTGCTAAAAGCTTGACTAGCAAGCACAAAAACAAGCTTTCCTTGGTGTTCATGAATATTGTCCCTGAGGAAATAACTTCGGCATGACTTTAATCTGTAAAAGCAAATAATAAGACAGATGTTACACAAATTCAGATGCACTCAACTGTGTAATGAACATGCTCTCAACCAGAAAAGATGGATGATTTTAAAAGATATCTCGCTTCAAAGAAACTACTAAGTGATTTTCACTGCTATCAATTCATCACACATTTCCCAGCATGCACAGCAGCACTGCTTTGAAACCACATATTTTCTAATGTTGTTCTGAAGGGATAAAACGTCCCATCCAGTCAACCAGACTTCATCACATGTGCCAGCTTTGCACTTTAAAACAGAGACTGTGCCAAATCTGAAACATAGAACACACACACACACACACACACACACACACACACACACACACACACACACACACACACACACACACACACACACACACACACACACACACTTTTACTGAACAAAGACATTGTACTTCCCCTCTGTTGAACTTCCAGCCTTTCAGCTGTTGTCTAAATTAGGATAAACGGATTGGGGATATCCCTAAGTAACTTTTATTCAAATTATTACATTTCCTGACATATTTGAGAAGATCTAAGCACAGTTTAATCAAATTCAGGAGTCTGTTTCCTCTGTGACATCACAGAAACACAGGAAAGCCAGCCTCAGACTCCAGATAGGGAGAATTTCTTCAACGTGAGAAAGTGATACAGCCTGAACTGAGAGGAAGTTAATGACTAGTGGCCTGAAATCCCCGTATGTGGCTCCTTATTAAAGAAACTTTATTTTCATTCTACCTCCCATCCATCTCTGCACAGCCAGCCCGCGTTACCGTTGACCCAGCCAGCAGCAGGGCCGCCTCGCAGTTGGAAAGAAATCCTGTCAGAATAATGGATTAGGCCCACAGCAGGACACACAGCTGCACGGCGGCGTGATTGTAATGCGGGAGACTTCTCGGAGAAACCTGGGGACGACGATTAGATTGGAAGCAAATCACAGCTTGTCTGCCCTGCGGGGGGTGTCTAACAGGGGGAACGTGTCAGGTGACAGGATTGCTTGCTGTGAAGGGAGGACACCAGACACCAAAACCTGCATGAAGTTAACTGTGAACACATGAAACAGGAAGGTGACAAACGGAGCACTTTTTTACTCGTGTTCATAGAGGGTAGAAGACCATGACTTGGGTCTGGACACCACCTGTCTTTGTTGTGGCCGTGATACCGTTTTATGCTGTTGCACAGATGGACCTGCAGCAGGACTACCTGGTAATGTGTCCGGCCCCGAGGCGGTCTGTCAGTGCCGCGCCTGTGAAAGCCTCACTCACAACTATTTGGCTATGCAGCACATAATTCAGAGCTCCAGTATACAGACGTCTGCTGGGCCCAACCATCCATCAAAGCGCTTTGTGCCAAGTCAACAGATTCTGGTGGTGGGCAGTGGGGGAAAGGCCTCTCAGGTTGTGTTTCAGCATCGTGAGAGTGTGTGTATATATATTTGTGCATCCCTCTGGGTGGAAAGAATAGCCCTTTACAGCAGCAGTAAACCATGTCACAGGCCAATATAGCCATCTGCATGCCCAGCACTCCTCATTGTCCCCACATGAGAGAACTCAACCATGATATTTCAGTCAATTAACCAAAACTGAAGTATTTTATTCACAATCTGTTTTTAGACCAAATAATCTAATCTGACAAAGGCTGTCTGTCATTCACCTTCATGAAAGCCTAAAGTTTACAAGCTTTAATACCAAACATTAACTTTAGTAACTCATTCATTCGGTCTTGGTAAACTTAAAGTCCAAACATGAAGAAACATGGGGGCGACTGTGGATCAGTGGTAGAGTTGTCGTCTCTCAATCGTAAGGTTGAGGGTTTGATTCCCAGCTCCTGCAGTCACATGCCGAATTGTCCTTGAGCAAGACATTAAACCCCAATTGCTCACACTGTTGGTTATGAATGTGTGAGTTAAAAACTGATGGTCTATAATAGATAGATCTTTCTACCATCAGTGTGTAAGTGTGGTGTGGATGGGTGAATGAAACTAGCAGTGTAAAGCGCTTTGAGTGGTCAGAACGACCAGAAAGGCGCTATATAAGTACTGGTCCATTTACCATTTGGTCCAAGAAAAGAGGATTTACCAATAATCTTTGAAATTAGTCTATTAAGAGTCAAGGTGGTAAAATATTAGCTGCTCTAACCAAAGCTGGAATATGTTAATTTATTAATTGAGAAGTTAAATATATATCAATATAATCAACAACTCTTAATATTAAATATCAGGGGTCAAATATAAAAGAGTCTATTTACTGATAAAAAAGAAGCTAAAAATGTTTTGATAGTAATAATCATTGTTTTTCTGTCTGTCCATCCCCCTCTATCTGCCTTTCCAATTCCAACAGTCTAAGCAGACGTCTCTTTAACACATGAGCTTTCGGCCTGTTAGAAGGAAGTTATTATAATTATTTGCTAATAATAATATTGTGGTGGTCAAAGATGAGACAAGACTGAATTTTATACTATAATTTGTGAGTGGCTCTCAGGCTTTCTCCTGTCGGGTCTTTTTTAACAATATGAACAACACAAAAAGTGCAAGAGGAGAATTGTTGAGGACTATATGACTACAGAATTATTGATCTGGAGTGAAGTACATTTTATTTAAGACAGCAATTTATAAATAAACTTTCTAAATAAAATGCTGATCACATCATTATATAAAAGGTATTGATTTATAGTGGAAAATTCTCACTGTATTTTCCATGATTAAGATGTAAGGGACTGGCCGACAACATTTTACTGTGAATCTCAATAAAGTCACTCAGTTCAAGTTGATACATGTACATTAACATTATTAGGGATATGATAATTGTCTTTACATCAGTTACTTCATTAGATGGTTCAGCTGGCTAATGCAACAGAACACAACTGGACTAGAGACAAACTAAGCCATAACCACGTCTAATAACAGGACTGTTCTTGAAGCAACTAATTTCCTGTCTGTTCAACCCCAGACTACCAACGAGACTAAAGGTATGAAAACTTTCAGGAAACTGTCAAAATTGTGTACAGTTTCTTTAAAACAATCATTTCTGTGGGTAAATGATGTGAAATTTATATGCCGAGTGTGGCTAATGCCATGTCTGTTCAGTCATGTTTAACTATGAGAGGTACAGCATCGAAGCATTATGGCAGTTACCGAAGTTGCCAGCAACAGGTAGGTGTCAACACTAATGCTCAAGACATACTGACATTTAGGCCCAACAATGATAAAAAATTATCAATAACTACTTTAATATACTCATAATGCTGGTGACAACTATTAGGGCTGACAATGTTTCCTTTTTTACTCGGCTAAAGGTGCAAACACCTAACTGATAAAAAATTGTTTTTAATGCTTTGTAACTCTGTCTACTTTTCTGCAAACAATAAGATTTGACTGAGGGACAAAAGCTCTCCTAACAGACTGTTTTTACTGATGGGCTTTTTTCAGTGTGATGTTCAACTGATGAATCAGTGCACTCCTACATTTGTCTATTTGTGCAGAATGTGTGAAAACTTAATTTTGGATTGGGTGTGGGCTCTTCATTAAGAAAAACTGTCACTAAATATAAAATGTGTCTCATTTGTAAATCAAAAAACAGTTTTTTTTGTTAAAAATGGGATGTGAGGTTAAGTACTTTCAGTATGCTTTAGTTTTATTTTAAGAGTAGTAGTAGTAGCATGCCATTAAATTTGCCATGTCATCAACTTCCATAAAGTAAAAGGCCCGTTGGAGCTTTGGCTTTCTTTATTACCCAACTCTATTTTTGGTTATTATACCAATATTCTTTAAAATACACCAAGATGTCCAACCTCGATTGATCTGTTCAGAGTGACACCTGTGTGCTGGTGAAAATGCATTGGAGTTAAATTTGTGAAAGAAAATGAGAGCATTCCCTCATCATAGTAGGGGAGACATCAGTGTCACTAGTAATATCAAGTTATACTAAGTGAGAAGATGACCCAGCATGCACTGACACAGGACCCCGTGACAGTCTCATCTACATGCTCACCTGCAGATATTGTGCAAGTTTCAACATCTGTGAATTTCCTGCTTCAACATCCCAAAATCTCTCCTCCTGTCCATCCCCGCCGGGCGAGACAAGAGGTGCTGTCTGAACCCCTGAGGTACACTGGCCCTGCTGCTCTGCAGTTCCTACAAAATCCACACACTGGAGGCACCAGAGAGATAATCCTGCAATGTCCCAAATCGTTACTGGGGCCGAGCCCCTGATGGGAGCCCGAAATGAGATTTGAACGAAGCCCCAGCCACATTTCAATCATAGAGAAGAGTTTGGTGAAGGGGCAGGAGGGGATTTGCGGCAGGGGAGTGCTCCCAAGCATGCAGTATATTACCAGAAATTACTCTGAGCAAAAATGTGCTTCCTGCCAGTTCTTAGGGCAATGAATATGATTTACATTCATGACTGACCACCTCTACTTTGAGTCACACTCCTCGAGAGCGACAAATCCACAAAAGCAACATCACATCAGGCTGGAAGTGTCACCTCTCCAGACCAAGAACCAGAGTTGGAAAAACGTGTCTATTGACATCTTTTTGGCAGCTTATTTAGGTTGAACAGCCACACTGCTGAGCAGATTTAAAAGCAGAAGTGCAAAATATTTACCAGTTTGTCCTCTGGTACACTCTTCTTTCCTGTTATCATTGCAAACTGAATTTCAAACGCACAAACCAGCAGATGGTTGTACAAAACAGACAAACACTTATTTTGTATTTTTTAAGAACTTTGATCCAAAGCTTCTGAGCACTGCAAAGACCAAAACTAAAACAATTTGAAATTTGAGTTTCAGAAAACTGTTAAAATCCACAGACAATTCTGTCACAGAGAAAAACTGAGCACAGACAGCAGCAGTCCTAAATCTCACACTGCACTGCACAGATTGGGACGACAGGTTGTTATTCTGTTACTCGGAATAGTGAAAGATTTTGGTGTCACAGTGGTGCAAAGTTCAGCAGGACAGGTTAATAAATAAAAATGTTTTTAATATGTCATGACTGAGTCTGAACCAAACAATGGAGCATGTGTGGTGGATGAGGGTCGCCTATGTTGACCATCATGCAAAACGAAGGGGATGACTCAAACAGAGGTGAGACCCCAGGCTCTCTCTCACACATACACCTAGCCCACGTTTCTCCTAGAGGACAGTTCAGGGTTTGGGTCAGTCTTAAACTTACCGAGCTTTCCTCGGGACTCCTCGAGCTTCTGGATCTGGTTCTCCAGAAAGAACATGGCCACTGCGAAAGCCAGCAGCGCCAGAAGCTGCAACTTGGGCGGCATCATGACTCTGAGCAGCCCCATCAAATCATCCGGAGAGGGATTTGGTCAGTCCATGCTCAGATGAGAAGACACTGAAAACACACACATGCGATGCGATGGGAGCGACGATGGTGATTGCAAAGCGGCAGTGTCTGTGCATGGCCCTCTCTCTCCCTCTCTCGCTCTCTCTCTTTCTCTCTCTCTCCGTGTGAGTGGATATCTCCCAGTGTTCAGATCCTTTGGTTACCTCATTTACGATGTGTTCATGCTCTGCTCTTGATTTCATTTATTCAATTTCCTGTAATAGAATGCCGTCAGAGCCCGTGGGATTTCTCCAGATAGAGTATTTGTCCCCCCGGGGTGTACAATCGCTGGTACCCGCGGCTGCTGCCTACGTCCCCCATGTAGCGCTGTCCTGTCCCATCCAATGTGTTCAGAACAGCAGAGCACCACGGGCACATTACAAGTATCACTACCCAGGCCATTGGATGTATCAACAGTCCACCACACAGGAGAGGATTACTATTCGTCGACTGTAGCTGTCTGTTCAATCCGGATTGGACCGTTTTCAGATACTGACCTGAACTTGGACGGCAGGTGTCGCAATTACTCTTTCAGCCGTTGTAGAGGTGGAAGCGAGGAAGAACATTTTTAGTCAACCGTTTCAACTGCCGGGTCTAAATAAACATCATATCGCATCATTTCTTTTTCAGCCTTCACATTTTTTTTAAATAACAATAAATATAACTCAAAATCGAGTCGTGTAACAAAGCATTTGATATTTCAACTGCCTAAAAGTAACTAACTACAATATTTAACAGTCAGGCGCGGCGAAGCAGCCCTTCAGTAAATACAGGACTCCTCATTGTAGTTTTCGCTAACAAAGCAGGTTGTAAAATGTCGGGAGAGGTCTATCTCCTGTGGCTCTTCTCTTTAATACAAACGGTGAGTTTATTCCACATTAAAATAAGAATCAATACTAGCGTTGAAGAGGTCTGTCTCTTTAGTACAAACGCTGGGTACAATAGTGAGCTGTTCAACGGTTAGTTGAGCTGCATCCTGCTTCGCCTGGAGCTTCGAAATGAGCTTACCGTGGCTCATCCGTGGCTTACCGTCAAAATCTGAGCCCCGGTGTTGGTGAAGTGAAGCCTCTTCAAAGATAAATTATTTGCTGAATGGCTTATACTGTGTTTAAATTTTCAATATAGTAAAGCGATTGTTTCAAAGAGCGAGACTTCCGGTGTTACAAATATAACTTGTCCCCTTTCAAATCCGTGCCAAACTGCAAAAGGGAGCATTTGAGATTTCTTTTTTTTTTTTTTACATGATGTCATGAAGTTTAGGAGTACACGACAGTTTCCTGAATCTTGATCGCGAAACTATCCGGAAGAATTGAATTACCTTAAAGAAAAAGCTACAACAGCCAGATTTATGTTTACAATCTTGCCAGCAAGACTTTTACGGAAGCGAATGAGCGACACATCCTGTTAATCTGTCTACGTGCTAAACTGCATTCCCACTTTCCAAACAATCTTATATTATTGTGCCTGAATATTTAAGAAGGTGTATGAATCATTTTTATGGTAAATATAGGTGTGAATCAGGTATTGCCAAGTAAGCTGTCACATGCAAGGTATTCGCCTTGAGGTCATGTTACAAAAACAATGACCAGAAGAAAATTACAGAACAAAGATGTAGAGAGTTGTTAAACAGAACTACTCCTACTGTCAGGGAAGGTAAGAATAGAACAGAGCTGTAAAGGAATCTCCAAGATAATAGTGGTTTTAAATATCTCTGAGTATCAAAATAATGGACAGGATGTCTTGGAAAGGTATCTCAACTTCCTTTATTCTGAATGGACAACCCAATGAAATATTTTAATCTTTTTTTTTTTCTAACCTGTCTCTTTCTTTTTCCATTTAGCTGTCGGCATACACAGCCGACCTGTCGTCTGAAGCATGCAGGGACCTGGGCTTCTCCAGCAACCTGCTGTGCAGCTCCTGTGAACTGCTGGGTGAATTCAGCCTCACCAAGCTCCAGCCCGACTGCCAGCAGTGCTGCCAGCAGGAGGCCCAGATGGAGGCGCGCAAGGTAAGAGGAGCAACAGAGCTGAGAGAAGTGACAAACAAGAAGTGATTACCTATGTAGAGCGAGTCGCAGCGAGGAGTGTAATTTAAAAGATTAGGGGGAATAAGGTAATTCAGAGCGAAGGTTAGTTAAAGCACAGGCAGCGTTTTGTTTAATAGAAATGTTTATGTGGTTATTTTTGGCTGCATGTTGGGACTTTACACATTTGATGACGCACAAAAGTTGTATTTATTTTAGGGTGTTTTGCTGTCAGTCTTTGTGGGTTTGAACAGAAAAGGAAAAGCTCCTGTAGACTGTTGGAGCACCCAAAGGACCGCCCTGTCAGACTGCGTCATGTTTATTGTTGGGATCACACCCACCAGTCTTTGAAGTGCTGCTAAAAACAACCTGGTTTGAGACACGTTGCAGCTGTGCATCAGACTTGAGCTGCCACACACAAGCCCTGTCACTGCCTGTTTCAGTCTTTCTCTCTGATCTTTTGAGTCAACGCTCCTCCTAACCGCAGCTCGACTCTCCCCGTGGGGTCCGAGCTTTGCAGTAACAGCCCAGCTGTAACCAGTTAAGAGGTGTTAGCATGCGCTCATTGCTCCAGTGATTGCATGGAGTTCAAAAAGGAGTCCCTGCTGAGCCCTGACGGGTAAACACTGAGTCAACTGATGGTGGAAAAACAATGTCATTTTTCTTTGATTAAGCAAAGCCCCCAAGAGCGTGTGTGGTATCCTAGCAACAGCACCTTGGAAAAAGGCCAGCGCACACCTCATTACACCTCTTGATGATAACTCTGCTTCAGATAGACACTTAGAGAAGCGATTACTTCTCTTCCTCCTCAGAATTTGAGTGAAAATGTCGGTTCGACGAGCAATTGGCTGTCTCCAGCTGCTCTCTGAGGGGAGCAGAAGAAATGACAGTGTCACTAAGCACATTTTCTCCTCAGCAGCAACAATTATCTGCCTTAAGAATTCTTTCACTCTCGCAATTGGCATCAGTGCCGAATCATTAAACCCTCTGAGAAATGGCTTATTTTGCAGCCTAGTCGATTAGGAAGATTCACTGAGCATGGAGGACGTTTCTGCTACATTTCTAGATGTGTGCTTCAGCAGCACCTCAGCTTCACTGCTTACCACCTGGCAGTGTCTGTAGGGGAGGAAAACCATCCTCCAAGCCACAAACTAATGCAACGATTCCTCCTTATTGATAGGGTTGATAAGAAAGTGGAACTTGTTTCATGTTGGTTTTTAATCCCCAACCATCAGGTGATTAATGAGGAGCATTTTGAATTTTATGAATTCTAAGTCCACTCAGTGTTTCTGTCATAAGTTTCCTGTATGCAGCAAAGTCATGTCTTTGGTCCATTTGTGAAAATGAAAGGTACGGAAATTAAATTTCAGCTGTGCTGGATTGTTTACAGAGAGACGGCGTGAGGAGAGGAAGTGTTGAGGAGAAGATCTCAGCTTTGCATGCCTGATTTAATTTGCTGCATGAACCAGTCACATCAAGCTGTTTACTGCCCCCCTCCCCGAAAACTCCAGCAGAGCACCGTCGTGAAATACTGCCGCGACACTCCAATTTCCTCTAACTCATTGTATATTGGTGCTGGAGGTTTGATTACAAGTGAACCTTGCATAAACTGTCATCCATCAGCTCTGCTCCATATGCACCGGCTCAGGGTTTAATGACACCCGTGGAGTCGTCTGGACACGTTTATGAATCAGCCTGTCTGAATCAAATTACAGCTCCAGTACAGGAGTCCTTCCTCTGTGTCTGTGCGCATCCTCACGTTATGTCTCTATACACACAGCTCTACCCTGGGGCCATCCTGGAGGTGTGTGGATGAAAATTGGGGAGGTTCCCTCAAGTCCAAGGTAAGCTGTTCACTTTTTAGTCAATCTGAATTGAGGAATTTGGTCTTTTAACTAAAGACTATTAAAAACAAACTCAGTGATCTCACCAAATGATTTCTGGAGGAGTTCAAAAGATCAAAAATGGTAGCTGTCATAATGTAGTCAATGACTTCTTCTGAATTTCAGCTAATTGTGAAACTGGTTTATAGATAGAGTAGAGACCATAGCTTGAGCCACCTGGAAAACTGCTACAACAAACCCACAAGTTCATCCAACTGGCCGCATCACTGATCATGCCCAATTTTAAGAATATAGAAAAGAGGTTTAGAGACCAAAAATAAAAGTTTTTGCACAACAGTTACATCTGATTCTGCTGCTTTGAAGGCATCAGGCTCAATGGGATATCCTTGGCCAATGCAGCCAGTTATATGTTACAAATTGATTTTTGTGTAGGTTTAAGTCATTAAAAAGAAAAATATGTGAGGTTATGCTGTAGATTCACAAACATGACAGTGCTTAACAAATTTAGTAGACCACCTGTCATAAAAATGAGAAAACCATCCAGCACCATGATGTGCTTTAACTCTGACTCTTTGTTTTTCAGAGATTTTCCTTCGCTTCACATTTTTGAACAGGAGTGAAGAGTTTCAATCTGATTTTATGTTTTCGCACCCAAATCTGAGCTAGAAAACTGGAATTCTCTGGGAAGTTAGAAATTTATTAAGAATAAAGTGCAACCACTAAAATATATTTTCCTTTCAGGAATGAAAGTAAATAAATGTAATTTGTCAATCAAAAAATAAAATGTGCTTTACTTTTTTCTGCCTTTTTGTAAAAAAGTACATTTGGGAATTTATGGATAACAACAATAATAATTAAATTTTAGCATTGAATATATAATTTTAATTAAAGAGCTTGCTCATCCTGTTGGATTAACCGTTACACAAACATGAAACGTGTTTTGGCAGTCAGATGTATGCTGTGAATCCAGGGCAGTGGTGGCAGAACCCTTACACTGGATGTTGGGCGAATAAATTTGTTGAGCACTGTTTGTTAGAAGCAATATTTAACAGCATTATTTTGTGAACCTTAAAATAATATACACTGAATACTAATCAGTAATTGTTTTTCATCAGTTAGGATGGGAAACATGCCTTCATTTAGGAGACATCGGGATAACTTGTCAGCAGCCACACTGTAGCACTGCTCACGTGTTTGGCTGATGTAGATTTTTTCAAAAGTCCATTTTTGAGGGCTCTCTCAAACAAAAAGTCTTGTTAGTGTTATTATATTGATTTTTCAATGAATGAGTCTTACAGTGTCTGTAAATCTCTGCCCTGACCTACAGATGATGATCATTATTCTTGTTTTACCTTTTGAAATCCTTTCTGCAGTAGGTGGTCCAAAGTCGAGGTCAAATTTCAAACAGGCTCCTGGAGGGATTTTACTGTCTGTCTCTGGAGCAGACCTCCCGTCACCGCTCAGTGTAACATTTGGTTTATTCACCGTCAGGTTACATGGATGGGAGGAAACGTCTGTCTGTGCCATATGGCTGTCTCGTTTGTTTGCTTCAGCTGTAGCTGCTCTGTGTTCTCAACTGTCTCCACCGCTGTTAACGCTGCATTCTCAGGAGGGTTTGCAGTTGTCACAGATTACAAAGCTCAGTGCTACAGCAGAAAGGCTAATTGAGTGATTGATTAGCCAACATTTGTCTCACCACTGTGTTTTTATCTGCTCAGCTTTTGTCAGGAGCGAGAAGCCCAAGAACTTCAAGGGTCTTCAGATCAAGGTAGGATGTGATGACTCATGTTATGACTGATTAAAGTCTTTATGAGATGCATTACACTTTACGTGGAATCAGATCATGGTGATGAGAAGCTTCGCCAAGATTTCCCTGAATATATTACATTGTATTGAGGGCAAACCTGCTGTCCTCACACATCTCTCCTCTTTTTCTGTCTTTCACACTCAACCCCTCCCACACTGCAGTACGTGAGAGGCTCTGATCCTGTGCTAAAGCTTTTGGATGATAACGGGAACATCGCTGAAGAACTCAGCATCCTCAAGTGGAACACTGACAGCGTGGAGGAGTTCCTGAGCGAGAAATTAGACCGAATATAAACACAAAAGTCCAACATTTTTGTTTGTTTCAAATTTAAGTTAAAGGGTTGGTTCGCCTGAATTATGATCCTTCTAGTGGACTGTAGCCGTACAGACAGAGGGAGAGTTTTGTCTATGAGGTATCAGTGTCCTTTTTTTTGACAACAGAGACACAGTTTCGGAAAGATTTGTCCCTGAACATGTAATTCTTTTGATGTTTGAGCAACACAAACAAAAAATAAAACCACCCATCTTCATGTTTCAGGTTAGAAAATAAAACTAAAAGTGTCTGTGTGGCTACAGACTACTAGATGTACATTTGATATTTTTCTAGTTGTAATTTAGGCGAAATACCAAATAACATGAGGATATGATGAAAATGATCACAAGGCCTGGACAGGCCACACATCCAGATTATAAACTCAACATCCCAGATTAGTCATGATGAGTTCATGAGTTTAGAAATCTATCCCGCAATCATAAATCGTTTGTTGTCTGGTTTTCTTGTATAATTGTTTTTTTTATAATGCTCAAAATGGTGACTGATGGGATTTGTGGTTTAAAAAAAAGAGTCCTAGTTTCGCTCTGCATGCAGGGGTTCGTGCTGAAGCACACGTTAGTGAAGACGTCACAGTAAACCAGAGCTGGAATGTGACGTCTGATGTACATGTGTGTTTGTCTGCACGTCCAGCTTCAGAGAGAAACTGGATTTTTATTTTTTGAATGTTTGTTTTTGAGCGAATGAGGTGATTGATGAAATATGCAACAATAAACTAAACCTGAAGGTACCTCTGTTAAAAGTGACTCTTATTTCCCTAATGTGTGTGGAAAGTTTTTGCTTGTTTTTCTAGCACAGGAGACAAATCTGTAAATGCACCATCTTAATCCTGATCCAAGTAATGACTGTGCTGACATCTAGTGGCCTCACACAAAATTGCAGCTGAGTATTTTTACAAGTGGGCACGAAGTTAAAATATGTCTGTTCATTGCCTGGTCATTAAATTGCCAAAAACAATCATTAACTATATTAATGTAAATGTCATTTTTTCTTCAAGTTGTTTTAGCCATGATGTTTCCTGACAAGATGACAAGAAGAATACACTAAAAACCATCTGATCACCTTCAGAGCAAAAGAGCATCAAATAATTTAACAGAACTGCACAAGAGCTCAAATACAGCATTGATTTAGGGATTGCTGTTGCTTGTCCTGGAAATGAATAGAAAAGTGGTGTTGCTTATATGTAGCAGATTAACAGAAAGAAAGCTAAAAAAAACTACAACTATGGAATACCTTTACCGGCTATTGTTATTGTTATCTCTGAAATTGTGATTACAGATACATGCATGGTTTTGGTGTATACAAAAGGCGGATGATTATATCACAGTTGTGCATTTCTTTTTGCCATTATTTCTTATCTGCCATATTTTCCTCAAACCCAGTGGCTTCGGGAGGACACTAACAACAGGGCACTTTATCTAGTATGCAGTTGACAGCGTTGAGCCAAACACAGGTATTAATATTTTCCAGCACATGCAGGAAATGCAGGGGGAAAAAAAATCTAAATTTTATGTACTTCAACCTTTCTTCCACTTATCCCTCTCCCTCCCTGTGCCATGCTTCTTCAGCGACACTGTTGTATATGTAGGATGTCCAAAAATCTGAAATGAAGCTCTTCAAAAAGAAACAACAACACCGTGACAACAAAAAGTTAAAGAGAAATGGAAATGTTGGTTAATGTAAGATGTACAAAAAACATATAAAACAAGTAATAGAAACAAAACTAAACAAGATGGTTAGAGACGTTACATGGTTAAAAAGGGGTAAATTCATGACAAACAGAAGTTTTAAGATAAACTGACAATGTGGTTGATTAAAAAAACACAATGATTTTTGCACTGTGCTCTAACTGTTCTTTATTTCTAACTAAATTAAAAGGGATAAACTTTTTGACAGCAGCCAGACTTAAATTGGTGTTCATAAAGTCTTCCAGGCTGGTCAGCACTAAACCCCCCCATGATCAGGGATCGCTTTGTCTGCACATAATCAGTCATGTTTTATTGATACAGATTAGCTTGTGTTAAGCTTTCAGTAATCTTTACTTGAAGTAAGATTCCACTTCAAAAATTATAAGTGAAAGAAAAGAAACCACTGAGCATGGGAATGTTAAAAATGTTTTTGATCTCATTATGGGACTCAAGTCATCCTGCAATAGCTGTTTCTTATATAAATCTAAACTTTGTTTACAGCTCCTTCTGTTTTTGAATCACAGCCACAGCCCGACTGTTCAGTGGTGCTACAATACACTGCTGTAAGTGTAAATATTGTCAGAAGTGGGCTTTAAAACACCAGAAGAAGAGTTAAAAAGGGGAGAACAACTGAGTAAAAACAAGACAATTTAAACTATCACTTGTGTAACAAATGTTTTACGTTTGCCAATGACAAGCATTTTGTTAACTAATCTCCTTTATGATATTTTAGTGTCCTTTTCATAGCTCTTCTGCAGAGTCTGTATTTTAATCACACAATCCTTGAATCAAGAGTTTAGAATTTCTACACTCCCTTACACCAAGACATTTACCCTGCATTTGAGTTGTTTTTTGTTTGTTTTTGGTTCATTGTAATACTTTTTGTACTTTTCAAACGGTTTCTGTGGAAATGGACTGTGGCTCCTCATCTGTTCGGCCAAGATTTACCCAGGTTTCTTATATGTGAGCAATAGCTGTGTAAATTCAAGCAGAAAATAAATACAGGCAAAGTGGCACCTTGGTACAATAGTGATTCAGGTTTAGGGCTGTTTCATTTCTCCTGAATGGGTGAAAGAAGTCAGACACATTCAGCACAGAGAGATGTGGAGAGACTGTTTCAGAGACAGAACTCTTTCTTTCTTACAGACTAATAAACAAAAAGCACCTCATGTCTGCTACCATTACCATGATTGACCTCATACCTTTGTGACCAAACACACAACGACACACAACAGAATTCAATCAACAAAACTGAAGTAAAGACAAATAAATTGAGTATTGTTTTTCTTTTCCTTCTTCTTATTAATTTTTATTCATATTTTGTGAAAGTGAATTTTCAACCTTAATGGGAGGATGAAAGTCAGCTCAAACACTCAAAACTCAGTTTGTTTTGCTTTTGGCTTCTCTTATGGATCAAATACTATTTCTCTTATCTCTTTAATGATTTGGAAGGGACTGAGATAGAAAAGTGGCAAATGGCAGGCCACTATCTGGCTGCATCCAAAGCTGCACCATCGGGGAGTTAAAGAGCGGAGCTTGTTTTCACCATTTGTTACTAATATGTCATGTCATTATATCATTATGCCTTTGCATATTTTTGTCTTTATTGACAATTTAAATGGAACACAGTGATGTAAATGAGGGGAAAACTGTTCTTTCATTGTCTCTCATGAATATCAAAACAAATCTGTCCTCTAACTGTGATGGTGGCTAGCCTGTTAGCTTTGCCAAAATAGCAGAGTAATTGATAGCGGGTAAAGTGCAATCCCATAACCATAAGCTCAACCATATATTGAAAACAACCAACTCCAAATCGATAACAACAAGTAAGCCATTAAAATGTTTCCTGAAAGCAAAGGTTTCTGTGAATAACCATCTGTTATCATTACTCTGCCAAGGCTAACAGGCTAAATACCAACTAGGTTGAATTACTTTTATGTCATTAGAGTCAGTACACTTAAACACTAAGAAGATAAGGGAAGGTTATTATGTACGTCACTGTATTATATTTAAGTTGTCAACAACGAAAAAAATATGGCAAACAGGCAGCAGATCACTTCATTAGGACACAAGCTAAAGCCAAAGGTGCTGCTGGATTTTGTTCTGAACTGTTGGTAAAAATTGAAACTATAAAAGCATTATTCAAATAAGTGACCTGTTTTCAAACCTGTTTCAGCTCGCTTTTGTAGCTCAAAAAGAGGCATTAATATAGATTTTAGTTTGTTTTAACCACCAAAAAGTTACTCACATGAGTTTCAAAACTTAAGATGTTCACTAAACCTTCAGAGCAAATATCAAAAGTTTTGTGGTTTATCCTCCTGATTAAAACGGTTTAATTAATAAAACAGTTAAAAACTTTTGTGTTTTTAATGGTAAACCAGACCTTATAGGCTTTTGGTTTGTTAATATAACTTGTGGGTGGAATTAAGACAAGACAAGGAATTGAAATTTCTCCATCTTTTTGTTTCCTTTGAAAGTTTGGTAGACCTAAGCGTCCTGCATTTTATTTTTATCCTATCTGATTCGTTGTATTAAAATAAAATCTCATAATTTCCCACAACTTTTCTTTCCTTTTGTAAGGTTTAGGGTGTTTTGGTGAAGTGGTGGGCAGAGTTACTGTTTATGCCTTCATCATAATCATATTTCTGCACTAAAACACACATTAAGTAGCCTGAATAGTTCATTTCTGACTGTTGAGCAATAAAACGTGTATTTTAGAGTCATTTTCCAATCAGGGCCTCAGCTCAAACTTTTGTCTCCACGTGTGTCCCGCCTGTCACACGCTGGAGCCGGCGGAGGAGCACGAGTCCATGCCGCTCTTTGACATCCCTCCAGGGAAGAGGATATAAGCAACCTGGGGCTGTAAACTGGCAGCAGACCAAGCGCTGCAATTACACGGCATCACGTAGCCCGGGTTAGAGGGGGACGGGTGGGTGTGGGTGTGAGTGTGAGTGTGGGGGTACTGTCCAGGACAAGTCAGACCCCCAACCCCTCCAGTCTGGAATCCAAATGTGTGCGCGCTGAAGGGCAGAGCGCCGGCGGATAAAGTGTGAGGGACAGCTCCGGTGCTGAACTGCGCCACCGGCTCCAACAGCGAGAATGATGAGGATGAAGAGGAGGAGGAAGTAGGAGCGAGGAGAGCTCTGGCTTTATCCCCAGGGACTAGAAAAGAGTCCATGGGAAATCCCTTTAAGTGCTCCGCTGCATCCCCGAGCAGAGACGGCAGCGGGAAAAGGAAGCGGTCCCTCTTCAGGAGGCTCTTGGGTTTTCTCCGGGGTCGGTACTTGTAGTCCGGGTGCTCCTTCATGTGCTGAGCCCGCAGCCTCTTGGCCTCGTCAATGTACGGACGCTTCTCGGAGTCGGAGAGCAACTTCCACTCCGCCCCGAGCCTCTTGCTGATCTCAGAGTTGTGCATCTTTGGGTTCTCCTGTGCCATCATCCTCCTCTGGCCTCGGGACCAAACCATGAAGGCGTTCATGGGTCTTTTGATGTGATCTGAAGGCTTTGCCATATCAGAAACTGACGCATGAAACCTAGAAACTGAAAGGTCTTAGAAGCCACCTCTCCAAGAAGCTCGTAGTCCGAGTTTGCGCATAAATGAGAATAAGTTGTCTCAAAGTAAGATTTAGAATAGGGAAAAATAGTCACTCCTCAGTGTACGAAAACAAGACGAAGAAGAATAAGACATGGTGATTCCAAATCAACTAAAGCATTTGAACAAAGTGGAATTGAAAAGTACATAAAGCGCACAGCCAGTGCGTATGAATGGGAGTCACGCAGGAGCAGATTTGAAGGTTGTTATGGATGATGCTGGGGATGTCAGCCACTCATCTCCACACCGCTGTCACGGCGGGCAAAGCCAATGGGAACGAGAGAAAGCACTAATCCCTTCACAAAGTGACTGTACATCGTTACTGAGGGATCTCCTCCTTCACCCCCTCCACTGACAGTTTAGTCTCTCTGAGGACTCAAGAGCAGACAGGAGAGCAAGGAAGTGAGTGCTACATGAAGGAAGAAAATAGAAAATAGAAGATTTTATGAAGCCATTGAAGTAAACTATGAGATAATTCTGTGGTAACCCCAACGGTCCATTTGAGGAGGTGGTTACTTTATGAACATCCCCCAAAATCAGCAGTGCACTCAGAATATAAGAGGTCAAGAGAGGAGCACCTGTATTTATAAATTCAAACATACAAATTCAGAGCCTTTGGATTTACTCATCTGTTGATAACCTTTCAAAGTGCTCTCTCTGGAATAACCTGCCTAAAATGTTGGTGGTTTATTTCCCAGAATAACACTCAAACTATAGCTGAAGGAAAAAGGATAAAGTAAAAATTATTCAAATACGATTAACTTTTCTCATAATCTTTTTTTCCCAGTAACTTTTGTTTAAAAAAAATAGAAAAGAAAAGGAAATATTTTACATTTCTTCTCTTCTCCGTAAAAGTTAACATGGATATCATTGGACTCTGTACAAAACAGGTTATATGAGAATTTCTAGCTAATTTGGCAAAACCCTGATTGACGTTTTATGGACCACAACAACTAAATGTTTCAGAATAACATCAAGGAATCAAAAGAAAATAAAATGATGTTAGGTGAACCCCATTTACTGTATATTGATATGACACGCCTCAGTGTTATCCGACTATGTGAAGCCAAGTCAATATATTGCCTTAATGGACGCTAATATATTCCAGTTTAAAACATGTGAAGAGACAATCTGGCTGTGGAGCTGTAAAGTCATGCTGCTGCTGCTGCTGCGAACCTAAACACAAATTTAACTTATTGTTAACTTGTTTATATCCACAGCAGAACTAATTCATGAGTTGATTTGTCACAGACATTTATGGTTATAGTAGTTCACTGTCACTTGTGTTGGTGTTAAAGTCTTCATTCAAAGTTCTTCCTTTACTCTGATAGTCTGGTTAAAAAAAAAGCCTCTTTTGTCTACAGAGCTGCCAAGCAATCACCTTTTCAAATGCAAATGACTAATTTAAAATAACCCTTTTAATCACAATGAGACAGAGACCATGTTATTAACAATACTTGTAATTTGATCTATTTTTTAATCTAAGTTTGACCCATGTTCCATTTGTTAACATCATAGAGGCAGGGATTATGACCTACACCCAGCCAGTCAGTAGGAGGTTCTCTGAATCTTGTGGCTTTTCAGTCAGTGAACAGTAATGGTACCAATTCTAATACACAATCCATGGTCCACAACAAATAAGCAAAGAGATAGAAGTACACCTTAGTCCACAGGAGATGCCGTATACATCACACATTGAAAGTCTGTCACAGAAATATTATTTTATTCATTTCATTTTGTAATAAACCAGCTGAAAATCATCACAATAAGGAGCACTCAGCCATAAATCAGCCTGATTATAAATAACAGTAATGACAGAAAGCCTGTTTCCGAATACTTTATTTGCCGTTTGGTTCAATTTTCCAGTTTGACCCATGTTCTATCTGCTATAATGGAGGAGGTGGGCTTTATGACATTTACTACATCCATCTGGTTTGAAGAGATCTTAAATTTTTAGTTTCACTTGGGGGAGCTGTTGTGATATCCATGTTTTTATACAGACTGCAACTTTATTAAAAATGTGTTCAAAGGTCTCCATGGAGAACTTTGAAAAATATTGATACCCTGTGTTTGTCTTTGCACACATTTACCCCAGCAAAGTTATTAAAAAATAAAAATAAAAAATAAAAAAATCCCCAAGTCAAAGAACATAGCCATAGATAAAAAAATATTCTCACTTGTCTACAAAACTGGCATGATCCCTCATTACATCCTACTATTAAAAGTGGAGTTCTACAAAAACAATATTAAAGCATACATATTTACAAATTAGGGTCCCTCCTCTAGTTAAAGTAGTAATTATCCAGCTGTCTTAACAACATTGGGGAAATACTCTCATTATATCGTGGATGTGCAAGTGAAGCTTTAAGGGCTCTTAAAGACACCAGATGTCTTCAACATAAAGAATTAATACCATGACAGAAGCGTGATGTATCCCTCCATCCACAGACCCACGGTGGTTAGCTGGAGCTCTGGGTTTGGGTTTTAGTTGCAGAGATTAACTTAGATATCAGTGCACCAGCAAGGAGGAGGCCTTTATTTCATTTGCCTCCTACAATCAAAGGCTCCACAGGCCTCTTCGAAGGAAAAATAAACAGACAAAAAAGATCCAGTAGAGCACACCAAGCCAGTGCTGGAGGTGATAAGACGTTTTCAGAGAGTGTTATTTTCCTCCGGGTTTCCTCAGAGCAGACGGCCGGAGGGATAAAGTGATTGGCAGCAGGGGGTCAGACAGTTGATCTGTCTCCACGTGGCTTTATGCTATCTGCTGCTGTGGGTTCAGGCCTCACACACAGGAGGAACCACGAACCACACAGAGACAGTGATTAGTTCAACAGAGGAAAGCCTGCACTCAGACTCCACGTCACAACTTGTTTTAAACATCACAGTATTTAGAAACCTCCTGGATTTGTGTCAGATGAATATTTTAAAGAAAAGAAACACAACCACAGTTTTTAGTTATGCTCATCAAAGGTTGAGCAGCTCATTCACACTTTAAACCCTTAAACTAAAGGTCCTTAAACTGAGGAATAGAATAGAATAGACCTGTGATTGGCTGGCGACCAGTCTAGGTTGTACCCCGCCTCTTGCCCTAAGCCAGCTGGGATAGGTTTCAGCCACCCGTGACCCTGAACAGCATAAGCAGTATAGAAGATGAATAGAATAGAATAGAATAGAATAGAATAGAATAGAATAGAATAGAATAGACTTTATTAATCCCTAGGGGGAAATTCAGGGCACTGGCAACTCTTAATGGCAACTGTGGTCAATAATTTTCTTCAGCCAATACAGTGAACATCATCCAACAGACACTAAATACAATATTAATGAAATAACAAGGAAATATATATTATCATTTTACAGAATTAAATGCTTTTTAGAAATTCTGTTAAACACCAAGATCTGCCTAAACTTAAATTTTACCTGAAGGTTGAATTCACAATTAAATTAAACTTCCAATTTTCTTAAATAAAGAACAAAAGATTTTTTTTTTTCACAAAAGCGGTCCTGTAACACCCCTACATTTTTCACAATAACACAGAAAGTCACACACAAATCCATGTGATCTGCAGAGTCCCTTACCACTTTTAAGAGAAGTCTGAAAACTTTGAAGAAGACCCAGCTCTTAGTGAATGAAAGCACTGAATACTGAATGTTGAGCGATATTGCTGTTATTGAATTGTTAGTTGTGGCTAGATTATTTAGATGGAGTAAAAAAGAAAAAAGGGGTGGAGCTTCTTCTGGCACTTGACGACAGCACCTGAGGCCAAACACACTTGAAACACTTTGTCGTACCCACCAAGGTTTTTGCCTCTGGTCTAAATTCTTGCTTGTGCTGGAAGTCACTTTGGACAAAAGTATCTGCTGAGTGAAACTGCAGAACTGTAGACAAATCCAGGTTTCATACATACACAACAATGATAGAGTAGAGGGACCCAAAAGAAAAACTTCAAAGAGGGTGTTGTTTTCATTTTAGTCTTTATACTGAGCCTCTGGTACCCTAGCATCACTTCTACATGATGTACTGCTCATAAAAATCCTTCCCAGCTTCTGTCTGAAACAGTTTTTTTTAGCTGTTTTCTCCACGCTTGACAAACCCCCTTCCCTCTGAGGCTTTCCAGGGGGCAGAGCTAATGGCAGACCTTGGTGTTTGAGGTCCGCCCTACAGGATGTCAGGAACCAGTTTGGATATCCTTATGTGATGACCTCATCATTTCAGCAAGTCTCTGAAGATCTCATGTTATTTCTAGAACAGACCTTTTTAGAGCAGTTCATGAACTGAATCAGTTGAAGCGGTTTGAAATTTTCACACATTCCGTATGAACATCCAGAATTGTTACTTAAAATCAGTGTTTTAAGTTTGGAAAAACAGAAAAATAGGTCATGTCAAAGGGTGCAAAGTGTGTGATAGACAGATAAATTACTCGCTGATAATGGGAGGATTTTATTTGTATTTAATAAATGTATTTATAATGCACTTTTCATTACAAGAGAGAAATCTCAAAGTGCTGATTCATTATATTATTAATATTGTTATTATTTTGTGGTAAAAATGTATTTAATAAAAATGTTGCTGTAATTTAAGACCACATTCTGACACAGGCAGTATTTGATCTTTGTGTTTTTAATGCAGAGAAGAAGAAGCTTTAACGAGCTCATCAGAGAGCATGAGGGCCAGGTAACTGTTAGTTGTATGTCAACTCAAATAATTCCCTTCTATAATACAACTTCATGCTTAATTTAGAATTTTATTTATTTATTTATTTTCTTACATTTTCATCTAGATGTGTGTCCAGGTTTTCTTTGATTACACAAAAAAAGGAAAGGATAAATAACCAGTGCTTATAACTGTCCACCATCAGGGGAGACATGTTTTAACAGAGCTTTAAACAGTGTGAAGAAAAAATGGTTTAAAAAAACATTAAAGTTCCTGAAGAATGGGATAGAGAAATCTGTTTTTCCCAAACTAAAACTGTCATTTGTTTTTATTCTCTTCAGACCTTTGAGCCTTTCTTTGGTGAAAACATTGTTTGTCTGTGTACTTGTGTAAGTGTTTGCTGTGACTTCTAAGAAAGGGCAGCATTTTTACTCTGGAGAAATGAGAGAAAGTGTGGAGCTGGGGGGTGGGGGGATGAGGGGGGTAATAAGAAAAACTGCCAGCAGCACAAAATGGCCGTCGTAATCCGGTTATCCCCAGGGCTCTAAAGATACTGGTCCTCTCCTTAGGAGTCTATCTTTTCTTCTTATGTCAAAACTGTCCTCCATGCACTCAGGTGGATTAAGGAGTCACACTGTAGAAAGAAATTGACAGGTACAGAAAGACCTGGGGGTGAAAAGGAAATGAAAGAAGACACAGAGAGGTAGGCTGAGCGGCAGGGCAGGGGGAGCGTTTCTAACAAGAAACGAATCTGTCACGTCAACAGAGGGGAAAATGCTAATGTCTTGCTCTAATTCATGTATTGATTATGTGGATGATCAGTGGGAGGGCTGATTCCATTTCCTGTGCCTTGTCAAGTGACTCTTCTTCCTTTGAAGGTTTAAAAGCTGTTGTTGGCTGATGCTGATACACTAAGTTTACTACAGCTTACTAGCCATCTTTATGAGTATCTGACGTAAAAAAAAAAAAAAAATCACCAGAGAGGATTACATTCTGGATAGATTTCATATGCTTATCATCTTCCAATATTTAAAAAAAGATTAACATAAAAGATTTTCTTTCTTACCTGCTTTATGAGCTGTGATGAGTCTATCAACTGATATTAGACCCATGCTGGTTGACCTTTATTCACCGTTTCCACTGGCAACAAACTAAAGCTAGGAGGCCAAATGACATCACACCGCTCCCTCTCAGGTTGGTGGATCATATAAACACAGAATGCTGAAAAATCTACCAAAGGGTAGGGGGAGTTAGTCATGTCATAGGGGCACATTAAATATCATATCAGGCCATTTTTATTTCTTACTTCTACCCATTCTGTGTGATCGGGTTTTACAACTCAACAAGGATGAATGTGCACACATTAAGCTATATGTGTCTCCAGTGATTGTGTGTGATTTTTGATTTCAGAATGTGTGATTACAAGACATAAACCTTTGAGCCTGATGTTTATCTACTTATCAGTTCTGAGGTTTATTAGGGAAATCCAAGAACTACACCCCTGACTGGAGTCAAGGAAAACCAACATAAAAGCATCAAGGTGAAAAGAGACTGGTGTTTTGAAACACCATTTTTATCCCCTGCACCGCATTAGCATGAAGACAAACTTTTATTCCAACACACCAAAATTCCTTCACTGTACTGCAAAGGAAGTAGTGAATGGGTTTCCATCTTTTAGTGTGAAAAGTTCAGATGCACCCATACTTGAAATTTTGTCATTTCAGCTCCACATAAACACACTTGAACCCTGAAAACTGCATTCAAGTCCTACAAGAGTTTCTGACACTTCTGAGCAGTCCATTAGGAAACATTTCAGTGAGAAAATCCCTGAGATTTTCAGGACTCTGTGGGGGGATTTCACTAAATCTTGTGCTTATTCTCATGATACTTAAGAAAAGTAAAGCGGTTTTAATAGCTTTCCCCTGACACATTGATGCTGGAATATGCTTGAGCTGTGTGGCAGATAGCGTCAATCCCCAGAGGTCGTGAGTCTCTCCCTGCCACTATGCTTTCGCATGGCCCCATCTAAACTAAATTAATTCACCCCCTCCAACATCTGAGGATAAACCTGAGGGCCACATTACTGCAGCAGCTCCTATCAGCAGGCTTGTAATACAACCAAGTCAGCAGTCAATGAGTTACATTTGCAACCAGGCATCTGTCAGCGACTCAGTGCCACGGAGGCGGAGATTTAAAATGTCCTGCAGTAAATGAAGTGCTGCTTGAAAAGTGAAAGGTGCCGCCTAAGCAGGCAGCTGCTTACTCTGAATGACAGTCTGGTTAAGGAGGTGATGATGGAGTGAAGATGGGGGAATCAGGGAAGTAAACCGGGGGCTACAAGTTTGATTTCACTCTTTATACTGAGCATTTCACACATCTGGAGTCTAAACTTGATCTCTGAATACTTGACTCTGCTGTTAAAAATGTATCAAAATCTGAACATATGATCATATTACAAACTCTCTACACTGTAGTAGGAGAAACAAACATTTTACTGACTGCTTAACCCTTGTGTTGTCTTCAAATTGACTACACACCTTTTGTCCTCTTGGCTCAATTTGACCCGTTCTGTTTCGATTGCTTATAAAGAACGAGGTATAAAATGATCTCCAAATGTTTTGGTTTCTCTTTTTAGTGAACTTGTTTCCAACATTTGAACATATTTTGCTCATATTTTTGTGAAATATTGTATGATAGACCTAATTTACTAAAACTATACCTCATTTTTGAGTTAAAAAAAAGCAAAAATTCTGTTTTTTTTTCACCAAGGTAATTATCAGAGGCACACGAATTCATGGAATGTTTTTTTTTAATATTTCAATTTTTTTAATGGCAGCAAATATTCCCACTTGTGGGTCAAATTGACCTGGGAGGACCACAGGTGCTATGTTTTTTTTTATAAAACACACAAAATTTGACAAAAAGTGTCAAAGACCATAGAATGGAACAATCCATGCAACTTTCAGGCAATTATATGAAAGAAAACCAAAGTTATGGCAAAATTAACTTTTGAATTTGGGTCAAATTGACCCAAAGACCACAGGAGGGTTAATAGACTAACATGATCTAAATCAAAATCTGGAACATTTTTAGGCTGTAAATTAAGTTTGAAGTGGTAAATGCCACTTCAAAGTAAGTGTCTGGATCAATTATCTTGCTAATATATATATTCTACGAGGCTCTGAACCTAGCCAATGATTAGAGATCATAAACACTCAAATTAAATAAGAGAAGATGTGTGAAGAGATCTGATTCAACATGATTTATTATTAACATGAAAAACGAGAAAATAGATGGATTTATATCCGCTTGCTTTTATATCCTACGTATCTAATAAAAAATAGAACTGAATGGATTATCCAATTAAGATATATTGAAAAAAATGGACAAACAGTCATGTCTGGTCTTCACTTGTTCATGAGGTGATATAAACACATCATATTTAGAGCCCAGTCCTCTTAAAGGACGCTTTCACAATCAAATTGAACTAGACGTGATTTTGGAAAGGAAGAGTAAAACAACATGAGACGAATAAAGTGGTGCAAAAGTATTTCTTCTTTTATTCAGAAAACAAATTATAAAGGGGATGGGTTTGGAAGAGCAAAAAATTGTGACTAAAAATAAATAAGAATTTAAAAAACACAGAAAAGTAAATGGATTATCTCCAATAAGATCCTGTTGCACTATTATGCTCACTGTAACAGACAGGAGTTTATTATTAACTCATGTTAATGTGACTGATGTTTCAGTGGCTATCCTGAATCAAAAATGGGGATGCTGTTAAGGCAGAAAACTCAGACAAGCCCCCACCAGGAGAAAAACACAGAAAGGCATGTAGTGAGCATGCCTGAGTCTCCTCCTGCACTGAGATGGCTGTGCTTAAGATAGAGCACAATAGTTTTGACCCTTAAATTATGCTGTGTTGAGGTAAAAGGAGGAACTCCAGCTGAGTCTGCCCCTCCCTACACACCTTTACTCAGCACACACTAAAATTCTTAAAAGGAATACAAAAAATCCTTTAGTGGAAAACGTGACTGTTGTGTGGCTTCAGGTTAAAAAGCATCTCAGAGAATCACCCTCTCTCTCTCTCTCTCTCTCTCTCTCTCTCTCTCTCTCTCTCTCTGTTTCCAGCCCAATATGGAGAAATTTCTCCTTCCCACCAGGAAAAGCAGATGGGGGATTTAAAATTTGGGCTATGAAGGGCCTGGGAAAAATAGGAGATCTTCACAATTCACAAAAGGTTCTGATGACATGTGAAGAAATTGTTGATTGATTTAAGATACCCTGCAACCACTTTTTAAAATATTTTAGACGAATAAAGTGGTGCAAAAGTATTTCTTCTTACATTCAGAAAACAAATTATAAAGGGGATGGATTTGGAAGAGCAAAAAATTGTGACTAAAAATAAATAAGAATTTAAAACACAGAAAAGTAAATGGATTACCTCCAATAAGATCCTGTTCCACTATTATGCTCACTGTAACAGACAGGAGTTTATTATTATTATTTGCAAATAAAAAAAATCATTAGAACACAACAAAACCAATCATTATGCATCCCTGAAATGTCTGCTGTAGAAAAACTAATCAATATGGGTTGTTTGGGGAGGAGTTTAATTTCCAAAATTTATAAATGCTGGGTGGACAGACGTACAGAAACATCTATGGGATGACTGGGGGCATGGAGGGAGGATCTGCAGGAAGGTATTTCTATAGAATAAAAGTGGGAAGAGGCAAGTTCTAAAGCACAATCAGGAACTACTAACACCCCCCTTAAATTACCACAATACAACTGGTTGATGTAAATCTATATAACTACAGAAAAACTAAATACTTATAATAGCGCTATTCCTGAAATTTGTGTTAGAGGTGAGACAGAAAAAGGTACTTTTCACTGTATTTGGCAATGTACAGAAATGCAAAAATTCTGGCAAGAACTGAAACAAAGTATTCAAAACGTGTGACAGGTACAAGTACCGTTAATCCCACAACTGTTCATGAAAGGTTTGAGATTAGAAAGAGTCAACGAATATTTGTAGATTTAAGCATACGGACTGCAAAAAGAGTAATCGCCCTCTCCTGAAAACATGTTATGTATGATGGAGGAACCTGAAGACATGTAAACAAAGGCCCTCTGTGGTATTCAATATTCAACAAACAAGAAATGTTTTTTCCCCCTTTCTTTCTATGCAACAAACTGAAATGGGCTGTTACTACTTGTTTGGAGCCCAAACCAAGAATTGAATCAATTTGGGTGGTGGGATGGGAGTAATGGTTCAATATGTTTGTTTTGTTTTGTACATACAGTTGTACTTTTTTGGTTATGGTGTAAAAACAATAAAAATATTGTTGGAAAAAATATGCTGTGTCTATTCAAATTAAACAAAAATAAGATCGTGTTTATTTCCCTTGACACAGCAATGGAACAAACTTTAACCTACTGACACAACAGAACATCCACAAGTTAATATTCATTTAATTTTATCAACGGGTAGCAGCGCCAATATCCACAGGAGGGCAGTATAACAATGGGTAATGGGCCAAGCTCATACTGGCATTGTGGTCTCTATTATAAAGCGTTTTAATAACAGAAGAGTGGGACAATTATGTGAGAGTACACATAATTGTCTTAAGACATCAATGAAAGATAGGAAAAAGCAGGGCTCGTCCGGGATTTGAACCCGGGACCTCTCGCACCCAAAGCGAGAATCATACCCCTAGACCAACGAGCCATGCCATTCCCACGGAGTCTATACGAATTTATACCCAAAAACTGTGAACAGCTTTCGTGCTTATCGAAAACAAGTAGGACTAATGATAGCTAACATTAAAAAAAATATATACTAATGCTAGCCAAGCTCCTCACGTAGCTTTTCTGTTAGAGCCGGTGTTAGCAAACGCATGAATTAGCTTAGAAAGACAACATGCCTCTTGTTTATATGAATATTGAGGCAAAGCTAGGAGCCAGGCATATCGGTCTTCGCATGGTAATTATCTGGCCTGACATTTATTTTAGATAGCGTCTTTTTTCGTTGTGGCCTACATGGCAAAATGAGTTTTGAACTGCGGAATAACTGTGGAAAAGTTGAAGCTCATTAATTTCCAACACAATCAAGTTATACTCACTTGCACAAGGACTTTCAAGACTGCATTTTTTCCCAATAGGAAAATTTAACATCGAACTTTAAACGTTTCGAATTAACAGTGTATCTCGCTGCTGTTGCACTGCTCTCATAAGTTATGGGGAGGCTTTAGCGCCATCTATTGGTGATCATTGTGTTCAAACGTTTGATGAATGGGAAAGCACGTTGGCGGAATCTTGAACTCTTAATGTGCTCTAACTTTAAACTGAATGCTCCCTACAATTTAATCAAATTCAGTAGATCATTTTTATGCTATATTTAATGCATAATCAGTGCAAATGATAATTCCATATGCAATATCTCAAATATATTTTCTTAGCTAGTTTATTATGGAAAATAGTTCTCTTATGTGAACTTTTCATTGGTTTGTGTAGAATAGTTTCACTCGTGCAATAATGTAACGCTCAGACAAAACTGAAATCATTGTCTGTGGTCCACAGAAAGAAAGAGAAAGTGCAGTTATCTTGAGACTATCTCTCTAAACGTTAATAATCAGATTAGAAAGCTAAGGTTAGCATTGGACTCGGACCACGGGGAAGGGTTGGTGCCTAGAGTCAGGACTAAACACGATGACACTGCAATTGAGTTTTATGGTCCTGAAATCTGGAACAGTCTTCCAGAAAATGTGAGACAGGCCTCAGCTCTGACAGTGTTCAAATCCCGCTTGAAAACAATTCTGTCAAGCTTTGCATATGAAAAATGAAAGTATTTTTCTACACTCATCGCTTCTAATCAAATTAATTGTTTATTTTAACGTTTTACAGAATTGTTACATTTTATTTTGTTATCATGCCTTCTTGTGAATTTATGTAGCTGTAAATCACTGAATTGCCTTGTGTATGAATTGTGCTCTATAAATGAATGGAATAATATCCTACTCAATTTTCACTTGACTGATCACTCTCATTTGTTCAGCTAGTTATTTTAGACACTTTCTGCACTTGACTTGACCCAGAATCTTTGTATTTTGGATTTCCACTTTGTATTATTTAATTAGATGCTCGCTTTGTGATTTGTATTTTATTCATGACATTTCCTGATAGAACTTTGTATTATTTCTACCTTCACCAGTTTTGTTCTCTGGCATAACAATGTCCCCAATAAAGTGGATCTTACTTTGTTTTGATTTGCTAAGGTATATGACCATGCTTTTGTTACACCTCTATGCTTTCTTAAAACCTCCAAGACCCAGCAACAGTCTAGGTTATTATTATAGTAATGGCCTATAACATAGAACTGATACAGTAAAAACTGTGATTTTCATAGTTAAATGTAATACCGTTGTGCTGTCATGTGTTGAGTAGATGTGGCCTTGCAGCTCTCCCTCTCTCCCAGTGCATTGTGGTCTGTGTGCTCGAGGAAGCTGCTGCACCGGAATTTGAAGAATTTGAGGTGTCTGCCAAGTCTGTCGTGTCCATCCATCTATAACCTTATTTGCATTACATTTTCCACGGACATACTGTAAGGTAAAGCTTCTTGTTTAACTCTGTGTCTTCAGTAAGTTGTCTTCTTCATCCGTAAGCTCAGTCACGGCGCTAACATTAGCTCTAGAAGTTAACATCCTGCAGGAGAAGCTACTCGGCTAGTTAGTTGTTAATGCTATGCTAAGCTTGTCTTTTACCAGTTTCTGGGCAGCTAGTCGAGCTGTTAGCAATGATTAACAGCCTAAAATATGCTTGTTTTGATGTTTTTAAAAGGCTAAGGAATGTAAAGGAACAGAGTTTATTTTAAATCGAAGATTTCAGCATCAGCGTCACACCCACCGTGCTGTTACCGTTATACAAATAGCCGAGGCTAATTAACGGCTAATTTTTATACAACCAACTTACTAAACAGGGGTGGGACTTGGCTGGTTAGCTTTCACAAGTAACCATTACATGATTATATTTATTATTTTCAAAAAAATGTTTTGATTGTTCTTACAGTTGCATTCAAGCTCTATTTTGACGTGGATGCATTGAGGGACATTCATTCCCACAGTCTGAGCGGTTTGGGCGTGTTTATTCGAAGTTTTACAAAGTTAGCGCTTATATTGTTAGTGTTTATTGGACTATTTGGCAGATATTAGCCCGTTAGCAAATAGAATACATTCACCAGCAGAAATTTTCGATTTCATGATTGCAAGTCACTACAACACGTGTAGAAATTCACAGTGCTTTATGTTTGTAAGCATCCAATATTATCTTTTTGATTTATATGTGTTCATTGTAGATGTAACTTTCCTAACGACAGTCCTTTACTGAGTTTGTGATCGTACAGTGTGCTAAAGAGGTTCTTGAAGATTATTTCGAAAAGGATGTTTTCCTTGTGAAATTTTAAAGGTTGTTTTGTAAAATTGGAGATTGAGGAAAAAGGTAAAAAAAAAGATTGGATCGGACCAGATTGTTTATTCCAAGATAGTGTATAGATGATTTTTAACATGTCCCAGGGGAAATGGATAAGAAAACATTAAATCAAATCAAGTCAAACTTGAGTTTCATTAGGTCATGCAAATGAAATGGGCTCAAATAAAAGTAACAGTAAA
Organism: Labroides dimidiatus; assembly: GCA_030710495.1. NCBI lineage: Eukaryota > Metazoa > Chordata > Actinopteri > Labriformes > Labridae > Labroides > Labroides dimidiatus. The sequence goes on along the minus strand of CM061152.1, from coordinate 13,131,989 downwards.
AAGAAGAATCATTTTAAACAAACCCACACACACTTTATAAGCACACCCCCCCACCACACACACAAACATATCACTGAGATGTTTATCAGCAGAACTGTAAAAACTTTGCATTAAATGTCCACTGCAGTAGCCTGTCATTAGTAGTGTCAAAATTTACTTTCACTTGTGTTGAACAATAGAAAATAGTGTTGGCTTAGATTTTACAACTCAACAATCCAGGTGAGAAACATCCCACACTAGGTGAACAGCACATCGTGTTGTTTAATCTCTATTATCCTAAGACTGATGCAGCTGTAGAGCAGCTTTCAGAGCAGGAAAAGATTTTTTTTGTGGTGAGACATGACTCTTACAAATGAACTAAGCACTTCCTGTCTCTCACACTTTCAGGCCTGTCAGTATGAGCTGACATGAAGTACTCTCCATTTTAGATAAAGTCTTTGAAGATCTGAATTGTAGCCAAAATCTGAGTTTCTCATTGTTTGATACCGTCTGTTTTTCTTTCAGGGTTAACAAGAAGAAAAAAATGTCTCAGGCAGACAAAATGAAGGTGAGACACTTATGAACCAGTACAGTGTATAGTATTATCAGATTTTCACTTGGATCTGTACTGAATTGCTTAGTTTGGTAAAACAAAGAGTGTGCACTCTTGACAAGTTGTTCTTTGCTGCTTCCTTCACATTACTTCCTGCATTCTGATGTGGTTTCCAACACACATTCTACTGGGTCACTTGGACAAATTCTCAGCAGGCTTCTCACCACTCTCATGACTCATGACGGTGATATGGCTTCATACAGACAAACAGGCTCAGAGGCAGAGCAAGAACGTACCACTTTCAGGGCTTATCAGTTCTGAACTTTTTTTTAGGATGGACAGGAAAGGAGGGTTTAATACTGTGGCAGGCCAAAATGAGCTAACTTAATCATAACTCGAATTCACGGTGGCTGATTTGAAGTCGCTTCTGTCCAGTAGTGCTACAGGGGAGGATAAAAGCTGCTACTTTGCCTGTCTCAGCTTGGTGTGGCTTTCTGTGTAGGACAGGGCCATAAACACTGGAATGATGGGTTGAAGGTCTTTTGTAAATAGACTGCAGAGAAATGGCTGCCAGCCTCCTAAATAACCTGCCTGTCTGTGAATGGATGTCATCTTTGTGTTAACAGTTCCAGCTCTTAAAGTGTGTTTTACTGTCACTTTATTTAAGATAAAGATTCAAAACGACAATGCTACGTTCTTTCAATTTAAGTCTAAAGTCTCTGTTTTGTTTTTCTTTTACAGCAGGGACAGTTCAACAATCCTGAGACTCCAGGATATGTTGGATTTGCTAATCTGCCAAATCAAGTTCATCGCAAGTCAGTAAAGAAAGGATTTGAGTTCACATTGATGGTTGTAGGTGAGTACATGGATTGAAACTCACATCTTTTCTCACCCTGTCCATGTCTTCCTGTTTTTTTTTTGTGATGCTAATTTTCCTGTTCTAGAAATGAATCTGGATTTCAGTGATGTGTTTTGGGTATTCAGCTCAAAATAATCGTTGCCATTATCAAACAGTCTAAATTTGTCTCTGTCTTCTGCTTTCTTTGAGTAACCACTTGTTACACAACAGATCCAGATCTTTTTTACATCTGTAGTTACTTTTCTTGATACATCAGTAATCTGCTTCTTCTTTCTTTCAGCAATAGGTGTATTGTAGTGAGCATGATGTTGGTAGAAAATGTCAGATGTCCCAGTAGTAAAGTAGCTCAGCTGGCAGCAGCAGCAGCGTGAATTTTTGATGTGAACACTGTGACTGTGTAAACCTCCCTGCTTGTCTGTGAGGGGGAAGGGCAGAAGCTGCTCTGAATGCTGCTGCTGCTGCTCATCCTTTTTCCTTTAAAATAAACCAGAGAGGAATGCAGCCAAGCAGGTCTCCAGGGTCTGATTCACACTGCTGTTGAGGGCCCGCTTTAAGAATGCTAGCTGTGTGTTAATGTTTAACTCACTAAATGTTAAATGTTGTTTGTTTGTATAAAATATATGCATTAACTTGGATTCTTAATTCATGGATTTTTTTAAAGTTCCCAGATTGGATTCACAAGTTAAACATATCACACTGTTATATGGTGTGTATAGCTGCTGTTGCATCTTTTGGTTTCCTGCACAGACATTCAGCATACTTCTAGACTAAAAAAAAGCTCAGGATATCTTCAGAAACCAGTGGAAAGAGGATATTTAGGGTGGAACAAAGCTTTTCCAAACTTTATCCTTTAAACTGTCGGTATTTATTTTGTGTGCATGCCACCTAACACTTACTGAGGGTATAAAGAAAAAAATTAAATAGATTTCTTTCACCATGTAGAAGTAACCATCCCGTCATATAAATAAGAAAAATAACATGAGGCTGTTTAGTCTGTTAAATAAAAGAACAGGGTATACATCTGGTCTATAACAGAGGTGTGACCCTCATCTGGTTCAGAGCAAAGAGTCCTTTTTTCTGCACTCTGCTCTCCTCCTCCTGCGCTCTGCACTTCTCCCTCTCCAAGCGAGTTCTCAGGATCCATCACAGCCCAGATCATTTCTTGTCTCAGTGCATGCTTTGCAAATCACTATCTGCCGGTCTTTCTAAGATATATTGAAATACGTCCACATAGACATGTTGGCCCTTATCCAGATAAGAGGGTGCCGGCTGCAGTTTTTGCTGAAAATTTTCGTTGGCCAAATTTTGGTGCATGTCATGTTTATTGAAACTGTACTCTGTTTTTAACGCCATGACTGTGATTTGTTGTATTGTTTTGTTTTACAGATCCTAATATTTGTATCCCACAGCCATCTGTACAGTGTCATACTATTGAAACACTGATCCTGATTTAAACACTTAAAGTATTTTTTTCCTCTTTTGTCAAAGGTGAATCTGGACTCGGAAAATCCACCTTGATCAACAGCCTCTTCCTCACTGACCTTTACCCTGAGAGGGTCATCCCTGGAGCAGCAGGTGAGATTAAGCAACATTTAATAAACTTTCTTTGAAGCCGTGCCAGCGTCTTCTCCTGAGCATAATCTAAAACCTTTCCTTTGTATCTTTTTTAATAGAAAAGATAGAAAGAACGGTTCAGATCGAGGCATCAACGGTAGAAATTGAGGAGCGAGGAGTAAAGCTACGTCTCACTGTGGTAGACACACCCGGATACGGAGACGCCATCAACAGCCAAGACTGGTATGAATACTTAAAGAACGTATGACAAGATGAGGTATTTTAGATTGAGATTACAGCGTTCGCCCTGTGATCTTAAACTGTGATGAGCATGAAGTCTTACAATGTTTAGTTTAAATGATGCTAATCTTAAGAGCAGTGGAGTGAAACTGTCTTGAGCCTTTGTTATAAGTATTGAGTAGGTGCCGTCAGTTAGCTTCCTGGGGCCAAATATGACCCTTTGATGGCTTAAATTTCAGGTTTTGCACCTGGTTTGTTCATATTTCAACAAAAACTGTTAACCTTAAAGGAATATTTAAAATTCTTCCTATATGAGAAGTTATGTTTTGGTTTGTGAACTGATGCTTTAGCTACATACATACATAGTAAAGACTGTTGCAATCCGACAGCTTTTATTAAATCTGGAAAAATACTCCATCAAGAGAAACAATGTTAAACAAAATGCATACTCTCTTTGGTGTTATTTGTTTATTTGAACAACCTGCTGACATTTTGCGTTTACTGGGCTTTATGTTGTTAGATTATTGTAGGAATGTCGCTGAATCATTCAGCTACTGTTCCAGAAACAACAGCTTTCTTGTTAGATGAAAAACAATACCTTGTTCACATGGTTTAAAATGTTTATCTCATTCAGTTTCAGCACCATCATCAGCTACATCGACGACCAGTTTGAGCGCTACCTTCACGATGAGAGTGGCCTAAACCGTAGACACATAGTGGACAATAGAGTTCACTGCTGCTTCTATTTTATCTCCCCGCTCGGCCACGGGTGAGTCCACATCACAAACAAAGCTTTGAGTGAGCTGAGCTTCATTTCTTCTGACTCTCTTGTCTCCCTTTCCGCCCTCCTTGTGTCTGTCTGTTTCCTGTTTGAGCAGGCTGAAACCCCTGGATGTTCAGTTCATGAAGGCCATTCACAATAAGGTCAATGTGGTTCCTGTCATTGCCAAGGCAGACACGCTCACTCTCAAAGAGAGGGAGAGGCTCAAGCGCAGGGTGAGGACAACATTGTCCATTGTTCTGTGTATTTTTCCAGTTCCTGAAATAAACTGTTGCTATCATGTGCTGCAAGTCGTGTGATGTAATGTGAAACATGGCTTCACATTTACAGTGTCTAATAGAAATGAAGAGTGATGCTGTTTGGTCAAAACACAGTGGATACACAGTGTAAAGAAAGAAGAGTATTAAAGATGTTAAACATCTTGTGTTTTACTCTTCAGATTCTGGATGAGATCGATGAACATGGCATTAAGATTTACCACCTTCCTGATGCTGAGTCAGATGAAGACGAGGACTTCAAAGAGCAAACCAGGATCCTGAAGGTAAACTCTCGGCTTACTGAAAGTTTTTCATCTTTTTCGTTTTGTGTCCTGTGAAAAAATTGAACAGAAAACTTTTCATTTCTCTCCGCATTTTTTTTTTGTAGTTATAAATTTGTCATTTCGCCTGAAATTAACTCACATGAATGCTTCCTCTTCTCCAGGCCAGCATCCCATTTGCAGTGGTGGGATCCAACCAGCAGATTGAGGCCAAGGGGAAGAAAGTGAGGGGCCGCCTGTATCCCTGGGGGGTCGTGGAGGTGGAGAATCCTGAGCACAATGATTTCCTTAAGCTGCGGATCATGCTGATGTGAGTGACAGAGGAAGATAAAACCCACTGCTGTCCCATGAGTTTAGAATTGTAATGAAATGAATAAGTTTGTGACTCTGGGGCTGTTTATTCGGTCTGCTTACCTACAATTACTGAGCAAAGAAACCACAGCCAGCTTGTTAGTTTGCCAGGATGCCTTCAAACACAATTCAAGCACTTCTAGCCTTGCCATCGACTTCTTTGTTAAGGTGTAGCTAATTAGAAAAAGATTTGATTACACTCACTAAGGTTACTTTTTCCTCTGGCCTACAGACTCCTCTTAATGTCTTTTTTTTTCAAGCAATAAATAACCAGAAATTGAGTTAAAGAAAAGTGATTTCTGTCAAGGTTTTAAAGCAGCAGGACACATTTTTAATTCAGGCTCGACTTTTCCTCATCCCATCACAGAACCCACATGCAGGACCTGCAGGAAGTGACTCAGGACCTTCACTACGAGAACTTCCGCTCAGACCGCCTCAAGCGGGGTGGCAGGTTGTCTTCCCATGGTTACGTTCTGCCTCTGTCTCCTGCGTACGTCAGCTTGCTTCTCTGCACCTCCCCCACTTCAAACAGCCAACCTGTGATTAGATCAGTTACATGCAGTATATAAACAAGATTTAACACAAACACTGCACATTTTCAGGCTCGACACGCGCAGCACATGTTTCATTGATAAAACATGCAGAGAAGTGCATACAGAAGATCATTCTGGAGATTCATTTTGTAGTACGGTAGATCTAACTCCTCATTTTGCATGTTTAACAGTGCAGCAGGGCAGGGTCATAGACCTGCTCTGTGGGCCTCAGGCTTGAAACCAGAGTACTGTACATCATTTAACATAGTGTGGATATTTCATCATTTAACCCTCAAAGTAGAACAGAAACATCCTTTAAGGCTTTCCTCAAAAGCCAGCCCAGGACAAGGGAGTGGTTAAACTTTCTTCTTGGCTCGCCATCTGATCAGGGATGGCTGTCCCGTCTTGATTTGTCCAATCCCAGGAGGTACTGTTTTTTTATTTCAATTTGGGGGAGGTACCGCTGTTCCCCTGACTCTCACGCTCACTGCTGCTCTCTTGAATCTGCTCTCATCTCTTAGTAGTTAAGTGTTGTAGACTCTCACTTTTCTGTCACCACTAACTTACTGACCACACCTTCTCTTTCTCTATGTGGCTTTATTTCTCGTGTGCCTCTAATGATGGTACAACGTGCTCTCTCAAGCATGTACGCACAAACACAAACTCCTCAGCCTAACCAGTCACCATGCTTTATAAATGATCACACAAAGCAATTCCACACGTAAAATAACCTCAATGTGTGTTTTGAAACATCAGCAGTAAATTCTGTAACACCAAAGGTAACTGTGGGTATGTCATTAAAGCAGAAAGGGACCAGAGCCGGAGGAAATGGACAAGGACATGATCCTGCAGGAGAAGGAGGCTGAGGTAAGATATTACATTCCTGTTAGAGTATCATCACTTTTAACAGATCATCTTCACAGTTGTTTTTTTGTTGAGAGTTAGAAAACAGTTTTAAAAGTACAGTAATTTTAGACATGAAGACTGAGGGGCTGTTTACACAACAACGGTATTAGAACGAAACGAAAAAGTTTTGTTGCGTTTTGAGACAGAGTGGAACGTTTTCAGGTAAATTCAGCAAAGAATTTAAAGTGCTTCGCCCTTTGTCTTTATGCTAACGTAGGCTAATCACTTTGAGCTGCATATGTAGCTTACAAGCGGAAGGCCCTGTTTACACGACAACGGTACTAGAATAAAATGCAAAAGTTTTGTTGCATTTTGGCCTCTCGTTTGTACGGAAACACTGTTTTTGCCGACCTAAAACTCAACTTTTTTTAAAAAGTTGCACATTCCACTTTGTGGAATTCTTCATAAGGAAGCTCTAAAAGCAGGACACCAAAAATGTAAATTAGTCCTTTAAAGTTTGTACACACAGAAATGTTGCAACAATTGCAATTTGTGATGCTAGAATTTAACATGGGGCCTGGTTGTTTCAAGTTAAAAATATTCAGACCTGTGTCTTCTATCAGTTTATCCTTCAGGCAAATTTTGCCCTTTGCATCAGCTGTTTGTTCATTTTCAGATAAAAAAATAATATAACTTTTGAAACACCCACAAGCTTGTCAGTCCCACTTTGCCAGCACCAATTTCAAGACTCGTGCTAACGCTACAACACAGTTCCTAGTGGCACTAAGGCAGAGTGAGCTACCAGTGCAAAAAAAAAGGAAGATGCTGTTATTGGATGTAGACCCTCGGTGATACAACCGTACACATTTATTAGAAATAGATTTATCCAGAGTAAATAGGAAACAAAACTATACAACAAACAAAATGTCTTTAAGTTGAAATCCTCCTATCCTTGAAAGTACAGTTGTTGGTTCCCTGTTACACATGGATGCTCTTTGTTGTACAGTTAAGACGAATGCAGGAGATGATTGCCAAGATGCAGGCCCAGATGCAGAAGCAGGGAGACGGAGAGGGAGACGGCCCACATCAGTGAAAACTTCATGGTAGGATGATCCAGGACCACTGTAGTCCAGACACGCTGCGATCTATTTCCCAACCCATGGAACAGCTAATCTCCTGTGCTGTGACTTAAATAGCACTGCGTTATCTCCTGATACTGCTCTTTTGTGATTCTAAGCTTGACTTTAAGTTTCAAAAATGAGATGTGTACCTTCTCTTTGTTTTCCTCTGCAGGTATTTGGGCCACTGCCAGAGTTTGACTCTTGTGGGATGACTGATTGCAGAGACGCTGTAAAGGCCTTCTGGTTATTGACTCGTACTGCTTGCCACTATTTTTTTTTTAATTTCAATCCCTTGTTGGATCAGGATTCATTCTTTTTTTAATACATTAAAGTATATTCAAACAGTGTTATCTTTATATATTCACACGGTTCTTTCAGTTTTTTTTATTTTGAGTCATATTTTTGAACCTTTGCCAGTTATCAAGATGAAGTCACAATATGTATTTACATAAACCACAAACTCGTAGGGATTTCTAGTTATTTTCTTCTTTAGTGTTTCCTTATTGTTTATTTTGATGAGAAAACCAAAGTTTTGCTGCTTTGTGAAGTGCTTTTTAAATTTAAAACATCTCTGAAAGCAGGTAGTAACTTACATTGGGAGAGCCAGCTATGGTGAAAACTAGTAGCGGAAATAAAAGACATGAGTTCAATATTTGTTTCATGTTTTCCAGATTTGATCAGTGTTCATCGTATTAACCTTCTCTGCATGTAAAACTATCGAATCATTTTCTCCTTCTGCCCAAACCTTTTCTCTCATTAGTGCATCAGTGCACAGTGATCGGTGTCTTTGTGTACAATGGAATTCAAGTGTTGTGAAGCTCCGTTTGAGATTAATATGGATTAAAACTGTGACCCTTGACCTTCTACAGTCTTCCTGTGGACCTGTCAAATGAAGGACAGACAGATGAGGCGTCATGCCTCTATTTGGTGCTTTCAGTCATCATGATGTATTTCCTCCTAAAATGAAGTCACGTGCCAGGGAGCATTTCCTGTTTTCTACATTACTTGATGCAGTGAGTAGCTTAAAACTGCTGAGTACTTTGTACTTTCTCTGACTGCGGAAATTACAGGTGACCCGATGAAGTCAGTGTAGCCAATGTTCCCCTCACCAGCCAAGGTGTGAGTTCTCGACATTCCTCTTTGTGCTGTTTATATCCAACCTTAAAAAAAGAACCAAATATTGTTTTTGATGCATATATTGTAATAAAAGTTTTATTAAGCTTCCTTCATTTCTTGTGATCTTTCTTATTTCATCCACCTTACAATGACCCAATATTAACCAAACTATGAAAACGTTCCTTTTATGATTTTTTCCCCCCTCATTTTAAGAAAATATTTTAAGATTTAATGACGTACGAAATCATGATATACTTTTCTTTATATAACGATATACTATTCGTCTTTTTATAACGTGTTTGTTTTACAACTCCACTTACAAGGTGGATTTCTGTGTTGTATGGTGAGCCGTTGAAGGTGCTGAAGGATGATTTTGAACAGACTATAGTATCTGGAGGACCGCAGAAGGAAGGTCGTAAGGATGTTGTTGCAGTTGTCCAGTCTGGAGGTTATACGTATACGGACAAAATTTTTCGTCCAACAGGAATTAAACATAAGGGACATGTTTAACTTACAAAAATTCACTGCATGAGTTTTTTTTTTACGTGTAAATCCTCAGTTTGTTGACTTGAATGTTGGCTTTTGGTGCTCGAAACTGTCAAAATACTCAGATACCCTCCTGTGATAAAATTGTTGTCACTTGTACATGTGTGCATTTGTTTCATGCATGTTTTTGTCAGTGAGCAGTCTTTTTTATAGAGTACAGCATTATTTATTTGTCTTTAACAAAAATATAAAAGCATTTTTTCTGTTTTATCCATCACTGCAGTTATAAGATGAATGACTGTTTAAGATTGTGGTATACTTTAATCTCGTAACGGCAAAATAAACTGAAGTTTTATCCATTGATGATCTAATTGTTGAACATGTCGTCCCCAATCTGGAAATTGAGCATGAGGCAAACAAAGAAGATGCACCAAACATGACACAAACACACGCTGTCCTTTTACACTAACAGTGTCATTACAAACACCAAACAAGAGGCTCACAACAACAGGACATTTTCCCATAGACTTTATTATAGTTTTTTCATCTCAGTCTAACAGGTATACACAACGCTCTACATGTCATGGCTTTTTTTTGTCTTAAATACTCCGCTCTTAAAGACAAACTGTAAAAATATTTAATTATAACTAATTAAAAGATCTCTCAGGGGCAGAACTAGGAAGGGTGCAAAGATACAAGGCGTTGTGGGGTCTTCTGTGGTCCTTATCTGAACTGTGGGTGAGTCTGAGAAACAGTAAAATGAGGGTGAGGGATTCAGTCACATCCAGCTGGGTTTTCACCGTGAGGACTGGGTGGTGTTACCATTCAAAGAAAACCTAAAACAGGAAAATAAATAAATGAATTTAAAAACATGAATCATCTTTGTAGAACGGAAACACATCCAGGGTTAAAAGATGCCACAGATTGGCGTCTCACCTGCACACTCTCTCCATCATGTGTGTGACAAGGCGGTCAGAGATCCCTGGACAGGACTCCTCTGCCAGGTTAAAGGCGTTTTCCAACTCCTCGATGGCCCCGACGCCTGCGCCGCTTGCCCGCCGCTTTTCTTTCAACTGGATACACAGAAAGGTGGGAAAAATACTGTTTTATTCCCACAAACTATCTTCCAAGGGGTGACAGGTTTAAAGTTGTAGGTATTGTTTCTTAACCTTTTAAAGGAACCTATCCACAGCTCAACAAGTGACACTGAATTAACACATGAATTAAATTATATTTAGGTACCAAAAACTTTTCAGATAAATGTGTTCATGACAGAAAGCAAGCAGGAGTTCACTGCATTTGTTGTTGTTTGTGTAAATATTTAAAGGCAGTGTTGGTAATCAGATTTAGATACACTTTTTGTTATACTGGTTAAAATGATCTTTATGTCCTGATGTCAATCAAAGCATGATGTGTTCTTAAAATAGAGGGAAAAATATCCGCTGTCTACAGCAGGAGTAAACCTGAGAAAACACCTGCCAATCCTAGCTATTGGCAGCCAATTTTTTAAACCAATCAAATCCCGTCCTGCCGTTCTGCTCACCTCCTGCGCGTACATTCAGCTGGCGTGCTCTAGCCCTGATTCAGTGTGCATAACCAAGAGGGATCCAAGTACGCTGGAGAATGGCAGAAAAACTACCTATACCCTGATAACTGGTAATGTAGTGCAAACAAAAACGATGTGCTGAGGACCGGTGGTTTTCAATCAGTCATGATCATATGGTCATGAATCAGCGACACTCCTGCATCTGAGCAAGGGCGTCGTTTTGGCGGAGCTCCGAGTGTGGGAGGGCGGGGGCTAAACAGAGTCCTGAGGAGATGCTACATTCAAATTCATGCTACTTTTCCGTGACTACTAACTGTGCCTTTAATGCCATTCCTATATGCTCCTAAATTTTAGTTGGGTCACCCCAATGAAAAAAAAAATTCTGGAAATGATTCTGACTGAGTTTTCTTGTCTGACCAATTTTATTTATTTATTCGCTTATTTATTTTGAGGGGAAAAAAGGTCTATACGGCCTAATTTTAGCTTCTGTTATGGTTTTATTTTCTGTTTTTCTTAGTGTGTGAGGTGATAACGTGTCAAGGTTTTGAGCTTTTTGATGCTTCAATGAAAGTTGAATAGAGGGGCTGATTTTAAATCCCTGGTTGTCCTGGTGTCCAGGGTACAGATCACCTGCGAGTGGTTGATTCTTTACAACTTCATTCACTTAATTTTGTACTAATCGAAACAGAATATTCAAATACCAGGTTAAAGCATGAACATGCTGCATGTATCTACATGTTTTCTGACACTACTCCAGGTAAGCACACCCAGGTATCTAAAAACCAGGATTGTGGCTTATAAGGGCTTATGTACAACACATAACCAGGATACTTTTTTTAGACTGGATTACCTGCTCTAGATTAAGACCAGCGACTAGTTCCATTTCAACTGTTCTGAAAACTGTCACACGCTGTGAAACATTTGTTAGAAATGAGCCACGTTTTTATTTGATAGCAAACCTTGAACAATGATGAGTTTTTTTTGTGATGTTATCTGCTTTAGGGAAGCCGGTGCACATAGTTTTCATGTTTGCTTTTTATCTAGAATATTTACAAAGATTACAGATTGTTTCATTTGTATTACAAATAATCCAGTTCAGCATACCTCTCTGAAGATGGGTGTTACCAAAGCAGACAGGCATTGTGACTTGGGTTGTCTTTTCACGGAATCTCCTGACTGGAGAGAAAGAAAAGAAAAGAAAAGTTCATCTGATGATTCCTGAAACATTTTCCTCCAACTGTATAGTGTCGCTGCTTGAGTCTTACTTCTGAATCTGTGTATGTGTAGCCCTTCTGTAGCTTGTTCAGAGAGGTAGGTCTGACTGTGGGGAAGGTCCACATGGGACACGTGTCCACATCACCGTCAGCATCCCTGAAGCCATGATGGAAAGAAAAATATGAAAGGAGAGAGAAAAGTCAAGACTTTCTTTAATATGATCAGCCAACAATCTAATTCAATAACAACCAGAACAAAAGTATTAACTACAGACAGTTTTTTTTAAATTCATGGCTATAAATGTGTGAGTAAATAAAGCTGTAACTTTCAAGAGTGAGAGAAGAAGCCAAAAATGCCACAAGCTGCAGCTCTTCAAGCAGCCACTTGGTGTTGTTTTTAAAAAGGCCCCAAATTTAAGGCTGATGTGAACATGCTTTAGACCCAACCTTGAACATACTATATGGAACTTCATGTTATTTTTCATTAAGTTAAAGAAGGGATATTGCACTTTATTTTTAGGTTTTATACTGTCCCTATGGGTAGCCCCGAAGTAGCTTAACATGATTTACTGTGGGTAAAAAACCCACGTCTTTCTCACAGTGATGTTTTAGAAAACTCTTATTTCAGCCTCTGTCAGAACACTTCATTTAAGCTGCTGTTTCTTTAAGACTCCCCACTTCACAAACCCCTTCCCTCTGATTGGCCAGCCCTCTAGGGACCTGTTAGGCACAGAGCTATGGACAGACCTTGGTGTTTGAGGCCAGCCCGTCCAACTTGATGTATATACCTTTAATGGCGGAAGCCACATATGTTTGTCTCTTTAAGACCAGATGCAACATGTAGGTCATTTTAGGTGTCATTCATCTTAACTGTCACAGAGACGTAAGTCATAAAAAGAAATACAATTAACACAAACTTTCCACTTTCTCCACTTCCTCCATGTGTATTTCAGCAAATCACAGCGCATCTTATTAGTTACATGTCTTGAAAATGATGACACCGTCTGAAATGACCCACACGTTGCTTTCGGCCTTAAAGGTATATATGCGTAAATGTTGCATCTGGTCTAAATTAGTTACATGATGACTTCATCATTTCAGCAAATCTCATGAAGATTTTGTGAAGATCTTGTGCTGGACCGTTTTGATATGTTTACATAGATTTCTATAACATGAATATGAAGCTGATTGAAAATCTGTACAGGTTTAGTCTGCACATCCAGCATTATTGCTGGATCCTGTGGCCGACATGTATATGTCATTTTTCTGACAAAAAAGAGCAATCCTGCATTATTTTAACTGTGAAATGTTTCACTCACTGCAAATAGTTGCTGTCTCTCCAGCAAATAAATCAGCTGTTATCATCTCAGCTCAGGCCCATGAAGTGTAACCCCTGATGATGGTTATAACCATTATGAAACTCTAAACAGAGCAGTTTGTTTTTGTGTCATAAGGAGGCTTCAAAGTTAATTTTAGACTGTTTTACATCCAGTTGAAAGCTCCTCACTGGAGCTTTAATAAGACAACAGACCTGTTGATCTGATTTACATGTGAATGTTCTGAGAAATGTAAACCCAGGTCCCTAATAAACACCACACAAAGGTTCTGATCCCCTTTTCTTCACTGGAGCCTCAAGCATCTTAAACATTTATCTGTAATGTTGCTTCTTTGGGAAATACAGAACCGGAGGGTGTGTGTGTGTGTGTGTGTGTGTGTGTGTGTATGTGTGTGTGTGTGTTTGTGTGTGTGTGTGTGTGTGTGCTCTTCAGGCTCACATATCTGAGTCATCAGAGCTGGATTCCTCCCCGTGTCCCTCAGACTTCCAGCGGCGGTAGCGGTCGATCAGCTCAGTCAGATAAGCCGTCTTCTTGGTATAACGTGTAATGAACTTGTGTTTCAGGAGCTCTTTGGCTGTTGGCCTCTGTGCAGAAATATTACAAAAACAGAAGCAGCCAAAATGTTCAGCGATGGTCTCAAAACAAAGACTCACACAGCTGGGATCAGTTGTCTAGATATAACAAAACTCCACTGTCTCAATTCTTAGATTTTAGAAGATTATGATTTGGTTTGGGTTTAAAATTCCTATTAAGGACATGGCATTATAATCTGCTCACAATGACCAAAGTCTAACACTGTTAACTTCAGTCCCAATCTGGAATTACTCTCCAATTTTCTGACCCTAATGACACACTTTAAGCAGCATGTCTGAACTCTTTTAGCTCCATTACAATGTCTGCACGTGAATCAATTACTCACAAAACGAGGGTCTTTATTTAGACAAGCCTCCACAAATTCTTTGAATGGTTTGCTGTACGGTCCCTCCAGTGTGGGTGGAGTGTTTTTCGGAATAAGAAAAAGGACCCTCATGGGATGGAGGTCAGAGTTTGGGGGTTCCCCTTTAGCCAACTCAATGGCTGTGATTCCCAGAGACCAGATATCAGCCTGAAGGGGGGAGACACAAGTTTTCATGATTTACAAACATCAAAAGGTGTGCAAAATTTAGTTTAATGAAACTCTGTGACATCTATGAGCAGCTGTTTCTCTCAGACACACCTTGAAGTCATAGGCGGACTGTTTGATAACCTCTGGAGCCATCCAGAAAGGTGTGCCAACAAATGTGTTCCTCTTAATCTGAGTATCTGTGAGCTGTCCTGCCACCCCAAAATCTGCCAACTTCACGTCACCCTGCTCCGACAAGAGCACATTGGCAGCTGGAGGGAGAAACAGAGAAAGACAGAAAAAGACAAAAGAATTAAAGCAGACTGATGTGGCCTCATTTACAGTTGAAATTTCCATGAGAAGTGTTGGTGAGCTGATGTGTGAACAGGTAACAGTCCACCGAATTGTGTTGGAGGCAGTTCACTAGCATTAACATTCACTAGCACAGCATGCCACTGGTGTCGTTTTAGAAAAAACAAACTTCATGTTCTTACATGAAAGGATGCAACGATACATTTTTTAAGCCCAAATATCGATACTAATCTGATCCAAACCCAGTGTTGATTCAACTTTTCCTCAGTATGAATATGGGTATGAGACGGACCATTATATTTTGGCAACTTCAGGCTTTTTGGTTGAATTATTATTTCATGGGATTGTAAATGTGTAAATGTGTGGGGAGTTTACACACAAGAATTACAATTTAATTCTCAACCTCAGCAGTGGATAAGTGAGAAACTAAACTTACAGGTTGGCATCAGCTGTTGGTGAAAAAAGCATGAAATACCTCCAAACTTCTCTGCTGCTTCTTCCTAAAAATTTAGCTCTGATGAGCAAAAAAGCACAAACCTACAGCCGCTAATGAGGTAGTGAACGCACATGAATGTTGTAAACTCAGACGATCATTGAACTGAGTTAAACAGATCTGTTGTATGGATTGAGTTCTGTGTCACTATTTGTTGATCATACTTTCTGAGTCTGTATCAGACCGTTACCCAATACCAGGATCAGATCGATGCATCCCTACTTTCAGTGCCTGACAAATTTATTACAACACCACCCAATGTTTATGAAACCTAGTCTAATAAATGTGTTAAACACTGTATATGTTTGCCAGTATGTTCCTCCCAATGTGTCCACCAATACAGTGAATATGATGGTTAACATGTAACAGTGGAGCGAGAGAGACTCAGCCTTGTTGTGCATACGTGTATGAAATTCTCCAACTTTTTCGTTTCAGTGTCTTTTCAACTTTTCTTCTGTTTTTGTTGATTTGTCACTCATTAACATTTGTTTCATTCTGAAAAGCAAAGTAGTAAAAGCATGTCATCAGATCTACACCCCCAATTCCAATGAAGTTGGGACATTGTGTAAAAAGTAAATAAAAACAGAATATAATGATTTCAAAACCTTGATAAACCTATATTCAATGCAATACACTACAAAGACAAGATATTTATTGGTCAAACTGATAAACTTTCTTGTTTTTTGCAAACATTCACTCATTTCGAATTTGATGCCTGCAACACATTCCAAAAAAGTTGGGACAGGGTCAACAAAAGACTGGGAAAGTTGAGGAATGCTCAAAAAACACCTGTTTGGAACATTCCACAGGTGAACAGGTTAATTAAAAACAGGTGAGTGTCATGATTGGGTGTGAAAGGAGGAGTCCCGGAAGGCCCAGTCCTTTACAAGCAAGGATAGGGTGAGGTTCACCACTTTGTGAACAACTGTGTGAGCAAATAGTCCATCAGTTTAAGAACAATGTTTCTCAACATACAAAGCAAAGAATTTATGGATCGCTGCACGTAAGCAGCAAGGCTGAAAACCAACTTTGAATGCCCGTGACCTCTGACCCTTCAGGCAGCACTGCTTTAAAAACCAACATCATTGTGTAAAGGATATTACCACGTGGGCTCAGGAACACTTCAGAAAACCATTGTCAGTTAACACAGTTCATCACTACATCTACAAGTGCAAGTTCAAACTCTACCATGCAAAGACAAAGACATATATCAACAACACCCAGAAACACCGCCGGCTTCTCTGGGCCCGAGCTTATCTGAGATGGACTGACGGAAAGTGGAAAAGTGAGCCATGGTCTGACGAGTCCACATTTCAAATTGTTTTTGGAAATCATGGACGTGGTGTTCTCTGGGCCAAAGAGGAAAAGGACAATCTGGATTGTTATCACCACATAGCTCAAAAGCCAGCATCTGTGATGGTATGGGGGTGTGTTAGTGCTCATGACATGGCTAACTTGACCATCTGTGAAGGCTCCATTAATGCTGAAATGTACATACAGATTTTGGAGCAACATATGCTGCCATCCAAGCCACGTCTTTTTCAAGGAAGTCCCTGCTTATTTCAGCAAGACAATGACAAGACACATTCTGCACATGTTACAACAGTGTGGCTTCATAGTAAAAGAGTGCCGGTGCTAGACTGGCCTGCCTGCAGTCCAGACCTGTCTCCCATTGAAAATGTGTGGCACATTATGAAGTGCAAAGTATGACAATGGAGACCCTGGACTGTTGAGCAACTTAAGTTGTACATCAAGCTAGAATGTGAAAGAATTCCACCTCCAAAGCTTCAACAGTTAGTGTCCTCAGTTCACAAACACTTATTGAGTGTTGTTAAAATGAAAGGTGAAGGAACACAGTGGGAAACATGACCCTGTCCCAGCTTTTTTGGAAAATGTTGCAGACATCAAATCCAAAATGAGTGAATATATGCAAAACAACAAAGTTTATCAGTTTGAACAATAAATATCTTTAAAGTGTCTTCAATTGAATATAGGTTAAACAGGATTTAAAAATCATCACATTCTGTTTTTATTTGTGTTTTACACAGTGTCCCAACTTCATAGAAATTGGGGCTGTAGGCAACAGCGGAAAATAAAAAATAGAACTAATGAAAAATCAAATTAATTTAGATTTAACACCTAAAGTAAGCTGAGAGATTTTATGCACACAAAATGTGTTAATTAATGTATGCAGCTTCAGAGCATATTGCCAACACTTTTTCCACTTCAAGCATCTGGTTAAAACTGAACAATCATCGCTGAGCAAGTCACCCATCAGTGTTCAGCCCTAAGTCTGAGATATATGATTTCCAGTCTATACACAAGAGTGTGACAACCGTTATTCCCATCAGGTTTTAGAACTGAAATATTACATTACTGTTACCTGCTGAATGTTTATTCATATTTTTTTCTGTTAGGCATGTTGAGAGAGCTTACTACCTTTGATATCTCTGTGGATCTTCCTTTCAGAGTGCAAATACTCCAGACCCTTCAGTATTTCCCTCAGAATAGTAGCAATGTAAGTTTCTTCAAGAGGCCCTGGACGGAGCTAGGAGGACGGGGGATAATAGAGAAAAAATGTGAAAGTTGGGAAAGAAAGAAACGTAGAGAGAGAAAGTAAGAAATTGTCAAAACAAGTGAAGTTAGGCTGCTCAGGCATTTACAGTGTAATCTTGCAACACTTGCATAAAACTTAGCAAGCTGTATAAAAATATTAATCTGCTTACCAAATCCAGAGCAGACCCTCCACCTAAATACTCCATGATAATCCACAGCTTGGTCCCCTGAGAGAGCAAAATATCTTGATTAAGATTCAAATAGTTTTTTTTCCCCGGCATAATGTAAATAAACATTCTGTTGCTTTATTATTCACCTTTAGATATGACCCAAAATACTTTGTAACAAAAGGGCTATCGCACTGGCTCAGCACCGTGATCTCCTGTTGGATGTCTTCAATCTCATCCTCCGCCTCTTCCAAATCTATTATTTTAATTGCCACCACCTCCTTTGTGCGGTTGTTAATGCCTTTGTAGACCTCTCCAAAGGACCCCTTCCCAATCCGCTCCTGCTTGGTGAAGTATTCCTCAGGGTCCAATCGGGTGTTCTGTTCAGGTCACAGGATCAAAGTAAAGGGCAGAATTTAATTGTTTTTGAATTGTTTTCAAATGAATTGAAAAGTAATAATATATGACTCTTGTCTAAAGGTTAATAAGAAACGACAGTGAGAATCACATCTGTCTGTTAGCCTGCATCATAAGGTTATGTTACACATGCTCGAATATAAAATAAGAAAATATGTTTAACCTTTTTATAAGTGTCAACAGCCATCTATTCAGTCACAGCCTGTGTAATAAATACATAGCCTGTAGATCAACCTTTGATCCAGGATGTAAGTGAAGATGCATTACTCTTGAGTTCAGTGGATGTTTGTCTCTCATCTCAGCAGGAAATGAGTGATCGAGTTGGACTGAGGTGGACTCACAAAAAGAGGTTGTTAAATGTATATTACTTTATTATGTTCAGTAGGTGAAAGCTATAATTCTGACACAACGGATCATTTCCTTGTATCAGAATGCTTACATCTAACTGAGAGTTTTTCATTGGACAGCTTTACAAAAATATTACCTTTAATGTTAAAAAACAATAAATGTTTTTTTTTCTTATAAAAAAACAGCATGTTTTAACACTAGAATTGATGGCTCAGGCTCCCACCCACCTACTAATGGAGTAAGTGACAGTCATGGGGGTTCGCCCAGTCTCAGACAAGAAGAAGGGAGGTGACAGTTAGTGAAAAGAGGATTTCTGTACCTGGTTCTGCATGTTTTGAAGGTGTGCCATCCCCGCTGTAGGTCACACAAGACAGGGACAGCCACAGCTTTCTCCCTCCGAAGTTATTAAATGGTCCTTTCGGGATTTTTCTTCCCCTCTTTCTTGCTCTCTAGGAAGCAAGCTAGCTCGCTAGCCAACCAGATAAACACCCAATCTGCTGGCTTTAACGGGGCTGTCACTCCGCGCACTGTTTTCGGCCTCCAAGTCCAACGAAGGACCGACGAGCCCGGCGACACAACCAGCTACTGACAGAGAGACTCCATTTAAGTCGGCAGCGATGTACAAGAGGGAAAAAAATACTCCTTCCGTGTTTAAATATTTAATTCATTTCAAGGAACGTTTAGCCTGTTGTTCATTTGAAGCTTGAGGAGGACAAAATAATGGCCCAGAAGGAAAACGCATGCGCATCTTTTTTGAGGAAGTTGGAATCATGGGAGTTGTATTTCTAACTCCGATGAACTTTTCTGAAAAACTTAAATTTTCCTCTTAAGTCACTCTTTACATTAACGGGTCTGACTTTTTACCATGTATCTTTATATGGAGCAATTGTATACCATATATTTCAGGTGTACATTTAAGGCTTTTTTTAACTTTTGATTATTTGTTTTACAATTTTGTTTGCACGTCCAAACAAACAGTTAGAATCATAAAGAATTAATAACAATAACTATAACAATAACAATAACAAAAAAAGAGAGGTGGAAAATAGAATCAAGTGGAGTCAAGAAGGTTCCAATACAAAAGGAATACTGACAGTTTCCAAGAAAGCAAGTTTACAAGAAAGGGATACTGTTTACGAACTCATCATCAGGTACTCCTTAAAAAATCGCATCCAATGAAGTGTAGGAACTCACTGGGGATTTTTCATTTCTTCATTCATGAATTTGCAGGAAATACCCATGGTACTGGGAAAACGTAACCTTCTCTTGGTATCTCTGTATGTGTCACCACATTGGCATTAACAAAAACTTGCATTCCATCCGCAGATTTGTTAAGTGGTCGTAAAGTATACCACCCTGTTAATAATAATCATTTCAGAAGGGGGTATATTCTTGCTTAGGTGCACTACTACCCTTGTTTGAGCTGTGAGAGGATGTCTTAGAATATAAATACCAAGCATTAAAACTGAAGATGGACTTGTTTGCTCTTGCACCCCATCCTCTTGTTGAACACAGCAATATATTTGTCCATTTAAAAAAAATACTTTCATTTACAATAAAAGAGCACCATCTAAACATCAGTAATTGTCAAATGCATTTAATTTTTTGAATTGTTTCGGTGCCCAAAAAGCAACCACACGTTTTCCTTTCCCTAGTGACCGTTTTTCTAGACAAACACATAGATTTTCATTAATTTGTCCAAATGTGACATAAAAGTATTTATGTGATTAAAAAATGCTTTTACAATATTTAGAAAAATACATTTTTTTTTATTTTATTGCGGATAAATTTGTGCAAAGCTGATCTGTACCTGTGCATTATTTTATTAGTCTGATTAGAGGGGACACATTGTAAGTTACAGCTCGAGTCAATTAATGAACAGATATGTTGAAGGCAAATAAAATCAGTCTGAATCAGACCATTTGCATACACCATACCGTATTAAATAGACATACATCATACACTGGATGTTAATGTTAGTAATAATTATTTGTGCTTGTTTTGAAACCCGGCCTCCACCTGCTGGTGGGTTGAGCAAGGGCTTGGTGTTGTTCTCCCAGTCTCCGCCCGAGCGGACGCACACGAGGAACATTGCAGGAGCCATTGCGGTGTGTGCTTCAGTTTCGCTCCGCCTTCGCCCCATTACAACGCTCTTCGAACTGCTGAACGAAGAAAATTAAGACCTATGACATTTTGAACCCCGGTACTACAACACACAGGTAAGAAGAAGAAGAAGACCCTACATTGAAGTCATAGATATATCCGAGTAGCTTTCTGCCGACAGCCAACGGTCGTGCACGCGCTGCTAAGCTAAGCTAAGTGTGCTGATATAGATAACATGAGCTAAAGCTGTCAGACATGACATAATACTGTAGTAGCATCAGCTAATCTTAGATACCTACCGACCTACGCATCAGACATGGCGTCTTATGAGAATTTCCATACAATGACATTGGAGACATTTAGCAACAACAGCTCCTCGTGGAAAAATTACGTAATTACATGCAACACAACACATTTTATTTATAATATTGTCACGTATTTGCTTGTTTATCGCTATCCTCCACCTCGTCGTGAGGACTTGTTTGGTTATGTGACATGCCTTTTTGCACGGACAAGCTAGCATGTTTTGGGTAGTGCTTAAAGCCAGTGTGCAAGGTAGGAACTTAATTATGTACAGTCTATGGTTAGGAAGCACCAGATTGGTCTCATTTTCATGCACATTTACGTTAAACTACTAGAAAAAAAGTATGATGGCATTGCAGGCTTGCCTCAGTCATTCAGTTGGCAGAGTTGGCTTCCATCTAGGGTATGTACACACGAGCACTGATGTGATTGGGTTAGACAGTTTGCCTTAATGATAAGAAATATAACCACATTTTACAAACTTTAGCACTTAATATACCCATTAATTCTCTAAATGTTCCTGAATGTTTATCACCCATCTCTCCGTTTGATGTGTCTGCAGGCTGGATGAGTGGGTCAACCTTCTCCCCACCCTCTGCAGAGGTGGCTGAGATGAACCGCATCCATTATGAGTTAGAGTACACAGAGGGTATAAGCCAGCGCATGCGAATCCCTGAGACCCTCATGGTGTCTTCAGAAAAGCAAACAGGGTCTCTGCCTCTCCAGCAACCCCTGCCTACCCACACAACTATGATGCATGTGCCAGAGCGGATTGTGGTTGCAGGTGAGACACACACACACACACACACACACACACATGGCACACACACACTTAAATCGAAGCTAATCACTAAGACAGATGCACACGAGACACAACACTATTGACATCTCAAGTGGTTCCTATGACTACCAACAATTGTTGATTCTCTTTTCTCATACCTTACAGGTGATGATGGGGAGGCTCTGTTTTCTCGTCCCAGAGACCTAGACCTGATCCAATCAATCCCCCCTGTGGATCTCCTGGACATGAAGGCCCCGCCACGTATCATCACTCTCTCAGAACAGCCACTCGACTCCCTTGAAACTGAACCAACTCCCACTTCACAGAGCAACTCCAGCCAGGCTGTACGTGTCAATTCTTTAGCAGTTTAACATGATACTGATCCAATTGATGCTTTCCAAATAGATCATCCTATGGCATGATAGAGAGGCAGTAGGCTTGGTTTTTAAAGTGTTTCAACATTCATTAGTTACATCTCTAAGTTGAGGAACAAAATAATTGTTATATTTCAGATTTTGCATACATAGAGGAAATATTTTTTTTTTCAACCACAGTCGTTTAATTGCTTACAGACGATGATTTTGGGCCAAGTTATTCTTTCAGTGCAATTTATTCTCCAGTTATTCGTGTAAAGTACAAAAACGGTTCTAATGGAAGATTTCATCAGCAGTCTAATTCTATCTGCTGATCTTATTTGTAACACCAGCTCTAAGCTTGTAAAGACAGAAATTAGAAATAAAAGCATTTGTTATCTACGTCTTTTGGGGACATAGTGTTGGAATAAGCTTTTTATATACAGTCTCTGTTGCTGTGTAGACAGTTACTGACCTAGACTTTTGTTGATTTTAGAGCTGATGAAACAAAGTCATTATGCATATGTCGCTGCCTCGCAGTAGTTGGTCTTGAGGTGAATAAAACAAACCTTTTGGACTTGGCTCTGTAGAATAGTTCTAGTTCAGTAAGGCTGGCGTAATTGTAATACCTTTTGACTTATCAACTTGATTTGAATCCTTGTGGTATTCATAGGCCAACTTTCATTCTCGGTCGCGAAGGGAGCGCAGTGCGAGTGAGAACATGGCTGGACGCCATGGCAGAGTTGACGTTAGGTAAGAGCACATCCTTTTTCCAGAAACCTGATTCAGTAGTGCAAATTTAGTCAGAACTTACCCTCATTTCAGTTTTACCTGTTGTGTTTAAAAATGTCCTGTTTTTTTTTTCTTTCGCTGTTTCTCCCTACTCTTCTCTGTGCCAGTGTAACCCCCTCCCCATCTGCTCCTCCAGTCCGGTTGTGTCCCCCCCTTTGTTCTCCAGAAGATGCAAACATCAACCTGTACACAGCTGCAGGGTTCCTGTCATACATCCAGTCTACAACACGTCGGGCATACCAGCAGGTCCTGGAAGTGCTTGACGACAGCAACCGCAGGTATTTTTCATTGAAACTTGTAAATGTTCAAAAAGAGAAAAAAAACTTTCATCAGGGGGTTGTTACTTTGTGGATAAGTCCTCAGACACAAGTGGTTGAAGATAGTCATTGGAGTGTAGGAGGAGAAATTTTGGGATGGTTTAAATTTGTCTGAGCAACAGATATGTTGTCAGTGGGACATCAGGTCATACACATGTTGAGTGAAAACTTTTTTTTGTTTTAAAAGGAATGCCACTGTTATCATTTATTTAAAGTGAGTAATGCTGATCTCCACAGGACACACCTCGACCTGGCCTTGGATATGAACCATGATGATTCTGGTTTAATGGACGCATCATCTCTGCGGAGACAGGTATGAGATCTCGCAAAGCTAGAAACAACTCGGTTAACTTAGAAGTGATTACCAGAGACACAGTTGATCCAAATTATAACATCAAAGCCTGCAGGAAGACTTATAGTCTCAAAATGTTACAGACATGTGCCCAGCTCCAGGGACTGCTTTGCCTCCCTGCAGCTCTGGTTTGTATCTTGTCCTATTTTGGGGTCTTTTGCTTATAAATGCTCAGAAAAGGCATCTGACACCAAAATCTTAAGAACCCTAAATCAGGCTGCAAAGGATGCTGGGAGAGAACCTCCGCCAGTGATGATTGACAAAAACTTTTTTTTTGATACTTAGTTGTAAACAGAAAGTCTAAAAAAGTCAAAACAAATGCATCTCATTTGGAAGTTTCATTCACTTGTCCCATCAAAACACTTTGACAACAACTTTGAAACTAACAGTGCTGCCTAAACATGGTTGCTGTTGTTCTGGCTAGTGGTAGCCCTGTTAGTGGACTTGTACAAAACCTTATCAAGGCACAGCACGAGTAGTGTTTTAAAGTAAAGAACTAATGTTTTTTTGTGTGTTGTTGTTCAGATAGTGAAGTTGAACCGGCGTCTGCAGCTGCTGGAAGAAGAGAACAAAGAACGCTCCAAACGAGAGGTGATGCTATACTCTGCAACGGTGGCTTTCTGGCTTATTAACACTTGGATTTGGTTCAGACGTTAAGATGGGATGAGACTGAGTCTCCCAAAACACTGTAGCCAAAGCAATTCCTTGTCAAAGGTGAGCACTGAAATTTTGATTTAGTTTTTCCAAATCAAAGTATGTTTTGTATTTCTTTCTAATGCTGCCTAATTTCCTTAATATTAGGGTTAGGGTCATCTTCACATCTGACCACTGACAAACATCATGACCAGAAACAAGAGATGACCCCAAAGGTAGCAGATTTTACATCGATAAATGTGTCCATGGGTTTTGTTTCAGTAGTAACTGGTAGCACAAAGCACAATGAAACCAGTGCTCTTTCAACTGGTGTTAACTGGAGTTGAGCAGTGACTAAACATTGCATAAATAATAAAGAAAATGGGAGACAATTTTAAGTTGCAGAAGAACTTGCAAACATGCCACACTGAGTACATCAGACTTCTAAGCTTTACAGGTAGAATGGACAAAGGATGAACAAGGATTTACTTCAGCCACAAATGTTTTGGGAATCTGACTCAAAGCTGAAGCTGTAGTTACAGGACCAAAACCTCAGACCTGACCCTTCCTGTGTGCTTAAGATAGAGGTTTATTAGTTTTGTCAAAGACTACCATTCTTAAAGTGTCAAAGTAACTTGAATTATTCTAGAGCTGCCATAACATTAACCCTAGATGTCATTCATGGATTATGGATCACCCAAAGCATTTTTTTTTCGACACCTCATATATTGTTGAAATGTTTGTAATATGTCTCTTGTTTTATAACATCTTTGGCAGCCCCTTATGCTGAAGAATTTTAAATAATAAGCTAAATGAAGTGCTGAATGGATGGTTGTTTCCTCATGCTATTTATTCAATGTGAACTTATTTTTCTTTTTAGAGAAATAACCCACTTTTTCCCCTCACAAGTTACCTACAAAGCCACAAGCATGAATTTATGCATATGATTTATTTACAATGTGATATAAATCTCAGAACTACTGTTTGTGCTATTGTGTCTTATAGATGGCTATGTATATAAAATATTGATTTCATTATTTTTCACTGATGAAATTAGTGTATTCAATGGGGGTTAACTTGTTGCTTTCATGCAGAGGAACCAACAAAATATTGCTGTGACCATTGTTTCTGTTAAACACTGTACCTGTTACCAAATGCTATGGTTCATATTGTATTTTCTTTGTAAGATATGATGGAGTCCATCTCTCTCCTCAAGAGAACAAATGTAGCGGCAGCGTCGGTTGCCGTGACACCACCTGATGGAGCATATATATATATATATATTGTTTATATTTTGCTTTAATAAATGATGGATGTTACAGTACTCCAGAGTCTTGTCTTTGTGCAATGCTGACCCCTACCGCTCCATCAGCTTATTTGCAAACCAGGAAGAGATTGATGTCGGTGATGGTACTTCGACTACATGGTAGTGAGGTGTGGTTAGATTAAAGATTATTTTTTTCAATCAAAGCCCGTCCACACGTGGTAGTGAGGGTTTAAAACTTAATATTCTGGTCTTCTAAGTTAGTGGATGTAACAGTACTGTCAGAAGAACAGTTGTTGACAGTCCGATGGGGATCACTAGACTGGCAGATTTGATCCGTTTCTCTGCCCCTGGTGCTATTTCCCATAAAAATATTAGTGATTACACAGGCAAGTATTCTTACGACTAATCCTACACCTGTATCTATTGTTTATTATAACCGTATGATTTTGTAAAAAGCTAAATGCTAATGTTAGCATACTAGCATAACTTGTCGCTATATAGCATATTCGCACCACTGTTATTATCTGTCACTACCTGAATGAATTTAGTCCTTCCCCCCTGAGAGTTGAAACTAGTGAAAACAGTTTTTCCTTCATGCTGACGAGCTGTGATAATTCAACTGTTCATTTTTGTTGTGTTATCCTTCACAGGCAAAATAATTGCGCTGGATACTTCTATTGTTGTGAACCAGTTTAGAGCAGTGACGCCCACACTAAGGTCAGGTCCTTGATGAATGATATTTTGTTCTGCAACAAATAATTTTTCACATACACTTTATTGTCAAGAAACTATAAGAAAAACACTTCCTGCACAGTCTTATTTTGAGATTTATTATGATTTTTTGGATTTAACGGGTTGATAATTGATATTTTTTTGTGAAACAAAAAAACAAATTTACAAAAATATACCCAGATGTTGGTGCTAGTTAATACAGATGTATCCTTACTGGGATGTGTTTTTCAGTACAATATCAAGTGTATTAAACTTTGACCAAGTGCAGCTGCAGATATATTTTGTGTCACAGTTAAAGAGGAGCACACATTGATTAAAGTATATAAAGCCGTTACTGCTTGCACACAGAAGAAAACTACTGCATTGGAAGTCCTTGAGCCCACTTAAGGCTTCCCTGGGCCTGAGTGATTTATTGCACATCTTACCATGAGTAATAATTAAATATTCACTGGGAGGGTCTAGGAACAAAGTTTACAGTATCTGGGTTCCAATGCTGATGTATTTAGTGAGGCTTCAAAGTTTACTGGATACAAGATATAAAAGAAAATTTAACAAAGTTACTTTTCTTAACATAATATTACAGAGGGATGTGAAGGGGAAAACAAAACAGAAACTTTTATTTTTTCTCCACAGCCCCCTGAAAGGTCTCTTTTTCCGCACACTCATCCTTCTGGAGCATGACATAAAGCCAGTTTTTGTTCTTGATGGAAAACCTCCTCAAGAAAAGATACCTGTTGTAAGTGACGGCTCTCAGCCTGTATCTTTTGTCTAAATATTACAGTAGAGATCTTCTGATGTGTGCAGGGTAATCAAAGGTCAGAGAGAGAATTGAACTGGTCCCCTTCCTTGTACAGGATGGAAAAGAAACATCTAAACAATGCAGTGACAGAACAGTGTCATTGATGAACACCTGTTGTGTGATACACATTTCTGCACTTATGAAGCTCCTGATTTTTTCCTGCAGCTTGAGAAGCGAGCTGAGGCTGCTGGTCGGAGATGGCCTGAGCGTACAGGCACAGGTACTTATGCATGGAATGATCACGACAAGCACAGGCTGTCATCTGTTTGACAACTCATTGAATGGAATTGACTAGATATACAAAGAAGTAGAACTATCAGTTTTTTAAGAGAATCTCATCTGTATCCATGCAGCATCATCCCAAACCAATGATTGTCTCCAGCTTCTGAAACTTCTTGGTGTCCCTGTTGTCCAGGTAAAACCTCCTGAACATGGAGTAGAATTAATGTGTTTTGCTATCTCATTCATTTCCTTTAGTTTTTGATTTACCTTAACCCCTGTTCTCTATCCCTACTCTATTTCATGCTACAGGCCCCGGGGGATGCTGAGGCTCTGTGTGCATGGCTAGTGAAAAAAGGGACAGTGTATGCTGTAGCATCAGAGGATATGGACACATTGCCTTTCGGAGCCAGCATTGTTATACGACAGCTTAATGCCAAGAAAGACAAGTGAGAAATATAAAAGAAATGTTCTGCTTATTGGATTGTACTTGTCTCATATATGTCTCGTTATTTAAAGTCTAAACAAAATGGAATAAATTCTTTTTTTTCCCCCAAAAAAACCTACAAACAACACCCCGCAACGACAACATGAAGTAGAATTTTTTGATTTTTTTGCAATTTAAAAAAAAAAAAGAAATAAAAATCACAAGTACATTAGTATTCACAGCCTTTACCACAAAGCTCAAAATTGAGCTCAGGTTTATCCTGTTTTCACTGATCATCCTTGAGATGTTCCCTACATCTTAATTGGAGTCCATCTGTGGTAAATTCAGGTGATTGGACATGATGTGTTGAGAGAGGCCTTGCTTATGCAGCTCAACAATCTGACCACATTCAAAGAGAGAAAGCTTTTTTGCCTTTGCCATCAGGAAGTCATGATAGAATGAATACCTGACAGAAAATACTCATTTTTTCATTACTCATTGTTTTTCTCACAAATTTTGATCAGATGTATATGTGTTCACATGTAAAAGATAGTGGCTACTAAGTAGAGCTCTTTACATTCAGTGGTCTTTAGTGAGTTATAGTATGCAGTTATTTTGACCACTGACTTCACTTAAGGCTGTAAACACTGCAGCAAGTCATCGTCCTGTCAGCAGGTGGCCTCTGAAACTGAAAAATTATTTTTAAAGCTGTTCTTTTTATTGACTTTTGGAGGAGGATGTGTTTGGGTTTTTTGGGGGGGCTGTGAGTATGTCTGTCTTGCCGTTCGGTGGCTGAAATGTTTGTTTGACTTTATTCATGATTAAAATCTTCATCTGCCAAGAAAATTTACTTGCCTGCCACTACGCTACTTATGCAAGTGGATATTTCTTTTTACAGGTTATTATTATCTTTTCACTATTTGTACTGTGAGGTTACTCTTATCAGTCACAAGATATCTTAACTGAGCTGGTTTTTATTTACAGATAAAACAGTTGGATTCTAATGTTGATCTGTGTTCTTCCTCTCCTTCACAGTGATATCACTGAATATTCTTTACCCAAGCTCTTAGAGGAACTCAAAATTAGTCACAAGGAGGTAAGACTAAATGACTTTTAAAACAAATTAACTACGTTAATGAAAATACTTTTCACAAACAAGTTCTGAGACTATGTTTACAACTTTCCTCCCTCAGTTTGTCGACCTGTGTATTTTGTTGGGCTGTGACTACTGCGAGAAGATCACTGGTCTGGGTCCAAAGAAAGCTCTGACACTGATCCAGCAGCATCGTACAATCGAGGAAGTGGTTTTGCATGTCAACAGAAAGGTACAAAGTTGTTAACAAATGTCCAGTTTCAGACAGAAGGTTCAACAAACTTGGAGTCAAACCATGAACTATGAACCTCGCATGGTAAACTGAGCTTTTGTTTTCACTTAGCTCAGACAACTCTAAACAGGTTGGAAAGAAGCGCACATACCACAACTAAGAAAACACAACATAAATAGAGCCCTGATACCCCGATGCAGTTTGGGAGAAACTTGCTATTTTAGACTAATGAGCCTGTTCAACATTGATTATATAACGGTGCAAATATTAATGGTGAAAGACAGTGAACCCAAAATCCATTTTATTTATATGAAATCCAGAGAAAAAGGAACTTGGAAGCAGCTGTAAACTAATTATAAATAGAAGAATATCAAGACTGCTCAGATATAAGGGTGTGCCATGAAGGATGATGATGGTGATGTGAGGTCATGTAGGATCATGCAGAAACACAGTAGACTGAAGAAAAACCGTAAGCCTTCAATAGGTAGTCATGTGGAAATAATGAAACATCCAGCATCGTCTAAAAGTCCTCCCAACAGGGAGTGTCTTCTGTGGATTCAGCATGTTCATCTTTGGGCTCCTCGATAAAAGAAAATTCCATATTCATTAAAGAGTATGATTTATGAAGACTAGTATGCAACCGACCTCTCTTTTTGTAGCGAGTTCGTTATCTCCCTCTTTCAACTAGAAAACCTGAGTTTTACTCGTATCAGGATTAACAAACAGAGTTTTCACTAAATCCACTCTCTGAAATGGACCACTGATGTCTTTTTATTCTTTGTGTTGGTTTGCAAAAGACAAAGTAATGAAAGCAATTCTGACACCTTCCCTCAGACTCATCCTGTGCCACATTGCTGGAAATTCAAAGAAGCACGCAAGATCTTCTTGGATGAACCTCTAACCACAGCTCCTGAACTCGCCTGGACTGAGCCAGATGAAGAAGCCTTGGTTGGGTTCCTTCGCAACACTGCACATATGAAGTATGTACACATGGCAGTTTCTCTATCCTGGGTTTCATTGCTAGCACATTAAGGCTGCATTTATGTTTTTTAATTAAGAGGGGACAGGGTCCGTGGTCGAATGGAAAAGTTTCGCCAGACACGTGAAAGCAAACGAGAGGAGAGAGAGAAGGAGCGGGCAACAGGATGCAGCAGACAGACACACATGGAGGATTTCTTCAGAGTCACTAGAAAGAGGGATCTTGTAAGTATAACTGGATAAACAATGAATGAACTTATAAATATATATATATATATATATATATATATATATATATATATATATATATATATATATATATATATATATATAAAGTTAATTCAACAGTCACTATGTTTGAGTCAGTCTTGATTTTTGCTTCTGTTAAGCAGTACTGACCCTAAAGATGAGGAGTGTTGATGTGTCTGTCGTTTTATTTCAGCCTGTGGAAGAGCAACAGTCTCCACGCATCAACAAGAAGAGGCAAAAGACCAAATAAAGCCACCATTGCCTGCCATTTGCCACCTTGACCATCACACAGAAAAGAAGTTTTCAACTCCGACCAAGTTATCTCCAAAAATCATGAAAATATTGAAAGATGTTTAACGTTACTTTAATTTAACATAACATGTTGATTATAGTTTTTAGGACTGTGCTTTTTGAAGTGCCTTTTTAATGCCCTCGGATCAAGAACAAAACATCACAAACATCTTGCACTTAACATGGATGTACATCACCCACTGACAATTCAACAAGATGATCTTGTCTTCTAAGACGACAATACAATTCAGTGAGCAGGTCCTGAGTCCATCAAGCAGTTTCCTGCAAAGCCACTAAGAAAAGCCGAGCAGGAGGTGAAAGACTATGAAAGAGACCAGTGTTACCGATGTCATGGAGACCTCCTCACAGCCAAAACTGCAGACAAGGGATGTCTCATCACTAGATATTCAATGAGCACCTGTTGTGTAAATGATGCCAAGGAGCGGACCAAGAGAGTTGAATTTTAAAGTATGTCCTGAAGTGAGATCATTTCTAGAAGAGGAAGTGAGATGTTTAAATCCACAAAAAAGATAAATATAGTATGTCATAACTATGATGTATAATTTATATTTATAAGCTTTGGGGCTCTATAAATAAATGACATTTTGTTAGGTAATTTTTTGCTGTGGTGTTTTTCTGTGTGACTTGGCTAAGCAATCGCAAACTGTGCGCGTGCAGTGTTTTCATAGCACCTTTTTTTCTTGAGTTATGTCCAGATGCACTGGGTTAGATTTTATGAGAATACGGGGCATCATTCCAAGCCAACAGATGGCGCCTGTGCGTGTGTAAACCGTTCTGTTTCTTTTTTTCTCCATGTAGAAGAAGTAGTTTGTCAGTCGCCCAGGCAGTCTCCCAACCAGACCTCTCAGCAAGGTGTCTGCCAGCCGCGCGCGACGAGTCTGCCGCGAAGACACCCGCCCTGCCCCGGGTCCCCTCACCAAATTTCTCCCCCGTGATACCAGCCCGCTGTTCTCCGCCATGGCGACGAGTGCCAAGCGAAAGCAGGAGGAGACTCATCTGAAGATGCTCCGTGAAATGACTAGCCTTCCCGCGAATAGGAAATGCTTCGACTGCGACCAGCGCGGCCCGACCTATGTCAACATGACAGTCGGCTCCTTCGTTTGTACCACCTGCTCCGGCATCCTGTGAGTTTACTTTAAGGCGAAAGTGCCATCTTTAATGTATTCAGTGTACACCTGGTGAGGCAGAGGCTCATATGCTGGCCATGAGTCTGTGCGGAGCACCGCTGACTTGGCGGTACCGTTAGCTCGTAAGCTAGCCGTTAAAGTCAGGACAGGTAACGCAACCTTCGGTTTTTCCTGAGCCACTGGGTTGGGCCAGTTGTTGTCGTCGGTTTGTTTTGTTTACAGCTTTATTTACGAGTGTAGATTGGTGGATACATGTAGTTGGTCTCGAGGTGGTCTCAGGGGCACAGTTAGCACTCCAAATGTTAGATCCAGACACCCAACAGTCAGAGTCACCCTGCTGAAAGCAGCACCTCACAGACATGAAAAGCCTCCTCATGTTGAACTTTAGCTGGACCTCCGACAAGTCATTTCGCTAAACACACACGTAAACACACCTCTAGATAAGCAGGAACGGGGTGGGTCTGAGCTTGGGAAATGGGTGAAAACGAAGTGGGGCAGTGGGTTGTCTGATGAAACCTCTTCATGTAACCGAAAACTTTTTTCTTTGCGAAATCATAAAACGTTTGGGCAATGTGGCAGATGTATGCAATATTGTCGCCGCCCACGCCCCTGAAATTGCTCATACACAGCAAACATTTCTGCTGATGTTGCTGTAGTGTGTTACATTTGTTTTTCTTCTTAGGGAAGGTATTGCAAGTCTTCACCCAACTGTATTTACACATTAATGAGAGGCTAGTTTGTATGTAGGTGTGTGCCTCCACCAGCAGGATCTAGACACGTTGTAGAATGTATTAAGTGACAGTACTTTCAAAGAAAGAATTAAGACCAAATGAAAGTGATGACACCAACTCCTGTTAGATATTCATCACAGTTATTTGAATCAATGCGTGTTAATCATACCGTCTTTAACTGAACAGACCAAGAGAGAGATTCAGAGATAACTGAGGGAGAAGAGTTGGCCGTAAATCTAAGAGGAAATCTCTAAAAGCTCTGCCATGTCACAGTGTAAGGGACTTTCAAAACCTGGCATTATCTGGTTTGGATCCAGGTCTGGAATCCGGCTGGGTGACACAAGGACTTTATCATTGTTGGTGTCCAGTCATCCCTGTCATGGATTGCATCAAGTTTTCTTTCTGGATCTTTTCTGAGTGTCTTACTTAATTTTACCCTTGGTCCTCACAAGTCTACCATGGCCGCCATTAGAGTCTGTTTTTTTTTTTTTTTGCCTTCTCAGGCCTGTAAACTGTTAAACACAGCTTTAGAAATTAAATGACATTGCTTTTATCACAAGGAATTTTTATCTCTGTCAATCTACTTTAACTTAACCCCCAAACTAATAGAACAAAAGTTGTTTCCCATCTATGCTCTTAAAGCTCTTTTGAGGTTACTCTGGACTTCTGACTGATCTTTCTTGCTGGTGTCCCTTTTTCAGAAACCCTCATTTTCAATTCTGCTTCAGACACATTAACAGTACCTCCCTTTAAAAAAAGAAATACACGTGACCTCGCTTTCTGAATACGAGTTGAGGGTCTTAAAAAAAGAAAGAAACTCTCTTGCTGATTTGTTATAAAAGGTGTGCTGCTGTAATGGTTTGAGCAGAACACTTGTACTTGTTGCATCCTTCAGATACCTAACATCACCATATCCAGAATAACACTTTGATTACATACAGTGGATTGAAGTGAATTAAGACTTTCATCCTAATCATCGTGTCATGACAATTTTTTTCCTAGACAAAATAGTCAGATTATGATCATGTTTTATAGTTCTACGATCAAATTACACTCTTCTTTTTATTTCTCACACGTTACCCTTGACATCTGTATTTACATTTAAGATAACACTGCTTTTCTGTATTTTCTTTCCAATGTGTCTTCACCCCTTTGGAATCACTGCCTTTAGAGGAAGTGTTAGCAAACATCAGATGATTAGTCAGGAAGTGACAAACTTACTGCTCACTCTAATTTGAAGTCATGATTTAGAGACTGATTATTCTTTGCTGGACGACAAGCGACTCATACCATTCAACCAGTGAATGCTTGTTTACTGGAACATTATTACATTACAACACTTTTTATGGTGATTACTTTAGTGTAATATGTATATATATATTTTAATTAAGGAAACGGTATTGATTAAATTTGCGCCATACTGATGTTGATCTGCAACTCGTCAAATATTAAGTTAGAAGGTAACATCCCTTTATACACGAATGTCTGCAACTGGGTTTTTTTTTAACACAGACATCTCCAACTATCCCATCTTTCTTAGCAATTGCATCAGTCTGCTTATTTTGTTACTTTTAATTGAGTGACTCTTGACAAGAATGTATAATAAACTCAAAAAACAACATTGTATGAACTCTGTGTTTTATTGGAAATAATACAAAGTCAACATATCAAATGTTAAAACTGGAAAAAAACCCAATAATAATCCATCATTGTTTTATGTATGTTGTATAAAGCTGAAAAAATAGACCTCAAGGAACATCTCCTAACTATTTATACTAACGAGTTTAATTCACAACAGGTAAATCATGAGTCTGAGCCTCTCAGGTGTAAAGATGAGGAGATGCTCACTTTTCTGTGAGAGACAGCGTAACACATTAGTTCAATAACTTCAGATGACTCTGTAGTGGAGATCACTGTATGGGCTCAGAATCACTTCCAAGAACCATTGTCTGTCAACACAGTTTGCTGGTGAATCCATAAATTTGCAGATTTTAACTGTGCCATGCAAATAGAAAATCATATACAGACATGATCCAGAAACAGCAGCGACCTCTCAGGGCCGAGAGACTAATCAATAAGAACCGAGGCAAAGTGGAGATTTGTTCTGACAAATCAAAATTAGACAATTCTTTCATGGACACTGCATCCTCCACTTTAAGGCCCATTCCCATGACAACAATCTCAGGATAGATTGCAAACGTATTGTTGTATTTCAGCCTCTTGTTTGCACGGAAACGGCGTTTTAGCCAACCTAAAACACAAAGTTTTGAAAACGCCTTCCAGAGTGAAATTTTTCTGATGGTTGCCGTGTATACAGCAAGCTGAAGTTTTCAGTGGAAACGCTGATGTCATGCTCCACTTTGCACATGTGCATTACACTTTCATATTGGGAACTTTAAATTGCCATGCGTGGCCGCAGTGTTTCAGAAAAATTCTACTCTAGAGGGTGTTTCAAAAAATTTTTGTTTTTGTTGGCTAAAACGCTGTTTCTGTGTAAACAAGAGGCCGAAACGCAACAATACTTTTGTCTTTCAATCCAAAACTGTTGTTGTGTTAGAAAAAAGTGGTTGTATCTTGATTGATTGCTTCAGTTTTTTTTTCATAATGTGTGTCATTTTGATGTCTGGGATTTCCAAGAGTTGGTACTAACACCCCTCATTTTTGACAAAACCTAAAACCTCCTGAGTGCTGGTTTGTATTTTTCAGATGACTGTGTCATGTTTGTGTGGCTCTCAGTTTCCTGGTCTTGTGTTTAACCGGTCTTAATTTTTGTTAGCTTTATGTCTCATAAACAGCACTGGGTTGCATCCCGCTTCTCTTGTTCTTAAACTAACTTCCACTTCTCCACCAACAGGCGAGGACTGAATCCACCACACAGAGTGAAGTCCATCTCCATGACCACATTTACACATCAGGAAATTGAGTTCTTACAGAAACACAGCAATGAGGTACCTCGCCCTTCAAACTCAACTTAGTATTTGAGAAAGTTTCACCTTTTCTTTAGTTGAGTATCTGGTTTTGATTCTGAAGTGGCATCATGGCATTTTTCTGAACCCTGCTTAGTCAACTTTATTGGCATTCCTCTCCCAACTTTTTCTCTCCTTTCTCGTCATCCCCTCCCCCCACCTTCCCTTTACTTTTCTCTCACCTCTCTCTCGGCTTTGCCACCACCCCCCACCCAAATCCCCTTCCTTACCTCCCACTCCCCTCATTCCTCTGCCCCCCCTGTAGGTCTGTAAACACATCTGGTTGGGCCTCTATGACGACAGGACATCAGTTGTTCCAGATTTCCGAGAACCACAGAAAGTAAAAGAGTTTCTTCAAGAAAAATATGAAAAGAAAAGATGGTAATGCAAACATGAGATTTTTCTTTTGATAAATTTCTGAAAGTATGACCTGAAAAACCTCAATAACATGCCACCATTCTTGACTTTAATATTTCTGTTCTTGTCTATGGATACACATTTAGATGGATAAAAAATATTTTCTTAACACTTGGGTACATTTTTGTTTGTGCAGTTTAATCTATAAGATATCAAATACTAATTCACTGTATCAAAAAGTCCGCACTTTATTCAGCCATGCTGTTTTCTTTCTATAAAGTTTGATGCAGTGGGGAAAAGAGCTGACAGGAAGTGTCACGTCTGCCTGAAAAACAGTTTTGGTGTCACAGATTTGGTTAACCATGTTTGAATTTGATTATATGCTCTTCATTGTCTAAGACCTCCAAGTGTGTCCACGTATCA
Source organism: Labroides dimidiatus (assembly GCA_030710495.1). Lineage (NCBI taxonomy): Eukaryota > Metazoa > Chordata > Actinopteri > Labriformes > Labridae > Labroides > Labroides dimidiatus. The sequence goes on along the minus strand of CM061152.1, from coordinate 13,095,994 downwards.
CTGTTCTGTTACACTTCAGTGTTAGAGGAGAAGAAAAGAGAACTTTAAAGACTGTAATTTAAGGAAGGAGGTCACATTTGATAAAATGAGGATACTTCTGTTAAACCACGTGAACTCAGGGGATTGGTCGTCTTGAAAAGCTGTTTCTGTGGTTTCATTTCTCTCATGCTGTTGTTAAATCTGCTTTCCTGAACTCAAAGGTATGTTCCTCCAGACCAGGCAAGGGTAAATGTTCAGGCCTCTGTTTCTGGCTCCTCAGCCAGCAGCACTGGTAGTACCCCTGAAGTCCAACCCCTCAAGACCTTGCAACTCAATAAGACCCCACTACGCCAGGTAGGAGAACTGCACTCAGAGGCCAAATGTAAACATATGATATCAAGCTATGATGTCTCTGGTTTAGCTGGGCAAAACTCTTAACCCTCTTTGATTTCTGTCCAGTCTCCAGGTCTTGGTCGTTCCCAGGCTCACTCCGCTGCTCAGGAGAAAAAGTTTGACTTGCTCTCTGACCTGGGAGGAGACATCTTTGCTGCTCCGCCCACTCAAACCTCCAGCTCCACAAACTTTGCCAACTTTGCACATTTTCCAAGCCAGTCGGGTAAAAACAGCACCTCCTAACTGAACATCATTTAACTCAGACTTTAACTCCAATTTTAAAAGATATTTAGAAGCATGTTCTTTGAGTAGTCATCATCTCATTCCCCTGTCATTGATTAATTTTCCACTTTCATTATTTCTGTTGATTTTTCCCTGTTTATGGCAGCAGCACCTCAGGGTAATTCAAATACCAACTTTGCCAACTTTGAGGCATTTGGAAACACTACGATTCCATCCCATCTGAGCACGTCACCCCCCTCAAAGTCCTTTTCATCAGGTACCCCCCTCTCCCTACCATTGTCTCTGTGTACCCCATCCACACACTCACTCTCACCTCAATGTATTCTTCTGTTACATTTTATTTCCATGACATGTCTGCTTGAGGAGTGAGGGGCCCTTCCTGTGCTCAGGCTCTAAAGAAGCAAATGAGTTAATTACTGTTCTTCTTATTTATTTATTTTTTTATTTGTGTGTGTGTGTGTGTGTATTTGGGGTGGGGTGCGGGGCACTATGATTTGTTCCTCCAACTTGGATTCATTTGACAAGGGAAGTACTGTGAAGGGAGACCCCCAGTGGGCAATCAGTCTTACTACGACAGAGGATTAGGGCCATGGTAAAGAAAACAAAAAAAAAAAAAGAGATTTATCCTATAAATTCACAAGAATAGTCTTATGAATTTACGAGAATATTCTTATACATTTACAAGGATAAATTGAGAATAAACCTGTTATTTTAGTCTAAAGCGAGGCTATCAGAAGAGCACCAGCCACCTGCACAACAATGAGGAACATGGAGCATGTTGTGAAGTTATACTGAAGTATAGGTTTCACAAATAAGGAATTACTTCATCTTTTGTCACATTAGCATCACATTGCCATCAGTGTGTAGACCCTAGAATAGTAATGCAAGAATGTGTGAGGTTTTCTTTTAAATTTATGTCTTTATTCTCGTCAATTAATAAGATTAATCTTGTAAATTTACTTTTTTCCCCCTTGAACATGGCTCCAATTCTTCGGTTTAGGGAATTCAGTTCTTTTATGGCACCGACCGAAATGCTTTGGTAGTACCGAGTATTGAATTATGCCTAGTTTTTCGGTGCAAAGTTTTGGCACCCAAAAGGTTAATCACGTGATCAAGATCTGATTATGCCGCTGGTGATTTACTGTAACGTTCGACATGGTTGCGGTATGCAAGACAGTGTTGCCAACTTATTGATTCTGTCACTATATTTAGTGACTTTCAGACCCCACAAGAGACTTTAGAGACTTTTTATCCTAGAAAGTGACAAATTGAGCGACTTTTCTGGAGTTTGGAACGGAGTGAAAGTAAGTTTTGATCTTCAGCCGCGTATATCGATCTTCAACCACTGCTTCTCAATGAGCAGCAGGCACTGAGCCCCTCCCCTCGCCAAAACACAGACGCCTCTGCTCACAGCAGACCCTCCAAGCTGCAGCCAGAGCAAACAAATGAATCACGCTAATGTTTGTCTCTTTTAGGTCACTTTTTCTGCTCAAAAGCCTGGCTAGAGGAGGAAGGTTTTACTTTAACATAAAAAAAAGAATGGACAGAAGAAAGTTCATTTATAGTTATAAACACATTTACTGTGTACTCAGTGTCTGACCTGTCACTTGTTTGCAACTGTTCTTTTGCGCTGACAATTATTTGTTTATTTTGTATGTAAGAAAACTGCTCAGAGTAGAAAATTAGATGTAGATGAAAAATAAAACTCAAGATTTGTACCATAACATGGAATGAAATTTTCTTTTTGTTAGAATTGATATGAAAATTGGTATCAAAAAAAGTATCTTCAGGACCTGCTTTGGAAGTGAAGGTATCGGTACAGGAATCAAAAAGTTTTGATTGATACCCAGCCCTACTTACAACTAGCCCTGTGTGAATAGTACAACTATTCCTTTTTTCTTTTTCTGAGTCTTGAGTCATGTTAGTGTGAGTACTTTTTTACCCTCAAAGGTGGAGGTGTGCCAATCCCATCGATGTCTACAGCCGTCCCAACCCAAACCCACTCAGGGAGCTGCTCAGAAGACCGCTATGCTGCTCTGGCTGAGTTAGACAATGAACTCTCAACTGTCTCCACAAGCAGTAATGTGCAAGGGTGAGCCATCATAGATAAACAGAGTCGCATCATAATAGTTACTATCTCGATAAATTAAGCAAGAGAAGTTATTTTTGTGAACAGAATTCCCCTGCAAACTCACTTATTGAATTACTCAAAAATTGAATTACTGCTTGATTAAATAGACTTGCTAATTCTAAATGAAAATAAGGAATATGATAGTCATTAATAAAGGTTTGTGTAGGCTTGCCTTGCATTAAAAGATGTCCTTTTTCTGACAGAAACATATTTGGACCAGTGCTTGGATCATCACCAGCCCAGAATCCACCCGTGTTACCCAGCATGCAGCCTGGTTTTGGAGGTGATACAAATAACCACCACAATAGTTTCAGTTAGTAAACAGAACAGTCTTGTTTTTCACATGAATTTGACGACTCATTCTGCAATGTGCTGGTCTTGGTCATCCAGCCATTCCATCCACAAACCCCTTCGTTGCTGCAGCCGTTGCCCCAGACATGGCCACCAACCCTTTCCAGACCAATGGCAGAGCTCCTAATGCAGGTATGTGCATTTGAAGTTTAGCGTAATTGACCACACATTATTTTTGACTTATATATTTTGTTTCTTTTCTGATGTAACCCTGTTACATTGCCATATAGCTTTGTGATTTTTCCAAAATATGTAGAAGTACTCCCACTCGTGTGGTATGTGTGTGTGTGTGTGCGTCTTGTAGCCTCGTTTGGTACTGGCTCAATGAGCATGCCCGCTGGCTTTGGGAATGCATCTTCCTACTGCCTCCCGACCAGTTTCAGCGGGAACTTCCAGCAGCAGTTCCCTGGCCAGGCCCCCGTCCCTTACTCTCAACCTGCGACCTATCACCCTCAGTCTAATGGTTAGTGGCCTCCCACATCCCTCTGCCCTCTTATCCTGCTCCCCCCTGTGCAGCATCTGTTCATGATATAAGACATGATGATTTCCTTGGTGGCATGTGTGATATAGAATCTTAATCTATATTTTATTTATCTGCATAAGGAATCTTGATTGAAGTCTTTCTTCGGCAAGATGAAAGGATGACTCTTTAGTGGCAGCTGCTGCACAGTAAGACAGGTTGCATTAGGGGAAAAAGCTTCATTTGTTTGCTTAAAATTAGAAACACGATCAACAAATCTGAAACAATTTGAATGTCTCACCTTAATGCAATCTGGCACTCTGGGGCTTGAAACTTTTTTATTTCACAAGTTTGATTCCTGTAGTTTTCTTTAATAATTTAACTATGATGTAGCTTATTGCGAAACAGCTTGATTTTAGACTCCCTTTAGCCTGTACTCTATGGCCTACTGAATAATAGTTAAAATAGAGCATAATAATTGCGAATTCCCTTGTCAATTATCACTCTTAGGTCCTGCATTCCCAGTCTACGGCCAGAACAAGCCTTCAATGACACCCTTTGGGCCACCCATGGCTGGCCCTGGCATGTCTAATAACCCGTTCATGGTGAGCATGTTTTTTTTTTTTTTTTTTCAATTGTTAAAAGATTATCCTAGATTCTCTGTTGAAAGGGGCTTTACCAGCCTCTGAGGTTAATGATATAAATATTTTTAAACCGGAAACGTTTCTACTTGTTAATGCCAGCTCCTCTGTTTTTCAGGCAGGAGCTCCAGCAGGGTCATTCCCATCAGGTGGTTCATCCACCAACCCTTTCCTGTAGCACAACTCCAAGTCATCGCCAGCAGAGGGCAGCATGCAGCACATATTCAAAGCACCCATCATGCAATTAGAGGCAGGACATTTGAAAAAAAAACACAAAAACAAAAGCTTTTCTTTTTCTTTTCATGAAATAAGTTTACAACACTATGAAGGAGTACAAAGGACTATACTGAAGACTAAGGGACTGTTATCGGGATTATATACTTTTTTGGACTATTTACAATGTATGCTTTTTACTTTTTGTTTATGACTGTAAGCTCTGTGCATATCATAATTTGTAATCGCAGTTAATTATATGTTATGTATAACAAGGACTGAGTTAACAAAGGTGAGTATACACACACCTTGTGGGGAAAATCCCACTACAAAGTATCTATGTAAGTACGGGGAAACACTTTAGGATTATTAACAGGGTGCCATCCAAGTCCACAATCTGTGGTATGACGTAACAATGATGATACTGGCATTGAATTTTCAAAAGGGATTACTTTTTTTCTTAGCACAATTACTACTGTACTGGCACCAAGATGCAATATGTCCGTTATTAACATGCTGATCCAGGTTCAAGTTGCCTACTTTTAAAAGCAACCATATGTCTTCTTTTTCTCAAACATCCCAGACAGGTGTTCCAGGGAAGTGGAACGCAAAAAAATAGACTACAAGACACTCTGTCAGACAGTGCTCATATCTGAAAATTTGAAAATTAGTAAAGGCTTCTTTTGGGTGGTAGTTAAGGCCAACTCCTTCAATATGAGACTGGCAGAAATGTCAGATGTCTTGTCCCCGGGGTGAATGACATCTGTAGCACAACTGGAGGAAAGGGACAAAAAAATCATTAAGGTATCGAAAAAATTGAATTTTCAGCCCATTACTCTGCTTACTCTTTTAAATGTTGTTAAAATTGTTATATAAACTGTTGTTATCCTGTCTTCTGCTGGGGGAAGATATCAGATATAAACCATATTTAACAAATATTGTAACGATAAAGCAAAAAGACTTGAGAAAGTTTCAGGGTTGTGGCCTATGGCATCTTCAAATGATTGCAGGTGATGTCTTCCAGAGTAGGACAGGTTAAGCAGACCCAGCTATGGCAATTTTTTTAGAAACAAAAAAAGGAAAAAAAACATTTGAAAACAGTATTTATGTAATGTTAATAATCTCTTTACCACACTCCCTTGTCTTTTTTTTTCTCCTGCCTTCTGGTTATAAGCCTTTGGAATGAAAACTGGAATCAGTGTTCCCTCAGTTTTCATTTAGAAATGGGGAGGTAAAAGTACCTATTAAAACTTGGGGCCTGTTACATTATTAGATCAGCTTGGGACCCTTCAGAACTGGTCTTAAATGTGCCACCAATGACTAACAATGAATTTATTGTATTTACAAGAATGGGTAAGTCACTGTGTACATATATAAATATATGTATAAATAAATTAAAAGATTTTTAACTACAGTTGAGTTTTTTTTTTTTGCCATATCAGTCTCAATATTTATTACAGGAAAGAATAGGTTATTATATATTATATGCTTAATTTACAATTGGATTTGACTGAGCCATTACTGAGGACTGTTCTGACCTGTGAAGGCCTAGTGGATTCCTTTCTTTCTGTTTTGGTGATATATATACCATAAAGTACAAACACACAGAAACATCAATTCATAATTTTTCATACAGTTAAGAAGATTGTCTAAATATTACAAACTAGTAACCCGGCTAGTTGATTCACCGAAGTTAAGTATTGATGAAGATTGTCTTTTACTTACTCTTGTTAGGGAAGAACTGCATATTTACACCCTCTTTAAAAGTCTCTGTAAAGAAATAATATTAAAGCCGTGTCTATTACGCGTCTTTTATGTAGATTTTTACACATAATCTTCAGTTAGCTTAAAAGCTCTTCTCAACATCTCCTTTCCACTGTTTCCATGACAACACGGACACTTCGACATGGCGTCCCTATTAACTGACCCGCTTTTTGAAATCTCTGGAACGGGACCTGCGCCCACTAAGACTTTTTACCATTTATCCGTCAGGAAGTCGCTTGTAAGTATCAGCACTTCAGTAAAACCGTCATTACTCTGAAGAAACGACATTTTTATCTGTGCAATGAACGGCGTAATGTCTCTGGCGAAAACTTTTCTCGACCTTGCTACCTTTAACTCGGTTAGAGGACTAACGGCTGAGAGTTGATATGTTAGGACCACAGCTTGTTACTACGGAAGTTGCACGTATTAGACTGTTTTGAAAGCTACTGTTTCGTTGAATTAAAACTTCAAATCATTGTAAAATGCTGTGTAAACGTGCCTTTAATTAGAAAACTTGTACCTTGACGTGAAATTATTTGAATGTTATACTTACTTGCAGATAACATGGAGATGGTGGAAGATATCCCTGAGAACTGTGGACAGGTACATAAAGCCTGGGGAGCTGAAGGAATCCCACCAGGATTTCTTAGATGAATCTGAGCTACAGAGTAAGGAATTCACATTGAATACTGTCTAGAGCTGAAGACTCCACTCACATTCTCACCTGTTCTTAATTGTCTTTTTAATGATTTGATTTTTCCTTTGTCCATAAAGGGTTCAACGACAAGTTTAAGTAACTTTATGGGCTTATATTGAAATGTTAAAGCAGGAAATTAGGTGTCAACAATCAAACAATGGCATAATTGTATTATTCTGGAACTGGAAACCAGTAGGCTGCATGTTGGTGCAACAGTCTGCGCCGTAGCGTCACAGCTAGGTCACCAGTTCAAATCCTGGTTTGCCCATTGGCCTTTCCGTGTGGAGTTTTCATGTTCTCCCTGTGCATGCGTGGGTTACCTCTGGGTACTCTGGCTTCCTCCCACAGTCCAAAAACATGCTCACTGGGTGAATTGGTGATTCTAAATTGCACATAGATGTGAGTGTGTGTGTGTAAGGTTGTTTGTCTCTACCTGTCATCCTTGTGATTGACTGGTGACCAGTCCAGGGTGTACCCCACTTCTCACCCTAAGACAGGTAGGATAGGCTCCAGCCACCCCTGACCCTGAACAGGATATGTGGTAGAGATGATGAATGAATGAATGGAAACCAGTAATGGAACGGTTCCAACATTAATGTCATTAGTTACACCTACAGTATGCTACACATACAATGCAAAATCAAATGTCTGTCAGACCTAATACTAATAATATAGAGAAAGTGAATTCAGAAATAAGTATTCACTATGTGTTAGTAAGGACATCACACAAACAGAAAGCTCATAAAATGAATTTACTACAACAGGGATCACTTTAACTACAGATATGCACCCAGAAGAAGTTGTAACCTTTAATACCTGTAACCTTATTGTGGCTTTTCACCAGTAAATATAGAGTATTTTACTGTTAGTCTGTTCTGCCAAGAGATATTAAAGAACAAACAACTCAGTAAATAATTTTGAACATTAAGAAAGACATTTCACAGACGAATATGATTTTTCATTGAGTCTTGATAAGCCTTGGATCTGATTAGTCTGGAAATATGAATTTTAGAATTAAATGATTAAATGCTTCTTCACAGGTGAGATCGGCATGGTTTTTGGACATCACATCCTGCAGTACACCAAAGCTCTGTGCCAAGGCCATTTTGATTATCTGGAGCGCCTGCCCAACTCCTTGCTCCTGTACGTAATGAATTATCTAGAACTGGAGGATGTAGTTCAGCTTGGGCGAACATCACACAGATTCAGACAGGTAGGTTCTGAAGACAAGAAAAGAAGTGTACGTGTTTACTCTATTGTACAACCTTTATTCTGTCTCTAGTGAATACGTTCTTACAAATAACTGGTTATTTACATTTTTTTCATAGTTGCTTTGGTGCATTTCTCACATTACTATTAACATTTGCACAACAGTTTGTGCATTTCTCAAAACAATTAGTACAAACTGCAAAACCTAGTTGAGAACCTACAAAAGCATGTCACTTGCTCAAAATCGATGGTTCATTCCTCAAAAGCAAGTATTCATGTCAATTACAGAGTCAGAGTCAGTGTCATCAAGATGAAAAGTCCTGACACCATTGTTATTGAACAAGATAGTCACAGTTTCTTCATGACAGTTTACTTTGTGTTTTCAAATGCAAAAAAAACTCAGATCTTGGTGACACTACCTGAAAATGCTCAAAATGTTGTATCTCTATCAGCCTTATGGCACTGTTTGCAGTCACTACTGCACAAATGACTTCCTCTTGTTGTGGAGTAAAAAGGGGCCCTCTTCCACCTCTGTGAAGTTGTCTTGCACCTGTGTGCCACCCGCAACTCTGAATAGGATAAGCAGTATAGAAAATGAATGAATGAATGAATGACATGAGCAAATGCTGTTATAAAAAAACAGAGAACTGCATGGAAGCAATTGATGCATGTCCAAAAGCATTTGCAATTTGCTGGAAGGGATGAGAAAACAACTTTATTGGATTCAGCACTACTGTTTTTAAATATTGCTCTGCTCCTCAGCTTTGCTGGTCAGAGGGGTTTTGGGAGCAGACAGTGCACCGGCACTGCAGGACAGTTTCAGCTGAGGTGGCATCACTGGCACTTGAGGTGGGCTGGCGCAGCGTCTTTTTCACCAGTAAGCTACAACTGCAGAAGTTAGTTAGCCGAAGGAGGCTGAAGTCTGAGGAGGAACAGAAAGAGCAGATCATTGGCCCTGATTCAACGGTGGAAAAATCTCCTGATGCAAGCTCAGAGAAAGACCACATATCCAGTCCTGATCTGGACTCTCTACCTGATATTATCCCTGATCCAACCTCAGGCACTGAGACTGGCACTGGCTTTGACACCAACTCTTGCTGTGAGGCTGACTCTCGACCTAAACCTGACACATCACCCTTGTCTGGCCAATTGCTGCAAGACATCAAGAAGGGTTTGGATGATGTACAGGAACCAGAAGATTAACTAAGCAGTGGAGGAGGGGACTGCAGTGCAGAGTAGAATCAGACCCAAAGTTAATGCTGATGCCAGTGTCTTGCCTTAATGTGTTTCAGGCTTATTGATACATTTATTCAGATTTCTCAGCCTCAGAAGAGTTGTTTATTGATCCATTTCTTTGATTTGCCAAATTTATTTTCTTTTCTTTCTGACAACTATTTGTGTCATATGATTTCTCAATTGTCAGTTCTTTACATAATTTGTGTTTTTATTGCTTCGTTTTTTGTGCCATGATCTTAGTACTGAGAACATGCCATTAACATTAACAAAAAATACAGACAGACGTCGGAGTTTATAATTATTTTAGCTGTGGTAAATGTTTTGTTACAAAATGTACATCTATTTTTGATTTAATATACAATTACAATTTATTATCTTAGTCTGAATTTAACTGTGTGTAACTTAAGGATAAGTCACAACCTAAATGAGTGTACAGACATGATAAGTTTATGGTCAGGTGAGTGTTGATGCATGCTTGATCATTTTTATTGTGATGTTTGGCTTTAACTTAATGGCATATGTTCAGTAATTTGTTGTCAACCATAAACAGTGACAGTCCATTAAGAATAAAGTTTATATGGAGACTGAACAATGTGTTAGTATTTGGATCCAGTCCGACCATTTATCGCATACAATTTTCATTTCACCATCTCAATATTCCTTACCCAATGTTATGGTTCAGCTACATACATACATACATACATACATACATACATACATACATACATACATACATACATACTTACATACTTACATACTTACGTACATACATTTTAAAATGTCTTAATCCCCTGCAGTCATTTTATAAGTAAGCTCTTAAATACTGTATGATTCACATTAATTGTTTAGATATCCACTGTCTGATGTTCTGGGATATAGCTGGCCAAAACATTCATATCGCATCTATAATAAAAAAAAAAATACAAATAGTTAAGTACCCTTTGGTATACACTGACATCTGACAAATTTTTTCATAAGAACCTATAACATGAACATCTATGACTTGCAGGCTTTTCCATCTATTTGACCAGTGAGTCTGATACAGTCATATCATGCTCAGGATCCCTTTAAATCTCAGCTAGCGTGTGACTTTTGATTGGATTATGAGTGCAGTGCACCTACATGACAGTCCCCTAGGGGGCAGAGTCTGCTAGTAAGGCTTGTACAACCATCATCAGCCTCACTGACATTTTCACCTTTTCCTCTGACATCCTAATGTTAACCAGGTCTGGATGCTTTTTGGACTAAATTTTGAGGGTTCCTTTATAAGGGTGGAGGGCCTGTTGAAATCCTCATAATTTTTTTTTTTATCTGGATACATACCGGATATAAAAACTAAGCTGCACTTAGAACTGAAATAATTTCTCCCGGGAGAATCTTGATTTTTATTGGTTTTGTTTTTACTGATCTGTTTTTTGGCTGATTGTCTTGTTTTTATGTTTTACTGTTTGCTGTTTATTCCTACTTGTTTTAACTGCTTATTGTGAAGCACTTTATTGTTTTTATTGAGAAGTGCTATAAATAAAGTATTATTATTTTTATTATTAAGAAAACTGTCTGGTTGAAGCAGTTTAGCACAGATTAGCCAGAAGTGAGTTGCAGCCACCTGGGCCACTGGCCTACACTGTAAGTCTTTTATAGTGGCAATTCCCCTCTGATTCTGCTAGTGCTTCATCTGTGCTTGAGACTCTCTTTAAAGTCTTGCTTGGAGTCAATGGGCTGAGGCTGATTATTGGCTGTGGGCTAGTAGTCATCTTGTATTGCCTCTTGCACCAAAGCTTTCAAATCTGCTATTACAACTGCCATTCACCTCTCTCTGCCTGTCAAGTCCAGTCTTCTGTATCTTGTTTTCCTGTTGCCAACCAGATGTGGAAACCATCATCATTCAACCTGAACATTTCCTTCTGCATCATTTTGGGTTGAAGACAGTAGAGACCTTAAATCTCTGCCAGACTTTGGGTCATGATTGAAATAATTATAGACAAGGCTTTGATCAAGTATTCTTGGAAAACCCACACAACATGTTTGGGTATTATGTTGGAGCCTTATCCTGCTATCTGATCGAACTCACTGCCAGATGGTAATCTGATGATAAGCTCATGTACTCAATTCACGTGAGCGTCTAGAGCATATGATCACAGGTCTGATAATACATCTACCAAGGAAATCTCATTTGGCAACCAAAAACTCAATCCCCATCTAGCTCCAGATTAGACAGGGCAATTGCTCAAATCTCACTTATCTTACTGAACCAGTCCTTCATAGAAAGACAAATCTGTGAGGTCACCAGGTTGGGCTCTCTTTAGCACCTGACCTGCTTTGCTCCAAAGAGGCAAAGAAAAGTGAATTTTCCTCTCAATGTGAAGTAACATCCAGAAACGTCTCTGTTTCACAAACAGCTCCACACCTGGCAGCTTGCCTTTGTTTGTATAACTCTGCCCTAGAGCTGCCAAAATCATAGTCTGCTGGAGCTTTGTGGCCCGGCCATCCTTTGAACTTTGCACCCTGATGCCACCCTTTACCTTGAATCAGGTGAATCAAGGTAGAGGTTCCACAATAAGTTGCTGGTCTGGGTTGTTTCAGTTGGGATATATATTTGTGCCATAATAAGTTATATTAAAATGTCTTTACTGTCAGTATTATTATCATTATTTTGAGTGGTAGATGTAACAATATTATTTTCAAAGCATCAGAAAAAGTATCTGCACTGCACAGGAGCTGTTCAGCGTCTCTACTGGGAGAGTTTTGAATGAATTAGTATTGTATCTTCTGTATCTGAAGTGTTATACACTATTCATGATTTTTTTTTTTCTGTGCTTAACCTCAGAGAATGGTAAAGAAGATAGAGTTACTTCCTGGTGATATGGGAGATAGGCAGGCACTGCTTGTCAGATACAGGGCTGACATGGAGACAACCATTCATGCTTTGATTTCCTGAAATAAGCAATCTTGGCTTCCAATTTAATTAGTGTTAGCACAGTGGGATGAGTCAAGACTGCTTCTACAAAACTCTCCCTGTTTATTGTTTTCTCTGCTCTACCAAGAATATTTTCTGACCACTGCCTCTGTAGAGCTTGAGAGAACTCATAATAGGATGGAGTCAGACCACGTAAAAAGACCACACAGCAGACCATGTGGGGGCTAGGATGAGAGCGCTCTGCTCATCTTAACCTTTCCTTCATCCTGAGGCAAGGCTAATCCTCCTGAGGTTATGACTATGGGTGCTCAAAGATCAAACATCTCATTTATAAAAACATCAAATATTGGAAACAGAACAGAGAAGGAGAGGAGGAATAATTTCTCTTAACCCTCCCCCCACACACACCAAACAAACAAACAAACAAACAAACAAACAAACAAACAACTGAAATAACTTAGTTTTGCCCTTGCCCCCTTAATACATCGCCACCAAGGAATTGTTGTACAGATTGTTTTTTGTTAGTAATTTGTTCGTAGACCTGAGTTTGTAAACAGCACCTATTATCCACTGGAATGCACCATAGAGTGAAAACAGAAACTTGCACAGATTCAGCTATCCATACTCCTCCCTACCTGACCCACTGAAAGATGAAACCTGTAGTCTCTTTTCATCCACTTAGGAGGCTTAAGTTCTAACTGGCACTATGATCCCTTTACAACATGACTTACATTTGACATATTTAATACTGGTTCCTGGAATCTATTTTTTACATTAAAGGTAATGCTTTCTATGTAAACATTTTAATTTTAGTAAATTGTCTGGTGAAACAAAACAACTGTTTTTATTTTCACTCTTCAAAATGGACCCAATCACATGTGTTATTCCACTTTTGGAACTAATCCAGCTGGTCCTTCTGTGTGGTTGTCCCCAGGCTTTAAAGTCAGAAGGTCTGGGTCTGTAGCTCTTTGACGGCAAGCAAAGCCCTTGATCTTTTGCGGGGCACTGAGAGCTTGCGGGGGACTGAGGGCTTGAGACCATTTGAGAAAGGATTAGCTAATATTATCCAAGGTTTATCTTACTGAATTAGCCTACATGACCATAGCTGTACTGAAGGTCACTGCAAAGCAACAAAGTAAAAAAACAAACAAAAAAAACCAAAAACAACATAATTTATCATATTGATGGTTGAATGAATAACAATAAAACAAGAGAAGAGAAAAAAATTAATTTACACATATTATAAATGTAGTTTTCCTGAGATTGAAGATTGACTCAAAGAGCTAATGCGCATTGAACCATTACACGAAGACCTGTACACACCTGTACACTTAAATTTTTGTCTGTCTTCTTGTGTGTGTGGTATCACAGTAAGTCATCAAATGTATCCTCAGATTGACCTCAGCACTGTCACATGACTGAGTTCATACGCCTCAGGCTTTCTATAAGCCACCTGGTGAAAAGAAGCTCTGGTGCTACATTGATCTCTTCTTCTGAGGGCTGACTTTTGATCTTGTGAACCAATGCCCCTCTGTTACCAGGTGATCTTTCTTTCTTTCTTTCTTTCTTTCTTTCTTTCTTTCTTTCTTTCTTTCTTTCTTTCTTTCTTTCTTTCTTTCGCTTGTTGCTCCAAAGTACATTTTTGCATGTACCCATAAGCTTCCACTCCAAACAACACAGTGCATAGTTTTTAATGGAAAAAGATCAGATACAAAACAAGAAATGTTTTACTAAACCTAATTTGCAAAATAAATAAATAAATAAATAAATAAATAAATAAATAAATAAATAAAATGAAGTGAAATGCCACAAATGATTAAACAGAGCTTTAAAATATTTGGACTACTTAACAATCCCATGTCCTTGGATTAACTTATAGATGGACCTTTATTGAACTTTTGAATTGAGCAGTAAACCAAACAGCGTGTCAACTCATCAAATAGTTTTACTGATTCCTCACATTGAAATACAATACCTCACATCTGCTGCAATAAAGTATATTATTTGAAGAAGCAGTCAAAAAAGCTGAACTAAACTTGAATACAGTTTTTCAATACTGACCACATACAGCAGAGATTCATGTCCCACATATAGTGGAAAAGCTCCTGCACACTTCCCCAAGACACTACTCAAAGATATATATGATTTATCTTAACACATTTACAAAAACTGACAAAAAATATACAATATAAGAAAATCAAACTGAAGTATCTCTATCCACCCAAGTTTGTAATCAATTCAAGATCAATCTACAGTTATAAAAACATTGTATGCACATGACAGCAAGAGATTTTAAAATTCGTTATAAAGTAGGCGCAATAATTCAAAGATTGCTCATTTTATGTTGTTGGTCACTGATGTCAGTAAGGTATGAAAGAGCAAGTGGCCAAATACGAAGCAGACAGATTAAGGGTAAGCTCCCTAAAGTTCCTGCTATGCTGAGACTGGGAGGAGGAAAGAGAAGGATGTGAAGAAATTCACCTGTACTGCAGGGCCAGGCCAGACTATACTGACAGTCCCAGGGGAATATTTCATCAACATTCTGCACAAGGCTTCTTACTATTTTCATATGCAAATACCAGACGGTTCCTAATCACTTTTATAAAAGGAATCACAAATCTAGTGGGAAAGGTTTTGCAAAGGTATCCCTTTCTGGTGGGTTTTTCTTTTTCTGTATGTCTGTAACTGTGTCTCACCATTAAGTGCACAGTCAACAGAACACACAGGACCATAGTTGGAGACTACTGAACAAAGAGCAAATATAGAGGGCTACAAAGCCTCTTAGGACAGAGCCCGCTTACGATTCCCTTTCCGTGCACTGCATCCTCGAATAGACCACACAAAGATCCTTAAGCCAAAATCCCTCCCTGGTATTTAATTCTAAATGAGTAATTACTGGGTGTGTCAGTGTGTCTTCAGATTCCAGGTAGGCTGGGTCAAGGAGCTCATTTGCTGGCTGGCTTTGGAGAGAATTGCACTCTCACATTGATACACACATTCTGAAAGACCCTGCACCAGTTGTAAGAGGGCCACTGAAGAACCCAGTCACTTAGGGGGGACAGACCACAAACAGCCGCCAAGATGTGTGACATGGGGGGACTGGATAACTTGGTGGCCAACACGGCCTACCTAAAAGCCCAGGGTGGTGATGACAAGGAGATGAAAAAGCGACGTCGAAGTTTGTCTCTCCCAAAGCCTGAGCAATGTGCTGGAGTACGGGCTGCCATTGATAAGGACTTTACGTTGCTTTGTGAAAGGGAACCTATTGGCAAGAAGTTTTTTCGCAACTTCCTGGCAAATAACAAAGATTACAAGCTGGCTGCTGATTTCCTGGATGAGCTGTATGATTGGGACCTGGCTGAAGGTGCAGCAAAAGACAAGGCCCGCCAAAACATCATCAAGAATTTTTGCAAGGCAGACTCCAAGAACTTCCTGACTTTCCTCTCTGGGGAAGCTGCTGACAAATGCAAGGCAGTGACAGATGCCAATTTTGACGAAGTGATGAAGGGCATAGTCCAGGAAGGCGTACGTAGCTATCTCAAAGACAAACCCTTCACAGATTATCAGGCCAGTCCATTCTTTGATAAATTCCTCCAATGGAAAGAGTATGAGAAACAACCCATCTCCGACAAATACTTCTATGAGTTCAGGACTCTGGGCAAAGGAGGCTTTGGAGAGGTAAGCATTCAAATTAAGTCATAATCTTACAAACCTCTGTTGAAATATCGATTATGTCAGATAATTAATCTTTAAACATTATAAAGCTGTAGGACTCAAGAGCTCCCCAAGGTATTGATAGTTTCCTAAATTTGGATTGTAGGAGTTATGTTCATTTGTCTGTAGCTATGCATTAAAAAGCCAGAAATAGTATGAATTCCACAGCATTTGTAGTTGTTCCGATGGTGCTACAGGAAATTATTACACTGCATAACCAGTGTCAATCTGTTTGCAAAGCTGAAGGGTGTATTTTCTTTAAACCATAAGAAAGGATTTTCTAGGACAAGAGATCATACCTTATATAATCTTGTGGATTTGTCTTGCCTCAAGGTGACCATGTAGCATAGTCGTGTACTTCTTGAACTACTGGAAATGATGTCTAATAACTTGTGATTGTAACTTGTAACTTGTGAAATCAACAACACTAATGGGAGTTATCTCTTTAGTAAACCTAGCAACTTGCCAGGACAATTTGGATATCAATCGATCCAAACCATTGTTGCCTAAATGAGACAAAATTGTGTCTCTCAGTTCACAGTTCAAGTTGAAAATAGAAAAAGTGAAAAACAACCACAGAGAATATAAAATCTGTCAACAGTAGATGGTTTCAAGTTGCCTGACAAACAGTAATGCAAACATTTGTTACCTGCAGAGATAGAAGAGAGTGATATACATTATTTTCAATCTTTTAAGGCCTAAAGTTGAATGATAAGAGGTGTCTGAACCTTCACTTTCTTGCACTAGTTTAGCTTAGTGTATAATACACAGAGGACCTACCAATAACCCTTGAGGAACCTCATAGTAGTGTTGAGCTTCAAGAAGCAGGCTTCAAGCTAGCTTCTGGACGCATTTGGAGATAATTAAAAAAAAGAAATGTAGAAAGAACTTTACAAAAATATGTGGAGTGATGTTAAATTGACATATCCTCATTGGGCTCATTGTTAAAAGAACAACAGTAACCATGTCCAACTTTGCTGTGTGAACACCCTAAGATTCAAAGGACCACATACAGAGGTCTGATGTTAAAAAGAGAAAAAAAAATCAACTTGTCTGGTTCAAGAACTCTGATACTGGGCCATCCATTGTAAATGCTGATTTCACAGGAAGGCCTAATGCTTTTGACAAACCTGACCCTGAGTAAGTGATTCTCTATAAGGATCAGATATGAGCGATTTTGTTTGTGTGAAAAATATAATATCACCAGACAATTTTTTAATAAAAAGTGTGATGTAATATTTGCTAGCACAGACTGATAATCCAATCTTATTGAACCTATACAAGTGAAATACAGAGTGTATTTTGGTTTTATTAACAGCTTACCTGAAAGAACCTTTGATACAAACAACATTTTTAACTAACATACCGAGGTGTTTAGATCTTAGTCTTCAGAACAGTGAAATGTAATAATTCCTCTGCTGCCTATAGAGGCCTATGTGTCAGCCTAGTGCCAGTAGTTCATACATTTTAACCTGGGGAAATGGATTTTAACCCACTGAAAGAGAACTCTTTGAATAGTGATAGTAGAAAAGTCCTCCTTTTCATGACCCCTTTTTTTAAAAAAATCGTTCTGTCTGTCCACAGGTATGCGCTGTTCAAGTAAAGAACACAGGTCAAATGTATGCCTGCAAGAAGTTGTGTAAAAAGCGACTGAAGAAGAAGGGTGGTGAGAAAATGGCCCTGTTGGAAAAGAAGATCTTGGAAAAAGTTAACAGTCTGTTTTTGGTCAACCTGGGATACGCTTATGATACCAAGACCCACCTGTGCCTTGTCATGACCCTGATGAATGGAGGAGATCTCAAGTATCACATTTACAACATGGGTTATGATGGAAAAGGTGTGGACAAGGGAATTGAGATGAAACGCGTCCTCCACTACACAGCGCAGATCACGACTGGCATTCTGCATCTGCACGCCATGGATATCGTTTATCGTGATATGAAACCAGAGAATGTGTTGCTGGATAGCCAAGGCCAGTGCCGACTTTCAGATTTGGGTTTGGCCATTGAGATTAGTCCAGAAAAGACGGTCACCCAGATGGTGAGTACATGTCCACAAGACAGTGACGTTGTGGTTTAAATTCAAATGAATACAATGTTACCATTCTTTAAATGTGTTAAGATGTTAAGATGACTCTCAGCATTTTTTACATAAAGTAACCTTGTGGTGTTATGTTAGCAACATATGGTTTTACATCATGGTGACATGTCCATTCTCAAGGGTCATCTCATATGTTATTCATAGTTTCTGAGGTTACATGGTGCAGAGAGTGGGCAGCTACCCTGGCTTTGTGGTGTGAAGCTTTTATCTAAGAAGATGTTGACATCTATTTAAGCACATTTGTATGTTTTAAGAGAATTTACACAAACTTAAGCTCAGAGAAACAAAGGGAGAAGAAAAGGGAGCAGGTGATGGGTGACCTGGTCTGGTCTACATCTTTAACTTCCAGTTTACTTATTTAAAAAGGATGGTCTATGAACTCAGGATATTGCAAATGCTGTCAGTCTTGGTAAGGTTTTGACTTTAAATCCGGACAGGGATTACCACTTAAAGACCTGTGCAATGAGTGACTCTGAATCCATTATATAACTCAATTGATCCTGAGCGACAGATTATGGCATGGCCAATTATAGGCCACCATTTTGTCAGGGGCTACGTCAGAGACATGGAGTTCCACTGCCCTGAAAACTAACAGTCAGTGAATTTAAAAGAAGTATCCAGTGGCAATATGGTTGCAGAGATGTTTCTATTCCTGTAGCGGCATTACCTTGAGAAAGTTTCTGTGCTTGCAGTTACTCCCCACAACCCTTTGTGAAGACTGTGACTCGTGCATCTGTGTCACCAATGAGTTCGCCCGTTGTCACATCACATGGCTGCACATGTGGTTAATGGTAGATGACTGATGAGGACTGCCCATCCGACCAATTACTGAGCTTAAAAAATAGGTCAGGTTCCAACAAAGGTGTATCGTATGTGTAGGAGAGGAACATAACCTTGAAAAACCACAGACAAGAAAGATATTTTAATATTCATTTCCAGTTATTGTATTAAACCATGCAGAGTGTGTCACACCCACCAACAGTAAACTACGTGTGACCTAACGAAATTAAGAGCAGTAAAAGGGTTTCCTTTTCAGGGTTTCTTTGAGACTTACTTGCAGTAGCAAAGAGTAAGCTCTCAGTTCCATGAAAGTCCAATAAGCTCATTATCCAGTACTCTGATGCTCCTCAGCTAGCCAAAATGACTGGACTAACCTCCTACAGGCAAGGCTGGCTTTGGTCCTCTAATCCTCTTAGTGGCATTACACAAGTCTGTCCCTGATTAGATTGACAGATCCAGGTAAAAACCTATGTTGAATATATTCAGACATGTTAGCTTGCAAACAAGGTGACTTAAACTGGGGTTGACAAATGAGATCTGTTCCTTGTTTGAACCAAGATTAGATTAATTTAGGTGATAATTTTGTAACCTGTGTGATTCCACATAACAGAGTTTGGCTTCTATGATGGACCAGAGTGTGCCGGTTCTTTATTTGTAAGGTTAAACCTATTACCAAGGAATACACACATCGCAAATTAACATAAGTAGTTTCAGAAAGCCACAAAGTGAAGTCAAAATGGCAGGGGAAAGAATTTTGTTTTTTTAAATGTTAGGTGGCATAGGAGTAGACAAAGTGACAGCTTTGGCTTGCAAACCCGTATAAATGTATTGAAGTAAGCTGTCATATAAGTTCTTTAACAATCAGTCTGAAGGGTCAATCCACGGTCATTTGTGACCAAGTGTTGTCACTGAGTGCAGGAAGGATTGGGCACCAAATGCATGTTTGGTGCTTTCAGGCTGTGATGCATAAATGATGAATTATTGATAGTTTCTATGATTTTAACAGCCACAGAAGTTGTAATGGCATATAAAGTGGTGCAGCCTCTTACACGACACTTTCTGTGTTTTAAAATGTGCAATAATGTGTTTCTTCAGGACCTAAGTTTAATATTGTAAATGTGAACAGATGAAAAAAAAATTAGAAGCATGGCTATGGGTAGTCCGGATGTTGGGTACCTTTGCTGGTGACACAGGTTTCCAAAAATGGCCAGCCTTTATATAAGAGCCTGGACAACTCTGTCAGTGTGTAGACATACATGACTCTTGACAGGTAGTAGGCTTAGCATTAGGATTAAGCTGCTGGTCCGAGGCTGCAGTTTAGGTCAGAGAGTGTGAGGGTCAGAGGAGAAGGGAGAGAGTGAGCATGAGAGGGAAAGGTGAAAGTTTCACAGACAGACAATAAAAGAACATAGTGAAGGCTGGAGTAAAGATTTAAGTAGCCCAGGTGGAGCGACCCAGCCCAAGTCTACCATTTAGTTGTTTGCTATCACCTTTTATTCACATTCATTTGACATTGACTGTTTCACTGCACTACATTTCCTTATAATATACATGTCTGACTTTAACTGGTTCCAAAAATAATGGATCCAAAAGTTTCTGAACATAATAAAGACATTTCTTTCTTAAAGATATATTACATGAAAACCTCTGCTCAGCCTCCTTTGCTTTTCCCTACAGGCTGGTACGGGAGCATACATGGCCCCTGAGCTCCTTAATAAAACTCCCTACAGGACATCAGTGGACTGGTGGGCCCTGGGCTGCAGTATCTATGAGATGGTTGCTGGCTACACACCTTTCAAAGGGCCTGAGAGCAAGAAGGAGAAGGTAGAGAAGGAGGAGGTACAGCGCCGCATTCTCAATGAGGAGCCCAAGTGGGAGCACAGATGCTTTGATGCCCCCACCAAGGACATCATTCAGCAGTTCCTCAAAAAGAAGATTGAAGAGCGCCTTGGCATGAAGTAAGAGTCCCCCTCTGTCCACCTCTGCAAACAGGGCCTTGAATAAAAGAGTTTTGGCTCAGTGCTTTGATTAAAAAAACATTTTCACTTGTATTACTGGCACTTACGTCTTACAGCAACAGCAAGTTTATGTAATGGTTACACTATGAACCAGTTCAGTTAAAGCAGCACATGACTTCTAAAACTAAAAGGGAGAAACGACATGCAGTAAAGGGTTGCAAGTAGGATTCAAACGTCAAGGACTGTAGCATCTTAATCACCCGACCAAACCTGCACCCTGGGTTACGTGACTGAGAAAACGTCACCCTCACTGAAACAAAATTGTTGCCTGAACACAACCTGCTTCTCTCTCTGTCTCTCTCTCTCTCTCTTTTAAGTCTGACATGGTTTTAAAATACTGACACTTGTCTTCTCTGCAGGAACAACTTGGAAGATCCCAGGAAGCACGAGTGGTTCAAGGCCATCAACTTCCCCCGTCTGGAGGCCGGGCTCGTGGATCCTCCCTGGGTACCCAAGCCCAATGTCGTATATGCTAAGGACACCGGCGACATCGCTGAGTTCTCTGAGATCAAAGGCATTGAGTTTGATGCCAAGGACGACAAATTCTTCAAGGAGTTTAGCACAGGGGCTGTGGCCATTCAGTGGCAGCAAGAGATGGTTGACACTGGACTGTTTGACGAGCTTAATGATCCCAACAGGAAAGAGGGTGGTGGGGATCCTGATGATGAAAAGAAATCTGGCACATGTATATTGCTGTGAGAAGCCATATGTGTGATACAGTTGATCAGCTCTAACACTCAATTTGTTTGTTTTCTTGGTCAGATGCGTGTTATCATGAATGTATAAGACGAAAGGAGAGAGGTGAGCGTCAGCATCTACGCTGAGATAGATGTGCAGTCCCTCTCTAGTAAAGATGCTCATGGTTTAGAAAACTGATGCTTTCAGGGCGAGGTTCAGTTAAATATTGAGGATGTGATGATGTATTTGAAACATCATTTCTTTGGTTCACAGCTTCTCTTGTAAATACTTATATAATGTAGACTTGCAACCCAGAAGGACTGCTCAGAGTAATTTAACAAACTTTTTAACAAGGATACAACCACTAGTTAAGTAAGATAAAGGTTTTTGTGCCGAGTTAACTTTATGATGAAAATGTCTAAATCCAAACTGACTAAAAAGCCACAACTCACTTTTTTATTCCCTTTGTTGATGCTGTCAGAGGGTTTCACTCTTTCCATAACAAAGAGTGTAAATGAGACATGAAGACACTTGCAGTATTGAACATTTTACTCTGTGATCTTTAACCTGATCACTGCATTTCTATCCAGGCAGTTCTCTTTCTGCCGAAAATTTTAGTTTTTTAAGTCTAGAAAAGGCAAATATTGCTGTTGTATGTATTGTACATAAAGAATTATATCTATGCACAGAGAGGAAGGTGACCATGGGAATAATTTAAAATTTAGCGTTTGTCTAAAAAAATAACTTCACTGAATCCCTCGACTGTTGGTGCTATGAGGCTCAACTTAGTGAGAACTATGTAGCCCTGGGATGCTGGGAGAGAGATAAGTGCAGAAATAGCAGTAACTTGCTGCATATGAATGAGGAATATTTTAGAGGAGTCGGGCATAAATTCATGTACCAGGATCATGTAGGTTGCCCTGTTCATGACCCTGAAACACTGTGAAATTTCAGGGGTCCCTTTAGTTTGAGATAAATGTAAATAACTCAAACTAGTCAGATCCAGGAATTAAAAAAAAAAAACACCCTACTGCTGTGGTTGTTGAAGAATAGAGATTTGGGTTAGTTCAAAAGAAAGTCCTTGTTAATTTTGTTTACTTGTCTCAGGGTATTATTTGCTTGAAATTTTGAATTTCCTGATGTTGGGCAGAGTTGAGTTTTTACAGTTAATGTTAATACAATATAAATATATATGACACATGTACTTGTAAATATACCAGAAGAGGAATTGCTACTCTAGGACTGACAGATGTAAAGCAGAAATTTCCTTAAATGTTGAACCATTTGAATAAATTAAAAGATGTCTTTTAAAAACCCGTCTGTGATTATTTGAATTCATGTCTCTCTCTTGGTCTTTAGACTTCGACAGCAAGTCTACTACCAGCGTCAGAGAATTGTAAAATGTTACGGATGTTCTTTGGACTATATATAACCACAGAGAAAGTGCTGCTGAGGACTGTGGAGTAAAACCTAAAAATATCAGCTGCAATAATCCCCTCCAGGATGCTGACTACAGCCAGGCTGTGCTCCAGGCTGCCGCAAATTGGCAAGTTCAACTCTTAGCTGATAAGGCGATAACCAGTGTTATCCTTGCACCTTCTTTGCTTAAATCAGCTTCAAATCCCCCTTCAGGTTTTGAAGCATCTCAATGTTACAGCTACTTGGCAGATTAAAACAAAAAAATAAAAGCAACGCTAGGCTGAAAAAATATTATTTGAACATATTTTGAGTGTGATTTTTAATCTTTTAGGAAACGTGCTGTGCAGATAAAAGGATAGATATAGAAATCTCTTCTTGTTGCCTTTGAATGCAGAGAAGGTGAAGGTGAGACCACGGATACTTTCTGAGAGAGTCTTTGAAAATCTTACACATTTGCCGATATTTCACTCTGAATTACCTCTGACATACAGCATTTTCAAACTCTGAGAAGTGAAAAGATGAAATGATCCGTTTTGTGTTGTTCTTTCTGTATGTTCTCAGCACTTGTTTACAGTGCTGCAACTCAAGGACACTGAGAGCTCAGAAGATGCCTAGGTGGATTCCTTCTCCAGCTAAACCCTGAGAGATTATCTGACATACAGCAGGACTTGGGGACAGGCAACTTGCTGACAGTGAAGGACAGAGCCACTGCTGATGGTGCTGCCTCAGGACTGTGAAGGCTCATAGATGGAGGGGAAATTAGGGCAGTCAGTAACAGACTTCTGTTGACACTGACATAATGTGTTCTGACTTCCAGGCATAGTTACAGGTGAATCCATGCACGTAATGGTGAGGAAAAAGGACTATGTTTCGGGACATGTCAGAATTATCACAAGTACTTGAGACTTGCAGGGAAATAGACCTGGTGCTGTACGCCTGGCACAAATCCAAATCATCTCTTACCTGGCTCAGTTGGAGGCCAAAAGCTTCGCTTCGGGCTCGGCCAGGTGGTTTTAAACGGTTAGGAATAGAACATGGATCCACAGCAGCTACACTCTAAGCTCATTTACCGGCAGCCATCAAGTGATGTTACATAAACCTTTGGCACATTTAATCATGTGGATTTGTTGACATTGATTTGTCTGGTTAGAAAAACCTCAAGATGCAAACAAGGGGAATTTAAAACGCCACACTGACCTCCTCTGGCCCAGTATCAGCGCCATGGCTGAACCACACACTTAATAACCACTCACTCTGTCTGCCGCTGTGGGTTCTGGCTCCCTCATGTGGTTACAGGTTTTACATTTCAGTATTGGCAGGAATGAGACTGAGATAATGTTTCATCAAGACACAATCTCACTCAGCCTGCACAGACTCTCTTTCTCTCTTTGATAAGGTGATATGACACAAATAATCCAGGGCATTTTTTCCTCTTCACTTTATACCAACTATGCAAAATAATTTTTAAACTGAATCTTGTGCCTGGTCTTTATTATTACTAAATACTTGTTTGACTTTCCCAAACTTTTCAGCATGTTACCCCAAAACAATCAGTGCAAGAGACTGGGGACCCTTGCTGCGGATTCACTAATATGCAAATCCAAAATCAGACAAAAATTAATCTAAAGAAAAAAACAAAAACAAAACATACTTTTTCTAGCTGATCGACAGAAAATTAGATGACCTATGCGCACATACTGCTGTGCATACAAAACTAATCTGGCTCCACTGATAACATCATTATTCTGGCAAAGTCACCTCAGTGGTCTTATTGTAACACAGAAATGTGGGAAACATAAAAAAAAAAAATCTTTTTGCATGGTTTTCTTCAAAATTTAAGATTTGTCAATATATTTTAAATAATGGAAGAAATATGCAATTGTAAATAGTTTTTTATTTTGCAACTTTTTTTTTTTTGCTAACCCCAGGGGGCTCAATTCCAGCTTTGGAAACCACTGTTCAAGTTACACTTCACTGAGTTTGATGCTATATTTAGATATTTAGAGCTTCAGCTCAGCTACATTTCACTTACACGATGTTAAAATTCTATTTTAAAATGACATTAATGATTGCACAAGCTACTTGGTTTCTTTTTTAATGAACAATTATTTGAATATTTGAAAGTTATGACCCAAAATGTTCCTGCAAATTTAGACACATATAATATTTTTTCCCTCCAAAGATCAAGTCAGTGGTTTCCACTGTTTTTCATGTTATTTTTTTTGTAACATCCTCTTACATGAAGCAGTGTGTTGAGTCCCTTTGATGTGTTCAGGTATCTGTGAGTTGAAGGAGTAATTTTCTAAAAGATGTAAATGTGTTTAATGTAAACGAACCGGTTGAGGATTGATTTGATTGACTGATTTGTTTTGTTTGCCTTTTGTCCCCTCTTTATCAGCATCATGACCGCACAGATTATTTCACCGACTAACCATAATAATGGCTGTATTATGCTGGGTTCAATCATGCGCGCACTACCCCCCCCCCCCAATCCAAACACCTTTGGTGAAATTATTTAAAAACAGGCATAAAAATCTCTTTTTTCTTCAAAATCACTTTTATTTCACAATTTATTTCATCAGGTCTTAAGGCACCCTGAAGAGATGTTACAAGTTGTTCTTTCAAATGTGGGTTCCTTTTAAGACTGTGTAAACATAGCTTTGAATAAGATAATTTCCTGTAAATCTTTGCTTAAATTATTTCTTTACAATGCACAGACATTGTGTTTTGTGACAAAAATACAGTGTGAATTAAGTAAATATGGTAGATAGTGTATATATATATACATTGAAGAGTAATAGATTGGCAGACAATCAGATCAACAGGCTGAAGAAGAGCGAAAACTAACAGACAATCTTTGAGACCCAGGTAGATATACAGATCACGTATAAGATATACAGTACATAGTTACAGTGAGCTTTTTATTTTGCAGCACTCTCCCAGCGCTTCTTCATCTTCAGAGCATTTTGTACCTTATATGTGTGTGTTTGTGTGTATTTGTGTGTGTGTGTGTGTATGCGTGTCACTCCTCTGCCACCAGTGGTGTGCAGCACCCTGTAAGGTGGAGCAAGACAACTTATCCAGCCCTGGTCGGCTCACCCATGTCAGCTATTGCAGTGGAGAAGTGAGTAAAAACAGGAAGACGAGCAGACGGACGGACAAACGGACATGCAGACAGACGGACGGACAGACAGCACAAGACTGTTGTTGAGGCGTCTCAGGCCACAACACAAAGATCTATCTATAATTCCCTAAATATGATAAGGATCACAATGTATTTATATGTAGAAAGGGACTTTGTAATTGGCATTTCATATACAAGGATACAGTGGCTATACTTGATTATCAAGGTTCATACGTTCCTATGAAATCTTTGTGATGTGATAATGTGAATACTCAGGAGATGTGTTTGTAAATCTTCTACCTTCCCACTTGTACTGTACAGCAAGATAAAAATCCTCTCAGCTCTAACCATAATACAGCTGTTCATACATTGTAGAGAGGATGAACTCAACACTCTCTTCCTGACAGCAGAAAGATCTAAAAACAATTTTAAAAAATGACGTATCTGTAATTACACTACAGCTCCAAATGGCTTGCTTGCAATGGCTATTACTTATCTAGTTATCACACCTATGCTGATAGAAAAAAAAGAACTGGATGAGGAATGAGCAGTGCAATGGGTAAAAGAAAAGGTAGACGGACAGATGGAGGAGCAGAGCTTCTATGGTGTTCTGGGGGATGTTCGCGAAGGTCGGCAAGGAGTTGTGAAGGAAAGAAAGGTCAGAAATGTCCACAAAGCAACATTCAGTATCTGTATCTAACTGGCTCTCGACTCATTTGCTTCACGAAACCTTTCCAAAATGCCACCTTTGTGACTTATTTGACACTTCCTTCCCTTTCATATGAACACAAATCCTCAGCAAACATTGGCAGCCTCTGCATTGGGGTTCTCCCTTTTACTGGCTTTCTTCTCTCTTACTCGACCACCTTGATCCTGAAGGTGACGCGACCGAGGAACTTGTCCCTTTCGTCATCGTTGCGGAGGTCGGAACCCTCTACCCTGCACTCCACCGCCAGTTCCTTGTTGTAGTCCTCCTTAGTGAGGAGCAGCTTCACAGCCACTAGTGGCTGCACATAATTCTCCTGCATCGAAAAACACAGACACCTGTCAGTCAAACGTCCGTGTGAGATTTGAGGACGTTTGCAAACGGGATCTGTGCAGAGAATAACTACTTACATGGATCCTCTTGCCATAATAGGGGAAATACATCTTATCAATACGCCCCTCACTGGGGAAATACTGCATTTGAATTGGGTTGTCTCTCTGCAAAAAGAAAAACTTGTCAGTAAATGTAAGTTTTACAGAAAGAAAATGCATTTCATTTCGTTAAGTGAACTGCAATGGAGACATTTTGTAACACCCACATGAGACAGGACACAAAAAAGAAAATTAATGACACTAAGATTTTAGCGAAGAGATTTAAATAAAGTGGAAACATGATGTACTCTGCTTAAAATCTGCTAAGGGACATTTGTTGCTGAAAATGATGCCTGTTAGATTAAAACTGACTGTAAAATGGCACTATGATGAGTTTCATGGCACCTGCATAATGATCTGTTACATAATAAAAAGTGTTAACACTCCTACTGGCCTTATTATCCTGGTAATTTACATATAATCTTACCCTAAAGCCATCAGTGACAGCATGCAGAAAGAAATCAGACACAAACAGAAAGAAAAAGGAGGAAGAAATGAAATCAACAGAAACAAAATTTTTGAGACCGTTATGATCACAGTTTTTGTGAAGGAAATGAAAAAACAGAATACACATACAGGCAAGTCGGACATGTATTACATCAAGGCGTGGAAAAACTTGTTTACTTTTACTGTGCAGTTGATGTAAGGGTCTCCACGGGGCTTCAGGCCAATAATCTGAGAGGTGAGGTAAACAGGAGAGGGTGAGACAGCTGCATGTCAGGTTTTATTTTTAGAGCTGTCAGCGAGACTAAAGAAACAGCGATTAGAAGCTGTCAGAGAAAAAGGGGCTTGAAAAGACTCTCGGGTTTCTTTCTTTTTCTAAATTTTTTGTTTTAAGATTTGGGTTTTGCGAAAATGATGTTACCCTGTTCATTTTGAGCAGTATGCAGGGTCGTCCCTCAGAGTAACCAAAGTTGGTGTCAGAGAGGCCGGAGCAGCGACTCAGAAAGCCCCTCTTGAAGCGACAAGCCTTCTTGGTAATTTCCTCGGTTTCATCCTGCAAGAAATACTCTCCTTGAGGGCACTCAAGGTTCCTCTCCTGCTCCGTATCATTATACCCTGAGAAAAAAAAGAGTATGTGTTCAGATAAATGGAATGACTCATTGGAAAAAAAGATCTCAGAAAGGAGAAAGTGATCTGTTTCAATTTTCATTTATCTCTCAATCAGGGAGGGGCGCACTTACTCTGCAGGAAGGACTCCAGGTGTTGGACATACTGAAGATACTTTAAGGGGTCTGATTTGTTGAAAGAGATGTCCAGTGAGTGTGGACGTATCACCAACCCTGCCGAAACCACATAAAACAATGTAAACACAAGTGATGTAGTAAACAATCCAAACGTGAGGAACTAATGCGCATCCAGCATTGGAATTTATCTCCAATTACAGCCGGACAGAAAACATTCCCAGCTCTGCCGCTGATCTCACTCAGGAAGAGACTTTCAAAATAGATCGATGCAAAAAGCAGTTATTATGTTGCACATTATTTTGACAGCAGCTCATTGGTGCGAGCATGAATAATAAATGTCTAAAAGAAAAGTTACTGCAGCTGAAAGCCCCCTGTTTTTCTCTTCCTTGCTCTTCTTATGTGGAGACACTAACCTGGATAGGGAACACGGTCTCGGTACCTCGGCACGTTGTCGTCCAGAGTGAGCAGCATCACCCACATGGTGAGGGCAAACATACCAGCCAGGAAGCAGTAGAAAACCAGGTAGAAGAGCAGGATGAGAGCTGATGGACGTTAGATGTAATGGAACAGAAAGAGAGAGGAGACATAATGAGGAAAAGAGACATAAAAATGGGTCATGTATAATTAACTACAAGCTTTCCACACAAGCTTGGGAAAAAAAAAAGAACGCCTCTTGATGAAGAAAAGTGTCATCTGAAAGCACGATCCCTTTGAGAGAAACCATTTTGGATGAGGAGGGAAATGCTACTCACTGCTATCGAATCTGGGCCCATTTTTCACTCAAATCAGACCAGATTTAGTGACGCACTACAGCGCACAAATCTTCTACGACCTGTTCAGTTTTATTCAGGGGAGATGGAGAAAACAGAGCTGCAGTTGAGGAAACATCTGACTCAAAATGGTTCACCACCATCCAGCCTGCACACAGCAGAGATGCCCTCTAAGTTGACAGAGAGGGGGGGTTAGAAAAAAAGAGATGGACCCCTCAGCTTCCTGCTGTACATTCCCCCTTCCTCTCATTCCTCCCCAGCAGTATCCCACAATGCACCTGCCTAGTGCGTGAAAAAGAGAGAAAGAGGAGAGAGGGGAATCCCATTTGACCTTGACAGGCATGCTAATGTGGGCGGCCATGCAACTGCAATGGAGCATCCCACTGCACAGCAGCACAGGGGCCCAGGCAGCCCAACAGCACGGCGCGAGCCTATAGGAGGCAGCTGCTGGAGGGAGGGTAGGTGCTGTGTTACTACCTCAGTGTGGAAATGACCGGAGAACCATTATGTAAAAATTGTATGGCCTAATGAGCTACAGCTTCAGCTCAGGGTTGCTGTAGCACACTCCTGTCTGATTAGGTAATGTGAGGTGTTATCTGCCGAAATCTCCTCTGTCATAATCCTGATATTCCTATTCATCCATAAGGTTCAAAATAAATCCCTGCTTGTTTAATTGATGGTCACCTGGTTGGTTTTTCTGCCTATGCTGCGAAGAGACTGGAGCACACCTTTCCTAGCATCATTCATCTCCCTTTCAGTACAGGCTTCTCCTTTACACCTTCATGTAGGCCAGTGATGGCTCCTCCGCTAAAACAATATCAATAAGGCTGTCATATTAATCCACCCATGCACAGAGATTTAAAGTGTGTTTTTTTTTAATCCAAGAGGGACACGTTTGTGAAAGCTTTGATAGTCTTAAATGGGGGGCGCCATATTAGATGACAGAAGCGTGAATGTCATAGCAAATCTTCTAACTGAATCCTGTACGGATCGTGGGATTCTTACCCCAGCTGCTGGCCGTGCGACCCAGCAGCTCCCCGGTCCTCGGGTTGTAGATGGAGTCTTTCCAGCTGGACGTGTTCTCCTTGTTGGCCGGTTTATCTTCGGTGCTCGCCATGGTGGTGTCCTTTCTTCCTTTTCTGTTTGGTTGTTGTGGTTCTGGGTCCTGAAATGTACACTTTATCCTTCACCCTTTAAAAAAAAATGCAGAAAAAGGGGCAGCGGGCGATGTGGTGAGGCAGGCGAAGAAGAAGCCGGCGAGGCGGCGGTGAGTGGAGTGGGCGGTGTAGAGAGAGAGAGAGAGAGAGAGAGAGAGAGAGAGAGAGAGAGAGAGAGAGAGAGCGCAGAGGGGGAGGGAGAGCAGAAGGAGAGAGATGCTCTGCTGTAACAAAAAAGAAAAAAAATATCGAGAAGGGGAAGGTGAGGAAAGAAGAAGAAAAAATCAGTGACGTGCACACAAACCCCGCCGTGGCAGCTGATGCAGTGCGAGCAGATGGATGTACATTGGCTAATGATGGAGACGCACCGTTACGCGCACAAATTATAAATAGAGCGCACGATATCTCGCTTATCATCAATTATAATATAATGGCTGCAAGTGTGTATGTGTGTGTGTGGGGGGCATGTTTGGTTCTCCATTTACATTGAGAGGTTTACAAGATGGGAATCCTTCTGGGAACAAATCAAACGAAGAGATTTTTCAAGAAATCAAAGAGCTTCAGTGAATCTGCGCTGCCTAAACTCACCTGCGTCTGTTTCAACATATCATACTGGTACATTACCAGTTAAAAACTGCTGTAGCGTTGAGTCACCAAACCCTAAAGTCGAGAGGAATGCTGGGGAAAAAACTGAACAGAAGCCACACACACTTGTACACACACGCGCTCTTTCGTTATCAATAAGAGCATTATGCCAGTGATCAACATATCTGAAGCCCATGAGGATGTTATTTGTGACAGACTGGACGAGCATAGATATTTGGAGCATTTGCTAATCCTTGTTGCTATGGCAATTCAGTACTACTGAAACCAGAATGTGTGTGCGTGTGTGTGTGAAAGAGAGAGAGAGCGAGAGAATGAAAGAGAGAGAGAGAGAGAGAGAGAGAGAGAGAGAGAGAGAGAGAGAGAGAGAGATGGGGGTGAGTGGGTTGGAGGGGGGGGGGGGGTCTGTATAATAGTTACTGTTGTAACTAGAATTACTGTTTTTATTTATTTGTACATTGCATTTCCAAATTTGGCCTGTTTGTTCTTTGATGACATTTTATCCCAAAACTTTTCCTGCTAACAAAGCTTTAGGATGGAAGGGAAGCTGAACAGAGGAATAGATCTGTCCCACATGGATCTAAACATGTTGTGAAATATTTCATATTAATAACATGCTGTGCATTCCGATCAGATATTTGCACTCTTTGGCCAGACTGTTCCAGAAACTTTCATGCCAATCGAGTCTTTTGAGCTAAATTGGATTAAATTGAGGAGGAGGGGCAGAGGGAGAGAGGGGGAGAGGGAGAACACAGCATACACTGTAGCCAGATGTGTCAGAGTTAACAGAGGATACTGTACTCAGGGGACTGTGGTAATGCTGCAGCTTCTTTTCAGTGTATTTTTTTTTACATTCACATTAATAAATAAGCTCCACATGCAGAGTTAATCTCTCATTTGATTCATACACCATCCTCTGCTTTGCCACACTGTGCAGCACGTGTACTGCATGTCGTGCCACTATGGAAAGCCGTTTGAGCATAAAATTGATATCAGTGATATCAACCATGGTTCAGCTCTACTAGTACTCAATTTTAGAGTACATGTAATCAATTTTGCTTTACTAGTGCACATATACACTTTACTAGTAAAGAAAAAATGTCACTAGTAGTACTAGTGAAGCAAAAAGTGTCACTAGTACTACTAGTAGACCAAAAAATGTTCACTAGTACTACTAGTAGACTGTTTTAAGTCTACTAGTACTACTAGTAGACTTAAAATGTTCACTAGTACCACTAGTAGAAAAAAAATTGTGTACTAGTACTACTAGTGAATCTAAAAAGTCTACTAGTACTACCAGTAAAACCAAAACGTTTACCAGTACTACTAGTGGCCCTAAATGCAAATGAGGAGGTGGGACAAGGATGTATCCTATTGGTGCGCCTAAGAGAACTCCACCCAGCCAAAATTTAACCCCTTAAAGGATGCTAAGTTTTAGAGGCTTAGAGGCCTCTGCTTACTGTAAAATATTTGAGAACACATTACAGAGTTTTCAAACACTATAAGGAAAATACAACTTAGAGAGGTTAGTTTTTTTTTCTTTTAGATATTTACAGTTATGACAATACCTTTTAAAAGAATTGAGGAAATAAAAAACGATCACATACACTAACAGAATAATACACTTAGTTGTGCAGGCATACAGTGGTATCTCTAAATCACTTTTGCTCAATCAATTTTGCTTTTCTTTCTTCCTTTCAAAATGTTTATATGGCTGTTTTACCAGACGAAATACCGTGACTGAAAGAACTTTCTCTATTTCAAAATAAAAGTGGTTTTGGTAAAAACTTGCTTTAAATATAAAATGTGTTGATAAATGTCCATGTAGGCAAGAGGAGGCAAGGGGAGTTTATTTATATAGCACATTTCCAAAACAATGGAATTCAAAGTGCTTCACATAGACAATAAATTAAAGGTCGGCAAAAACACAAAGGAAAACAATTTAAAAGCAAGCAAAACAATAAACTAAACAAAAAAAAAAATTATAATAAAATTAGATATTATAGGATAAAAAAAAGTATAGTTAATATACTGTGCTACTGGATGTGGTGGCAGTAGCTAGGGTTAGGTGCCATGAAAGAGTATCTAATTACTATATTTTTTCCCCTCATATTTATCACATTTAAATGTTTTGAATTATCAAACCTATTTTAATATCTAACAAAGAAAACACAAATGAACACCAAATGCAGTTTCTAAATGATAATTTTATTTGTAAAGAGGAAAATATATGGCTCTAAAATTATCTTTTTGTGACTGTCCTGCTCTGGGGAACTCTCTGGGTCTGTTTTTGTGGAGGTCAGTCAGTCTGAGCCCCTTGATTTTTCTTTGAAATAAATTATCATCTACAAGATCTAACTATCTTTGAGGAGCTTTATGCAACTGCATGTGAAAAACAGGAAAATAAATGTCTATGAGAAATTAATAGATTTAAGATCAATGAACCTTATTGTGTGCTCATACAATGACAGAAAATGACAGTGAACAGGTAAAACGATATTTATTATTTACATTCAAAGTAGATGCTTCCACAGCATGGAAAGGGGCTGTTAAGCTGAAAACGTCACATATGCTATGAAATGTTGTCACAAGAAGCAATTGCAGAGGTGGTTGAGGATTTCTGTTATTCCAGTACAAAATCATTTTGATTCATGAATCAAAGTCAATGGATAGTTGTGTTGTTACGATTTTCTTGCTTTTGCAGTGAAGAGGTAGCATCCTTCAACATAAAATGTTTGTCATGGTAATAAGCCAAACAGCCCTTTTTGGGGCTGTAATATTAGAGCTCTAAGTTTATCTCGCCTTAATAATTAATTTATAAATTAATTTATGTATTTTTTCCCTTTTTTGTTGTTGTTAATAAATCCATTGAGAATATTATTTCTGAGGTTTCAAAGAAAGATGTATTTTATGTTTTGCTATAAGAAAATAATCTATCAAGAAAGCTATTTAATACTGTAATGGTTATAGTCAGTAATGCGCCCTCTGTTGCACCTCTTAAATATTTTATACTGCAAATGTGCTCTTTCTAGTACTAGTGCTACTAGTTGCATTAGTAGTACTAGTGGTACTAGTGCCACTAGTACCACTAGTACCACTAGTACTACTGGTGCCACTAGTAGCACTAGTGCCACTGGTGCCACTAGTAGCACTAGTACCACTAGTACTACTGGTGCCACTAGTAGCACTAGTACCACTAGTACTACTGGTGCCACTAGTACCACTAGTACTACTAGTGCCACTAGTACCACTAGTACCACTAGTACTACTGGTGCCACTAGTAGCACTAGTACCACTAGTACTACTGGTGCCACTAGTAGCATTAGTGCCACTGGTGCCACTAGTAGCACTAGTGCCACTGGTGCCACTAGTGCCACTAGTAGCACTAGTGGCACTAGTGGCACTAGTAGCACTAGTAGTGTAGATGCGCATTGCATCATTTATTATTTTGGAGGTGCGACAGGGGGTGCTCTCAAGAGAGCTGTGTCGTAAAATAATTGGCTGAATTTTGACTAACCTGCCTCTGATTGGCTTATAGATTAAGGTCAAGAGTCAATCAGTTCCTGGCGCAAGCATGGCGGACGCTGTTCTTATACGAATTACAAGACGTTGCACTGCAATAGAAAGAGCTTATCATCAAGGAACTGCTGGTCGTAGAGAAGTAGATGCTATTAACACCTCTATTACAAATTTGAGAAGAGTTGCAGACACTTTCAGTGCTGAAGTTCTGCAGAACATTGTTCAGAGTCTTACAGATCTGAGATCTGCCATCACTGCACCTCCAGCGGATGCCTCCCGCGAAGGTTTCTGTGCAGCACGTTTACTCTCAGGTAAGTTGTGCAATAACAATATTTTAGCTACTTTTATTGTTTTCTTCAGCCTTTCTTTTGTGTCATCGTTCTCTTTTTTCTTTGTGAATTCCCCATTGTAATCTATTTGTAAAATCTACATATGGTCATTAAATTTCATGTGCACTTAGTTTGGCATTATGCAAATCAAAATCTCCGTTTTTGCTTATGTTTTCTCGTGTTGACTATATTTGTAGAGCGTATTGGTTATAGATCTTTATATGATTTTATTGAGCTATTTGAAGCAGTATTATTACTTGTAAAATATAAATGATGAGTTCATTACTCTCTACTGTAAGAAGATCTGAGTATGATAAGAATGTAAAGACAAACAATGGGAGTTTTTAAAATGAAAATCTTTTCTCCATCATCCAATTACACCACAAGGTATAGTAAATTCATGTGGCTGCTCTGATTTCAGTCAGTAGCCTGTTCAACCCTGATTAGTTTTAGACCTACTGTTAATAACAAATCTAGAATGAACATATATGTGGTATAGGAAGGTGGTATGGCATCCAACTATTTTTTTATATCTAGAATTGAAATGCATAATTAAGTTAACCTATGGTTTCTATTGTTCATTCCCTTTTTTGTTTCCTTATTTTAGGTGGACGAGGGAGACCTGCTTTGGACATTACAAGAGGGCAAATTGAACTCCTTCTCACTCAAGGCTTCACAGTGAGAGCCATGGCAAGGATGTTGGGGTGTTCCTCTTCATACTTGCATAAAAGAATGAGGTCTCTTCATCTTTCTGCAAGAAGCAGATTTACTCCCATTACTGATGCTGACCTTGAGGGACATGTCAGGAGGCTCCACAGCCAGTTCCCAAGATCAGGCTCCAAAGTAAGAATACACACATAAAATAAATACATGTGGGTTTTGTAATTTTGATACAAACTGTACATTATCTCACTTTGGTTTGGATTATGTACTCCTTTCAGATGATGAGAGCATACCTGCATGCTGACGGGATTGTAGTGACAAGAAGAAGAGTTAGAGAGACTCTTAACCGCATTGATCCAGCAGCTGCAGCACAGAGGTGGAGCCAGACTGTGGCTAGAAGGACATACTATGTGCCATTTCCTAACAGCTTGTGGCACATAGACGGCCATATGCGTCTCGTTCGGTAAGAGGGGTCAACTCTACTTTTCTAAGTTTCGGATTTTTAATAACATCATAAACAGAATCAAAGAATTTACCAAATACCAGTATTTAGGGGCAATATGAGAAATCCTTGTTGTTTTGTTTTAATGGCATAGTTTGTCCCTTTTTTCCTAGGGCTGCCAGTTTCCCACCCCTACTTTAGGTGCTAATGTAATAAAATTATCTAAAAAGCATTAACCATCTAGAGTAATCAGTCCCTCTGTTTAAAATTTCTTACAGATGGGGCTTTGTGACACATGCTGGTATTGATGGAAACTCCAGGCTAATAACATACATGAACTGCAGCACAGACAACACTGCTTTAACAGTGCTGACCTGCTTTGTCCGAGCCACCTGTCGGTATGGGCTACCCGCTAGAGTCAGATCGGACCGTGGAGGGGAGAACACTCTGGTCGCTCTTCTAATGAACCTTCTACAGGGGCATGACCATGTAAGGCACATAACAGGCCAGTCTGTGCACAACCAACGCATTGAACGTCTCTGGAGAGATGTATTCCAGCAGGTTGTGCACTACTTTTACATGCTCTTCTATTCACTGGAAGATGAATACATACTGAACCCTGAAGATGTTGCTCAGAAAATGGCACTACAAGTGGTTTACAAGCCTGAAATCCAAAGACGGCTTGATTTATTCAGACATGCGTGGAACAACCATAAGGTCAGATCAGCAAACAACCGTACACCAACACAAATCTGGATGGAGGGAATGCTCACCAACAGTGAGCAGGAGTCAGCAGCTCTGGACAGTGTCTTTGAAGATGACCCTTACATCCAAGAAAACCTGGAGGCTTCCTTGGCAAGACATGGTGTTCAGCTCTCACAGTTACAAGCAAACGGTGAAGATCTTGAACAAGCAGTGATTGTGCCACAACTTATTGATAACCTGAGCTCTGAACAACAGCTGCATCTTCAAAATGCAATGGATGGAATAACAGATTTGAAGGAGAGATACATTGTGTGCGCCAGAGAGATTCAAAACATTCTTCGAACATCTTAATCAATTTGAGGTACAAATACAGCTGCAAAAAGTCGTCTGTTTGAACATACAGTGTATGAATAAAGGAAAATTAGCAACGCTTTGGTCTGAATGTTTTATTGCAATGCTCACTTGTGCTGGTAACAGTGGAATTTGAAAGGAGCTTGAAAAAAATGTTAACCTTCGCAAATACAAACTACTTTCTCCTTAATGTAGTATAAAGAAGTCCACTAGGTATCTACATTACAAATGATAATTATAATCAACTGTGGGCTATCATGTTTATGCAATGCATACTGGAAAGTAATGTGTTCAGGCTGCATTGGTCTGCAAATCGTTGATCTAATAGTTTCAGTCAACATTACAGTTACTTCTTCCTTAATGTACCCTGTTAAAAAAATCATCAATGGTTTTAAGGATAAAACTCCATAGAAAGAGCAATAAGGCCACACAGAATCATTGCCCTTCTGTTTGGATTTGTTTTTTAACACTTTAAAATTGAAAAAACAGTAAGTGCAGTTTTAGCAAAGGGGGCACTGAAGAAGAAGAAACTGTTGTTTAAATTGAGGCAAGTATATTCAAAAAAAGGCATAGAAAGAAGAGATATGCAGCCTGATGACCCCATTACCCAGAGTGCATTGCACAGAAAGAGCAGCCTAGAATGGAAACTTCATTCACAACTTATTTAACAGTAGAAACCAAGTGTGTCTACCTTTATCCTACTGTGAGAATGCAGAAACTACACCTTTCCAAACCCTAGAGAGTCTCTTATGGCCTGGGACAGCAGCTGATGGAGTTCATCCTCCTGTGTGACGCCTCTTGGCAGGTACAGGCACATCATGCAGGTGGATGCATAAGGCAAACGACGCTGGCCTGATTCCTGCTCGTAGAAGTCAATGCTGGGCTTGCTTGGAAACCCCAAGGCAGGGACTTCATCTGCTCCAGTTACAAAAACCAGAATATCTTCAAACCTTAGTTCAGTCAATTTGTCTGTAAGGAAAAAAGTCCATCATAATAATTTGCATTTTCATAAATTGCTTAAAACAGCCTGCATTGCTACCTTTAGTCACATTACATTTTAAGTGACTTATCTTTGCTTAGCTTGGAACTGATGGTTCTAATTTTTAGAATTTTTACTGCAGAACTTTTTACAAAGGAATAAAATGTACCTTCGATCATGTTAAGAACCATCTCCCAGCTGTAGATGGTGTCCTCCTCTGCCTCTCGACGGTTGCTTCCTCTCCTGCTGTAGTTGAAACTAAAGATGGCCTTAAACGCAGCTTTTGACAGAGGTTCCTGCATGTTGGTGAACATAGGCAGGAATGCAACCCAGTTCTTCTTGACCAGGTTCCACATCTCCCCAAATGCATTGATCCCATCTGTGAACTGGTTTATCATCTTGAGCATTCTGCAAACCAACAGAGATTAAAAGAAGTGCATTACTGAGCAGGAGCTTGAATCCCTGATAATTTGAAATGTTTGTTGGGTTCTTTCAAATTAAAAATAGAACATTTAGAACATAAACTAGATTGATAATGTTACAAATATCCTGCTGCATGAAATCAGCTTCTCAATGACATGCATGTGAGAACAACCCAGCAAAGAAAGCACACGAGAGCACAAACACATCCATCTCTTTTTAACAACATAAAATACTGATCCTCAGCTGGCCCCCTTTCTTTTTTTACAAGCAATTTTCAAATTTACACTATTGTATCAAATTGATGCTACATTAGGAAGAAGGATATATAAACCTCTGTTAAATTTCTTCTCAGTGATTCCAAACTTTTGCATTTTACCAGCCTTGATAAAAACAACTCTAAAGCTTATGTTATTCATGTATGCGTTTACCTGAGAAAGATGTAGTGCTTCACCACATAAGCATAGATTTTTGGTACGTCTTCCACTGAATATGCTTGGGACCCAACAGTCTGCAATCCAGTCCCCCAGGTCTTGCTGGAGTGCAGTCAGGTCTTCAGCAGTCTTGCACTGTTGGATCTTGAGACAGAAATCAGTGAGATCAATGTAGCTCCCAGATTGAACAGTTTTTATTGTGGTCAGATTTTGTTGAAATTTAATGATTTTAAATATTTTTTTTAAATATGACCAGGAGGAAAAACATGTTTGTTCCAACTCTGAACAAATAAATGAGTAAATATTGACAGAAAGAAAAAGGAGCACCTTTTCAACTTTACTTTGCACATCTGCATCAGGCAGCACACTGCAGTTAAACTGCTCCAGAAGGGGAACCTGGCCACACATAAGCTGGAAAAGACTGGGATCTAGGGCCTTGATGCATGGACCTCCATGTGCAACTGACCACGCAATAAGGTTTCCCCCTTTGAAATATTTGCCCTGGTCTAATGCTGCTTGGTCATAGCTAAAGAAGAGCTGGCCAGCCTTTCCCTCAAAAATTCCAAGAGAGGTCTGCACTTCTATCATCAAGAGCCTGAAAAAAAACGTCATAAAGGGGAAACAATTTGCAACAATTTGTATC
This sequence comes from Labroides dimidiatus, assembly GCA_030710495.1. NCBI lineage: Eukaryota > Metazoa > Chordata > Actinopteri > Labriformes > Labridae > Labroides > Labroides dimidiatus. Next base: position 13,056,588 of record CM061152.1, on the reverse strand, counting down.
ACAATGAACTTCACCTGAAAACATACACAATTATAAGAACATATTTAAGACTTGTCCTGTAGTATTCTAACCTGAAAAACTCTCTCTGTGGTCCCCCCATATCATCGGCATCTTCTCCTACAAAATCAACATATGGCTTATGTTTCCAAGAGAAAGTGGGTCTGGAGATTGCTTTAATTGCACTCTCCAGAAGTTTTTTCCTCCTGACACAGATGTTGGATACCTCTTCACCAGAAATGTGATCCCTCTGAAAAGTGCTCAAAAGGACCGCAAGGTCGACCTCTTCCTAAAGTATATAAAAGGTATAAAGTACATCAGAAATTACTGTTAAAATGGTTGCTAACTTGGACTGGTTATGCTGAGAATTTCTTGAAAACTGGTGACCTTTTATAAGATGTGAATTAAAGAAATTAACGCAATAGTGTGCTGGTATTCATTAGAAAATAAAATACAACCTACCAATTGCGGACTTGCACCTTCTGTAGGCACTCCCATAAAGCCAGTGTCTTCCTCATCCTCAGAATCCTCATCCTCAGTATCAATGATGTATTCACTGACAGAAGTCCTAAAAATTCAGATTTATTCCCTTCCAAGAGTCAATATTAAATTTTCAATATTAAATAAATTATGCTCTGTTTAACAGGGGACTGGCCATAAGTGTAAGATGTGTCACAGTAGGTTCCTGTTTGGAATCCCATGAAATACCTGTTAACTGGCTCCACGTGTGCCCTTCTGTAAAAGACCTACAAAGTACCAAAGTTTAATTAAATGATATTGTTTAATTAATTAATTAAGTTTTAAAAAGAGAAAATAATTTTCAAATATTCATAAAAGACTGATCTGTTTTCATTATAAAAATTACCTCCGGAGTCCCTGCATTTAACCACAGCTCAGGGTCCAAACTTGCCTCCTGGTGATTAACAACAGATTTATTATTATGTCTTTCACTTTGCTAGCTTCAAAAATGGGACAGATGTATTTTTAAACAGGACAATATTACACAGGATCACAGTTTACTTCTTTGTTACACATATGAACAACATGTACCATTGCGTCACAATAACTTACAAGTGAATGGTTCAAAACTGTCCTTGATGAGCTCCTATCCATGTCCGTTGCTGGAGCCATGGAGCCAAGGGAAGGGAGCAAGGGACTTTCATTGGAATGAGTGATAGTTGTGGCCCATGGCATGCAAACAGGTACTACGGGAGCAAGCAGGGTGGCAGCCGATGGGTCAGGTGTTTGGGATGGACCTACATACATGGCTGAGGGGGCAGCAGTTGAGGCTGGAGGACTGACGGCTGATGGGTCAGGTGTTTGGGATGGACCTACATACATGGCTGAGGGGGCAACAGTTGAGGCTGGAGGACTGATGGCTGATGGGTCAGGTGTTTGGGATGGACCTACATACATGGCTGAGGGGGCAACAGTTGAGGCTGGAGGACTGATGGCTGATGGGTCAGGTGTTTGGGATGGACCTACATACATGGCTGAGGGGGCAACAGTTGAGGCTGGAGGACTGATGGCTGATGGGTCAGGTGTTTGGGATGGACCTACATACATGGCTGAGGGGGCAGCAGTTGAGGCTGGAGGACTGACGGCTGATGGGTCAGGTGTTTGGGATGGACCTACATACATGGCTGAGGGGGCAACAGTTGAGGCTGGAGGACTGACGGCTGATGGGTCAGGTGTTTGGGATGGACCTACATACATGGCTGAGGGGGCAACAGTTGAGGCTGGAGGACTGATGGCTGATGGGTCAGGTGTTTGGGATGGACCTACATACATGGCTGAGGGGGCAGCAGTTGAGGCTGGAGGACTGATGGCTGATGGGTCAGGTGTTTGGGATGGACCTACATACATGGCTGAGGGGGCAGCAGTTGAGGCTGAAGGGCTGATGGTTATCGATGAAGCAGTGGTTGTGGCCCCCTGCAGAGTTGATGATGATGCAGGAGTCAGTAAAACTCTCTCTGAGACCTGGATGGTGAAACAAAGCACCTGATAAGTAACTGTTATAGATGTGATATTATTCAGAAAAATTGTTAGCTGAAAGGGGAACAAAAATTCACCTCGAGCGGCATCGGAATATTGGCATGGGGAATAATATAAACCCTGCTTCTACCAACTGCAGCCTTTCATTCAGACAGTGTGTTGGCCTCAATTTTCTTCAGGATCTTTGATTTATCAGCTCTTGCCAGATGAAATCCTATGACATTAAGGCTGACCGAGGGAAAGCACTGGCAGATGTAATTATTAAACTCTTGGAGGGTCCAGGAAAGATGTATATAACTTCCTTGTGACTCCCCCGCTGCCAAATCACGCTGCGGGATCCCTGGAGGAAAAGTAATGATTGAAAAAGTTTTAAAATGTCATCAATACATGAACTCAATAATCTATTTTAACCAGCTATTGACTTTGATACAAAGTTGTATTGTGTCTAAAGAGGAAAGGAACAACACATCATATTGATTTTGTAATGTTTTTTGCTCATTTGTCAGTACTTGGTTGTATGCAGAAAGGTTGTCACATATTTTTTTAAGCATTTGCAGTACCACATGAATCAGGGCAAGTGCAGCTCACAGTTGGTACAGGACTGTTTCATTGAAATCCGGGGAGTTTGTGGTATATTTAAATTGAGACATAAATCGTAAATAGTAATCAGACTTACCAAATAAATTGAATTTAAAGAACTACAATTAATAATATTTAATTCATTTAGGCTGATGTTAGACAAAGTCAAATTTATTATATACTGCAAAAGTTTATTTATGTGCCACCTTTATATCTGACAACAAAGGAGCACAAATAATTGTCTTTTATTGTTTTCAACACTGCACGTATGCCATTCAGAAAGAAATCGAATGCATATTTGACACTTTCAAATTAAAAGTAGCGTTGATGGATGTACATTTTCTAAGAATTTAAATTAACAGATGAAAACAAAGAACATGCTCACATTCATAAACATAAATGTGTCTTACCTAAGCCCACTCTGGTGAGTTTAAGGCATACTTTATGAGGTGGAAGGACAACTGCATCAGCATTTGGCAGCAGAAACAGCTTTACTTTCCAAATACCAGACTGTATCTCTGGAAAACAACAGAATATTACAATTTGGACAATGTTAAAAATGAGGCACATGACAGGATCATTCAGCTTCCTGCATTCAGCAGTTCAGGGCAAGCCTTTCAACCATTTTCAGACATGACTTCAGTCATTAACCATCTTTAGCATCCTGTATTCAGCAGTTCAGCGCAAGGTGCTTGAGCTTTCTGCATTCACAGCGCAATTTCTTCAGAAAATGCTTTTCTACTTATTATTGTCTCATTGTTGGGATCATTCGCTGTCCCACTACAAACTAGCTGTTCCAGAGTCCCTTAAAGAAAGACAGGGACTAACCTGTACAGGACCTCTGGTTTCTGTGTTCTGTGTATGCTTCACACCATAATCAGACTGTCACAGCAGCCCCAGACTGACCTGGTCAATGGAGCGAATTTTGTTCTAACAGGACCAACTTCCTTATATCACACAGTGATTGTGATCGCAACCATTATGGTTTACATATCTTCATCATAATTTCTTATGGCCTCTCGTAATAGTTTTAAAACTTTATGAATCTGGATTTTCTTCTATTCTATTTTGTGGGCTTCAGAACTGGAGAACCACTAGGAAACTGCTACTGTTAAAAAAGAAAAGTGAAAATTCAACACATGATAACTTAAAAAGCCTCTTGTAAGTCAAAAGTGACAGTGATATCGATCAAACTTAGCTTTAAATGCTATCGCTAATGCTGAAAGAGCGCCAGGAGACAGTGAGCCTACCTCCTCTGCCGGCTCCTCTTCTTCGTCCCCGGAACGTGGCTCTTGTGGCTCTCAGCATATTGTTGTCAGTCCGCTGCGTGGACATTTCTCGCCTCGCAGCATCAAGCGCGCTCCAAACGCGATTTATTACGTAATTAAACTCATTTTCCGTCTCCGGTGAAGTGCGGCTCATAATGCTGACACAAATGGCTATTTATGCCTTGATCAGGTCTTGACTTGATATTTGCTGCCACCTTCTGTTTCATTTGGACATGTTCAAAATTCGCAGAGCTCTGAAATATAAACCGCTATCAGACAAACCAAAGTGAAATACAAAACTAAGAGTCTATCTGAGTAATATACCCATACAGTCATTAAAAGACCCTCATTATCATAAATAGAATTTAGATAAATATATGAATACATGTACATGAAGTTACACATTTTCCAGAGATATTTTCAATCAAAAGCATGTTTTGATTTAAATGGTGTATTATGGATTGATTCCAGTAAAAGTGAATTACCTCCAGTTAACTAAGGTGGAACAATACAAAAAAAAAAAAATGTTGAGATGACACTACAATTCTGAGCTGGTCCTTTAAGGCTCTCCAGCATAAATTAAACACTGACCAATCAATATCCTTGTCCCGCATTCTTCATTTGCATGCCGTCTACTAGTGGTACTAGTGGACATTTTTATGTCTACTAGTACTACTAGTAAGCAAAAAATGAATAAATAAAAAAATAAAAAATCACTAGTACTACTAGTCGACTGTTTATGGTTTACTAGTAGTACTAGTAAAGCTAAAAAGTGCAAAAATGAATACTAGTTCTACTAGTAAGATATTTTGAGTTTACTAGTAGTACTAGTAAACCAAAATTTTGTTTCACTAGTAAAGGTTTTTTGCGCACTAGTGCACGAGTAGACCTTACTAGTAAAGCAAAGTCATCCACTAGTAGACTATTTTGTGTGACTAGTAGTACTAGTACAGCTTTGAGTTTTTACTAGTTACATTTTCTAAGTCTACTAGTACTACTAGTAACACAAAATAGTCTACTAGTGGATGACTTTGCTTTACTAGTAAGGTCTACTCGCGCACTTGTGCACCAAGAACCTTTACTAGTTAAACAAAATTTTGGTTTACTAGTACTACTAGTAAACTCAAAATATCTCACTAGTAGTACCAGTAGACTGTTTGTTGTCTACTAGTAGTACTAGAAAAGCAAAAACAGTCACTAGTAGTACTAGTAGACCTAATGCAAATGAAGTAGGAGGGATTATAAACAAATCCAGCACCCTGATTGGTGGTTATATTTTCACAAGCCTATGGGATGCCTGATTTGGCTCTTTCCCCACCCCCTATTAGCATATAAGGCTTACTAGTGGTACTAGTGAAATTTTTAAAGTCTACTAGTAGTACTAGTAGACTTAAAACAGTCTACTAGTAGTACTAGTGAACATTTTTTGGTCTACTAGTAGTACTAGTGACACTTTTTGCTTCACTAGTACTACTAGTGACATTTTTTCTTTACTAGTAAAGTGTATATGTGCACTAGTAAAGCAAAATTGAGTACATGTACTCTAAAATTGAGTACTAGTAGAGCTGAACCATGGTTGATATCACTGATATCAATTTTATGCTCAAACGGCTTTCCATATGCCACTGACTGAAGTGAACTGAACTGAGAGAGATGGAGTTAGGTGCTCAGGCAGCAGCAGCAGCAGGGGGAGAGGCTGAGACACTGACAGGAAGGAAAAAAAAAGACAAAAGCTTAACTTCCAACCCCTGACACTCCAGAAAACAATCCCAGTGTGTCAGAAAGAGAGAGACGGGGGAGTTATATAATGACCCCTGATGTAGGGTTCAGCTCGTATGGGGGAGGGGGACTGGAGTGGTGGTCGCATTGCATCCAGTTCCTGCTGTCAGCTTGAATTTGTTGCAAGGCAGAGTCCTCCACAATTCAAATAATGCGGCTACCAGGAATAATACCAGTACATACACACACACACACACACGCAGAGAGAGAGAGAGAGCGAGAGAGAGAGAAAGAGAGAGAGATTTTTCTGATTAGTGTGAGAGCCCGCAGCACTGATTCATGGGCTAGTCCTGTCTGTCTCACTCACTCCAGCACGTTTTTCTCTGTGAAGGCATCCTGGTGCGCCCTGAGCCCACAGGAGGAAAACTGGCCTTTTTTGACTGACACAAAGTGGATGAAGAGTTGATGCCGCAAAGGTATACAGTACACATCTGGACGATGTACAAGACACATATCACTTTTGCTTGTCCTCTGAAGGGACAAGCACACAATCCTCCCATTGTTTGGGATATCCCCCTTTCTGCGCACTCAATTAGCGCCCCCTTCACCCATACCAGCACCATGAGCAGGAAAACACACCCCATTTGTTCTCAGTCACTCCATCCGCGAGCTGCCATAGCAACCCTCACAGCCAGATTGGCCACATCAATAGGAAGCACTTCCTGCACTCATCTGAGCAGCCTGCGCTCCTGATAATTCCCCAGGCATAAGACAAACGGCATTTCCCCAGAGTGCACGAGGAGGTAAAATCCTACAGACAGCATCTGTTCACTCACAATGTGGATATATGCACAACACAGTCAAATGCCCACTTGCCTCCACTGATCAATGAAGTTTCATACTCAGATAGTTCAGAACAGATATTTTAATCCAGTTTGGTTGCACAATTATACATTATCTCATATTTCCCTGCAGTTTGGAATAACATAACCATTCAAAAACTGAATGAAGTACAAAGTGTTGAGAAAAGAATGCTGAGGTGTTGAGAATGCACTGCATATAACAGACCTTTTTGAAGAAGAAAACACATTACATTTAGAAAAGGCTAACATTTCTAACACCAAGGAGGTCCACCAAAGAATGAAAGTCACAGTTTACATCTCCTTAGCCATTCAAGAGCAGTTAACACCGTGAGTAGTTTTAGTTTGTCATCAGAGTTCATCAGGTCAACCAGAAAGACTTGAGTCATAACTTAATCACACGACATCATCATGGATGAAAACACAATTATCATCACAAACTAGTGACAGACAAAACAGCTACACAACATTCAGAACAATTGAAGATGTTTTTCCTGTACATGCACCTTCATCATTCTGTCTGAGGCAGTGTCAGTTCACATCTTTCATTCTGGTAAATCATTTAATATACGTTATTATTGTAAACATGTACACATTGAAATTTGATGCAGGATACATTTCTCTGAGCTGACATAAACTCAGCTGTCAGCTTTTATTGCAAAGTTAATTTATAGTGTCCTCAATCCTGTAAAAATTCCTATCACAGATGACAGCATTTCCTGGTTCTTTCTGAGAGAGATGTGTGATGCCACAGAGGAAGAAATCCAGCACTTAAAGCCGGTGGTATTTCATGCGTCCAGGTGTTTGTTCCAGTTATGTTTAATACTGGTGTTTAGTTTTTTTTTTTTTTTTTTTTTTTTTTTTTTTTTTTGGGGGGGGCTTTTTATGCCTTTAATCAGATAGGGTAGGACAGTGGATAGAGGAGGAAACAGGGTGAGAGAGTGGGGAGTGACATGCGGGGAAAGTAGCCACAGGTCGGACTTGAACCCGGGCCGCCCGCGTACATGGAGCGCGACCTTAACCACTAGGCCATCTGCGCTCCACTGGTGTTTAGTTTTGAGGTAAACGTCCATGCTTTGTAAAAAAAAAAAAAAAAAATCTATCATGACACTGATATCATGATAATTTCCCTCTAAATCAAGAAGACGTGCAGATAACATTTCCTGAATTCTGTTTTGAACTCCTCCGATTTTGAGGTGTCACGAACAGAAAGGTGAAGCTCAGCGTGTTTCTCCTCATAGAGGATCATGTTTTCATATGGTATCACTGATTTGACTCTGAGGCTGCTTGTTAGTAGGCAACATGTGGTTGCTATGGCACGGTCCATAAAAGTAAAAGCTGTATAAGAAGTAATTAGTGCCCCCATGTGGAGAGATGTATAACTATTATTCACCTTTGTTAAAGATAATACAATAAAGAGGTACTAGTTGTTTAAGAGGTGGAATAAAATAATCTGGTAAGACTGCTGAAATGAAGGAATCATGTAAAGAAGAGGAAGAAATGTTGGCACACGAACATCACTTTAAGTGAAGGTGGCTGACGACACGTTAACATGAAATGGACCTTTGGGTTTTTCTTTTTAAACCTTAAGAAAAAAGTGTTCAGAACATACGCCCTGCTGCCACACTACTTCAAACCCTCGGTCTTCAAGTTTCAGTTTTCAAGTCTTGTTGTACCAGTTCATAGAGCGTTTGAGGGCTCTCTCCCAGCTCTGGAGGACTGGGAGGTATTCTCGACTCGCGCTGCCAGAGTGATTGGAAACCTGAGGTGCTTCTTGGGGCTGAAACACCTTGTCTGTGCTGTGCAGCTTCTTCAGCTCTTCTCTGGTTTTCCAGAAGCCTGCAGGAACAACAAAAATAGAGCTAACAAGACCATCACAGACACTTTGAAGATGTGGAACAAAAAGAGAGACGAAGGACTCTGAACTTTGAGTCTCATTTCCTCTTTTTTGTATATCATGTAACAATGCTGTTTCCTGATGCACTGAGAATAAATCCTCTCAAACACTTGATTCACATTAATATTCAGGCATTAGCACCTCCTGCTTTTGGCCTCTTTTCTCTTGCATGTTTAACTTGATTAAGCCCTGACTAATGTATAATAATCTAATTACATAATGTGAATAATTAAATTGAAAACAAGTTACATAACAGAGAGCAGCATTTCAATTTGCTTCTCACACTCAGGTTCCAAAAATAAAAATAGGACTTTTGATCATAACTTCATAAATAGTTCTTGATGTCATGTCTGAGTATTTTTATGGATGTTATAAAGCAAAAAGAAGAAAAGCAAAAATCATCTGAAGTGTTTGACAGAGCTGCTTCTCATCTTTACATTACTAAGTGTGACACAAACCTGACTCTTTTGTGAGAATAAAAATGTGGATATCATCCTGTATAAAATGCCTGCAGGATATAAATGTGCGTCTGCATACCAGATCCAAGTCCAGCAACAAACGCAGCCCCTAAACACGACATCTCGTGGTGCTGGGGTCGGGCCACCTTTCTGCCGAACAGGTCCGCTGTGAGCTGCATGACGAAGTCGTTGGAGGAGACTCCTCCATCCATCCTGAGACAGAACAACGGACACTCAATTACACTGCAACTCGCTTACTGTAACTGCATCAGAGAGGAAACATACACCCATAATGCATTGCTGATAAAATCTACTGGACTGCATTAGTAGAAGCAGCGTACACAACAGTGCACTCAGTTACACCCTCCATAACCTTTGATGGGATATTGCAATGCAAGCAGGGATATCGCAGAGCTGTGTGATGAATGTGTAGAGTTTAATTTGCATGCTTTTATAACCTCGGTCAGATTCTTGATTTGCGACGCTGGTCAAAACAATCTGTACCTGATCTTTGTGATGGGGATGCGAGTTTCCCTCAGCATCAGCTCGTACAGCTGCTTGTTTCTGCAAACAATCAAAAAACTCAGTTACCATAAATCTAAATGAAAGCTGAGTTCATTCCCAACCAAATGATCTCACCTGAAGGCGATAGACTCCAGGATCGCTCGGACTAGGTGACTTTTAGTGGTCGAAGGTTTGAGGCCCATGAAGGAGGCACAAGCTTTAGGGTCATTTAGAGGAGCCTGGATAGATAGAGCAGATAAACGTCAACATTTGTCCTCACAAGTTTAGACTGAAATCAAATTTCAATCTGCACTGCAAATGACTGTATATAACTGTTGACGGTACAAATACAAGACAACTGATGCAAAAACATCTAAACTAAAAACATTCAGCACACCAACTTACAAGGGCCAGATCACAATGGAGGGCAGAGAAATAAAAGAGATACAGAATCATTTTACAGAGAGACAAAAACGTTAAATCAGAGCATGTATTCATTAAAAATTAAAAGTACTAATGTGTTAGAATAAGTTACGATTTTAGTAGCTCAGAGTGAGAAATAGAGATGCTCCAATCCAGTGTCAAGAAACTTTATGAAACCAAATTCTGGATCAATGGGAAAGAATTCTGTGAGTGAACACTTACCATAAACAAGTCTGAATGTACTGGTTAAAGGTTTATACATGTTGTAATACGTTTCTACGTGTGTTGCACCTCAGCTCATTCTCTGTCTCTTGTTTTTTAGAGCAGAGATATTTGGGTACTTTTTCCAATGTCTGGCAGCTTTTAGATGTGAGGGCATGCCATGTGATATGCTGATGCCACACATTACATCATAACATGCAGCTAATGTGCAGAAAGAAGCGAGCGAGTCCATGTTTATAGAATCAGGTCAGCCATATGGTGTATGTCCTCAAAATAAAGATTTCTATAATGTGCTCGTCATAATCTGGCTACAAGGCAGGCTAACAAGCAAGTTATCACTAAGGTACAAAACATTTTAATGTATTTTAAATACACATGAAAGACAAGAGAAATGTCCTTATTTCATTAGTATGATGCACTTACACTACTCACAGTAAGTTAGGGATATTGGGGCCAATACCAAAAAATACAAAAAGACAACCCTTTTCAATGTGGCATCAATTTCAACATTCTGGGGGTATAAAAAGCTGGTATTGTCGGCAAGTCATTCCCAGTTCATCATTCAAGCAGCCATGAACACACAACGTAACTGAACGGACGAGCAGCATCACCTGGCCATAGTGCACCTTCAGGTCAGTAGCAGGCAGTCAGATGTTGCTCGTAAACTTGGTGTGTCTCAAAGTGTCATCAGCAGACTTGCAGCAAGATACAGAATTATTGGCAGTGTTCGTGACAGACCCAGGAGAGGAACCTCACGAGTGATGGACCGCAATGATTACCAGTACCTAAGGACCTATGCACCCAGACACCGTTACGCAACTGCCACATAGCTGCAGGCCTGTTCACGAAAAGTAAGGGGTACTAGGGTTTCCAGACAAACCATTCGCAACTGACTCCACCGCTTTGGCTTGAACACCAGACGACTGTTGTAGGTGACTCCACTGACACCAAGACACCGCTGTGACCATTTGCAGTGGACACAACACCGTGTGACCAGAACAAAGCAGCAGTGATCTACCGTCCTGTTCACCGATGAGTGTTGGGTCACCTTGCACAGAAATGATGGTTGTCAGCGTTGCTGGGGAAGGCAAGGTGAGCGATACACTGAGGTCAACATGGTCTCAGGATTCACTTTGGTTGGGGAGGTGCAACAGTCTGGATGGGCATCATCAGTCAGTGTAAAACAGATTTGGTGATTGTAGATGGCTCATTCACTGCATTTTCTTACCTCAGAGACATCATAGAACCATCATCATCCCCCAATTCCACCAGCACACCCCCAACTTTCTGTTCATGGATGATAATGCTCCACCACATCGTGCCAGAATTGTCACAGCTTGACTTCAGGAAGTCAGAGTCCCTCGTATGGCCAGCAATTTCCCCTGACCTGAACCCCATAGAGCACATCTGGGACCAGCTGAAGCAGAGACTGGTTGCTCGTACTCCACACCCACATGACCTGGTAGAACTGAGTGTAGCACTTGTGGAGGAGTGGAACACATTGCCTTGGAACAACATCATGAGGACAGTGAGGAGCATCAGACGTTGCTGTCAAGCTGACATTGGGGCAAATGGTGGAAACACCCGCTACTGACTTTGTCAATTTTGGTTATTTGGGGCTATCTTTGTTATTGTCTAAATTGTTGGGGTAAGAAATATTTAACTGTTATGTATTTCATTAAAATTCAGACCAAATAGGAACAGCACTCATTTAAATAACAATATCACTGACTTATTGTGAGTAGTGTATGTTGTCAATGGAAACCAAAATTTATTGATTTATAATAATCATACCAAACCACAGAGGGGACTGGCACATGCAATTGACCCCTTATGGAACACTATTTATCATGCCACATGCTATTTTTGATGTCATGTCACCCTTTTTCCTTTCAAAATTGTGAAACTGGATATCTGACCCAGCTGAATTAAAAGAATTTATTGTATAAGAAAAACTCTAATTTTACCTTTATGGTTTTGGTATGGTTATTGATTAACAACCACTCTTGCGCCAATGTGCTTGGCTGATCTTTTTACTCTCAAAAAGCAATTCAGGGGTAATTTTTGTCTCTTCTTATCTTAGAATAAGAAATTTTCTGGGCTTCTTTGGTGTGTGGCTCATATTCAGTCTAATAAAACAATTTTAACAAAACAATAAGATAAACACTTGCTTGGATTTCAGTTTTTGCATTGTGCTTGTGCAATAAAAAGCCAATAAATTTGTTCCTAATGTAAGCAATGGGTAAGACTTACAGGAATAAACCTTCAAAGAAATGTACCTCAATGAGGCAACTCAGCCAAAGGCAGCGAGTATGATACTTTCAAAGAAATGAAGAAATTCCCCTGAGACAGAGAGAGAAAGACACGACTGAAGAGAGTTTATCACTTTCTATATAAAATACATTAAAGAAGAACCAGAAGGCAGTGCAGAGCTATTACACTGATAAGTTTACACAGATTGGATTGGGACATCTCTATTGAATATAGAGGAGCAAACACAGAACTCATACTGACTGAGTGAAAACATTCTTTGATGCAAATACACCAACAAGCACATTGTACTAAACACATCATCTACCTGCAGGCCACTGAAGGAGGGGACGAAACACACTCCGTCTGAGTCACTGACACTGTACGCCATCGCACTGGTGCCCTGGACATCAGAGAAGAGCTCTGCAATCACACACACACACACACACACACACACACACACACACACACACACACACACACACACACACACACACACACACACACACACACACACACACACGACTTCTGAAATTGCCCACAAGAAAATTTTTAAATATTTGTTTATCTCATTCCAAGATGAGAACAAAACTAACCAACTGACCCATAAACTCACCCAGCTCCTGAGCCCATTTAACCGCTGTTCCAGTGTCTGCTGAATTTCCTTCAGCCAAATAAACAACCTCTGTGCCAATCTTCCAGCCAACCAGGGGATACAGACCTGCAGAATTAAAACAATCCTATATAGCATCATTTTCAGAAAAACAAACAAACAAACAAAAACCAGTGCTTTCCATCAAACAACAACACAACAAAAAAAACAGTGAACTAATGAAAGAGTGGATGACTGAGTCAGACGTGAAGTCACACATTCACCTGTCGTGTACTTGCATTGACGTACCTGTTACCGATGTATGCGGTTTGCTTCCGGTGTTGATGTCCATGAAGGTTCCCGTACCCATTGTGATTTTAACATCACCAACATCAAAGCAGCACTCACCAAACATGGCTGCCTGCTGATCTGCCATCTGTAGCAGAGGTACAGAAGTCACTCACCATCTCAACTCCTGTCATATTTGGGTCAAGCAGCTTGAAAAAGGCTCTTCAAAGAACATTAGCGCTTTGATACTGACTTGAACATGCTGGAATAGACCCATCAGCTTTTAATCTAACACAGATAAGAGTGTGTGCCAGGCTGCACAGACTTGACAACTCACCACTGACTTGATAGGAATTGGGACTCCAAAGATGGACGGGTCAGTGGAACCAAAGTCATGTCTGAGGGAGATCACAACAATTCTACATTCACGCTCAGATGAAACGCTTTAAAGGAATATTAATGAACTGTATGAGATGAAGTAATCTTAGTTAAACACTATGTTAAAGTAAATTTTTAAGTTAGAAGACAGACATTTTTATCAGCTAAAATATGTTTCACTATTTGCTCACAAGGGGCGCCAAAGTCAACATAACCTGAAAGTTCTTCAAGTGAGCTTTTACTTTTTCCTCATTTCCTTCCAAATTTATTATCCCATGACTTTTTAAATTTATCTATTTAATGTTCATGCTTCAAAACTCCAGAGAAATTATTTTTGAATGTGTTGAGTTTGGCAGCCCTTGAGTACAAAGTAGTCTGTGCTAAGTTTATCATGTATTTGTGTAACTGGTGTTTCTTGACCTTCATCCTTTCATCCTTCTCTCTTCTGACTGTCACATAAATCACTCTTTGCAGATCTTTGCCATGAAACATGATAAAAGTCTGTACATGCAGTTTGCAGGTGATCTTTTAGTCTGACACCGGCCCGTTAAACAGCAGCTAACAACTTCATATTCCAGATTTGAGTACATTCAGAAGCAAAGGCATGGTTGACATTTTGGTAGTGACTGGGGAATATGGGTAACTTACCCTGTGTTTTCTACTGTGGGAAAAATCGAGAGAGGCAGGGACACAAGGGAACTTAGAAACCCACTCCAACACATCTGTGGTAAAAGTCACATGACAGGAAGAAGAAAAAAAATGTAGAGAGATGTAGTGGATGTAGAAAGAGAGCAAAAAAAAAATCTACCCTTCATAGACCTCACCTGGTAAGAGTCAAATATTCCTGTTGCACTGGCGTTAGAGTAGTCTGTGATATGGATACGCCCTGAAAGGAAAAAAAAAATCACACAGATTAAAAATCCTTTCCATAGGGAAAACAAGAGGAAAAATCCTGCCTTTTCCCAGGGAACCCCTCCCCTCCCCTCCCACTGGAGTTAGCAGAAACATTTCTGAGGAATTTCAGCCAAACGCTGATGCAAGAGGATTGAAAACACAAAGAACATTCAGTCTGGTCTTCACAAACATGTTAGATACTGTGAGGAATGCTACCCACCGGGCCACTCATACGCTACTGCTCTGTATTCTCAGGATTAAGAGTTAATAGGAGAGGGTATTCACACAAGACAACACCAGCTTCACATGCTGAACACACCTTTGGTGAGTCTGAACAGCAGCCAGGTGTCGATTGTTCCAAAGCAGCAGTTTCCTTCCGCCACCGCTTGGCGTACCTGAAAGAAAAAATAAAACTAAGATAAAGATGAAAGTGAATGCATGATGACAATAAAAAGTCTTTTTGTGATAAAACCTTTAAAACCCATGAGCAGGGAGGGGTTCTATTTATAGATACACATCTTGCTTTGTACACCGACCCATTCACACCACAGTCATACACTGATGAAGACGGCTGTGGAAAGAGCCCATCAGTAACAACCAATCCCATTCACCGGGGCAGTCTGGGGTTCTCTCTCTCTCTACCTGTAATCCAGCCCCTGACCCTCCAACTGAGAGACGAGCTACTCTACCACTGAGCTGCAGCCGCCCCAACAAATAGAACTGCAGAGGGATCGCATTACGCCTCTCTCTACTGCACACATCACTGAACCGACCACCTGTTTCGTTCCAAATTGATGTCGGAGTCCTTTCAGTCATCTATAAAGCCATACATAATTTAGCCTCCTCCTAATCGTTTTAAACCCTCAGCTCAGACTCTTTCTTCAGAAGTTTCTCATGTTGTCCAGAAAGGATTGTTGTGAGCAGTCTCTTCCTGAAACTTAAGACTACAAACAGAAGAAACTGCATCATTTAAATCAGACCTTTTTTAACCTGGTTTTAAACAAGTGTTAACTTCACTCATATTTTGTCCTTTTCTTCTTCATCCAACTGATTTTGTAGTTTGCTTCAATTTCAGGTTTATCATTTTAAAAGGGGTTTTGATTGTTTTGTATCTTTTTATCAATCTATCTTATTCATACCTGCCAACATTACAGAGTGAAAAATAGGAGATTTTCTGGGGTATTTGAAAATCAGCCTTGAACCAGCAACCCTGTCTACATATAAACCATAGACTGTATAATTAATGGACGTAGTATCTGCGATGCTGAAATGGAGTTTTGAAGCAAAACGGCCGGTGCGGCCATATTGGAAATGAGGCAGGCTTTGAGTCTCCAAGGTAACATCCATAGGGCACCCGGCAGTCACATGAGCTGAGCTGTGCCCCTGATTGGACGAACTGGTGATATTAACATTGTCTAAATTGCTGGGTTAGAAAAAATTCACCCCCCCCTACAGTGTGTGCCGATAGTGAAATTTGCGATTCAGACGGGAGACATTCTTTGTACCAGGCTGTAAATGTGCTTATTTTGGCTAGCCTCAAGCGGACCCTCGAGGAACAGCAGACTTAAGCACTTCCGCATTGTCTCATGTTTTCAGACCCCAGGTTGCCACTTGTTATAAACCTAAGAAGCCCTTTTCTGTAACACATCAGTTTATGATGTTTCAGTTCTACCACTACGGTTAACAAACAGAATCTAAGTTAGAACACTGAAATATTATTAAAACAACTGTTATCAACCACATCATTATGATCCCCATCTTACGATAATAATGTTGGTTTCTCTTAACTACATTGCAGTGGAGTGTTTTTACTTTTCAGTATCATTTATAAAGTACCTTTCCTCTTCACTTAAATCAGTTTTTTCCTACAGCTAAATATTATCTCACTAAAAGTCAGTAAACCTCCCTCTCACATTCTCAGCCCGAGCCTGTGGTGTTTTCTGCTCTTTATTTAAAGAAGGAAGAGATTGTCCTCTGCATCTAATCCTGAAATTATCAACTAGAATTTATCACCTGACTAACTTTTACTTGTGACACAGAAATAAACTCCCTTTATGAACTCTTTTATGAATTCATGAAGGCTCACACATCAGTACACCTTTATTCATAAGTCAATTCTTGGTCTGCCTCCCCTCTATTTATGTGTTTTTATCATACAGAGAAGTACCAGTCAGTATTCTCTCTGGACCTCTTTATGCTCAGTCCCAAATGCTTGCACAGAAATTGGGAAAAAGTTCCTCTGGGTACTCTGCATCCTCAGCCTGAAATCTGCTGCAGAATGACTTAAAGCTCAAGGAGCTGGTGTCCTTAAATGTTTTTAAATCTAAAATGAAAGACGTGGAGGCAGATTTTATAGGATGCCGGTGTTTTAGCATGGCTCTTTAAACCTTTGATTACCTGTTATGACTCGCGGATGACTTTGTGTTAATCATTAATGTTGTGTTTTGTAAATTGGACATTGTCTATTTTTGTACTTCTGTCAGTAACTTTGTGTTTGTGCTGCTGTTTATCTTGGCCAGACATCCCTTGAAAAATAGGTTTTTAATCTTAATGGGACTTACCTGGTTAAATAAATAAATAAATAAATAAATAAATAAATAAAATTAAAGTCGATGCAACATTAAAGCACGTCAGAACTTGAATGCTTCAGGCGCTCCTTTGTGCCCACTGACATCAGACTATTTAAAAACTCTGGAAGCTTCAGACTGTCCCAACGTTGAACTCCCCCTCCTCCCCTCCCCCTCTGGACACCAACACTGCACTCATGTGACCTATAAATAACCATAACTCATGCCTCTTTGTACACACATCCTTAATTAATATTTAGCTTATATATTTTTAGTGATGCTATTGTTAATTTGTTATATTTGTATTGTCTTCTCTTGTCTATTTCACTTTTTATTTTATTCCATTTATCCGTGGGAAATTATTTTTTTGGCTTAATTAGGCCTCACATTATTTTAAAGAGGAATATTAGAAGAGTAGCCAACCGCCTGAACTAAAATGAAAGGTAAGGAAGCATCTTTGGAGTAATACTTTAATTTAAGTTTTAAAAATGAATGCTATTTTTTTTTAACACATCACAAGCATATTGTCACAAGATGCAGGATTCTGAATAGATTATGCAAGAAACTGAGTCATTTCTGAAGAAAGGTGGAAAAAAGAGGATGCCTGTGAACTTCTCTGTAACTTTGTCTTCAGCTGCTCAGCTGAACTTCTCATGAACCGTGTTCCTCATTTTTTGGGCAGGCTACTGTCTGCTCCTCTGATATCACCACATAAATCTCTAAAGGTCATAACTTGTTCTCGTTAATTATTCTCCCAGTGTTATGACTTTCTTACCCTGAATGTCGCCTTAATAATCTACTGCGTAAAAAAAAAATCACTTGTGATTTTATATTTCAGTGCTGCTGACACTTTCTAATTTTTAAGGTGAAGAATCTTAATTTATTGGAAAAATGTTGTTTTCAGTTTTATTCATCTTTTGTTTTTAATGAATGCAACAGCAGTTACCAGAGGTCGTTTGAGCTGCTCTGGGCTTTAGGTCCTATCAATGAACTAGTTTAAATGTTCAAATATTAGCTCGTTCTCTCTCTCTCACAAGCACAAACACAAACACACACAGACAAGCACCTGTTTGTAGTGTGTGAGGGCCCAGATGAGGCGGAAGGTGACATGTTGAGTAGAGAAGACAATCTGACTCCCAGCAAGTGACCTTTTCTGTCTGGTCAAGAAGTAGAGGACCTTCATCACACCATGGACCGCCTGAGGTCATAAACACAACGTCATGAAGTATTCAGAGCATGAATTCAAACTATTTACCCCCAAGGTTGAACTTTAACAAACTGCATTTGCCACAATTTCAATTCTCACTTTCACTGACTCACTTTCATGGTACAGGATCCGTTCCAGGACTTCACCAGATCTGCAGCCCTCTGATCCTGCCAGCTGATGAAGTTATGAAAAGGAACTCCAGTTTTTCTGTCATAATAAAAGAAAATAACAAAACTGAACCTCTGGTGAAATAAAGACAAAAAGAAATAAATGAAAGCATGTTGAACAGGTTCACCGTGTCTTAAAGTTCCCCTTAAAATCCGGCAGGTTTTAAGGGCCTCTTTTGTCTTACCTGTCCCATGTAGTGAAAGTTCCTCGCTGAGTGGAGATGCCAAGAGCTTCCATCTGACCCATCTGCACACCTGCATCTATAACATAAACACATACAAGCACTCTGTCGTAATGCAAGAAACAGGAGGAGATCTTAGCTCTTTAAATCAAGTGAAATGATCATCTAACAGTCTGTTTTATTTATACACAAAGACCCTTTCCTGTTGATGACCCTTTGTGGACAGAAGTATTACTTTAATATTGTAATACCATATAATCAAACAAATACTGGACACACCCTCAAATGTAATCAGAGTTAAATCAACATAATAAAGATATATTTGATAGACGCAGAACGGTGCCCACAGCAAAGACGATTTATTACTGCTTCACTGACTTGTCTATGTTTATACCTCTGCAGATGATCCAGAATGCAGCAGCACGTCTGGTCTTTAACCAGCCCAAAACAGCACACGTCACCCCGCTGTTCATATCTCTTCACTGGCTTCAAGTGGCAGCTCGAGTCAAATTTAAAGCTTTTCTTCTGGCTCATAAAACAGTGACAAGAACAGCTCCTTCCTACCTGGAGTCCCTCATCCAGGTCTACACTCCTTGTAGCTGTCTACGCTCTGCCTGTGAGAGACGCCTGGTGCTTCCAGCCCAGCATGGCTCTAAATCTCTGGCCAGACTCTTCTCCTCAGTTGCTCCCAAATGGTGGAATGAATTACCCAAATCCATACGATTTGAGTCTCTTTCTACTTTTAAGAGAGGTCTGAAGACTCACCTGTTCAGGGAACACTTTGGCACTTAATCTGACCCTTGAATTCTAGTTCTGGCTACTATTTAGATGGAATACTATAAAAATGGGGGGTTCTGTGGGCACTTGATGGCGGAGTACCTGTGACCCAACATACATCACTTTGGAAAAAAAGCATCTGCTAAATGAAATTGTTGATTGTGTAGACTGTGCTAAATGATCAAGGCCCAGATGTACCGAAAGAACCATATTGTGCCCCTTAACATCCACTAGTATTGTGTATCGGTGTGTTGTCTGGTATTTCTTCTCTGTTGAACTGCACAAGGTATTGTAGAACTAACAACATGTGATTGATATTTGATCGTGGGTTTAGTTTTTAACATTAAACAGAGACAGAACTCATGCAATTATACAAGCAGTTAATTTGTACCTTGAACAGCGCCTGTGACAGCAGAGATAAACCCTTCCCAAAGGGCATCTGGGTCCATCTCTACATGTCCCACTTCTGGATACAGTGGCTGAACCTGGACACAGTATAATTACACAGTAAATAACTCATAGGTAAAATCAAATTGAAAATATGTTAATTTTGTACGAGTAGACAGTTAACTTCAGACGAATGAATGACCTATAGATATTGGGGTTTGATGAATACCTTGATGCCACATGATCCTCGGATTTTTGCCTCCTTGTCATAGACGTGACACCTGATCGATGTTGTACCGACGTCCACTGACAAAACGAAGCTTTCCCTTTTCGAGCTGTTTCTTTGACTCCCCATGGTAGACAGCCTTACCCTGCAGATCCCAATCAGTCCCTGCTCGACCGTTGTTAGCTCGTATTCGTCATGTTTTCAGCCTGTTTAGGTGACCTGATAAAACCTTATCTGCTGCGGGTTAGCTGTTCAGCTCAAGCTGTTACTTTGTTGACCTTCGTACAGTTGGTTCTTCGAAGTCCAGTTTTATCAGTCCGAGTCAACAGTGTTCCACTTGAGTCCACATACAATGCACGGTATTTGGAAAAAAAAGAAAAAAAATTATATCACATCAGCGAAGTTCTTATGTGGCTGACCACTTGAGCTAAAACAAGTTAGACTTTTCCCATTTTAAGAGTTCAGCTAATAGCTAACGGTACTCGCCTAAATACCAGGAAATTTAAGAATATAAGAAATCCGACAGTTTCTACTTAAATATCCGTCGCTGCTTGTTATAAAAAATTACCAAATGCGCGCTCGCGCTCATTTAAGCGACGTTCAAACACTGGTGCAGTATTTGGGTGTAATCTCTGAATGCTTGTCGTATACACATGAAGTTTGATATCCTATCGGTATCCGTAGTACACAATGCGCATGCGCAATGCATGAAGTCGAAAAATAGCATGCATGTTTTTGGCTAACCACACGTGTGTCGACCTGCAACGACTCTCAACCTGAAACTTAAGACGTTTCTAACCAACAAAATGGTAAAGAGACTACGTTTCACATTATTGTCAAGCAGGCTGTACAATGGGTGTAATGTTGTTACCGTGGTTTGACCCTATGATCGTTAGCTGCGACAAGATAAAAAACTAGCTTGATTTAGAAAAAATATTTGATAGTTTACTTACTTCCATAAAGTTAATTTAGTATGTTTTGAATTAAAGTCTAGCACAAGTTCAAACTAACTTCGTAGTAGATCAATAACATCATCACTTATAATCAATTCTGGGTGTAAGTTATAAATGTAGCATAAGACTTAAAAAAGCTTAATACGATACAGACTATACCTTAGCGCTCCTTTTACTGAAAGAGTACTACACATCTACCATATTCCTGTTAGTGGTGTGCCTTATATTATTAGAAGCAAGTGGGCAGATAGGGTATTGATTTTTAATATTTTTTCATGTCTTCCAGGCTACAAGACGAAGTAAAAGACAAAGCAAAGGAGTCCAACGTGTTGAATTAGAAGAGACCAATGTAAACACAGGTAAGTGATTTTTTGGCACCTATTTACATCTGTGATCATAACTCGTTTGATTTGACTGGTAGTAACTTGAATAATTCAGTTTCTTTTTGAGAACACGAGCTTAGAGGTAAAAATGGAAGAAGTCCAATCTGATCATGGTACCTCAAACCTTGCACACAATATCTGATTCTTACATATCTGCGTCTTCAGACCCACAGGTGGACATGGTTATTGAGGTAAAAGGAGCTGCAGACACGGTGACTGTAACCTGGGATGAGAAGAAATACGAAGAGTTTAAAGAAATCGAAAAGGACACTGATGCAAGTAACCAGAACACTGATACTGGTGAGGATTTGCAAAGTTGGCATTCTCTTAATACAGGTTATTTCACAGGAATTTATGCATTCTATTACCAAATAATCATCTTATTAGGGTTCTTGCATTTGCAGACCATCATAATTATCGTCACTTTTGATTTTAAAAATATCAACTAGGGCTGGACAATATATTGATTAAAGCGATTAATTCTAATTATTTTATGCAGAAGATTAAAAAAATTGAAAATCAAGTTTTTTTTGTGCCTTCGTTCAATTGTAAGTTGTTGCAATGTTTAAAAAAAGTAGTTTTCATGATGGTAGGCCCTGTCAGGTTTTGCACAAGGACTTTTAAAGACTTTAAAGACTTTTGCAGTGTTTTTTTTTTTTGAGAGGGAAAAAAATCAATTAAAATCGTAAATGAGTGTTGTGGGAAAAAAAATCTAGGATTTTGTTTTTAGCCCATATCACCCAGCCATAATATCAACTATAAGCAACAGCTTAATCACACCTTATTTCATGTAAAATTTGAATAAATTTTTCATGTACTGTTTTTTGTAATCAAATAACATCTTCCTGTAGGTGAGGAACAAGGTGTCTCACCTACTGAACGCCCAGAACTCACCAAATAAATCCCAGCGATCAATTCCAATTACTGTCAAAAGCACAATAGTCTCCTCTTGTGTTGCAAGAGTCTTTCATACATGCCTTTATTTGGTGACAGCCTGAAGGATCTCAACAAAGAAATTTATAAAATCAATGCAGCCTTCATCTTTGCTGTTCTAATTTCATCCAAGTGGTTTGAAGACGCACTCTGCTATAGAATTAGAATTGCTCAAATTTTGACACATATCTGTAAATGCTGCTTCACTTTTTTATATTATCTCTAAAGAAATATTTCCTCACTCTTTAAAGTAATGTAAAAGACAACAGGTCAGTGTGAAAGAAGATGATATGGATAAACAAAATGGTTGAATCAGATTCAGATGAATTACCAAGTAGTTTTTAAATTACAAGAAATTTGTCTCGGTATGTTGGTGCAAATGGTTAAAAAGTAGATAGCAATAACATGACACTAATGGTTGCCTCTTTATTCAGTTACAAACAGTGTCACATTTTATCTTTTTATTGCAAGTATTTTTTATTGCAACTTTTTATGTCCATGCCTTTCATAAAGGGATTGCATTGAGATGCTTGTGTCCTCTTTTCCTCATGAAAGACATGTTACCCTGCACTGAACTACAGCATCACCTGCTTTTCTCTGTGTCTGATGCTAATTTCAAATGATGATTGAGTATCAAAACTAACATTTTCTGTTTCTGCTTAAGTTAAAGTAAAAAGGAAAGCCAAATCTGTTGAGACCTCCCCGCCGAAGAAACCTAAACTCATCAATGATGGTAAGAACTCAAATAACGCACTACCGCAAAATGCATCAATCTGTGAGGTTACCACTAATCTCACGTTTTTCTCCCTTTTTCCACAGGATTTTGTCTCTTTGTTGGTAACCTGAACAACTCTAAAGGGTCTGAAGAAGTCAGAGACTCATTAGCAAAGTACTTCATGTCACAAAGTCTCCTGTTTCAAGAAATCAGATTGGACCGCTCCCGGTGAGCATGATTCTGTACTTTTAAACTTTTATAATAAGGTAATTGTTACACATCAACGTGATGCACTGCTGATTCTAAGTGAACCCTAATGTTTTGTTCTTGTAGAAAACATGCGCACATAGATCTGGCCTCAAAGATGGATCTGACCAAAGCCCTGACGTTAGACGGAGAGATGATGCTCGACAAGCCAATGAAGATAGCTGTAGCTAAAGTCAAAAGTGAGGAGAAAGTGAAAGTTAAAGTTTCACCAGAGGAAAAAAAAGGTAACGGTGATGAAAAATGACCCATGAATTCAACTTTTGTGGTAGTTTTATTTTGTAAAATTATATGAACAGGTAGAGAGGGTCATTTGGTTTTTGATCACCCCCCGGTTTGGTGGGTTTTTTTTTTTTTGGGTGGGGGGGGGGACTTATATAATCAAATATTAATCGTATACTTAATTGATTGTCCTCTCTTTTAATAACTGATTAAATGGTTTAAGTAATTGTTTAAGAAAAAGATATCATTCTCTAATTTCAGCTTCATAAATGTGTATATTTTCAGTTTTGTTTTGTTTTTTTTTGGTCCTGAATATCTTTGGTTTGTGGATAAAACAAGACATTTGATGATGTCATCTTGGACTCTGGGAAACATTTTTCACTATTTTCTGACATTTTATGGACTTAACAGCTACTCAGTTAATCAAGAGAATAATCGATAGATTAATCAGTCATGAAATTAATCGTTAGGTGCAGTCCTAGTGGATACATTAGGAAACAGGGTGAGAGTGGGGAACAACATCCAGGAAAGTCACAGCAGGCCAGACTTGAACCTGGGCTGCCTGCTCATGGGCATTTTACCATATGGAGTGTGACCTAAACCAGTAGACCATCTACGCTCCATGTTTGGGTGTTTTTAAAGAACTGTGATTGTATGAATTACAGGTCTGGATGAATGTGGATGTTGGACTGACTGACTTGGATTTTTCTTTTTTTTTTGTAGCCGCCAGAGATGCCAGATGTTTGTTTCTGAAGAATGTCCCATTCGACTCCACAAAAGAAGACATCCTGAAAAGCTTTGAGAGGGCTGTCACAGTCAGGTTTCCAGGGGGCGGAGAACACCCAAACAAAGGGTGAGAGTTTGTCATGTCTCGTGTATGCAATGTTGGCAGATGAGCAAAACATACTTTGAATGTGGTGATGCAGCAGTTGTGTTTTCTTATTGTAATACAACTGTGCATGCAATAGATACTCATGACCACTACTGAATCAACTTCATTATTTCCATCAGTATTGCCTTTGTTGAGTTCAAAAATAAAACCATCGCTGAAACAGTGCTACAGAGCAAACAGGTCGTAGAGCTCCAAGGCCGGGTTCTGATTGTGGACTCTATAAGACCGAAGGAGGAGCCTAAAGTCACTGAAAAGGATGACACAAACAAAACTAAAGGTAAAATTCGCTGAAGATTGAGAATTCACTGTCGTTAGCAGATATTATACCATTGATTTGCACATAATGCTTTTATTTTCCTTAGACACGAGTCATTAAAGTTGGGTCAGACTGCATACAAATTATTTCTTCTTCTGTCTCACAGCGGAAGTTGCTTCAAACAACATCCTATATGTGAGCAATTTATCTTTTATTGCAAAAGAGGAAAACCTGAAGAAGGTCTTCCCGAAAGCAGTTCATATCAAAATACCCCAGAGCAAAGGCAAATCAAAAGGGTGAGTACAAGTACGCTGTCCTGTTTTTTTTTTTTTTTCAATGAGAACTGCTGTAAAACGTCATGAAATATCTTTGACTATTTTCAGATTTGCATTCATTGAGTTTGCAACTGTGGAAGATGCGGAAAAAGCCTTGCAGTCATCCAAAACCAGGAAAATCTGCAAAAGGGCAATAAATGTAAAATTCTGTGACAATCAAGGGAAGAATATGACGAATGGTTTGTTCATTTTTCCACAACATATTCATCTACATATGGTTAGAACGTAATCAGTGAAGTTTTTGTTTGGTGGAACATTAGTTTCAAGGTTTCTTCTATCAGTCTGTGTCATAGCATCAGATAAAAGCTGAAGTTACTTTTTCCTTTTTAGTTCAATCAAAAACCCTGGTGGTGAAGAACCTCACTGAGAACACGACTGCAGAGACTCTAAAAAGTGCTTTTGACGGCGCTCTCTCTGCACGAATCATTCTAGATAAGGAGACAAGAGTTTCAAAAAGGTAAACAGCAAACCCTTTTCAAAATTTTATTGGCGTTTTTGCAGAAGTCTGCTTCACACTGACTGGTTTTTATTCATTTTTTCTCAGGTATGGTTTTGTTGAATTTGAGACTGAAAAAGAATCTAAATTGGCCAAAAAAGCCATGGAGCACTGCGAGATAGATGGCAGCGCGGTGATCATAGCGTATGCCAAAGAAAAGAATGAAAAAGTCTCTGCAGGTGGCAGGGCAGCCTCGGGTGAGCTTCCTGGTGGTCAGGCTGCAAGTCAGGGGACTGTCAGAGGAGAAGGAGCCACACGAGGAGGTAACACTCGAAATTTAACTGGTCTATCACGGTATACTAACAACTGAATAAAAAAGGTGGGCTTGTGACAATGGAGAGAGAATCCTCAGCTCTGCTACAGAGCTGTAACTAATATTTAATATTCTGTAAAAGTTTCTTTTTTCATTTGTTACTCCAGACTTAAGTCTGATGTGTTTATACTCTAACTTCAGTAACGTGTTTGAGGGTATGTCTGTGATGTGACTACTTTAGGCTGCTTAAGGTCAAGAAGAGAGGAGGCTTTTTATTCCTCAGTCCTAATTGGTTAAGAAAGGGCCTCATATATCATCATCTGATCTCAAAATGCTCCAAAAGGCTTAATTTAATGTTAGAACAGCTAGATCCCTCCTGACCCCCTAAGTTTATTGACTTTTTCAGATTTTTACTCATTAAAAGTTTTATATAGAACACCTGTTGCGTCTGTTACTCTACTTTGGCATAAAATTTACTTGATTGCAGGTCAGATTTGTTAAAAGAGACGAGCTCATATCTGTCAGCCCAGATCTTCAGTTTCTAAAAGAATTCTTAAAATAGAAAATGCTTCTGTTGTTTTATACAATGACAATTTTTCAGACAAATTTTTTTCTTTTTTTTTTTTTTTTTTGCTTTAATCCCCGTGAACTGACCGGCGTATTCAGACAGGAACTTAACGAGTTCAGAACCTGAAAAGTTGGTTCCATCTCGTGAACCATGACATCATTGGGGATCGTGTCATAATCTGTGTTGGAGAAGAAGAGCGTGCAGTTTACCGTTTATTGTTTTGAGTGTTACTTTATGTTCAGACTTCTGACTTATCTACAGTCATGTTTGTTTTATTGATGAGTCTTTATTTACATTTTATACCAAGAAAGAGGCAGCACTTTTTTCATCTGTTTTTCATTTTCAATTGTATTTTAAAAGGGGCATTGAAAAAACATTTGTTAAAAAAAATGCTTTACTAACAAACTACAATACGGCACTTCTCTTTCAACCAATCTGGCTGCAGATGGAGTGAAAATAAAAGATAAGTACAACTGAAAAGGTGCCGCATATTGAACAAAAATTATACTACATTAAAATCAGTTGCACTGTCCTCCATACAGAGTTTATAAACCCAAGCAATGCAGCTCTCACATCAGCTCCTTCCGCCTGAATAAGACAGAGTAACGACCTCCCACTTTTGTTCCACTTTAACTTGTATGATTGCTAGCAAGCACCAAGGTCCTAAGAACCTCTGAGGAACCTCTGTGAGGGAAGCCCTCTGAGGGGGAGGTATAGAGAGTATGGGAGCACTTCCATCCGTCCATCTGCTTTAACAGCTTATCCTGTTCAGGGCCGGGGATGGCTGGAGCCTGTCCCAGCTTTTTTAGGAGAGGTGGGGTACACCCTGGATTGGTCGCCAGTCAATCACAGGGCTGAGACACGGAGACACACTCACACCTACGGGCAATTTAGAATTAGTGAGCATGTTTTTAGACTGTGGGAGGAACCTGAAGAGAACCCATGCATGCATGGGAAAAACATCACTATCCTCACACAGAAAGGCCCGCCTTGCCCAAATTGGGATTCAAACCAGCAACCTTTTTGTTGTGAGGCAGCAGCACTAACAGCTGCGCCACCATGCAGCCTGAGAGCACTTCCTCCTACCTTTTTTTCTATTGAAGAAAAATCATTTGAATCTTTTCAGAGATGACAGGACAGTGGATAGAGCAGGAAACAGGTCGAGAGTTTGAAGTGACCTGAAAGACAAAGTCTGCAGGATGAACGTCTATTAATTATACGATCTATGTGCACATGAATGGTTTAACAAAATTGACTCATCCCACTTTAATAAAAGCATTTCTCATTTTCTTACTCTGTTTGGGGGAATTATTTTTAGCATCCTGAAGATTACCCAGCCTTTGACAATTTGCGCAAACATCCATATTATGACAGTTATTTTATTTGTAGGTTTGTTTTTTATTTTGTAGAATTTGACAGAGTTTTTTTTTATCTTTTAAACCTGTGAGTGAAGCATGAAGTGCCTCATGAATGCAGGCTCTAGTCATATGCTTGATAAAGAAGAAAGGTGTCTGCCAGTAGGTGGCTGTCTCTGAGCAGTTATTTCATAATGTTCTGTGTAGTAAACTGGATGAACTTCTTGTCTTTCAGGTAAAAGACGTGGAGCTGAATCAAGAAAACGTGCTGTCAAAAAAATCAAAAATAAAGATTGACTTGACTGAGAGAAGGGTTTTTCTTTTCTTTTCTTTTTAAATTTTTTTAAAATTTGATTTTATTTATGTTTTTTTTTTAACCTAATAAGTGTTCACTCCTCTTCTGTGGTTGGTTGGACAGACTGTTAAAGGATTTCCTCTCTGTTTTAGTCTTTTCCTGTGATTTTTGGATGTGATAAAAAAGACTGGATTGTACTACTTCTCATTTTAAATTGTGTCATATAAAATTATAACGTGTATTTTTATGCTGTAAAGATTAAATCGTGGAAAAACCAAACCAGCTTCCTTTTGAGTCTCTCCCCCAACATCTATGATTAAAACCCAAAAGGGGTAACTCCAGGACCTCTAGATATCCCAGCCAACTTACAGTTTACTTCTTCTCTGCCACTGACCTGAAATAACACCAGTTTCCCAGTAAACTGACCACATTTTGCATCATGAAATCAGTTTTAGTTTCGAAAAGCTGCAGATCTTCAGGTGAAACGTCCTCTGCTGTTGTTGGCTGACAGCTTTAAGCACCACGTCGCTGCAGCTCTGTGGACTTTTCACAACTTTGAGCCCAAACACGGTGTCCTGTAATGACCTCACATCCTGTTTTCCCACTTCCTTCTGAATGGACCGGTTTGGGACGGTCCGGCTGCAGCGCAGCGTGGATTTCTGTTGTTGTGGCGCGTGTCTCCAAACACACACGTGAAACACGGCTCCTCGGGACCTCACAGAAAAGATTTGATGCATCCATATACGCACCTGACAGTGAGAAGAGTGATGCATTGACGAGGAAGAGAAGAAGCATTGGTAAGTCATTGTTACACATGAGTTTTGGAAAGTTTGCACGGCTTTGAGGTTTACGTGTCATCACAGCGCAACAGCAACTTGTTGAAGGGGTTTACGCAATCATATGAACTTACTCCTCTGTATGGCGATGCCAACTGCTACTCAAATGGCTTAATAGAAATACTCAATGGAGCAACAGTTTGTAACGTGTTCAAGTTTTGCTGTAAATCTTAACAATATAAGTGGATGAAGTTGTTCAGAGTCCACAAAAACGATACCACCCCTTGGACTTTGTTTTATTGTTTTACAGCTCTGTATTGGGTTTTGTTTCTTGGAATTTGTAGACACTCATTGTTCTAATGTGACATACCTGCAAATCCAAAATAAGAAAAGAAAACGTAAACGTTTAATGATTTCTAAACTGTGTCAGAAGTTAATATCTTTCTGCACCCCTCACAGCTGTGAGTCCCACGCATGTGGATTTGTTTGTACATCTGGACTCGACAGTTTCCCCGTAGGATTGAACTGGAACATGGACTCTTTTGTACTCTCATTTAACTGCTCGAGGAGATTCACAAAGTTGTTTGGAAGCCAGTCCTGTGCGGCTCCGGTTTTCTATATGGGGTCTTTGTTCTGCTGGAAAATAAAATAAATCCTACCCTTAAGAATCCTGGATCACTTACAGACAGCGGCAGGGATTCAATCAGGAATTCTATTTATTTCTACTGAATGAACCAGAAGAGTCATCCTCACAGCTTGATACTAAACCATTGTGCTCCTTTGTGGCTGTTATTGATGCTCACTGTGGCACAAGGTTTTATGTTGGACTAGTTTTAAATATAGTGGAAAGTATAATGGAATGAAAGTGAAGCTTTTGTCACACCAGGCTATAACAAGTCCTTCCACTTTCAGACTGATTTTTAGAGAAAATGATTCTCAGGGGATCAATACTTTATGTCTTATGGTGGCTGTTATTGATGCTCACTGTGGCACAAGGTTTTATGTTGGACTAGTTTTAAATATAGTGGAAAGTATAATGGAATGAAAGTGAAGCTTTTGTCACATCAGGCTATAACAAGTCCTTCCACTTTCAGACTGATTTTTAGAGAAAACGATTCTCAGGGGATCAATACTTTATGTCTTATGGTGGTAATTTTTCTCCCTTGTAAAGAATTACAGAGACTGTAAAATGGAATATCTTAGGGAATAAAAAGACAAGATATTGAACTCTTCAGCTGCCAAAGAACAGGGTAAGACTTGCACTTCTGTGCTTAACCAACCAAACTGGTTGAAGAGATGGCTGTACAGGGCCTCTTCTGCTGTAGTACTTTTTACAACTCAGATATTGTGTACAATTTTCAGAACTGCAAATGATACTGATCATTTAAATTTAAACATTGCATCACACCTCAATATCAGTGGGATAAAAAGTGTTCTTAAAGTGCAGGGCATAAAAAAATCAAGATGAGAGGACTTCAAGAGATGCAAATAAAGGCACAATGAGAATAGAAGAGAGTAGCTAATATGTATTTCCTTATGTAATAACATAAGAGAAAAAAATGGAAGGCAATAACAAAAAATGGTGTGGGTTAACGAGTCAGTAGTCAGACTGGTTCATGTCTTTAAGGCTCCAGAAAACCAAATCTGATGAATTACGGGAGTATAGAAAAACAACTTTTTCCCTAGAACACCCTTCTTTGGTCAAATATATTGATGTAATTAAGAAATTTATATATTTGTGCCTCCTTTTTACTTTTAAAACAGAAACACGGGATGTCCTAAACTCTGATTTTTTTGTTTCTATCTTAATTTTTGTCATTATTACCTTGAAAATTACTGAAAAGATAAATCAGACAGGATTTTTTCTAAAAAAAATGATGACACCCGAATAAACTGTGTAGTAGTAGTAGTAGTAATAATAATAATAATAATAATAATAATAATAATAATAATAATAATAATAATGGCCTTGTTTGTGTAATACATTTATAAATATTTTGAAGGGTTTAGTGACAGACTGTGGATGGGACAGTCCTGTGTGACTTTTATTGAGCAGAAGTGTTCGTCTGGTACAAAGGTTTTTTTTTTTATGTTGAATACAACCCATCCTGCACCGTATCATTGACCTACAGTAATATAGCGTGTGTAGAACTTATATGAACACCTTTTTAACATATTAGAGTGAGGTCAACAGAGAATTGACGTGTTGATTGAGAACATTTGCTTGCAGTAACGCCTCAGTGAAGTACTTTCTCCAAAAAACATGAAACAAGACAAAAAACCCTGAAGAATCAGCTTTTAAAATAATATTGACAATGGAAAAAGAATCCACAGGCACATCAAAACAAACCAGTACAGGTTTGTTCTGTAGTTCAGTCAGGTTCCCACTTGCAGGATCTCCTTATCTTTAGAAAGCTCATTTAGTGTTGCCGTGTTTGACACAGAATCACACTTCAGTCGTCCTGTTAATGAGCAGTGAGAAACATTAACTCGACCCAGTGTGACTTCCTGCTTCACATATCATAAAATGTTGTTTTTTAAGTTCATGAGTGAGTTTGAGGTTTCAACATCTTTGTTAAACCATAAACATTAAAGGATTTCAGAGGAGATGTTAAACTTTTCTCCTCTATTTACTTTGATAGCGAGGTCACTCTTCTCTCTGCAGCTGGTGCTCCTCTGACAAAATGAAGACGAATGAAATGAAGATTCTGAACCAGGGCCTGGAGGATGAGATGGTAAATATCACACCTGAATGCTTGAATTGTGAATGTTTACATGTTATATAAGCATAATGCCTTAATTCTATAGGTTTACCTAAATCTCACACACACTAACATAAAGGAAACTCACAGCACTAATAATAGCATGTTAACCAACTTTAGGGCAGTCTTTTGCTGTATTCACACTAAACCGTTAAAAATGTACCAAAAGTTTTGGGGTTGGCTGCAAACTACGTTATAATGCGTTTAAAATTTAGAAGTGTGGCAAATTGTTGCATAGGTGTGTAGGTTGTGGCTATTTGCCTTTGTTGGGCTTCAAAATGCTCTTCAGAAGCAAATGGGCAACATGACTGAGGCTGCGTCTGTTTTATTTAGTCTGTTGTAGGGCTGGGTGATATGGCCTAAAAAAACGAAACAAAAAACACACTCACAGTGATCCAAAAATGACATGAATCAAGTTTTGCCTCTATTTTGTGAAATTATTTTCACAAACCAAACAGAATTTCCCTCTTAGAGTTAAAGTGTGTGTCATAAAATGGTGATTATGTAGTTCAAACGAAGGCAGGTTTGACATGAACACTCAAGGCTGAGTATTTTCACAATATATTAACATGAAATTCTCTGATCAATATTTAATCTCATTTTAAAAACAAATACTAGCCTTCAAAAGTCCTTGTACAAAACCTGACAGGGCCTGTACATTTTGTCAAACATTGCAACAACTTACAATTGGACTGAGGCAAGAAAAAAAATCTTGATTCTTAATTTTTTTAAATCTTCTTCATAAAATAATTAGAATTAATCGCTTTAATCGATATATTGCCCAGCCCTTGTCTGTATGTGTGACAGTCGCAGTCCCTCCTTGAATACACACATGTAAACGGGCTCTATGTAAGAGATGTGGATCAGGTGCAAATTGCCACATAAATCAGCCTGTACCTGGCCTGACCACGTCCAACAGCCTCACTCTGGGTGTACCAGAAGCTCTAAACAAGAATCAGTCAGAGAAGATCCAGCAAAATATGTGGTAAATAAACATACTCAGCTCTGCTGCTCATCACACAAATGTATGTTCCTCACAATGTGGCACCGTTTGAAAGGGTATCCAATGGTGTAAGATTTAATGCCAAGAAGCATTGTTAGAACAAAGAAATAATCTACCAACCCCATGTTGCCATGTTTTTGTGCTAATTTTAGTTCATGTGACTCTTATCTCAACAGTCCAAATAACAAGAAAGTATCAGTGCCAGTTACCAGTAAAACAGGTGTGACACTGTGAGATTCAGAACTGGAGAGAAACAGAGAGACTTCTGCAGTGCAAAAGAGATCTGTAAAGAGCTTCTACAAAAACATAAAGAAAAAATGAGGTTTAGTGTAAACCCTCCTGGGTAAAACTAGACCATGTACGTGGAACATCTCCTTTCATATATCAAATCCAACTTGCCTGCAACAACTTTTAACTCAAAGAAACGTAAGACTTTTCTCTCAAAGTCATCTCAAAGCAGCAAATATTTTCATCCCACTGCTGAAAATAGATCCCATCAGATTATTTTTTCACCTTTGTTTGAGGAATGTTTCCTCATAAATGCAGAGCTCTGCTGCTTAGGAAAGCATTTCTTCAAATTCTAAGCAAGTTGTAAATTTTAGGTCTTCAAGAAGCTCTTCTGACATGTCATAGGGAGAATAACACCACTGTGGATTTATTCATTTAAGCTTTTCTTTGGTTTTGTTCATACTGACGTACAATCACTGTTAAACTGACACGTTGAAATCTACTCTATAAAGAAAAATGGGGAGATCCCACCCTTTGGTGTGTTAACCTGAGTTTGTGTCTGTGCAGGAAGTGTGGGGGTACCAGCCCTGTCTGTGGAAGAGGGTCCTGGTTGGTGTGGGTACTGTGTGCTCCGGGGGTCTCCTGCTGCTGCTGCTCTACTGGCTACCTGAGTGGGGTGTCAAAGGAACCTGCACACCCTCATCTCTGAGGGACGCACACACTGTGCTGCTGAGGACCACTGTAGGAAAACAGCACAACACACAACAACAACTTTAATTCATTCATCTTCTTTACCGCTTATCCTGTTCAGGGTTGTGGGTGGCTGGAGCCTATCCCCGCTGGCTTAGGGCGAGAGGCGGGGTACACCCTGGACTGGTTGCCAGTCAATCGCAGGGCTGACACACAGAGACAGACAACCTTTCACACTCACACTCACTCCTATGGGCAGTTTAGAATCACCAAATAACCTGATGAGCATGTTTTTGGACTGTGGGAAGAAGCTGGAGTACCCAGAGAGAACCCACGCATACATATGTAGAACATGAAAACTCCACACAGAAAGGCACACCGGGTGAAATGGGACTCAGTCATGTGGCCTTCTTGCTATGAGGCTGCAGCGCTAACTGTAACACCACTATGCAGCCCAAACTTTGATTATATATATATGTATATATATATATATATATATATATATATATATATATATATATATATATATATATATATATATATATATATATATATATATATACATAAACAGTTTCAGTGTATTGACTTATTGTATTTTCTCATTAAAGCAGGCAAGCAAAGCACTTAAACTCATTTAGACACTATTATACTGCAAATGATACATTCAAGGTTTTCTTCCTAATACAAAAATTTGCCACACTTCTAAATTTAATACAGGATGAATTCAGGCAGTGGTTTCGAGCCAAAGTTCAGGTGATGGTCTCTCCGGGGAGGAAACCATTCGACCGCCTGGATCTGCTGTCCTCAGCTCAGCTGCAAAACCGAGACCACAGCATTGATCAGGTTCATGAGGAGCATCATGGGAAATATAACTATACACAGAGTGTTCAGGTAGCTTTGAGAAACAATGTCTAATACCATTTGTTCCTCATCTGAAAATACACATGCTTTCATGAGAATTTAGTGATAACCATTTTCACTTTGACCGTCTTGTTTTTTTAAAAAGTGATATACTGCTGTGATTGAAATTTCAAGTTTTATACAAGATTTGTAGAATTTAATACTTTCACTTGGTCACTTTCTAGCTAACAATCCTGCTAACAGTAAAATGAATTAGGGATGCACTGATCCAACTTTTCTGGTCCTGATACCGATACCTGGGCTTTGGGTATTGACTGATACCGATCCTAACCAGATACCATTGTTAAAATAATAACCTGCATGCCCAAAAATGAGTACATATGGAATTACTGAAGCTGATATTTATTAAAACTATTCAGTGTTGAAATGTTTACCAGCAGTTTGGTAAAAAAAATGTTTCAGAACTCACAGAAACTAATAATCAGTCATAAACTTTTACACCCTGTAGACTGGTAATACAGCAAAAAACAGTGAAAGTGCATCAGAGGGAACGTTCAAGCACAAAACTGTGTTACACAACTGTTTGTAACCACATACTGTTAACAAAGTGACAAAATAGGGAAAACAACCTTCTTTGATTTCATCATAATTTAACCTTAGCGTCAAGTTCTCTCAGTGACGACAAAAATTCTAGTAAAAAATATGAGAGCACCGGGTAAAAAAAGGCACAGAGCTGGTTGCCTGGATAGACACCACGGATCGGCCCTTTCCCGCAGATACCCTATACCAGAATTGGGATCGGTGCATCCCTGAATGTTTGCAGAGTGGTGGCTGAATGCAGCATTAGCTGTTGTCTAATGGTGACATGAGGGTTTTTAAACCTGTATTTGCCACAATTATTTTCAGCTGTTTATTAATTAAAAGGCAGTTAAGGCCTGGTTTAAAATGTTCCATATATGTATTGTAGATTTTCAGCCTAAAACTCACTAGTTCAGGATTATAAACCCATATAGACTCCTCCTCCAGAGTGTGATGTCAGGGGAAATGGCAGATTTTTACATTTTTGAGTAAGGCTTGTTATGAAATATGTCACTGAAGTAGATACAGGTGATATCTGACCACTTCTTTTTTCTTTCTCATTAGATCCTCTATTTTACCCACCACAGCGCTAAATACTACTGGAATGATGAGATCCAGAGCTTTGAATTGTTTAAGTAAGAGTCCCACTGGACTTTTCTTCTCTTTTCTAACTGCATCAAATTTTAGTCACTGAATAGCTGCTAAAGTGAGCATGTGCGTCAGCTATGACAGCCGAAATGACTGTGTGTGACTTTTCTAGAGGCTTGGAGGATTTGAATGTGAGCTGTGGAGACATCCACTCTGACCACACCTATGGACTCTCTAAAACCCTGCAGGAGTACAGGTACAAGACACGTCTGAGCTCTAAGTTGCTCTCTTAATGTGGAGAAAGTGATGCTTTAAATTACTTCAAATTCTCTCCCGTCAGGATGCTGTTTTTCGGAGAGAATGAAATTGCTGTACGGGTTCCCTCTCTGTTCAAGCTCCTAATTAAAGAAGTGAGTTCAGTCATAACTCCTCACCTGACACCTTTTCTTTGTAAGCTATTTTCATACTCAAGCTGCTTTCTTTTGTTCCTCCATCAGGTTCTAAATCCTTTCTACATCTTCCAGCTCTTCAGTGTTATTCTGTGGAGTTTTGAGGACTACTATTATTACGCTTCAGCTATAGTTTTCATGTCTGCCATCTCGATAGCTACTTCACTGTATACTATCAAGAAGGTGAGTGGAGATAAAAAAAAATTCTGTAGAACTTTCTAGAAAAACCTGCTCTCTACATCTCGTCCAGTTGTGAGTTAACATGTTTTTTTCTGGCTGTAATTTTCCGTTGTTTATTACACGGTTGTATCTCTTTTTCCAGCAATATGTGATGCTGCATGACATGGTGGCATCTCACAGTGTGGTCCGTGTGTCTGTGTGCAGAGGAAATAAAGGCATGTTTAACTTTATGAACATCATACAAAGCTTAAATCAATGTTGCATCTTCACAAAATGTCATGTGAATATTTTTTTTTGTGTATAAACTCAACTGCCTCCCCCTTTTTTTTTGATATTCCTGTTCTTGTCCACATGAAGGATATTAATAATCTTTAACAGATTTTCAGCTTTGTTTATATCAGAAATATTCCCTCTGTGTCCCCTCCTGTAGATGTTGAACAGGCCATGTCAACAGATCTTGTACCTGGTGATGTCATAATTGTTCCGGCCAATGGGATGATCATGCCCTGCGATGCTGTTCTCACTCATGGCACCTGTATTGTAAATGAGAGCATGCTGACAGGTATGATAATCTTTCAGTGCTAACCACCTTGTGCACAAAAGTTCTTAATGCATTTTTTTTAAACCGTAGCTGTTAACTACATCCAAACCATCCAAAGCGATCCATCACTTGTTATTTACCCCTATTTCTTGGCACCAGTCATCATGTTCATGCTTATTTTTGTGCTTTTAAATTCTCAAGCTGATTTTTTTTAATACATCACATATCAGCACTGGGGATATGCATGTGAACTATAGATCACTGTTAAACACCATCGTTTTTCTCTTGTTTGCCAGCATCAAAATCAGTGTTTTGATACCATGTTAAGCTGTGTTCGCGATCAGTTTGGACTTTTTCTGTTTTGTTTTTCTCTCCTGTAAAATATTTGGTTGGTCACAATTTGAATTTACTTTTGGAGAAATAGGAAAATTGTTTCTTCTGAATATTTGTATCCCCAACAAAATGAATTTACTCTGGCTTAGACTTGATAAGTCCTTCTGCTGTCCAGGCTCTACAGCTAGCTTATGCACATCACTTTCTTTCCTGGTTGAGTTGCACCAATAATCCAATGAAGACAACAGTGTTATTAGGACTCATTTCATGTTGATAATTATTGATAGATGATAATTTTATTTACAGTTTTCACAGTTTATTTTCAAGTCTTGTTTATGTTGTTTTAAAGCTAGTTTTTTATGTTTTGGCTGAACTGTCACAGTTCCTGAGTAATGACCCATCAGACTCGACAAATTAAAAGCAATTGTAACAGTAACAGTAACATGAATAGAGCCTCAGTTTTTTTGTATAGTTAAAACAAAACCGTGACATGAATAAAAAATGAACAGCACAGAGCATTTTGTCAGTTTGGTTGTAAAACATGTCCTCTGCTGTGTTACAGTCTAAAAGTCAAGTTTTAGTGCATAAAAAGTTTCAGTTCATGATTTAAAAAACATTCACATCAATAGAATTCTCATTTCTATGTGATCTTGGTGCTGAATTCTTGTTTAATGTTTATAGAAGTTTTTTGTTGCACTGTAACTACACGTTGGGTTTTCACGTCCTCCGTCTTAAGGTGAGAGTGTGCCGGTTACAAAGACGAGTCTGCCCAGCTCAGGTGAGGAGGCGACTGTTTACTACAATATGGAGGGGCACAAAAGACACACCCTGTTCTGTGGTACCCGAGTCATCCAGACTCGCTACTATGCAGGTGAACTGGTGAAAGCTGTCGTGGTCAGAACAGGTGAGAAACAACACCAGGAGTGGAAATGACTTTGATTAAGATTTGGTAACTTTACGACTGACCAAACGTAATATACATTCACATTAATCCAAACGAGTCCCACCAAAAGAGTGAAATGTTTCCACAGGCTTCAGCACAGAGAAGGGCCAGCTGGTACGCTCCATCCTCTACCCTAAACCCACAGACTTCAAACTCTACCGGGATGCGTACCTGTTCTTGCTGTGTCTGGTGGGAGTGGCAGGGATCGGCTTCATCTACACCATCATACTCAGTGTTATGAACAAGGTATGACAGTGGAAGGGGGATTTAACCTTTTTTATTCTTGAAATGTTTCTTTTAACAGTTTAAGAAGTTTGATTTTTGAGTTTGTTTTTTTTTTGGGCTTTTTATGCCTTTAATGTGAGAGAACAGGACAGTGGTCAAGTCACCAAAGGCTGGACTTGAACCCAGGCTGCCCGCTCAAGGGCTTTTTGCCATATGGAGCACAACCTAAACTCACAAGGCCATCTGCGCTCCAAGAAGTTAGATGCAATGTGTTATTTTCATTCAGGAAAAATGTACTCTTGTTAAACTTGAAAAAGCACCAATAAGAACTAAATGACAAAACAAAAGGTTGTGGAGACACATTTTTACAACTAACTGAGGAATAGATTGCATGAATTCTATTACAATTATTAACTTGTGATTTGGTGAGCAGCCTAAAACCCATGCTTAAGTTTGATGAGAGCCCACCTTATGTATACTCTGTTTGAAACTGTGAACCATACAAACACCACATGCAGAGAGTCCGCTGCATAACTCCCCTGCATACACCAAGTGGGGGAATTTGCCTTCTGCATGTTGCAAACAGACAGCACTGCATGCTAAAAGTTTTTCTGCGTGCTCTCAGTGTTTAGTGATAAGCGGGGTATCTCAACACAACAAAACAAAAGACCCCTTTTTCTCTTAAAGTGAGATTACACACGAGTGCAGTGTGCATTGCAAAAATCACGCAGAACAAAACGCTGATCTTAACCTACACTAGATCGAGCCTGTAAAAGTATGTTGTGGTAAAGTTGTAGTCTTGGCCTACGTAGTTGATGACTTCTTTATCTACTGTTACGGCCTCCTCAACTTAAATGAACAAACCAACACTCGAGGGGAAGAACTAGACACTTGCCTTCAAGAAATTAAAAGTACACATAACACTTCTCACTAAACATTCAGGATCACATATTTTGATTTATTTGCATAAAAAATTAGAGATGGAATAAAGTGACTGTGCTCCGTTATTAGATCTCAGTTGTTAATGGTTCCTCCTCTGTCTCATCCAGGTTGCAGCCAAAACCATCATCATTGAATCTCTGGACATCGTCACCATCACCGTGCCCCCAGCTTTACCGGCGGCCATGACAGCTGGCATTGTGTACGCCCAGCGGCGTCTGAAGCGCGTCGGCATCTTTTGCATCAGTCCTCAGAGGATCAATATGTGTGGTCAACTCAACCTGGTTTGTTTTGATAAGGTACTCTAAATCTCAGCTGTGGTTGCTTTCTTTAATGAGATATCTTTTCCTTGTTGGATTGGGGAATTTAAAAAAAAACCCTGCAGTCATCATTTCTATGAGCCTTGCATAATAAAGACTAAACAGAGTTCTCCCTTAGGGCTCATTAAAATGATCCATAACACATCCAAACCCACTTCCGCACCAAATGGTTATTTGTTATTTGAGAAAGGTCTTCATGGATTTATGACCATGAAAACCAAGCTTCCAAATTACAGAATACCTTAAAATAGATGTAGCTGGAAAACATTGTAATCAGCACGATACTACTGTACGTGTATTTAGGGAATGTTTGAAATGTTAATGAATGAATATTCCTTTTCTAATTTTCTTGTTGCTGCTTGTGAGTCTTATTTCTTTTATTCTCCTGTATTTTTTTTTTTTTTTTTTACCAATTTTTAAACCCAAGTATTAAGTTTAGAAAATTATCATAAAAGGAGAATTATATGAAGTTAGTTTCAACGTTGAAACAAAGGTATTTTCATTACTGCTGCCATCTAATGAGAGAGTCCGTGGACTTTCAAGGATTTCACACATAGTATATTTCTGAGGATACAAACGACTTCTTATTTAGATTGTTTCAGAGTGGTTAAAAAGAAATCAATAAGCAATCGTTTTTAAAACCTTGGTTATGTCAATATCAATGGTCAATGTCAAAGTGTGTGTACAAAGTTGTACAACTATGTACAACCCCAGTTCCAGTGAAGTTGGGACGTTGTGTAAAGCATAAATAAACTGAACACAACGATAAACTGAGTTTATCAGTTTGAACAATAAATATCTTGTCTTTGTATGTTTGTAGTGTATTCAGTTGAATATTAGTTTAAAAGGATTCGCAAATCATTGTATTCTGTTTTCATCTATATTTTACACAACGTACCAACTTCATTGAAACTGAGGTTGTATCTAAAAACAGTGGTTTTTTAATCTGAGGTAGGATTGATACAGACATTTGTTTTCTTTCTTCAGACTGGCACTCTGACTGAGGACGGTTTGGACTTGTGGGGTATTCAGAGAGCTGAAGGAGACAGGTAAGATCTCTGTAAGACTCAGACTTAGATGAGCCATACAAAGGGAAAATATGATAGGACCCAAGACAGATCTCTGAGGCACACCACAGTCATGAGGAGACTGAAATTTGAGGCTGAAATACACCCGTCTGAAAGGTTGTTGGATCACAAAGAGCCAATGATATATATAACATAACTTTTAAAATATGACTAGAATAATAAGTTTTTAAGATTGTTAGTCAACAATCCTGGACATAAATATTTCTGGGTTCAAAGGTTGGGATTCTGAGGATGTGTGATTGTTTCTTATCGAGACAGATCTAAGCCTTATTTTTACGACAGTACAAACATGTTTGTTTATCTGAAATATGAAATTTTGGAATTTCTAGATTAGTGGCAACAGAAAACATAGTTTTAGCCCCTCCCCTGGATTATTAATAATTCTGATTTCTGTTTTTTATTACCTGCGATACTGAAAATTTAATCCAGCATAATCTGCCGAATCTATATAATTTTACCCTCTTCCAGTCAAAGTTAGTTCAGTTTTTGAGTGAGGTTTTCTCTTGTTTCAGCTTCTCTCCTCCAGAATCAGATGCAGCCAAAGAAAGTTTGGTTCACTCTGTGTTTGTGGCCTGCATGGCTTCCTGCCACTCATTGACAAAGATTGAGGGCGAACTCTCAGGAGACCCTCTGGATCTCAAAATGTTCGGTGCTACAGGCTGGGTAAGTGACGTTTTTCCAATGTTTACAGCCAATGTGCTCAGTCACTGGCACCACAGTCAGTTGAGATACTAGTCTGTTCATGAATTATGCAGCACCTGGCTCGTCTCCTTGGCAGAAAGGAGATTCTTCTTCTTGACTAAAATGTTTGAAGTCTGGTACCATGGATACTCCAGCATGAACTGAGGATACTGGAACGTACTACTTTATGTCACAAACCTGGTGTGCTCTCTGTTTTTACCTGATCTCACTGTTGCTTAGATCCTTGAGGAGCCCACAGAGGAGGAAACTGCTCTTCACAATCCCATCATGCCCACAGTTGTGCGTCCTCCAAAGCACATTATCCCTGAGGCCAATCAGAACAACCCACTGACTCAGAACATGGTACAGAGACAACTTTATCCGGTTATCTGCATCTTAAAGAAAAATCCCTGTCAGATTTCAGAGATAGCCTTAAATCCTTTATGTGTTTGTTTTTTAGGAGCCGTCTGAAATAACGGTAAGTTTTCCTGATTTTTAATGACTCTCCAGATTTTCTTAAAGGGTCGGTTCTTTTTTTCGTTGGAGATTATGGATAGTCTATTGAGTGACCTCCTTGATTTAGCTGGCTGCAAAGTAACCTCACAGTGAGGATGCAGCTCCAGATTCTGGTAGGCAGGTTTTTTAGTCATTGTTTGACAGAGTCAGTGTGACTGATTTTCTTTATTTACTGTCTGTAAGATAACCTGGGCTAACCATCTAGTGGATGCTGCTTCATATTTACCCACAGAGGAAAATGTTGCCGTCATTTATCTAAATAACGCTCAGCAAGAGTTTAACTGCTTTCTTCAAAATCTTGGACCATTTCTTTAAAAGTTAATTAAACTGAAAATGTAAACAACGTGCTTGTTTTCTTCCCCAGTCCTGTGACATCGGCATTGTGCGTCAGTTCCCTTTCTCATCGGCTCTGCAGAGGATGAGCGTGGTGGTACGCAGGTTGGGGCAGAAGCACATGGACGCTTATTTAAAAGGAGCACCAGAGGTTGTGGCAAACCTCTGCAAGCAGCACACAGGTCTGACACTTTTCCTGTTTGGTAGAGGTTGGGTGGATATTTCTTCATTTATTTCTGAGGAGGATACACTGAATCACTGACAACAGAGTAACAACAAATCTCTGAAGAGCCGAGTGAGCACATTCATCCAAAAGAAGGCCAGACTGACATGTCCCTTTCTCTCTCTTTGTGTACAGTCCCACAAAGTTTCACAGAGACTTTGGAGACCTACACCAGGCAGGGCTTCAGGGTCATTGCTCTGGCACATCGACAGCTGGAGTCCAAACTCTCCTGGCACAAAGTTCAGAGCCTCAGCAGGTACTGCTCTCTGCACAGATAACGCTGTCCACAGTACACAAAGCTACACACAAAAACACACTGCCATAATACACCAACACTTGATTATATTTGTAAATCTTAATGTATTACATGGTTTCCTTTTTGATTTTTGGATTGTGTAATTCTTCTGGTAACTCAGTAAACACACAACAGATAAGATTAAATCCAAATATTTACAGTATTGCTGCAGCAGAGGGGACATGTTCCAGTGACTCCGCAAACCAGAACCTCGATCTGTCATAAAAGAGCACACAAGCTCTGCTGTGAAATAAGGCAAAGGCACTAATGATATCAGAGGCAGGCCCCATAAACATCTATATAAATGATCTGCTGGTGCCTACGTTGTGTTTTTAGCTTTTTATGGTCTTTTCTTCAAAAGCTAAACGTCAATAAATCTTACCAGATGTCAGCTCAATGCTTGTGTGAGTTAGTAAGCCACATTATTTTTAAATTAGTAATGCAGTTATGTGGTTAAGTAGTAATAAATAGGTTGAATCATGTTTTACAGGAAAGGGATGTAACATGATAGCATCTAGTAATCTGTGATAAGAGCAATAAACACTCAGG
Organism: Labroides dimidiatus; assembly: GCA_030710495.1. NCBI lineage: Eukaryota > Metazoa > Chordata > Actinopteri > Labriformes > Labridae > Labroides > Labroides dimidiatus. The sequence goes on along the minus strand of CM061152.1, from coordinate 13,013,729 downwards.
CTGTCATGATTAAACTCAATTATACAATATCAAAGTGCACTTTCATTGAATGAATTCTTTGTTATCTCGGTCACTTTCCTAAATCCATGTGGTCTTTTAATGAAAGGTAATAAACTACAGGAATAAATCCAGAAATCCAAAAATAATGTAAGAAATTAAATCATGATCCAGCATCCTGAAGTTGTAGTCATTTATTAACCTCAGTTTTGTGGACAAAGCTAATAAACAGAAAGGCGGTATGAGGAAAAAAAAAAACAGAACAGAAACTTGATTCTGCATTGTCTGCTACACTCTCATATGTGAAATCTTTCAAGTGAGGCACATATTTTGATAAAATGCTTGTTTTAGATAAAGAGTCTGACTTGTGTTGTGTTCAGGGACCTGATAGAAACCAACATGGAGTTCCTCGGTTTGATCATCATGCAGAACAAAATAAAGGAGGAGACAGCCGGGGTGTTACAGGATCTACAAAAAGCTGACATCCGCTCTGTGATGGTGACAGGTGAATAATCTGTCGGTCAAGTTTTTTTCAGATTTACCTCAGTGTTGCACAGAAAGCTGATGTGCTGTTTACCCTCTATCAGGGGACAACATGTTGACAGCGATATCTGTGGCGCGGGATTGCGGGATGGTTCGTGCACATGAGAAGGTCATTATAGTGGACGCTGTGCCCCCTAAAGAGTCCCTCCCTGCCTGCATCACCTGGCGCTACACTGAAAACCATCAAACCATCAAAGACACTCAGGTGAGAGAGACACCTCAGAGCCACTGAAAAAAAGAAATCAACTTCTGGTAGTTCATTAGAAAAAAAAATTAATTAGGTTTTTGCTCAATTAATCCCTACTGATTCCCTATTGATTTAAGCTATTTCCCCTTGGGGATCAATAAAGTATTTCTGATTCTGATTCTGATAATCTATATCAACAATGTGAGAAACATTTTAGGGACCCTTTACTGCATTTCACTGGTTATTTCCAACCTCAACATCTTTCCCTTTAAGTGTCTGCAGGTTTTGTAACGTAACAGTTTTGGATGTTTTGAGCTGTGTGTGGTGGATGTATTGATGACGCAGTATTTCAAAATGATGTGAATCTGAATGACATCAGGACTTTTCACAAGCTTTTAAAACTAAGAGTAGCCTTGTGTTTGTATGTGTGTATGTGTGTCTGTGTGTCTGTGTGTACGTGTTTCTTTGTAGACGTAGCCTGATGTAGAGAATGAAGAAAAACGTCAGATCTATGAATTGATTATGACTGAAGTTGTTTTTTTTCATATTAATCAAAACCCTTTTAAATCTTACTTACAGCAGGTCTTTCTCGTCATGTTCACCCAGCTGCTGTGGATGTGTGTTTTTTTCAAGTGACCACTGCAAGAGTGTGATTGAGCTGGGTTGATTTTTTTTTAACACAATATTTGCACATGAAGGTAGTTTATTCGTGGCAAATATTTGATCCTACCACCTTCTGAACATCTCAACTGTTTGTTTCTTTCTTACAATATTGAGTCTTGCATGTTTGGTTTCAGTATCTCTATAAAACAATTTGTGCCTCCAAATATCAAAAGAAACCAAGGTAAAGAAGTTAATTCAGCAGAGTTTTATGACTCATACATTATGAAGTGAAGATTCATGTACAAAAAAGTACACAAAAAAATCAAGAGAATATAAAATCATGAGCCTGGTTGGGATAAATATTTGAGAAAAGCTAAAATACACTCAGGTTTACTGGAAGTGCTCAGAAGTTCTCTTTTCTTCATTCATTCATTCATTCATTCATTCATTCATTCATTCATTCATTCATTCATTCATTCATTCATTCTTTCATTCATTCATACATTCATTCATTCATTCATCTTCCATGCCGCTGTTCAGGGTCACGGTTGTCTAGAGCCTATCCCAGCTGGCTTAGAGCGAGAGGCCAGCCAATCACAGGACTGACACATAGAGACAGACGACCTTTCACACCTACGAGCAATTTAGAATCACCAATTGTCCTGGTGAGCCAGTTTTTGGACTGTGGGAGGAAGCCGGAGTACCTGGGGAGAACATGCAAGCTCCTCACAGAAAGGCACTCCATGCCTGAACCGGGACTCAAACCAGTAACTTTGATGTGAGGCAGCAGCGCTAACCTTTTTTTTTCTTCATGAAAAGGAAAATGTTTCTATTAAAAATAGGAGGTCGAATCAAGCTGCTCCATGTCCAGGAAAAGGACCTTGAAGCAGGCACCCAACCGAGGGTCTTTTATACCCCCCCCCCCCACACACACACACACACACACACACACCGTCTCATCTGTTTTTTTTTAATCCAACATCCAACATCCATCCATGAGAGCCCCAAAATTAACACAATAATAAATGAGGAAGAAAATAGAAACTATGCTAGCATAGAAGCTATGCTAACAGGGGAAAATGTGCAGGTGTTGTTGATATATATATATATATATATATATATATATATATATATATATATATATATATATATATATATATATATATATATATATATATATATTGTCTAGAGACAGGAAATTAATGGAATTAAATCGATTTTTGAATTTTGTTTGTCAACATCAGTCCTCTATGTTTGATCAAGAGATAATCCTACACAACAGTATACAGGAAACAAACATGGAATGGTGAGCACAATAGTATGTAAATTTTATGATTACATTCAGAGGACTCCCATCAGCCCATTTACTCCATGTTTCGGTCTAACAAGAACTGATGTGTTTATGAGTAACACAAAAAGTCTGGTGTTTCAGGTCAAATCTCCTACACAGATGGAGGACTTTGATGATCTGGTGTTTTCTGGTGATCTGGTGCTGACTGACCGGTGCTCTGTCCTCAGACTGTGGAGATTAATCTGGAGCAGGACGAGGAGTGTGACAAACAGATGGCTGAGCAGGAACAGAAGTATCACTTCGCTATGAGTGGGAGAGCCTTTGCTGTCCTCATCGAGCACTTCCCTCACCTTGTCCAGAAGGTACAGACTCCGCTTTTACACACTGATATGACGACACTGTCAGGTTAGATTTTTATTTGTCCTTAAAGCCACTTTATGTGAGAAGATGTTGTTCAGGTCAATATTTGAATATCGCAGTAACTCCTTCTCTCCACATGGGGGCGATGCAGCTTGCTCTTGGAGCTACTGTGTTTGCTCGCATGGCTCCAGACCAGAAGACTCAGCTGGTGGAGGTCCTGCAGAGTATTGAGTCAGTCTGTCATCTCTTTAGATTTAATCTGATTATTTCATATAATTCAAAAGCAAATCTTTAATTCTCTACATTTCTCTTACAGCTACACTGTTGGGATGTGTGGTGACGGAGCCAATGACTGTGGAGTAAGTGAGACATGTTTGCCAAATGCACTTGTGTTTTGTTGTAATATGCAATGCAATATTTAATCCACCACATGAGGAGGTTTGAGGATATTCACTGGAATTAAAATACTTCTGACACTAACAGACAGATTTATGCATCAGAATATTGTTGTATTGGGTTTAACTCTTAAAATATTTTACCATCTTTATAAAGAAGCTCACATGTTCACATGACTGTTTCACAGCGATAACTAAAACCAAACGAGTGTTTGTCTTATTTTTATTTTAAAAAATGTCTTAGTACACTCATGTTCATTAGTTCTTCTGTTCTGTTAATAGATAAGTCTGATCATATAGAATGTCAAATCTGAAAGGTTAATATTACCTACTTCCCCTTCCTCACCTAGTACTAATGACGTTTTTTGTTGTTTTTTATTTTTTTTATGTGTGGGTACATACAAGACTCTCTTCTTCATAATGGTGTTATTTTATTTATTTATTTATTTATTTTATACATAAATATAAAGGTTAAAAACTTGGTTTATCCTATATATTTTATTTATAATTATTATTACAATTAATACACTTATTTACTTACTTTGTTATTTCATAGACTTAAAATATTGGTACACAGGTATGTTGACTTGTATCCACTTAAAAGTAGTTATATATGTATATAAATATACCTTTACTGATATATAAGGGTCAAAGTATGTATGTATGTGGATGCACATATCTGTACAGGCGAATGAGTATGGACTATTGATCTATTTGATTATTATTATCATCAATATTCTTTATTTTCTGTACTCTTCTGTCAAGGGATGTTTTGTAATGTACTAGGACATCAAGGATAAGAAAAAGAGGAAAAGGGGAAAAAAAAAAAAAAAAAGGGGGTGTTGTTTTGGCTTAAACCAACGATATGCAAAATGTAACTTACTTGAACAGCTGTATGTAAACTGTGATTGTGTAACTTGGTAAGCTTGCAACACTCTGAAAAAAAAAAAAAAAAAAAAAAATGTCTTTATAGATCAAATATGAGCCACCTACCTTTTTCTAAAAATACTTGATAAGTTCAGAAAAAAATGTATTTTATTACAATACAAAAATGACACCTGAATTGCTTAAAAAAATCTGCCAGTGAGGTACAAAAAACATGCTCGTCAAGTTTCTTCAAGTAAGTTTAATGTCTTAATCAAGAAACTAAGGAATGATTTTTCTGCTAACCCATTGGTCGATGTTTTTAACCCTTTACAACCAATTTAAGTGTCATTTTTGTCTTTTAATATCTTGAAATAAGATATTTCACTGAACTGGTAACATGAATTAGGCTCATAATGAGTCTAATAAGACATTTTTTACTAAAAATAAAACACAAACTGTGATGTAAAGACAATGAGAAAAAAACTATCCTCTTAGATTTTTGTTCAACTCATGCTGCATTTAAAACCTTTTATTTCAAAGGAACTAGTCCTAGTCCTCTTACATTTTTATTTTCGTCATTATGCAGTCATTATTTAATCATTTAAAACCTTTTATTTTAAAGGAACTCATTTTTAAAAATGTAAACATTTCTACTTTACTAAGAGAGGAGCTCAAACTCAAATAACTCACTTGAGGTTTCTCTCTCTCTCTGTGTCAGGCTTTAAAAAGAGCTCACAGTGGGATCTCTCTGTCTGAGCTGGAGGCTTCTGTTGCCTCACCTTTCACCTCCTCTACCTCCAACATCTCCTGTGTGCCCAACCTCATCAGGTACACCCTCACCTATAAAACTGTTTTATATTTTACACTGAAGACATGAACCAAACTGCTGAGCATGAAATATTGAGCCTCTGATGTTTTTTCTTGCTTTTCTGAAGGGAGGGCAGAGCCGCACTCATCACATCCTTCTGTGTGTTTAAGTTCATGGCTCTCTACAGCATCATCCAGTACGTCAGTGTGACCCTGCTCTACTCGGTAAACAAGCTGACGCTCGTGTTGACACTTTGCAACAAACTTTGGTTTAACTTTTAACACTTTATAAATGTTTAAGAATAATTTAACTTACATTATGAAACATTCCCATCTGCAGAATAACCACCCCTGGCATGATTGTTAATTAACATTCCAAGTGTTGCTTAGCCTCATTTTCAGGACATGTTATTCAGGTTTCATTATTTGTTAGCTGTGTTGTTCAGTAGCATCGGGTCACAAACACTGGCTTGGTTCCCACATGGGATACAGAGCCAAACGTGAGGAGCAAGTAGACAAGAGTTTGGGCTTTAAAAAGATGTGGGGGTTTCCATCCAGTGTCTGTGACACAAAGGCAGCGACCACAAAGTGACGTCGTTTTGTTCCCAAATAATGAGTCTTGTCAGTTTGGACATTTCTCTGCTGCTGATGTTTTGTAATATTTTAGATCCTTAGTAACTTGGGAGACTTCCAGTTCCTCTTCATTGACATCGCCATCATCCTCATCATTGCCTTCACCAGTGAGTAAAGCATCATCAGAGAAACATGCAGTTGGTTGACTCTGCATTGATCGAGACAGATAAAAGTAATTTGATGGAATAAAATGAGTTTTCATAAAGCAGCTCTCTGCTTATTTCTGCTCTCAGTGAGTCTGAACCCAGCATGGAAGGAGCTGGTGTCCCGCCGTCCACCGTCCAGTCTGATCTCTGGCCCACTTCTCTTCTCGGTCCTGACTCAGATCATCACCGCGCTGGTTTTTCAGGTCCTGGTTTTCCTTTTAGTAAAACAGCAAAGCTGGTACGAGATGTGGACGCCTCAGTCAGAGTGAGTAACAGCTCTGAAGCCATCACCTCTCAACTACTGAGTCTGGTAAAAAATATAACCGACCTGATAGTGTTTCTGATTCACTGCAAAAAAACTGAAATCTTAGGAAGTGCTTTTGTCTTATTTTTAGTAAAAAAAGTCTTTTTAGACTTGATATGAACCTCATTCAGCAGACCAGTACAGAAACATGTCTCATTTAAGAATATTTAAAGACAAAAATCAGCTCTGAATTGTTTGCATCAAGTAAAAAAATCAGCCAGTGGAGTAAAGTGAAAGTTTCTTGTATTTAGACATTATTCTTAATTTTACAAGTAAATTTTTCTTACCCCACTGGCAGATTTTTTTTTACTTGTTGCAGGTAATTCAGACCTTATTTTTGTCTTTTAATATCTTGAAATAAGACATGTTCCTGGACTTGTCTGTTGAATGTGGCTCATATCAAGTATAATAAGACAATTCTTACTTTAAATAAGACAAAAACACACTTGCTTAGATGTCAGTTTTTGCTGTGTTGTAATTCACTGTTGAATGGAGGTGAACATATTCAGTTAAGAAATCATTACTTTTAATGTTTTTCTGATTGCTCTTGTATTGTTTTCTATTAGGGTGGTTAACTAAAATGAACATAAAAAAAAAAAACTTTAAGGATTTTTTTTAAGTTGAACTCTTGCTAGTTTACCTCATCAGTAAGAAAAAAAATCAATGTTTTTTTTTCCATTCTCTTATCTGTAAAGTCTTGGTTCCATAAACCTCAACTCTCTTTGATTGAGCTAAGAAATGAGAAACAACTATTAAAAAAAGACAAAAAACTGAATCTATTTTTAGAGATTTTAGAGGTCTTAAATTGTCAGTTTCCCTAAACTTGCATTTATTTTATGTTACTTAAAGTCAGAGCACAATTTTGCCAAAGCAACGTGAATGAATCAAAAACCAAATACACATTTCATATCACTTCTTTCTTCTCTCTCCTGCAGCGCCTGTAATGTTTCCCACTCAGGCCTCTCAAGCAGCATGAACGTAACAAGTCCTCATGACCCCAAAAACATCCGAAACTTTGAGAACACCACCCTCTTCTACGTCTCCTCCTTCCAGTATATCACCGTGGCCATCGTGTTCTCAAAGGGGAAACCCTTCAGACAGCCCAGCTACAAGAACTGTGAGACTCATTTAGAGCTGTTAAAGCGCTCGTCTTTGTCAGACTGATGTGTCTGGAGAGATGCTCACTGTGGGCACTGTAAAAGTTAGGAGTTTCTTAGATAGAATTAGATTGAATTTGGATTGCATGTATGAAGGCTCAAAGCAGCTTATGAAATCAGATAAGGTCAGCTGCTGTTGACGCTGAGCCTGAAGCTTCATTCAACACTATTTACAGCTTAGAATTTTCCTGAAATCAGCAATATCTCCTCTAAGTGAGTTTTAAATCACCTCAGTCTGACTTAAACATAAAATGTGATGTAGAAATTCATGTCTTTGTATTGTATTTATTTTTAATCCCATACTTGTGACGTTTGTTCCAACAAATACATTTTAAAGTCCGATTTGGTGAATTCCTGTTTTCCTGTCTCATTAGGGCCGTTCATGCTGTCCTGTGTTACCTTGTATGTGTTTCTCCTCTTCATCATGCTGTACCCTATCCCTGGGATTGACAAGTTCCTGGAGGTAAACTCTGATTTGGTCAATTTCTTCTCTAAAAGAAAAAATAAATGTCTGCTGTCAAGAAGTTATCTCATCTGGCTTCAGCTATCAGATTTGAATATGCCTGAAAAATGTGTTTTTCAAAGAAAAAAGCTACAAAGTTCTGGAATGAATCAAAGCTTCAGTTTATTATACACTGAAACTTGCAAAAACTGACATCTAAGCAAGTGTGTTTTTGTCTTATTTAAAGTAAGAATTGCTTTATTATACTTGATATGAGCCACATTCAACAGACAAGTCCAGGAACGTGTCTTATTTCAAGATATTAAAAGACAAAAATAAGGTCTGAATTACCTGCAACAAGTAAAAAAAAATCTGCCAGTGGGGTAAGAAAAATTTACTTGTCAAGTTTAGAATAATGTCTAAATACAAGAAACTTTCTCTTACTCCACTGGCAGATTTTTTTTACTTGTTACAAACAATTCAGAGCTGATTTTTGTCTTTAAATATCTTTAAATGAGACATGTTTCTGGACTGGTCTGGTGAATGAGGCTCATATTAAGTCTAAAAAGATATTTTTACTGAAAATAAGACAAAAGCACTTCCTAAGATTTCAGTTTTTTTGCAGTGTATAAACTCACAGATTCTGTCTTGATACAATAATCTCCTAAATAAATGCCAAAAGACTAAAACAACTCAGTCATATGTCGTGCACAAAAGGTGATATGATCAAATGTTGCTTCAGAAAACAGAGACAGATTTACTGCCCCTGTGGGGGAAAAAAGTTTCTAGATGACTTTATGTTTGATGCAGATCTAAATTTTTGAAATTCTAGATCGTGGATCTAGATTTGATTTGAGCTCATTTGTTATAAAAATAGAAACAGAAACAAGTTGTAAAGTTTGATGGATGTGATGCTGCTCTGCCCCCACAGATCGTGTGTGTTCCTCGCGACTGGCGCCTCACTCTGGTCATCATTATCGCTGTGAATGCAGCCGTGTCTTTCATGCTAGAGGTACGCTTAAGAAAAAACTCTACCAGCCCTCTGTGACCTGTCTGCTCCTTCTCTCTGGAAATCCATGATTTGCATCCTTTGATTTCCTCACAGCTGACTAATGAATTAAATCGTCTCAGTTTTTCTGTTCAAGCTTTTTTCTTTGTGCGTTTCTGTTGCTGCCACCCAATCACCACGATCAGCTGATTTTCAAACTCCCACTGAAATCTCCCGTAGATTTTCATCCTTGACATCGTCTTGTGGAGGCTTTTTTTCAGAGGGAATCAGAGGGTAAATCCACCCTCACAGCCCCCCTCTGCTGACACACCACAGGTTGGCACGCTTCATGTTGTTTGAAGTAATAAAGCCATCAATCTGTCTTTTTTTAAGAAGTTTATGACATAATGAGAGGATTATTTCTCAGGTAACAAATCCTCCTGAGAGCATAATTCTAATGATTAACAGAATTATCTATTGGACCTGTGTTTTATTACCTTTTGGATCATTTTTTTATTATACTTTGTTAATACTTTGACTTTAGATCGTCATACAACCCAAATGTTTCCAGCCAATAAAAAAATAAAATAAATAAAAAAGAATTAGTGTTTCAGTCACATAGTTTAAAAGACAGCTCCTAAAGTGAAAACATCTTGATTCAATAACTTGTCAATGTTTACACTTTTCATGTTCCCAGGAAGCCATTCGGCGCCGAGGCTCTTCCTTCCTTTCCTGGTTGTTCTGTCGGAAGAACAAGCCCCCAGGGGTGCGCTACATGCACGTGGCCCTCGAACTGCAGGACGATGCCAACTGGCCCCCCCAACCCTCGACAGTAACATATGGCAGCGATACACAGTCCCAGAGCTCTGAACCCCTCTGACAACCAACAAGTAGACTACAGCTTCAACTAGATTTAAATCTTCATCTTGAGCCTTAAAGGACTGAGCAGGAATCGAGCTCGGAAACGTTTAGCTCACACTGTGATAAATAAAATGCGTAGCCTGCTGGTGCTCGATACCAGTCATGGATACTCACAAAACAAAGGCCTTCTGCTGCACAACAGACCGACACTGTGAGCTGATCATCAAGTATGGTTTTTATCCTCATTCTTCTTCATCTAAACCGACAAACGCTGATTTTTTTTTTAAATTAACACTAATGCCAGGTCACGTAGCTAAAACTTTGCCTTATTTTATTTTCATGCTGAGAGTTTGATGATATTGAAGGGAGTCACATGTACCAGCTAGCTTAGCTTTGCACAAACCAGGCCTCACTCAGTTTTACTCGGAGCAATTTTTGTTCCTTTGTGTGGTTGAGCCAGACTCCAATATGCCTTTTCCTTGCAGTGAGTTAAACTAAGCTCTCTAGCTGCTGGCTGTGGCCTTATACTTTGATTTACAGATGTAAGAATTGTGTCAACTTCACATCAAACTCCCAACAAGAAAAGCAAAGGAAAATTACTATAACTTCAAAACTATGTGTTTTTCAGTAACATGTTAAACTACAACGCTGGATGTGAGGAACAGTGAGAACGAAAAGAGTTGTTTGTTATAGGTGTAACCTAATTTTTTTTTTTACATAGGCCCCTGAACTCCAGAAAGGGCAAAAAGTTCCTTTTATCATCGTTATCTGGTGAACATGGCATGTAATGATAATTTACGCACACAACAACTTGTGTGCACAAATCAATATGTTGCATACTAAAAAGTGTTTTATGTGCACAAGAAATATAATATCCTTTGAGCACAGTGTCAAAATACAAAATTACTCAACAGAACAAGATCATTTTTATGCTGTGTAAAGTCAAGGGCTCCATACTGACCAGTGGATATTTGGTGGTGCATTCATGGTCTTTTTGAAACTCTAAGATTTGAAGAAAGATGAAAGTCTCTCTGCCGTTTTATGAACATTACAGGTTTTTTTTTTAGGACAGAAAACTTTTATTGCTGCATTTTTGTCTCAGAGTCTGTGTGGTAAAAATTCTTCCTGTGGAAGAGAGAAACAAAAATTGTGTCCCTTTTTAAGAAATTAAAGCCAGTGAAATTTGTGTGTGTGTGTGTGTGTGTGTGTGTGTGTGTGTGTGTGTGTGTGTGTGTGTGTGTGAGCGAGAGAGAGAGAGAGATAAAGAAAGAAAGTGTGTGGTTGGTTGTAAGAAAAGATGAGTGTGTTAGGCAAGGTTTTCTGGGGCGTCATAGCAAAGAAAACTCAAGTTATATAGTTTATTAATACTTTATAAATGTCTAGTTAAAAAGCAAACCAGCTCAAAAACATAAAGACTTCAATAAAATACTGTTATTTTGAATGTTTTTAAGAGAGGTTAGTGACTGGTAAGGAAATGAACAATGTGCTGCAGAAGAAGAAAAGGGCTTTTTTTAATCTATTTTTTTTTTTAAAACCATTTTATCCCCAAAATATACAGAAAGCATGAAACCACTGACAGTTCAAGAAAGCAGGATCAGAAAATTGTAGAAAACACTACGTACACATGTACAGGACAAAACTAGCAAAGCGATGAGAGCGATAAGAGGTACCACTTTGGGCGCGGTCACACTGGCTACATGTGACGTGCTGTACTCAAGCATGATGTCTGTGTGCGCGTGCTCATGCATGAAGTATGTCGTACTGAAGCACAACTCTCCGAAGCGTACCAAAGAGGAGAAGTGAACCGTATACTTGCGGTCACACTGGCAAAACAAACTGGACTTTAGGGCTAAACCGTCCTTGGGCACAGTGAGTTTATACCCACAATGCACAGTGCGCTAGTGTGACCGCGCCCTTTATCAATAGTGGGGGTGGGATGTGGGGGGATTAAACACAAGCCAGACGTTCCTCACAGGAGCTTTAAAAAAGGAATCAAAATAGGTAAATTCTCTGTCCCTTGAATGCATCATGACGCCTATGACTTTTTTTTTTTTAATTAAAATGTTTGCAAGTGAAATAATCACATCCTTTAACATCACTAAGGTATTGCAAAATGCTGATAATTTTTTAGTTCTTACATGAAAAATTAAATAATTGAATGAATCAACAAGATGCTGTGACAGTTTCATAACATTTGATTTTAACGATTGATTTTTACAAATATTTGTAACTGTTTTTATTGTTATAAACATATTTTTCTAGTTCAAATTAAACAATATGTTAAAGAATATTTGACTCTTTCCTTGAATTAGCCTTTTTTTAGTCTTTGTAAAGAGGGAAACTATTGTGTTGAAATTTATTTTTTGTATTTTCTTTCCTTATTGCTACAACATGCCAAAACTTCTCTGTTTGCTCTGCAGAACTCGCACTACATCTCCCAATAAATCTGAATATGAAGCCACTCTTGCGTGCTTCGTGGGGGGCTGACCCTGGTCACACTTTTTCAGCCAAGACTTACTGATCAATTATGGGCTTTCCCAGCCTCCTCACTGCCTGGCATATGGGCGCTTAAAAGCTGCGAGAGTGGAGGAGAAAGAGGGGTATCATTTCATGTGGAGATCAGGGCCTATAGGCAGTGAATGGGTGGATTTAGAGGGGACTGTGAATGAGGGATGGGGGTCCTCGCTTGTACCAAAGAGAAAAGAATCTCCCACAGATCAGGGAAGAGCCTTTTTGGGAATATTCATGATGAGGATGAGGAGGCATCTTGAATTCATGTGTGTGTCTCCCTGACTTGCAGGGATCATCTTTTCAGTAAACAGGGATGTGTGCAGAGCCGGGATGTCCTGCTTTACGCAGTGTGTTTGCCATGTAGTTTGGTGGAAAGTGTTGCCTCTCCACAAAGCAATATGGGTTTTTGTGTACTCTTGCTGTATTCCTTTTGTATGGTTAGAGCAACAGATGGGGAGTGGTGGACAGGCATAAAGAAGCTAAAACACACAGCCTTTCTTCTTCACAGCTAGCTACTCGCTCGAAAAGACTTTCTCAAGCTTGAGCTCAGACGTGTGTGATTTTGAACATTTTGGACTTCATCTCCTTTCTCATTGACCCATATGTTTTTCTTGTCTGAGTCCAGATTTGGGCCTGTGCTCACCGTCTTTGTTTACTGTGTCTCATTCAGACCAGCCTTGATTGGAATAAATTGCAGACACAGCCTCTGAAACACAGTTTTCCGCACCAGGAGTTGTCATTTTAGCCCCTTTCTTGACGTCTCTATTAACATCCGTCTAGCACACATGCTTTCTCTTATTATGTGTCTTCTTTGACGGTTGTTGGGCGCTCATTTGGCCCTCGTCCTGATTAATAGTCTGGACACAAGGCCAACCTGATGCTCACTTACGGTCGGTCTCATTTTACAGATGACACAAAAGCACCCACGTCTGCTGAAAGGTCTGTGACCCACCAGACGGTCACAAAGCCCCGCTCCTCCCTCATGTCCCCGAAGCATGGGCTCCTTCCCCAGACCTTCACAGTGTCCCTTTCCCCCTTCCTTTCTCAGACCTCGCAGGCCTGAAAAGGCTCTGTGGTTGGTCAATAAATTCAGTGATTCAGGGGGTGGACAGTTGCAGCCGTGTTAACGTTTGTTCACAGGCTTGTCGGAGGGACGGGCCCCGCCCCGCCGCTCTTTGTCCTCTGTGGTCCCTCAACAGGTTAGAAGTCAATGGAGGGCCTTGTGCGGAGGTGGCGGGGGCATGGATGGAGCCGCCTCTCACATGGCATTCACACAGGGGGAGGACCGGTCCAGGATCACTGTGACACTTGTTAGAGTGGGGGGCCTCCACGCAACACTGCCAGGTTCGCTCTCTTTCCCCTGTCCCCTGAGGGCCCTGTGCGAGATTCAGTGCTTTAAACAAACCAATGGTCTGGGAAGCAGGGATTGCAGCATGGTAAGATGATCTGCACTCGGAGGCCTGCAGTGACCATCCAGGAAAGAACAAACAAGTGTATCCTACCTATCTCAGCTTACAGTTCAGCTGAACAACAAAACAAGGGCAGGCATTTATTTGGAGCACAACCTGCAGCGAGGGTCAGTCTAAGACATCCACTGAAAGGGAATCCAATTTTTTTAAGTGTGACTAAGTTGATCATGCAAAAAGTTCTCAAATCCTTAGATTTCAAAATAAAAAATTAAATTCCATATGTTGTTTTGGAAATATGCATAGCATCTGCCCTCTACAGGTTGAAAAACAACAGCTGTGATTGAATTTTTCAATTCGCTGATCCTGAGGCAGGTGTACGGTGGCCCTGAGAGCTTATAGCACTGCAGCTTAAGAACACAAGCAAAAAGACCAAACACAAGCAAATTTAGAAGACACCTATATCAATTTGACAACAATCGTGCAGCATTTAGAAAAAATGCTGCAAAGACCACAACACATTAGAAAAACGTGCTGCAAATAGACTGCAACACAACATTATTGTTTCTAGAGGACACTTAAAAGTGTCCTCTGGAAACAAAAAACAGATCTCTCTTCTCAATACTAAACTTTATCAGCTAGCATGGTGTTGTTAAAGAGACTTCAGTGTGTTGTAAATCAATCCAGTCCTGTCCAACCCGATCAGGATGCAAATAAAAACATTCAGAAATAACCTATACTGGTGCTGATAATCTCATTTTAAATTGTGGATTACAATCAGGCATATATCTCGAAGTTAGACTTTTTCAAGATTGATTATAAATTCCTCACAGGAACTTTAAAAAGAAAGTTCACTCTCTATTTATTTGTCAAAACAAACACACCTTAAGAGTCAAGTCATCATGACTGTGCACATGATTCGACCAAAGATTTTGTTGCAATCCACTTCAAACAGATAGTCCTCACAGTCCCTTTAAGTAGCTAAAATGGTTATTCCAGGTCATGGGAATTATTGCTGTTCTTTAACCTCAGTATCTGTAATGTTTTAAACTGAAGACTCCACTTCCCATAAGCACTAGAATCCACTGCCACCCCCACCTGGCCCTGCCCTCATACCTGTTGCTGCCAAGTTGGATTACCAGGTGTTATGACACCTATCCTACACAGTACTTATGAACAAGCCCTTACTTGGCATCAGCATGTAAAATTGGAAGAAATTACAAATCGGGAGTTCAGTGGGAGAATGGGTTAAAAGCAGGAGCCTCCTGCAATTAAAAGGAGTGTTGGCAGGTATGCCTGCATTTGTTTAGAGGCAAATGAAAGAAGAGCAGATATTTTTAACACTACTTTTCTTTATTCAAGACAACTTGTCCCAGGATGCAAAGCGACGAGGTAAAGTATTTATTTATATAGCTATGTAGCGCCAGCATGTAAACATGACAACAAGCAAACTTTGGAAACTCAGTTTTTAGCGTAATTTTGCAGACTGTCAAGTGTTACTCACAGCCCGGTGCTCTGAGACATGTAACGTTAGTGAATCCTGGTTGTGTCCTACCAGTGCTCATCTAACAACTCCAACCTCACCAAGCAGAGCTAACGTAACCTCACTCTTTGTTTTATTGACAGACTCTCAAGTTTACACAGACCACTGCAGTAACTGCTGCATGTAGGTTGGAATGAACATGATCACAAACAACTTTGCCTGTGTTTTAGCCTGTACTCTTTCACTCTCCTGTTTAGCATTCTGCTTCCCTGACCTCCTTTTTCTTTTTAACAATCCAGCTCCAGTAGGGGAGAACAGGGTTAGCTGTCACATGGGTTGGTTGTTACACTCATTATATCTCGCCACCTGAGGGCGCTGTCTCTCAAATTGTGGTATGGTAATTTAAAGAATTGGGATCAGAGGTCACCTACATAGTGTTCTCTGGAGTAAGAGCTGAACCTGAGGTGAGAGGACTTTTTGTGTTTGTCATGTCAAAATGTAAATATTGAGCTCCTCAGTATTTTTCGTCAAGGCTTTTAGTTAGCTATAGTTTAGATTGTTTATGGCAAGCTAACTAGTTGTTACATGGTTGTTAGCCTTGATGCTAGCAAGAAATTACAGTTTTATATATATGTATGTATGTATATATATATATATATATATATATATATATATATATATATATATATATATATATATATATATATATATATATATATCCTGAAAAAAGCATTTACAAATAAACTGGTGCTGATAAACTCTTTTATATCATGGATGTTGAGCAGACAAATTTATAAAAGTGAGACTTTTTCTGTATCACCTATGAATTCCTCACAAAGCCTTCAAGTTTAATTTCAGAGTCTCGGTTGTATAATAATAATAATAATAATAATAATAATAATAATAATAATAATAATAATAATAATAATAATAATAGTGGTAATAATAATAATAATAATAATAATAATAATAATAATAATAATAATAATAATAATAATAATAATAATAATATAGTTGCTTCTTGCTCCATTGTTTCTGTCATTAAGAACTACATCAGATATTTACTACATGCAAAACAAACTGTGCTGTATCTTAATAAAGACAAACACTCTTATTTTCTTCTTATTTGTTTCTGCTTTTTTTGAGATGCACAATCTGAGTGATTCTTGGCGAAAATAAGAGCTTTTGCTCAAAACAATCTACTGCAGCTAATACAAAACATTTTGAACTTATAAGTCATTGCACACCTTTGAATAACTAAACATTAGGCTTGTTTGAAAATGACTGGAATCCTTCTGAAATTTAGTTGTACACGACAGCAGATTGTAGCCAAGTTAGAGTTGGTTTTTAGGCCTCAGTTGGGCCAAAGCATGGGAACAACTGACCCAGGAGAAAGGAGACACAGCGAGCCATAGATGGAACAACACACAAACAGAGAAGGGCTTTAGGAAAGCACAGAAAAAGACGCTCAGAGACTGAAGAGGGACTTAGAGCTATGACTGAAGCCTAACTGTCATGAGAAGATGAGAGTTGCCATGGCCACCCAGGAGCCACCCAGCAAGCATGTGAGCGAGGGGAGGCTACAGAAAGGGGGTGCAGGGTCCCGGGCCCAGCCTGGTGGATCACATGCACTAACCAGGGATTATGTGCATAAGAGATGAGCGCTAAGCCAGCAGGTGAAGAAGGGAGGCCCTGGGACAAGGAGAGAGTTGAGCCATCTCTCAGGACAGCTCTACCCCCCCGTACGGAGCGGGGACTTTTTTCCCAAGTGAGGCTGATCTTCAGTGTGTGAAGGAGACTCAGCCAGAGGTCCTCGAGTGCTGAAAGGGCATCCCCTGGGCTGCTTTCACTGCGTAAGTGGCCAAAACGATGGTCTTGTGAGTCATCTTGAGATGCAAGAATGGGCCATCTTCAGTTTCATAAATCCCACTGCAAACACACTCATGGATATAAACTGGGCATGGATGAGGATAAGCACCACATGGAAGGACATTAGCGGGGAACTTGTTAAAGCTCCTTGGCTTGGCACTGACTTTAAAGAACAAGTCCCACCATCATTTCACCACCAAGAAAGAAAAAACAGCAAATTCACAGACAGGCTGAGCTAACTTTAGAGCACATTAATGGACCACAGCCTCATTTTAATGTTGGAATCAACAAGTTCAGTGGTTGTTTTTCTGCAGGGAATCAGTGCTCATAATATCCATGGCCTTACAGGAATGTGTTTGAACCCTGATGGCACAAAGAAATCACATTCCCGTGGTGCACACGGAGAAAACACACAGTTAAACAACCTCCCCCCAACACCTTTTCAAGACGATAGTATCCCTGAACATATTAACATGTAAATACACTTAGATACTTTGACAATGCATTGAAATGCATATAATCTACATGCTAACTAGTCCTTTAAAGAGTTTCCACTGCTGAATGTGCTTTGGAAACACTTTCATGTCTGGGTTTTAAAAATTAAACGTGAGGCCTCTCTTTGAGTCTCCAAAAGCGTTTTTCAATTTGATGAGGGATAAGGCGTTGACTGGGTTTTTCCTTTTCAAAGGAGGAGACCCAGAGTTCAATAAGACTTCAGTCTCATTGCTTTTGCCTCCAAGATGAAAATCTAAACACTGTTTTTCTCTTTTAAAAAAAAAAAAAAAATGAGAGAGAGAAAGCACCCACCACCACGTTAGGTGACAGATGGCAGGTTGTTTTGCTGGAATACCAGTTGCTATGGTCCCAGCTTCAGTCGGCACAGCTCAGCATCCTCTCTGCGGGTGTACTGACTTGGAAAGAGGGGACTTGAAACTCCACAGGTTGTTGTTGACAAACATGAGCCCAGATGAGTCTGCTAATCTCCCGCTCCTTTATCCACTCTTTATTGCCGTATAAACAGGCCTGAATACGCTAGAAAAACCAGACCTCTGTTTCCAACCTTCTCTTATCTCACCCGGGGTTTAATCTAATGCCCTCTACCCTTTTTACATCTCTGCCTTCACTAAATTCGACCATATTTTTGATTCACTACTTCACCATGACAACCAGTTATTTCCCATCCTTGAGCCTTCCCTCCGTCCGGCTCCTCTTTGGCATTGATACCGCTACCTCCCCCCTAGCCTTCTTTTTTTTTGTCCAAATAAAACAAAGCAGAGAGTGAATGCACTCTGAGGTAGGTAAATGTATTCAGTGACATCAGCCAGGACGAGTCTATTCTGCTGGATTCCTGTACCACTTGTTTCCAGCCTTGTCTGGGGGCCGGACACTCTGTTGAGCCCATTGTCCCGCGTGTATTCCACACAGGCCTGCAATTAATGGAGGCCTTGTCTAAGGCTTCTGGAGCAGAAACTGCTGTTGGGGAGGGGGACAAAAGGAGGGCAGAGTCGAAGGCAGGGGGGTGTAAGCCTCCCCCCTGCTCTCTTTAAGGGAGGATTCAAAGGAAGAAGGAGGGACGGAGAGTGAGCGCTGTGCTGGACGAGATGTTTAAGTGATCCCCTCTGTCTGCTCATTCTGAAATGTTTTCATAATACAAGAGGTTGAAAGAAGCCTTTGCTGTATTTGATGATGGGGATGGTCATTTCATTGCCCACATGGTGGTAGTGATGGCTGGGTGAGGACGGAGACCAGGGGCCACATCTTTCAGAACAGGTGAAGATGGAAAGTGACAAATGGTTGTGCAGCGCATGGAACTCCCTCACAGCAAGGACACACATCATATCACATCCAGTCTTTGACATATAAGTCTGTCATATTGCTCCTATGTGCATTACAAGCTTGGGAAAGTTTGATCTTGAGTCATTAAAATGAAATCATAATGAGGATAGACCCTACAGCCAGGACTGTATGCTAAAATCTTGGATAACAGCCATACTGCAAAAACTAAAAACTTAAAAAAAAAAGCTTGACAAGTGACTTAAAATGCAAATTTAGTCAAGAAACAAAGAAAGTAAATTTCCTTACTTCATTGGCATCTTTTTTCAATTCAGCCATCTTTCCTTGTCCTTTATTGTATTAAAATAAGATTTTTTTTCTGAACATGTCATGTAAATGTGGCTCTTATTACATCTTATAAGACAATTTCCTACTAAAAATAGTCTGCTTGCTTAGATTCTGATGATTTAATATAAAATACAGAAATACAAACCTGTCCCAGCTCCCTATTCCACACTAAACAAAGATGGTCACAGTAAATAGCCATCCACCATGACTCCAGTGCTGTGCACAAAGCTGGCTCACTGGTGGATCAGTGTTTGGTTGCAGTCTTTAATTCATCTATCTATCTATCTATCTATCTATCTATCTATCTATCTATCTATCTATCTATCTATCTATCTATCTATCTATCTATCTATCTATATATATATATATATATATAGATAGATAGATAGATAGATAGATAGATGATAGATGATAGATAGATAGATAGATAGATAGATAGATAGATATAGATATAGATAGATACATACATACATGCATGCATGCATACATACATACATACATACATACATACATACATACATACATACATACATACATACATACATACATACATACATACATACTTACATACAAAATGCAAAGATTGAATTCATTTATATATATGAAACAGATTTGTGTCAGAAAAAAAGCCTTCTGCAACACTGCAAGTCTGTCCTCAGAGGACTGATAAATTATTGACTGTAGAATCATGTCACAGTAAAATCAATACTTTTTAAAAAAAAGGTTGTGCATCCCAGCCAGCTGTTATAAAATGAGGGAAGTCAATGCAGGTCTCAGGTCAGTGTTGAGTCTTCCTTTCTGTCAGAAGTTTAATCTAAAGCTTCAGTGATGAACTCAGGATTCATTCTGATTTTGGTGCCCCCTGTGGACAAAGTGGTACTTTTGACTTCTGCATGTATGGATGGTGTTTTCTGACAAAAACAAAACAAAACAAAACAAAACAAAACAAAACAAAACAAAACAAAACAAAACAAAACAAAACAAAAAAAACGTCACCCTTCTGTTGTCCAATCAAACCTACCACTCATGGTGTCTCTTTTGGCAGTGCACTTTTACTTTCACTTTCTCTGCACCAGCATTTTTGGACTTAAAACAACTTCAGTTTTCAATACTCCTGCTGATGTTCACTTCTTCTTTTGCAGGTCAAAAAGAGACAGGGTCAGTATTAATTTTAATCTTCAAAACCAGCTAAAAACTTCTCACAGGAGTAACCTAACTGCCAGAACAGCCTACTTTCTTCAGTCATAAGAAATTACATCCCTGACTGCAGTTTCTTTCTTTTTTCCCTTTTTTAAATCACTTTTCAAATTTTTAAAGCACTCATTTTTGATACTTCTGTTTTTATGAATTTTGTATTTTATTTTATTTACATTTCTTTTTTATGATATTCAACAAATTTGAACAACATGAAAGGGATTTAAGAAAAATACTCCATTTGTATCACTACATTCCCACCAAATGTTAATTATCCAGGAGTTTCTAAATGCGTTAAAAGAACCAAACCATGATTAATTGGCATCCGCCTGCCAGTTTCCCTTTCTTGGTTATCACTCTCGTGCTGGACTGTGATAGCTTTCTAACCTGACCCTCCCCTCTCAGGGTTCCCACACTGATACAGATCAGAGCCGTGCTATAAACCTCACGTCTGTTTCACCCTCTGCACAATAAAGGCCTGTTTGTGTCAGAGCTGCAGGCTCACTGAAAACACAACTGATAGGGGGTAATTTATTGATGCAAAGTCTCTTCTCAAGAAAACACTCTCTTTAATCTTTAAATTGAGCAGATTCTGGATGTTTTTATGGAGGTTACTGTCAAAAATTCCCTTTAAAGAATGAAATCAGAAGTTTGTGTGATCCAGGGAGACTGTGGTTTGTTTTTTTTCTTTTTTTTTCCTTCCTGAGAAAATTTCAGACACATTTTCCAAGAACTAACACAGAGATGAAACTTTGTTTTAATCGTGTTAACATTTACTCAAATGATCTCTAGTTTGATTTGATTTACTACAGACTAAGATCAGAAAGTTGGTGGTGCTTGGAGTCATCGTCTTCAAACAGATAATTTAGAGGAAGCAGAAAGTGACCCGCTTCTGGGGTCATTTCACCTCTGAGGGTTTAGGAGCTTTGGGAAGAGTGTTTGAAGTCCATCACAGAGGATATAAACCTGTGCCAGACAGAGACATCTGTCAAGATGTTCACATTAATAAAAACGTGTAACAAATGGGTGTTTCACATGCAATCCTCACAGTAATATAAAAAAAGTGAAAATTGGAAAAGTGTGGAAAAATAGACATACATCATAAACTTTCAGTTATATCAGCGCAGAAACAAAAAGTGCATCCTGAAAACTGAGATAGTATTTTTTTTTTCATAAAGTAACCAACCTCTGAAAAGGACTTTAGCCAAAAGGCCAAAAAAACAAAAACCCAACCACATGGGTTCAAATCTTTCTGACAAACTTGATTTGTAAATACACTTTTGATGGATAAGACAAGAGATTAAACAAAAAAGCAGCTCTGATGAAGTTTCTGCATGCTGACTTTACCTTCCATGAAAAATGAGCTTGTAGGGAATAAAACAAGGTTTTAAATGATGTCTGGTTACCTTTGGACAAATTTCCCATCATAGTTATATTTACAGAAACAGTAGGATTATGACTGTATATTAAAACTGTCACTATTAACTGTTTTGACTCTGCCTCATGTAAGTTATTGGCATAAGTGTTACAAGCAGAGAACACATTTCCTTTAGTTTTATTGAAGTAAGAAGAAAAACAGACTTAATTCTAATCACTTAGTTACAACAAAAAGTTTACTCTTAGCATTTTTTATTCAGAAAACTGCAGCTATTGTTATTGTTCCACCAAAGTAGCTGATGTTTACGAGTCTTTAAATGGTGTGTAATAACTCTATCACTTCAGCTCTGTGTTCTGTGGTAGCATCAGTTGGTCTTCAGCTCAGTGAGCAGGCAGCTCAGTGCGCCTCAGATTTTCCTCTTCATTAGACATCAGGTCTGGAGTGTGTCAGTGGATCAGGTCAACACCTCAAACTATGAGGCACTCAATGCCCCCAAAGCGAGAGTGCGTGTGTCTGTGTGCTTGTTGTTAGAAAGAGAGACACACAAAGAGAATATCAGTACTGCTAAATACACCACAGATAAAAACAATATAGTGTTATGGGAATTAAAAAAAAAAAAAAAAAAAAAAAAGTAAATTAACATCAAGTCTTGTGCTACTTATTTTACACTAAGGGGCTGTTCAACGTAATCATGTGAATGTGAATCCATCAGATATTGGAGAAAAGTACCCAAAATACAAATAAATAAGCAACCAAACCCCTTAGGAATAAGAAAATAAATTTAAAGATAAATATAATAAATAATTCTTTTATTAAATAAATAGGCTATAATAAATACCTAATCAACTCTTGTAATGTCTGATTCAGGTCAAAACTAATATTCTTCATCTGTTATCAATTAATCTGAGAGGAACATTTTTTATATTTGTATAAAAATCACTCGATCCCAACCTAATACACATGCGAATACATAAAATATAAACTTTGTGGAAGTTGGTCAATACATATAATACCTGCTTGTCTTTGACACGGGATACTCCAATGTTCAAGCAATGTCCTAAATTTATCCGACCGAAACCAAAATATTAAAACCATGGAATAGATATTTTTCATGTGGCTTTATTCAGGCTGAAAAACAGGTCTCGGTGGAGAACGTAAAGTTGACATATACGATTAGATTAAATCAGAGCCACTGATGGATGTTACTTTTCTCATGTTTCAGCTGACTTTTTAAGGTAAAACTATATGAATAGTTTGAGTTAACGTAAGGTCACAGGCTTCCTTGAAATACATCAATTTTGACACCCCCTTATAACGAAATTATTTTTATCTGTGAGGTAACACGCCTGTTGCACAGCTGGAGCGACCCATTCTCTCCAAACTGTAAAACCATGGAGCACTGTCTCGCACTGACCCTTTCAGAGCATTCTGACAGGTAGCCAATAGCAGCGTCTTGTCGCACGAGCCCGCCACCTCCAAGGCACCGTGTCCCGCGCGCTCATTGGACAGAGAAGAAACTCAGGAAAGTCGCACACGAGCCGCTCGCGTGCAAGCTCGCGCTCTATAAATAAAACGTGAGGCGCTGGAAGCAGGAGTACAGTGAGTGTTGGCATGCGGAGGAGACAGAAGTCACCGCAGACATTTGTCTTTTGTTAACTGCACCGTAATTTGTCAAGAGAAGGCGGGACTCACCAAACTGGACTGACTTTTATTTTTGTTCATCATTCGGGAATTCATAAACTTTGGTTAAACTTGAAGATGCCTGCCGGAACTTTAGAGAGGACATCTCCATCTTCTGTGGCTGCGACACCGGCCAGAGGAGACTCCACACCAGAGAAACACCGCACTCTGGCAGAAAACAGAAAGGTAGGTTGAGTTCACTGTTTATTTTTATATCATGTCGTTATTATGTCGACTCTTTAGAACTTTCTTCTAAATAGTTTATTTTCCTATTTTTTTCCCAGTCATCCAAACCCATCATGGAGAAGAGGAGACGCGCGCGCATTAACGAGAGTCTGGGCCAGCTTAAGACCCTCATCATGGACGCACTAAAGAAAGATGTAAGTGCATGGGAAATTCCTTTTAAAATAAATAAACTAAAAAGATATTCTAAATTTTTGGGACGAAACAAATAAAAAAACATTCTCTGTCACATTTTTAGAGCTCCAGACACTCAAAACTGGAGAAGGCAGACATCCTGGAGATGACTGTGAAGCATCTCAGGAACCTGCAGCGACTTCAGATGACTGGTGAGTAAATCTGGTCTGCATGTAGGATCAGTTTATGTGTGAAATATTCTGTGGATGCTAAACCTTAGATGGTCTACATTCCCACGGTCTCTTGCTGGCACAAAGCTGGTGGTTTTCTACCATGAAAACTGATTCCAAGCCTGTTCAAGCCATTTTTTCACAGTTTTATACATATTCCTACATTCCATCTGCTGTCCACATCATCAGTCCATCTATCTATCTATCTATCTATCTATCTATCTATCTATCTATCTATCTATCTATCTATCTATCTATCTATACATCTATACATCTATACATCTATACATCTAGCTATATTTTATGTGTATTTTATTTTCCTTTACAGCTGCAGTAAGCACAGATCCATCTGTTCTGGGTAAATACAGAGCCGGCTTCAGCGAGTGTGTAGGCGAGGTCACCCGTTTCTTGTCCACGTGTGAAGGGGTGAACACAGACGTGAGGACTCGCCTCCTCAGCCACCTGGCAGCCTGTGTGACCCAGATCAATGCTGTGAACTTCTACACACCTCACCCAGGTGCTCTAGGACTCAGACAGACCAGCACACAGATCCCTCTGATGCCTTGCAAAAGCGACTCAGCGATGCCCGTCTCCTCAGGAGCTATGAAGATGTACGGAGGTTTCCAGGTCATGCCAACACCAGATGGACAGTTTGCTTTTCTGGTCCCCAGTGCAGCTCTTGTGCCTCTGAGTGCACAAAACAGCCAGCACATGTCACCTGTCGCACCTCCACTCACATCAGATTCTGTGTGGAGACCATGGTAACTCATCTGCTGAAAAAGGACTATCAAACAATTAAAAGAAACACTGATTATTGAACATTTTGTAAATGTTTTTTAAACCCTCTTAAGAGGGATGTTTACACACACATTTGTGTTTTTATGGACATATTCTGTAGATACTTTTTCGTGTTGTGATTTGCTGCAGGAGATCTAGAAAAGCTCTTGAAAGCTGTACTAAAGCACTGACTTTTTTGAGATTAATAAAGAAAATTTCTATATGTTTCTACAGTATTTTATGCTATGACTTCTTTATTCTCTACCTTACCAAAAAATCTCCACCAGGTTTGTGCTGACGCTCAAATTTAGGGGATTTAGGATAAGCTCAATCAGCCAAGGATAGTCTCTTATAATGCAGCCAAGAGTAAAAAGAGTAAAAACAAGTATTTTGTAGTAAGTGACAGACCCATTGCCATGACAGGAGGGTCTTCGAACCGACACACAGTCCTGAATGGGATTCTGTCTGACAGAAACTGGTGCTGAAAATGACATGATAAGAAAGAAAATGAGACCAAACAAAAACTTGAATTGATATTGAGGTAATTTGTTCATGTATTGATTCTCCCTGCATTATCTACCTCCGAAGAACAACTGATGCACATTTATCAGTAGCTGTGGCGCAGTCTCATAATGGGTTGTCTCTCATTTGAAAGGTTAACTGTTTGATTCTCAGCTCCTGTAGACTACATGTCAAAGTGTCAAGGGGTAAGACACTGAACCCCAAGCCATCCCTGAGTTTAATGTGATTAGTAGCAGTGGGCAGTTGGGCACTTTAAGTAGCGGCCTCTGCTCCTGGCGTGTGAATGTGTGTGAAAAGGCAAATGTGACATGTAGTATAAAGGTGTTTTGAATGGTCAGAAGATCAGAAAAGCGCTGTGTAGGAGCAGTCCTTTCACCATACATGGACACAACCTTTTGACACGGTGGCCTGTAAAATTGATTTAAAATGTTGAGATGATATAAGTGTGTGATTGCACAAAAGCTCTTCAGCAGCAGCCCTGCAGACTCAGCCCAATCTTTGTCCATTAAGTGGACAGTTGAAGCGCTGATGGTCACAGCGTGTGTCCTGAGCGTGGTGCTCACACAGCGGGACGCAAGCAGAGCGTGGCCAGAGGTCACAGGTGCCCCTCATTCACGCTCCAAAGACAACGCAGCTCCAGCAGCATGTTGCCCTGAAGCTGGTAACCCATCAACAGACCTGGCAGCCCATCACAAGAAGACAGGGCCTCTCTTTGATGGCATCACACAGTGGCACCTCCAGAGACTGACACACACACACACACACACACACACACACACACACACACACACACACACACACACACACACACACACACACACACACACACACACACACACACACACACACACACACACACACACACCATCACTATTTGGTTGTTCCTTATTTGATATTCATGGAATTTCAGGGATTAGGTCAGAAGCAAAATAAGTGCAGCTGTAACCTCTGTGTTTCTCACAGTTTGAAAGTAAATCTGAGGTACTTTGGTTTGTATTGACTTTGGACAACGTGGTTGTGTGCTGATCAGTTCACTATTAACAAAATATCAGCCCACCTTTAGTATCAGGTACTACTTCCTGTAGAATTCTGGAAACAATGTGAAAACATGTTACAATATGAGGAACTTGCTTAAAAATTACCAAAGTTCTCACAAAAGGACAGACTTGTTCATGCACAGAGGAAACAGTACAATATTAAAATCGAATTCCATTTATAACTAATCACAGTTAATTTTTGCACTGCAACATAAAATTCAGAGCACATGTAGGTCAAATAATCTTTTCATTAATCCAAAACTTATTACAACTCCTCATTTTGTAAAAATAATACAGTCAATTAAGGTTACATCTCTGTTTTGGCATGGCGGAGAGAAGACTGGCGTTAAAGAGGACTTAAAGACAAAAATACCCCCCCCCCCCCCATCTGAGCGCCCTTTGAGAAGACCCTGCGTAACACAAAAACAAAGACAGGCCCCTCAGAGGCTCAATGGCTCCTCTCTTTGTGACCCTCTCCATCTTCATAAAGGGCCTTCCTCTTGTTTATCCAGGAAGAGATTTAATGGTCGTGAGAAGGAGGAGGGGTCCATGCTGTCACTTTCACTGTGCTGAAGAAGGCTTATTGTTGCACACTCCCAAAAGGTCCTGCTCTTATAGGCTTTAGGAGAAGTCCTCGGACCAGGCTGCTCTCTGCAGATAAGTGCTGACAGGTCATTTCTATCAATACCTCTATGTGCTGGAGAACCTGGAGTTGTTTAAATGTGAGGCTTCAACACATGGCAGTCTTTTTTTGAGGAAAATTGTGCTTTGAAATGGTGTACTGTTTCCTCCCTACTTTAATATTCTAATTCTAATTGTTTCAAATCTCCCCTCTCTTCTATCAAAACTCCAGATATATGTCCTTCTAAGAAAATAAATCACTACATTTGTGTACCCTGTGTTGTACCTGGAAAGACAACGGGTAGTAAAAATACCATGCAAGCTTTTTACCCTTATAGAGATTTTCCAAATGTTGACTGTTTGCCTTATGCCCCTCATCTTGGTCAAAACTACCAGTTAAATGCATTATTTTCCCAAAATCCATCAGTTAAAAAAATGACCACAGTCCCATGGTGGATATTTTGGTTGCATGTATTGCTCATGATGGGAAGTTCAAATGCTGGCATGATTTAGCTTTACTGTGTTCCAGGTTGCATGTAATATAAATGGTAAGACATTCACAAAGCTTTGTCTTTCTACCACTTCCAGACTGATCAGCAACTTTGAAGGTAACAGTGGGTGAAAATAGTTACCATGTTAGCAACCCTTAAGCTAACATGGTAAACTAAGTTTGTGTTAGTGTGGTTGGCTGAAACAAAGAGAAACGAGACTGTCTGGTCTACAGAAGTTTTCCTCGTGTGTTAAAAGCTGTTCCTGCCCTAACCCTTGAGCCATATAGTCCTGCTCCTGTTGTGAAGCAACTGGTAGCTAGCTGGCTAACTAGCAGACATAGCTAATGTCTTTTTACACAATTTCCATCTCTATTATTCTAAAAGATCAAAGATTATAGTTTTTCATAACGTGTTTTTCTGTCCAAAAAAATATATCATTTGTTATTCCATGGAGTTGAAACCAAATACTGTCATTTAATAGTACTTTGTTTAGGCATGTGAGAGTCTGCCATCTTGTTCAATGTGGTGAGATGAAATCAAAAGATAAATGGGCTGAAGGATGCTTTCAAATGTGCCTCTGTAACACAGTAAAGTCAACAAGCCTTTTGAAGGACACAGCCTCTGAATTGTCATACAGCTCATCAGTCACTTTACTTTTAAATGTAACATAGATGTGCAAGTTACCGTATTTCTGAACCATAAGTTGCACTTTTTCTCATAGTATAGCTGGTGCTGCAACTTATAGTCATGTGCGACTTATATATCAAATAAATGAGGTGCAGTGTTATTGGATACTTTTTGAAAAGCTCACTAAATTCATACATGAGGAACAGTGATGAGGGAATATCTCTGCACCCATGATGGCTCAGCGTGCTGATGGAGGCTCTGCATCTCCGTCTTTGACAGCCTGACAGCATCTGGTGTCTAGAGCCGGATAACATGATTTAGAGAAATGAAAGTTCTCTCACGTTTTCACTCTCCGTTGTAGACAATTTGAGTCACAATGTGGTGAAAAAACTCCCGTAACTTTTTTAAAAGTGAGGCTGTTTATCCTCGTTTCAACTACACACTCATTAGAAATGAGGAAGGGGAGTTCACATGTGAAATGAGTGGATCACATGTAGAGAAAAGAAACTGAAACTTAACTATAGTCATGGATGTGAGGTGCTGTAGGAAAAAAATATTAAAACCTCTTAATGTACAAATACTTACTTATCAAAGTTTTATGTAATTAGTTCTCTCTGAAAATTCTGTAAACACACCAAATCATTCTAAATAAACGCGACTTACAGTCCAGTGCGACTTGTATATGTTTCTTATTTCTTCATGATGCATTTTTTTTGACTTATGTGACTTATACTACGGAGCGACTTATAGTCTGGAAAATACGGTACTCATACCATGGGCACTAACACACCCCAATACCATCACAGATGCTGGCTTTTGAACTTTGCGCTGATAACAATCCAGATTGTCCTTTTCCTCTTTGGCCCAGGAGACACGATGTCCATGATTTAAAAAGAAAAAGGAAAAAAAAAATTAAAATGTGGACTCATCAGACCACAGCACACTTTTCCACTTTGCATCAGTCCATCTCAGATGAGCTCGGGTCCAGAGAAGCCGGCGGTGTTTCTGGGTGTTGCTGATATATGGCTAAGTCTTTGCATGGTAGAGTTTGAACTTGCACTTGTAGATGTAGTGATGAACTGTGTCAACTGACAGTGGTTTTCTGAAGTGTTCATGAGCCCACATGGTGATATCCTTAACACTATGATGTTGGTTTTTAATGCAGTGCCACCAAAGGATCAAAGGTCACGGGTATTCAATGTTAGTTTTCTGCTTACGTGCAGAGATTTCTCCAGATTCTCTGAATCTTTTGATGATATTATGGACTGTAGATGATGAAATCGATCTTAAGAAACATTGTTCTTAAACTGCTGGAGTACTTGCTCACGCAGTTGTTCACAAAGTGATGAACCTCACCCCATCCTTGCTTGTGAATGACATCTCCTTAAATACCCAATCATGACACTCACCTGTTTCTAATTAACTTGTTCACCTGTGGAATCGTCCAAACAGGTGTTTCCTCAACTTTCCCAGTCTTTTGTTTTCCCTGTGCCAGCTTTTTGGAACATGTTGCAGGGATCAAATTCAAAATGAGTAAATATTTGAAAAAAACAAAACAGAAATCAAAACAAAACCACCCGCAATCCTGAACAGGATAAGCAGTACAGAAGATGAATGAATGGATGAATGAATTTATTCTGTTCTTTTTTACGTTGCCAGCAGGAAAAAATAGTATGGGTAAAGTCAGGATTACATTTTCAACAGTTCCTGTTCAAATATGCAGCTTTAGAAAGGAAAATACAAATCCTTATAGTTATTATTATAACATCAACATTCAGCCACTTACATCCTTTTTTGAAGTGGTACATGATAGAACAGGGAAAATGAAAATCACCTTCGAAATATCATCACATACAGGACACTTTTCCACCGTATCATACACACTCTGTCATGTTATGCTAACTTAAAGTTTTTTTATGAGGTCTCAGAAGACATTCTATTTTTTTACTACTTTTCTGGTTGCAAATCATTTAAGGAGCGGTGGGATATAATTTGTCAGGAGCCCTCACTTTACATGTTGCAACCTTGAACGCAGCTGTATGACATTATGACAACATTAGAGCTTGGGAAAATGGGTGCAGTGTGAATATTGTCTATAGTTAACATGAGGAGGGTAGGACTTTCCCCTTCACTCAGTGATTGATGTCCTCCCCTCACAAACTCGGTGACAACACTGACAGGTTCCCCGCTTGTTTTTCCCAACACTCACCGGAAACCTCCACCGCCTTTGCCTCTGCGGGTGAATCTGCATAGTATTGTTCTGAGGGTTGTTATGGTGCTTGATGGGGGTGGAAGTGGCCAGCAGTGGTTCACATCAAGGCTAATGAATAGATTATACACTTGAAATCAATAGTGAATGGACAATGCTCTTTGTGCCTTCCCTCCAATTCATCCCTTTTTGATTTAGCTGCTTGTTTTTGAAGGAAAACTCAACAACATGCTGGTGGAAGTGTCGCTTCCGGGGTGAATTTAGCATTAGCGTGACACTATAACACTAGAAGTGGAAAATTTATTACAGAGGACCCACAAAGAGAGATGGTGGTGTGACTATTAAAACAGAGTAACTATGTTTCTATTCAAGTCATCATGTCTTCAAAGAAGGAGGTTGTGTTGCATGGTGGGGAGCAAGAGAAGAGAGTTTGGTATCTCTGTGGTGTGGGCCATATGCTCATGAAGGCGTCTGAAGAGGACCATAAAGGTTTTACAAGGGCTCTTTGAAAGTTTGAATGTTTAGTGCTAAAGCAAGACTCACAAACATCATGAAGGGCACCAGCGGAGTCAAATTTACACAGTTAGAGAGAAACAAAGAGGTCTGATTCTTTAACCCAACTCTAACTTTTGAAATAGGAGCTTTCTTATTAGCATTTCCCTCTCCATATAAAATGGAAGCATTGCTTCAATGAGATAAAAGGAGTGGTTCAAAAACACAGGCAGACAAACATTTCCCACAGTTGTGAATAACAGTTTGAACTTCAACACAAGTGGTCAGCCTGATTAACTTTTTTTTTGTTATAAAAGACTATAAGTCTTTTTCATCCAGTCCTTTGGCATCATATATCTAACCATTTTTTTTTTTTAAATCATGTAAAATACTTTTCCTATAAAAGTTTAAAGAGTAAGTGAATTTATTAATAGATATACACCAAATGACAAGAAAATCCATCACACTGTCAGTAATGTATATGTTTTCATAAAAATTGTCTAATTATACTCAATATGAGCAACATTCACCGACAAATTAAGAAAAACATCTCATTTTAAGATATTATAAGACAAATAAAGGCCTGAATTGTTTTCTAAGAAGTAAAAAAAGAATCTGCCAATAGGTTTAGAAAAATGTACTTGTTTAGTTTCTTATATTCTAGGACATTATTCTTATTTCAAGAAAAAATAACATTTTCTTCACACCTCACGCTTTCCAAACACTCAGGCTGGTGTCTTGTGAAGTTGTCATGTTCAGATGAGTCTTCAGTTTTCCTGACAGCAGACTTGAGATTGGAAAATATCTGCAAATAAAAGGCCTAAATCAAATCAAATCAAATCTTATAAGCATCCGATGTTCAAGTGTCCTGCAGCACCCCTCCCACTCTTCACACTCAAATTTAAAACTCAAACAAGTCAAGGTTGTTCTCTTACAGCTTAACAAGGTCTGGGCTTGTAGGCACCCAAAATGTTGATTGAATGAAGCTTTATATGGTTCCTTTCTCAACCTTAAGTTCCAAAGTGCACTTGCAATGATATAAAGTGTATTTCCATTATAAAACAACAGCCTCTTCAGAAATTACTTCTGCTGCTTGAAGTTGAAGAGTTGGGGGTTTTGCAATTGTCTTGAAGCCACCAACAAACTGCTCGGACTCCAGTATACAATGAAGAACTGAATGCATGCATAATAAATCCTCTATGGTGCTGAAAACAAAACAAGTATGTCTGTATGAGAGCGGAGTCTGCACGACCATATCTCCTAATTCATCCTCCATAATTGTAATGCAATGATAAGGAGCTTATAGCCTCTTGTTACCCTCCAATAGGAACCAGAGAAGACAAAAGGCAGAGTACCAGCATGCTTAAAGATTACCATCCCTGAGACATCTCAGCATCCACTTAACATCACATCAGGTCAGCTGTTCTTAATTTGGTCAGCAGCACCAATTTAGCCTCAAGCCGAGGTCTGCGTGCACTGAGGGGTAAAATACTGACCCTTGTTTGTAAGCAAGGCTCACATTTTGAGTGTGCAAAATGGCTCATTTGTGCTCGTGAGATGTTTAGGTCATTGTGTCATGTAGGATGTGTGTTGCCCTCTCACAGGCTGAGAGAGAGGAGCTAATAGACACCTGCCCACATAATGGCAACTGGTGTTGGTTAGCATTTCACGACTGACTGAGCTCATTTAGGTCAAGATGAATACAAAATAAAAAAAAAGATCAAAGAAAACTTAAGGATGATGATTAGAGTTGAACTAAAACTCACTGTACTGTATTTTTGTCCTCCTAACTGAGAAATCTGATATTTGTAATTAGTACAGGATTATATAGTTAACAATGAGATGAAGTACAGTATTTCACAGGAATCTGACTGAAAATAAATTTATGTTTTATGTCAAAACTGTTCTTGAATTTTTGCCCCTGGCATCGAGTCCCAGTTGACCTCTACTCTTTGTCAGGAGGATTCCTCCATTCCCTCGCCTCCTCCCTCCACACAGGCTGCTCTAAACTCTGTGGGAAACCCCCCAGTGCTTTGTGTTGTTCTGGACGTTTGTGTCTCACCAGATCATGTCTGCACCCCTCTGCTTGTCTCCCCTTTCATCGGAGGAGCTGCTGTGTGGAGCATGGTGTCCACAGCTAGCTGCACGCCAAGCTGGATAGAGAGACGGAGGATATGACCACAGGGGTTAAGAGCAGCTTTTTTATCTGGCTTCAGTTTATCACTCAGCCTGATGCTGTTAGTTTGTCAGGCGATGACACTGATTGACAGTGATGGATGCTGACAGGTGATTTGGTATCAAGGATGACTCGACTGATCTCTGTGCAGTGTGATTCTCTGTGTAGTGCCTCACAAATACGGGGTTGACAAACAGAAAACAGAACCTTTTCTTAGTGTTGCCATGGACACCAATATCATAAACTTATCAGTAAATCCATACAAAACTCTTGCTTAATTTAATATTTTTGAGTAGCACACAGCAAGCACTTTGACATGGGAGGATTTGGAAACAACACTACAAACTAAACTATCATTAATTTCCAGTTCAATGACAGCCATCTCTCTCTCTCTCTCTCTCTCTCTCTCTCTCTCTCTCTCTCTCTCTATCCCTCTTTTTCATTCATGTTGTGGTTCCTAATTTACCCTTTACAACTTAAAGAATATTTCAAGTGAACAAATCAGTTGTTCACTGTCTTTTGTGTTATGTTTTGGTCTTTGAAAACTACAGAACATATCAGGATAGTAATCTTAATCTGTTATAGGGCATGGGAACCAGACAAGAAAAGTATTTCAGGAAAACACACAGCCCTATAATTTTGTGTACTAATCTGTTTTATTTTACCTGAACCCCTCACTGACTTAAGACCCTAAATGAATAAAGATATGTGTTTAACGACATCCATGCATTTTGTCGCTCATCAGCCAACGACCCAACATAAAATGTTTCTCCCTCAGTTTCAGTTAAGTGAGGATTACGTCTAACTTCAAGCCATCCTCCCAAACCCTGGAAGTAAGACGGCCTCCACTTTTTGTCATGTGAATTGTGATGTCATTCAGCTCGGACAGAGGACCCAATCGACCCCTTGGCCTCTGACCCTTATTAACCTCGGGTTAGAGTGCTGTATTCAAGGTGTAGCCATCTGTGTGCCTTGCTGTGTTGAGGTCTCCCTCTTCCCTCACTCTTTATCATCCCTCCTTGTGTTCTGGGGCAGTGGAGTGATCAGAGGAGGACTGACCAGTCTCCATCAACTTCTAAAACCCCTGATAGGAGGGCTCACAAATGAAATCCTGAATGACAAAATGTGGGCTAAAGCAGCAGTCAACTCAAAACTGTACCATTTCTTGTGTCAGTTTCTGTATTTATTTTTACACCATATTCCAGCACTATAGTTTAACAATATATAGTTTTATAATATAACATTGCCATAATAATAAAAGGTCACTTTATGTATCATGAGCAAATATACAAACTAGAAATGGTATAAAGACAATATCACTCAAAATCATAATTTGGATTTTTTTAACCTCACCTGAGAAGCTCCAATCTCTCTGACCTTAAATAAATAATCAAAAATGAATTCAAGGAGTTTAAGATCTACTTTTTGGGTGCATTTTGGTAAAATAACATTTCAGAAGCAATTTTTTTAAATGAAATTCTCTATAAATTTTTAGTTACTTCTGAGAAATCCAGCAGTGAAACAAAATGTATGATGATTGCTTTCTTTTCAGACGACTACTAACTGCTTCCAAGCTAATAATTTATTTGATAGTTTTTCAAGATTCATGGAAAAACATCTTTGCTAACAGAAATATTAGCTAGCTCAGTCTTGCTAGATAGCAATGATATTAACCAGCTAACATTGGTATTTGCTAACAAGTGAGCAAACAGCTAGCATAAACTAGCTTACACTTATGTAAATTTGAATGTGTTCATTTCTGTGGTTTTACCAATAAATTAGATATTTTGTCTCTCTAGCCCTTCACTGAAGGCCATGATCTTCTCATGAATCCAGAAACATTAATATGGTAACTTTCAGATTCCCTTTTTCAAGAAATTTGTGTATGTTAGACGCTATAATGGCTGAGCATGTTGGGATCAGGTAACGTAATTTAGCAGTAGTCATTTTGAAGATATCCGGCCTTACATCCCACTAAAGCGCAGTTTCCTACCTTTCTGAGTAATTTCCTTAATGTCAATCCAAACTTGGAATTTTATGAAGTCAATAAAGTATTTTCAATGGCATTTTTTTTTTTACAGGTACTCTATATACAGTAGTGGCTATAAATAAAATACCAAGGCTTCATAAGCGCATACTTACATTTCAACAGGTTTTAACCTGTTGAAATTGTAAACAGATTAACAGAGTTATGTTCTTGATTAACTCTGAGTATTGGGCATCAGCCATCCGGATGATTCTTCAGTTTCACTTCATTCTTTTTGTCAATATGTTCATTCAGTTTTCAGTAAGTCTGAGTACAGTTGTGAAACCCCTATAAGGGAAACAGAGTCAACTTTTGGGAATTCAACACATTAGCAGATGATTGACATGCTTAAGCAGGGACAGGATTTTAGTAAAGTGACCTTTGAATTTCACAGTAAATGGGTTCAAACACCTCTCTTATCATCCAACATGTTATCAGCTGCTGAGTTAGAGGTTTGTTTACAGTATTGACAGACGGAACATATAATGTGACTGTGTAAAACACTAAATGCATGACTGCATATTTCCACCGAAAACATGGTTCATTCAATAATGATAATAATAATAATAATAATAATAATAATAATAATAATAATAATAATAATAATAATAATAATAATAATAATAATAATAATAATAATAATAAACACTATTCGAGTGTGCTCTCTTTTGTTGTGTCATCACCACATCCAGAAGGTCCAGACCGGTTGGTCAAAACATGCTCCTTAATCTGGCCATCATCCTCTTCAAACTGCACCTTCACAGTCACTGAAGAGGATTTATCTACTTTACATTTGATGGTCACGGTGTCATTTGAAGCTCGAAGGCTGCAGCTTCTTATATCAGGCATGTCATCTTTAGACACCGGACACACTAGCTGGTCTTTGTCGATGGAGGCGACTGTCTGTCTTCTCAAAAAGCCTGGACTGTCACAGAGCACCCTGTCCAGCATCTCTATGTCCAGGATGTTCTTCAGCATCCAGTCATGAAGATAAAACATGTGACAGTCACATTTCCAGGGGTTCCCATGCAGTCTAATAGTGTGCTGCATGACAAAAGGGTCCAACAGGCCAAAAGGGACAGTTTCCAGCCGGTTATCAGACAGGTAGAGCTGCTGTATGAGCAGCTGGTCCTCAAACAGGTTGGCCTCCACTTTGCTCAGGTTGTTCTTGTTTAGATGGATTGTCTTGATTGCAAATAGATCCTTAAAAATTGTTCCAGGCAGCCAGTTAAGTTGGTTCTCAGACAGGTCCAGGTTCTCCAGGGTGGTGAGGTTTCTAAAACTGTCTTCAGAAAGAGAGTAAAGCTGGTTGAAGGATAAGATAAGGTCAGTAAGGTATATTAAGCTGCTCAATGAGGACAGCTCAGTCAGTCTGTTGCCTTTGAGGTTCAGCTCCTTTAAATTTGAGGTTTGCGATCCAAAAACCTTGTCACTGAAGGTTGTAAGAAGGTTTCCACGAAGGTTCAGCACCTCTAGTTTGGTAAACACAGAAAAAATACCATCAGGAAGTTGTGAAATCTTATTTCCCTCCAAGTGAAGCTCAATCAGTTGAGAAATGTTGTGAAATGTGTCAGCTGTCAGATTGCTGATGAAGTTGTAGTTCATTTTAAGGATTTCCAGCTGTCCCAGACCAGCAAATATTCCCTTTTTCACCTCTGTTAACTTATTTTGTGACAAATCCAGGACACGCAGATTGTCGAGCTCGAGGAAAAGAAATGCAGGCAGATCCGATATGATGTTGCCCTTCATCTGAAGAATTTGCAGCTGCTTGAGGGAATCAAACATACCAGGAAGCACTGTCTGAAACTTGTTATAGTTCAGCACCAGTTTATTCAAGTTTTCCTGCTGTGAAAAAGTCCCCAGATACAAATGATCCAGAAAATGGTTCCCACTGATTTCCAGCTCCTGCAGCTTGGTCAGATGCTCGAAAGCCTTAGAGTGAATACTCCTCAGGACATTATTAATGAAGATTAATTTGGTGAGCTGTGGGCTCTCTTCAAAAGAATTTTGGAAGATGTGGGCCACACCAGATGTCATGAGAATAAAGGATGTAATGTGTCTGGACATGTTTCTGGGCAAAGACGTAATCCATATTTCAGCACACAGAACTTGGACCGGAGTAAAACACTGACATCTGTACGGACACAAGGTTTGAAGCTCTGGGTTTCCTTTGTGACAGAGAAGCAGCACCAGGAGCGAAACCAGACTCAAGTCCCTACCCATGTTTCACTGTTAAAACACAAACAGAAACTTTAAGAACCAACAAGAAACGAAATCTTGGTCAGAGAAAATCCTATGTTTTTCTCTGTGGTGTACTTTCCTCTGCTAACCGACAATAGGGAACAAACAAAAAACATTTAAACATTTATTTTCCTTTTTTTAAATTTAATAAAACTGAACTTACCTCAGTGTCAGGATCCTGCAGCAATGAAAACGTTTCAGTGTGAAAGCAGCTGACACAAAGTACAAATGACAGCATGACTCAATGAGGCAACTACAGAAAAACCTTTGGCCTGCTCCTGGTGGTTTCATTCACTCACAACAAAAGAAATGAACGATCATGTTTACACTTGATCAGCCCACTGAAGCAGAATATTACTTTGATTTCATGAAACACTATGTAGAAAATAACAGCATGTTTTGTTTAAATTCACCTTAGCATGTTAGAGTTGAGTTACTTTTTAAAACAAATAAGTCCATTAGATGTCACTAGTGATGTCACCAACAGGTCGGATTGGTGATTCTCCCAGTGATTCTCTTTGTTTTACTGTATCTGTTTTATAGATTGTCTTATCTTAGACGAAGATCCCCCCCCCCCCCCCCCCCCAAAAAAAAAAAAAAAAAAAAAGAAAGAAAAAAGAAAAAAAAAAACAGTGCAGAGATAACACAAAATCACACATTAATGAATCTACAACACTTATAAATAATGCTATACTTTTAGAATGGAAACATAAGAAAGGAAAAGGGATCTTGATTATAAAAAGATGGCTGCAGATGGCTTAGTAGTCTAGGTTGTGGTTCTTATGGCAAAAAGTCCCTAGCAAGCAGAAAGGGTTCAAATCCAGCCTGTGGCAACCTTCATGTTCCATCCTCTCTCATTCTGTTTCCTACTCTATCCATGATCCTGTTCTCTCACATTAAAGGCATAAAAGTACATTTTTAAAAAAAATGTATGTTTTAATACCTTCTGGGGACACTGTGTTTCTATTTCTATTTAAGCTTTTTAAGGTAAATCATTCATTTTCTTTAAAATGTAAAAATAGGCACCAGGGACATCAAGAGGCATAATGTGGGTGTAACTATAGCTGAACTATACACACAGCTGAGCTTTCTTAAAATAATCACAGCAACAAACTACACAAAAATTTTAAGTCATGTATTTGACACTGGACCATATCTAGAGCAGTGACTCTAATATAAGTCAGGACAACATGAAAAATAAATAAATTGATTTGAATTGCCCAACGGTAAGTGCTGCAGCCTCGCGGCAAGAAGGTCACTGGTTTGAATCCCAGTTTGCCCAGTGGCCTTTCTGTGTGGACTTTGCATGTTCTCTCTGTGCATGTGTGGGTTCTCTCCAGGTGCTCCAGTTTCCTCCCACATTCCAAAAATATGCTCATCAGGTTAACTGGTGATTCTAAATTACCCATAGGTGTCAGTGTGTGCATTAAAGGTGGTCTGTCTCTGTGTGTCAGCCCTGTGATTGGCTGGAGTCCAGAGTATTCATAATTAAAAAGATATGAACATTTGTGGGCTTCATAGAACAACCTCGGCCACATCAGAATACTGTCTTGATTCATTATTGTGTTAAAATGGTCCCATGCTGGAGATCAGATATAACACTCAACAGTGCTGTGGTAGGATAACACCCATTACAAGATTTCTCCACAAACAGACCGTACTCAGATTTATGTTATTTCATCTAAAGCGTTTTAGGATTCAGAGGTCTTTTGTACAGTGATCACTGGAGACTGCAGGTTGCAGGAACTGAAACCTCCACCAGGTGTCATCTAATCCTCCCTTACCTGAGTCAGATTCCTGACTCCTGACATTCCTGGATCCTCCCTGTCCTCCAGGGTGTTTCCAGAGGATGCACAAGTAGACAGCAGCACTGTTTGGGATCAGAGCCACAAACCAAACCAGCAGAAACTCCATCAAGGACGTTTGTTGAACTTTATAATATCTTCATATCCACCTCTCTCTCCCTTTTCTTTCCTTTTTCTATTAATTTTGTTTTTTTTTAAGCGAAACCATGGCCAATGCAGGAATTCAACTGCTTGGCTTCTCGCTGGCCTTCCTGGGCCTCATTGGTACAATAGCATCCACAATCATGGTGGAGTGGAAAGCTTCATCGTACGCAGGAGACAACATTATCACGGCTCAGGCTCTGTTTGAAGGCCTGTGGAAGAGTTGTGCATCGCAGAGCACCGGGCAGATTCAGTGCAAAGTGTACGACTCACTTCTTCAGCTACCAGGTGAGGCTGTTTTCCATGTCCTGTTTTTATTTCACCTTCTATCCATCAATGGAATGATTATGTGAGAAAGCATAATGAGTATAAGTGTTTGTGTAACAAAACATTTCTGAACATCTATAAAAAAAAAAAAATCGGGTAGAACATGGAGACAGGACTATATGGTCTGCATCCTTAAAAATACATTGATCTCTTTTAAAGTGACTAAAGTCGGGAGGATAAAGACATTTCTGTCTTATAAGTGTAATGTTAATAGGCTTATGTTATTTAAACATAGTATGAAAAGAAAATATTTGTGGTCATTCTACTTCCAGGTGGTTTAAGAAAATACCCTTTCTCCTCCTTGTAAGAAGACGTGCACAGACATGTCAGTCAAATACCAGCTGCAGGCCCATCAAAGAGACTCCCTCTTCTTTTGAAACAAATTTGAAAAGGGACAAACCTCATATCTGGAGTTCAGCTTTGCAAATGTCATTCTTAATTTGTTTCTGTTGCTCTGTTAGGAGATTTTTCCTTTAATCACACAAATATAAACACAAAAAAGGCTGATACAAGTGACATCAGACTGAAACAGTTCTTAATGACGTGACTCATGCTCCACACATTCCCGCCTGTTTTTTGCCTGTTGTCAGCAGTCGGTTTACATTTAGGAGATATCTAACGACATGTATGTTGAATAAATGAGAGAAAACATTGAAAAACAAAATGAAGATAATGTATTTTTAACCTTTCACAATAAAATTTTAAACCAAAGTGAAAAAACATTCGTAACCTCAATTATTGAATACTCATTACGTTTGACTCTGAATCCTGTTTTTCTCTGCAGGGATCGTTCAGGGAACTCGGGGTCTGATGCTCTGCTCCATCTTGCTCAGCTTCATTGCGATCCTTGTGGAGTCAGTGGGCATGAGGTGCACCACCTGTATGGCAGAAGCCCCAGAGCAGAAGGACAAAGTGGCTCTAGCTGGAGGAATCCTCTTAATATTTTCTGGTCAGTGTCCATGCAGACAGTCATAATGATGTTTTCTGTGAAAAAGCCATTCCACAAAGCTGTTAATTTATGTAATACATTCACCACCTTGAGTATGAACTGATACAAAGAGAGATTATCCAACACAAAATATGACTCATGCATGTTTAAAACTGTAAAATGCACCTATATTAAACATTTGTCATTTCACTCTGTCTTTTAGGTCTGCTTGCTCTCGTGGGAACATGTTGGTATGGCCACAGAATAGCCAAAGACTTTTATGACCCCTTCACCCCCACCAACTCCAGGTGAGCTCATCGCTCTTTACGTATTTAGTCTGAAATTACACCAATGATCAGCTACCGCTGAACAATTTTGAAAAGAGGAAAAACATCTACTAAAATAAATAATAGAAAAAAAACCCTGAAACAAAACAAAAAACTTAGCCTGCAGCTGCTTAGCTTAGCTTAGTTTAGTGGACAAAGAGCAGACACCTCTATTATTTCAGGAAGTCATGACAACAGGCCAGGACAAAATAACACCAGAATAAAACCACATACCACCACAATGTGTTTGTTTTGAGATTTGAACTTTGGTCAGTCTTGCTAGATTTCTGGATTTTGTCCAGAACTCTGCTTATTGGTTTCAAATCTACAAAACAGACATCCTAGCCACCCTAGTGCCCTTTGCTTTTGAACAATTTGTGGACACAGCAGCTGCAGAGATGTGAATCCATCTACAAAAGTTGTTAGCTTAGCTCCAATACAACAGATCTCTGAGCATTTTGTCATCAGAGGGGCTGAGCTGATTGGCATCTCCTGTTATTATTGTCAAGTAATCCCCACATAAATAAATAAATAAATAAATAAATAAATAGATAGATAGATAGATAGATAGATAGATAGATAGATAGATAGATAGATAGATAGATAGATAGATAGATAGATAGATAGATAGATAGATAGATAAATGAATGAATGAATGAATGAATGAATGAATAATCATATCTTTAATCACAGCCAGTACTAAGATAAAAATATATTTTATCTAAAAATTGTGGAACATTTTCCTTCATTTCTGAGCATGTTTGAATACTAACATAAAAATAACACTGTCACTTTAACAGGATGAATCAGACCTGATTAATGAGTAACAATTTGTTTTAGACTTGAAGGTTGTTATGTATAAAATGAAAATTTGATATATAAATACTGTTGTGTTGTCCTCTTTTCCCTCAGGTATGAGTTTGGAAGTGCCCTGTATGTTGGATGGGGAGCAGCCTTCCTCGTCATTATAGGAGGGGCCTTCCTCTGCTGCAACTGCTCCAGTAAGAGCTCAGGGAAATCTCCACGCTACCCTCCATCCAGGTCTTCAGGCCAACCAGGCAGAGACTATGTTTAGACTCCTTTATTTTTCACAGGGAGCTGTTTCCAACTTGTCTTTTGGATGTTTTTTTTCTTTGCAACCTGTTGGAGCTTTATTGCGTGAATGTTTAAATGTTTGTATTTGATAGAAAATGCACTCAACCTCAAATGATGACAAAAACAAGCTGGTGTCCCTCAGATCTGGTCTTGTAGAGATGAACTGACCATCACTTTAATTTAACAGGCTGACACGAACATTCAAAACAAAACCAACAAAAAATTTGGCTGAAAGTGAAACATTTTAAGGGGCATTTTAGGAGATTTTGTTGGACTTGCAGCCATATTTTACCTCTTCATCTGCTGAGCCTATGACCTTTGGGTTTTACTGTCTGTGTTCTTTATTCTTTGACTTCAATAAATGTTTATTTCAAATTGTTTTCTCAAATATAAAATAAAATCCTCACATTTTCATGTTATTGAAATGTGTTTTTTGTATCTATTTAGCACATTTTTGTATATTAAATAATTCGGTGGATCATCATTAAAAAAAATAAAAAATTGGTTCAGTGTAGATTTTACTTATTACTCAACCCTCAGCGAGTAATAATGTTACCATACTTTGTGATACTTTAACAGTCTGTAATGAGAGATGGCATTCTAAAAACAGGCCACAGATTTATAAGGTAAATATTTGAGAATCTCTGTTTAGACTGAATCAGCTGGCATTAAATCATTACTGTGCAGTGTGGCTTTGTCACCCCGTTCATAGCCTTTTGGAGGGGAACAACTGAATGTCTGGTCTCATGGGGTGCAGCTTTCTACTATCACCCTCGCTCTGTTTACTCTGGGACCTGTTAGTCCCCCCCTAGACCAGACATATATTCACTGCCTGAGCAGCACTGCCAAGAAGACAATGCTGCAATGAACCTGAAAACCAGACATAACTCAACACAACACACTGATTAAACACTCAGAATACAAATACAACAAACAGTTTTCAGCTACTTCCCAATGATGCAAATCACTGTATTCTTTATTTATCTTTGTTTTACACAACGGCCCAACTTCACTGGAATTGGGATTTATTAAATTCTCACCACCAGGACTATCCTCTGTTGTTTCTTCATTTTTTATTTATTTATTTTTTTTTTTTTGGGGGGGGGGGGGGGGGGGGGGTTGTTTTTATTGTATCAGCTGCTTTTCTTTGGCTATACTGTTAAATGTTTGATGCTTAAAATTACTGAATATAAACAACACAAGATGCTACTCACCTTTTTCTGTTAATTTTAACAAAAGAGGAAACAATTACCAAACCTTTAAAGTTCACTTTAAAAGGGTCATCATAACAGGAGGAGCAAGCTGTTTGTGGGACGTGTGTGTGTGTGGGGGGGGGGATTCATCTCACTCCTCCCTAAACTCATTCAAAGAGACTTTGCATCCCAACAAGCTGTCCGCCCAGTGGAAGATAAAAAAAAAAAAAAAAAAAAACAGTGTTTACACTGTCTTCAGAGAAGAAGAGGAAACATATATCAATGTTCAATAACACAAATAAAATGGACAAATGTCTTCATACAAGGATGAGAGCAACAATTGTCTCTTTTTAAAACAGTTTTTTGGTTTTCTAAAGTAAACTCTAAATAAACTGAAACCCAGCAAACAAGTATTTTCCTCTTGTATATGACGTATAGCAGTGAGTGCAGAAATGTGTAGCCTGAGGGGAGACTAAACTGAGGCAAACTTGGAGACATACTTCAGACCACAGACTCATGTCCCAACATGCCTCTGTGCAGAGGAAGAACAGTCATCTCAGTTCATGAAGCCCAGATTTAGAACTCTTTTACACAACTTAAGACACTCGATACCACAGAACACTCAGTGCTTTTCCACACAGCGTGCAAAAACCCCAC
The DNA here is from genome assembly GCA_030710495.1 of Labroides dimidiatus. Lineage (NCBI taxonomy): Eukaryota > Metazoa > Chordata > Actinopteri > Labriformes > Labridae > Labroides > Labroides dimidiatus. The sequence continues at coordinate 12,970,228 of CM061152.1, read as the reverse complement.
AGAAAGGTTTGACCCCCCGTCCCACCAGAACCATGCAAACACTTTACATGGTTTTAGAAGATGGTTTAAAATGTTTCATCCATTGAATGAAGACATACATGTCCACTATATGACAGTATTCAGTAATTCTGAAGCAAAGAGCACCACCATCTGGTGCTTCTTTAGTCTGCACCACAAACAGCAGGGTTCTGGGCAACAAACCTGAAATATCTCGGGGAAGCTAGTTTTTGTGTAATATACTAAGTTAAAAGGTTGTGTTGAATCTATACATCCAGGAATTGACCCCTCAGAATCATATAAAACACAAACCAGTGCAAGAGAAACAAACAAAAAAAGCTTTGGTCGAGCTAATACTCAAACACAAATGTCCCAAATCACATTAACTGTTGGCATCGATCTGAAGAGTTGTAACTATTCACTCATTCATGCTGGACACCATGAAAGTGGTCCCATAAAAGTCAAATGAATAAAACTGGTTTGAATTGGTCTGAAAATCATAATGAATATTATATTTGATTCCTATCAAGCCTGTTCTGCCAAATACCTCGAATAATTACACACTGTACTTTCAATGTAAGGGTTTTTAAAAAAAAACCTTGACTTATTCTTGTCACTCCCTTGGACTATAAATGCTGGTTTTCTCATTATAACAAATACATGTCATCATATAAAGATAAAAAAACAGTAACATTGTAATGTGATAAGTTCTGAAATTACAGCTGTGTATTGTGGCCCTGAAAGCTCACAGCTTCATCAATTTGACAACACATGGTGCAGCATTCAGAAAATGCGCTGCAAAGACCACAACACAACACTTCAGAAAAACGTGCTGCAAGTAGACCACAACAAAACGGAAGAGTTTCCAGAGGACACTTACAAGTGATGCACACGTCCGTTACTAGCCAATAAGCTGATACCTGAATCATGCGGTCACAATGTTAAAATAAATCTGAAGTACTTACTTTTTATCATCTTATTTTCCAACACCACTGCTGGAAAGAGAACCTTATTTATTTATTTATTTATTTATTTATTTATTTATTTATTTATTTATTTATTTATTTATTTATTTACTGCATGTGCTTTCTTAAGTTTCAGTGCTGTGAGCTCTCAAAGCCACCATAGTTATACCTCTCCATGACCTACGCACGGAAAAACAAAAACAAAACAAAACAAACAAACAAACAAAAAAAAAAAACAGAAAAAAACAAACAAACAAACAAAAAACCCACTGTTATTATTTAGACTAATTTTTGAATTTTATTGACTTTGATTGGATCGGGTGGGAGGTCACACCAGGGTACTGATGAAACAAATATACTCAATGAGTGTTTGAGTGTCAAAATACATCAGAGAGGAGAAAGAGACCTCTAGAATAACAGAAAAAAAAACAAAACAACAACAAAAATGTGATTGTATGTCATCTAGACTGACAAATATTTTGATATCAATGATTGAACAAAGACGTCTCCTAAAAACAAAAGTCTCTTCTTGAGATGTCTAAAAATGCAGTTAGAATGAATGAACTATCAACCCTTCTTTCTCCTCAGCTCAGGAACTACTGCTGTGGGTTCTTTTGAGTCTAACTTCCTGAATCTGGGAGTAAAATACAAGAAGTGAAAGTTCACCAACAGTTCAAGTCCTGGCTGCCATGGCAGGAAGTTATTAGTTCTTTTTTTCCTCTGTGACTTCCAGGAACTAATCTGTTTAATGACACCACTCTATAAATGTTAACTGGAAGAAAAAAAGGTTAAAAAAAGAGCACAGTGTGATTTGGTATTTATTTAAACGTGTAATGGAGGTTTGCCAATTAATACCATAAACACAAAGACAACACAGTAAAGTGCTTGATGTAAATCTGAGGCCTGTGCTCTAAATTAATGTTGTGAAGTGAATAAAAAGTGACGGTATGTGTCCACTAGAGGTCCTCAGAGGAGAGTGTTTGAATCAACTTCTTTCACCAACTCACATTAGACTGCAGCTTGAAATAAAAGACAGAGAACTGTGTATTTCACTAAAAAACAGGCGTTAAACATATTACAAGTTAAAAGATAAAACTATTTTTAAAACTTTGAAATACCACAGATAAAGAAGATTCACAGGTCTTAGGATAATTCTGACTGATAAATAAAAAAATATGAATTTGTTTTTTCTTTTTCTGAATGGTATTATCACATTCACATCTGTTACTCTGACATTTTTTTTTGTCTTTTTTCACATTTTTAAACATTTTTTTAAGCTAAAATATGCAGCTATAGAAAAGTACTGTGTATTTTATTTTATTGTTGTATAAATGTTTTTGTAAAACTTATCAAAACAGGAAAAAAAAGATTGAAATTTACAGAAGATCACTCCGTGTAAACACAAAGCGTAAAGTACATTATCTGCAATATGATTAACATTTCTTTTTTTATATTTTTTTTTGACATCCTTAGTACCAGGAGCATTTTTAAATCTTGTGCTGTTTGAAGGAAATACATAAAAATGTTAACCTTAAATTTTCGTTTTTTAGACTGTTTCAGGCCCAGCAGGAGGGTCAGGACAGCTACATCTTGATGTTTGGGGAATCTGTCAAAGCCTGAGAGGCAAACACTGAATCTCTGTGAACCACAACATGCTCACAAATTAGACCTCTGATCTCCAGAACACCTAATCCTCAGATCTCTCTAACAATCGTCTTAATGAATACAAGCTAAGTCCCACAATCCTACCTCTCTAAGCTTCTAAAAGCTCAGCTGCTCCATGCAGGATCTCCTCAAGTCACGTTTGCGTTGCTCTCCTTCAATTTCATTCAACTTGTATTTCAGCAAATTGTCTTTAAAATATGAGGATTTGATGCAGTTAAAGAGAGCCAAGTTTTTCTTTACAATCCCCATGAAACAACCCAATGATTAGGATGATGAAGTGTATTGACACTGCAGCACTTAAGTGGAGGGTTTCCCCCCTCTTTGGTCCAGTTATAGGATCTGGACCCGGACCAACCTCCAACTCAGACGGCTGCAATCAGCAGAGTGCATCTGACAGACAGAAGAAATCAATGAGGGGCAACAAAATAAAATGGAAAAGTTTAATGACTGCTGAAATCATTTCTGTCATTCCCTTTATGTGTTGCTTTTTGAATATTATAAAATCACCCAGAGAGAGGACAGGGAAGTCCTGGTTTGGCCTGTCAGCTGGAGATATCCAGACCTGAATTACTTCAGACATTTATCACATATATTTAAGAGAAAACAGCTCTAAAAGAATTCCTGGTTCTGAAAATGTATACAATACAGTTTAGATAATTTTCATCATGAAGTTTGAGACTGAAAGTCTTCTTAAAGCATCAGTGAGGGTCATCCATAATGTGTAGCTTTAGGTGCCCCCCTGAGCAGGTGTGATTTATTGATACTGCAACTTAAGGGTCTTGTTTTGTGTCTATGTTGACATTATTTGATGGTGGATAAAGTCATTAACAGGTGAAAGAGAAAGGGGAAGGATGTGCCCAATGATGTCTTCAAAATTTACATTTAAAATTGAAAGATTTCACTCAAGAGATAAATTCAAACATGAATTCAGAAAACTGATACCAAGCTGCATCAACACAATTCTTTTGATTAATGAATTCCTGGATTTATTTACTTATTTATTTATTTATTTTTGACTCTATTTCACTTTCACAGTCCAAAATTTCCATTTCCTTATTGCAAAAGCCCACAGATCCAGTGACAGCAGCTGCTGGATGTGGGACCTTAAGACAGAGGGGGGAGACTGAGTATGAGCTCCTCATTTCAGGGAATAAATCCTCTACACAAGGGACGTAATATTCAATCACTAACTAGACTGGACACCCATCCTGCTGTCTTTAACAGCAGAACATATCACTCGTTGTGCTGCAGGGGAAAATTTCAAACAGGCTGTTCCAGCAGCATTCTGTTCATCACTTCTTACCCTGCTGCAACGCTTTAAAGCAGAGCTTCTCCAACTTGAGATGCCTTCCCAAAAGCATATAAAAATGTTTAGATTAAAAGGACTGAGGACTTTCTGGAAAAGTTAGCTTTAGGGCTATCAATGAAGACTTGACTTCCCATGAGCACTCACTCCGCACTGTCGTGACTCTAACCAAAGCAGTTTTTTGTTTTTTGATCTTCTGTTTAACACTACTGTTCTTTGTTCAAGACAATTTATTACCAAATACAATGCGATGAGTAGATGAGGAAATGTATTTATTTGTAGCTACACAGTTTTACTGTTTGAAACTTTACAACCAAGGGATAACATCCGGTAGAGAAAAATGAAGCCTATGTGGAAGTTCTAAAAGTTATGTTCATCGAGAATCTGCTAGAGGCTGGCCGCAGAAAGACTGGAAGTCACATGCACATCAAGCCAAAAAAAAAAAGAAAAAAAAGGGAAATACTAATACTGAAATACTAATTTCAATATCGGCAGACACTTTTCTAATGCTGTTGGAAAGGAAGCTCCAATGATTGGCTTCATTTGACTGTATCAGAAACAGACAAATGACATCTCAGAGACTACGTCCATATTTTATGTGGTTTCAACAAACAAACTTTGTAGACTCAGCTTGTACTGTAGTTTAGTAGTTGGTTATAATTTATTCTACTCACAGCCTGGTGCTCTGAGACGTATTTGTAACGTGTAATATTAGTGAATCCTCTTTATGTCCTACCAGTTCTCACCTACCAAGCAGAGCAGAAGTAACTTTGCTCTTCATTTTATTAACAGACTCTCAAGTTTGATCAGATCACTGCAGAATAACTGCTGCATTTGGGTTGGACTGAACATTATCACAAACAGTTTAGCCTGTGTTTTAGCCTTTAGCCTGTGCTCTTTTGCTCTCCCCTTTAGCTTTCTTCAGTCCTTTTCTGCCAGTTCAGCTCCAGTGTCCACCATCACTACTAAATTAATCCCAGAAATTGTTTTCAGAAGAGAATCATTCATCATTCCATAAATCGATCTTGTCCAACCTGATTGGGAAGCTAAGAAATAGAAAAACAGAAATTAAAAAATAAGCTTTTTTGGTACTGATAATCTCATTTCAAATTGTGGATTACAATCAGGTATATATCTAGAGGTGAGACTTTTTCAAGAACACTTAAAAAGTCCTCACAGTCCCTACTCTGCGATTTAACTCAGACTTCAGATGTAAGCTGCACAATTCTGGCTTAAATGTGTCTAATGAGAAGAGGACACTAAGAGAAGAAAGTCAGGAAGCTTTGGGAGAAAAGTCAGATTTCTGACATAAATCTCTTCCCCACTGCTGGACAAACAACCGGCCCGCTGACTCTCTTGTTATGATCATTATGAAGTCTAGAACATTTTCATTGAGTCATGAAGCCGCCGTTGAAGCTTATTGAGAAAAGGACACGTATGACTGACCTCCTGCTGACGGCTTGTCCTCTGCATTTATTCTCCTGATCAGCCCCCTGCTCTCTTTGGTACACTCTGAAACATCAGGTACATTTGGTGTTTTTTAGAAAGGAAAGGCAAGCAAAGTGAGTTTGATTGAGGAGATAAGGATGCACACACACACACACACACACACACACACACACACACACACACACACACACACACACACACACACACACAAACACACAAACACACTAATGAGATCAGCTTGACGACAAGATTTCTCATTCAGCTCAGCAGGAAGTCTAAATCAGGTCTCATTGCATCTCAGGGCGCTGCAGCTCACCATTCATTATCACTCACTCAACCTGTGCTGACCTCCTTTGCCTGGATCGCTGCCTGAGCAAAACACATGAGCATCTCCATGGCAACCAAGGTCCTGGCCTCCATATTTACCTGGAGCAAACATGAGCAGTGCTTTTAATGCTGTGTGCACTGCCCCACAAAAAAAAAAAAAAAAAAAAAAAAAAAAAAGTGTGAGATGTACATGTTTACGTGGAGCAGGCTGAATCACAAATGCAGCCAGAAGAAGGACTGTGCATGATAAACTCTGGTGATCCTCGCTGATAAAAATAACCAAAACAAACAACACATTTAAACATATGTGTTCTGATAGAGGTGAAAGGTGAGCTCTTTAAGGTTTCATGTGCAATATTAAAACCCTTGAGAATCATTAAAAATGACGCCTGATGAAAAGCTAAGAGGATGAGAAAAACTCGTCAAAACCAAACCCTAGGCCTTACAGATTTTACCTCTATGATCATTTTTTGATCATACTGGTGATCTTTTCTATTTGATCAAGTAGAAAAGCCCACTGAACAACTGAACAGCTGCTGCTTGACGTGACTATGAAATTGTAAGATAGATAAAAATTTGCATCACTTGTAAGTGTCCTCTGGAAACTCTTTCATTGTGTTGCAATCTATTTACAGTGTGTTTTTTGTAATGTGTTGTGTTTTGGTCTTTGCAATGTGTTTTCTAAATGCTGCGCAGGTGTTGTCAAACTGATGAAGCTGTTTTCTTAACTTGCTTGTGTTTTGTCTTTTTGCATGTTTTCTTAAGTTGCAGTGCTGTGAAAAACAACAATAACAATGTTGATGATGATGATGATGATGATAATGACAGAAAAACATTATTATTATTATTATTATTATTATTATTATTATTATTATTATTATTATTATTATTATTATTATTATTATTATTATTATTATTATTATTATTATGGTAGTGCAACAGTTAGCGCTACTGACTCACAGTATGAAAATCACCAGTTCAAATCCCAGTTTGCCTGATGGGTCTTTCTGTGTAGAGTTTTCATGTTCACCCCGTGCACGTGTGGGTTCTCTCCAGGTGCTCTGGCTTCCTCCCACAGTCCAAAAACATATTCATCAGGTGAATTGGTGATTCTAAATTGCCTGTAAGGGTGCATGTGATTGTGAAAGGTTGTCTGTCTCTGTGTGTCAGCCCTGTGATTGACTGGCGACCAGTCCAGGGTGTACCCCGCCTCTCGCCCTGAGACAGTTGCGATAGGCTCCAGACAACCGTGATCCTGAACAGGATAAGCAGTATACAAGATGAATGTATGGATACTTTTTCTAAAACAAATAACAAAGAGCCTCAAAAAACAAACTAAAAAAATGAAAAAACAAGGTTTTAAAAAGTAATTGCACAAAACTGCATTAAGAGGAGAACAACAGTCAAGGAAATAAAAAGATCAACAATTATGACCCCCCACCCCCTTTTTTTCTCTCCAATGTGTCCTTTTATAACATATTTAAAATTAGAAAGTCAGCTTTTTTATGAGTTTACTGAGGAGCATGACCAAAATCACGATTTAAAGTTCTCCCCTGGAGGAAATGAGTCACTTTTAAATGTGACACGGCTACTAGTGACCCCTTGCATCATGTTCCAAACAGATTATTTCAACACCAGTCCTGTGTCTGACAAGGAATAAAGTAACTTATCACTTAGGAACCAGATTTCATTTAGGGCCAATGTTGTCCCTCTTGCTGGACGCCTTTGCTTCAGCAGCACTCACACTCTGCCACCAAAAGGACTGTTTTTTAGGCAGGATTTGAAAAAGGCAACAGAGGGGCTGGATCATAAAGATTTTACAGGAGTGATTGTTTTACACTTGAAAAGCTTTTAAAATGAGAATGATTGACTGACAGATGGTCGTTGTCAGGTGATAAGGAACCTCAAGGAAACCTTAAGATTTGTGTCCACAAGCCCCTAAGACCCCAAATTCGGAGTGCAGATTTGTTTGATCCTCTTCCCTGACCATGAAGTCATTAGTTGTTGAGGAAGAAATTATATTAAGAAGCATAGTGACGTTTGAAAAGTTGAGCTTTATGTTTTAAGCTAAGAGAGCTGTGGGCACAGCAGCAATAAACAGCTGACACCGGGGCACTTTTGTGTTCAGGACACCGAGTTCTGAAAATGCTGGTACTGGTTTGTCAGATGCTGCTAGCATTAAAAGCACAGTGAGTGGACAAGCCTCTGTGCACACAGATAAAAATCTTTCCATCCATTTGTGGAACAGTTTTGAGTTCATGGACATATGAAGCATTTATCAGTATGAGATGTGTCTCATCTGATCCCTCTGTCCTCAAAAAGTCATTTAAGTTCTCGCTTATATAAATACAGGGAACCCACCACGTGGCAGACACATGGTTCTGATCATGAGACAAGGACGGCCAGGATATCATTGTGTGTTCTACACGCTCACTACAAAGAGCTGTCAGCTCACTTGTTTGAAGTTTTTCTACTTTGTCCAAAATGCTGTTTAATTATATGAAACTTATACAATAAAACTGTGTCTATTGATATTCAATGATGAGCTTTGTTTTAATGTTCCATTGATTAGACGCAGTGATAATGACATCTAAGGAGTGGAGCTGGTGTGAAAAAATAAATATCTTTGCACCTTTGGTCTAAAACTCCAGATATGAAAAGATGCTGAAAGTAACTTCAAACAGTTATTTGTAACCTCACCTCATCCAAATCATGATTCTTTATTTTATTTTATCAAACCTGATCAGGAGTTCCTTGGAGAAGCTTTGACGAGTTTAATAAGTCTCAGAGTGCTGGTAGACAACATAAAGCAATCCTATCATGATTGTACGTGTTAAAAGGAGTAGGGAAATTTGTGTTAACACCTCAGTGCAGCTTTAAAAAAATGAGTCAGCATAAATTAAAGGCAGGGTTGGTAACCATGAAAAACTAGCACGAATTTGAATGTAGCATCTCCTCAGGACTCTGTTTAGCCCTCCCACACACGGGGCTCCTCCAAAACGATGACCCCACTCACATGCACGACCGCCGCTGATTCGTGACCATATGATCGTGACTGATTCAAAACCACAGACTCAAACCGGTCCTCAGCACATCGTTTTTGTTTGCATACCGCTTGGTTATGCGCATTGAATCAGTGCTAGTGCATGCCAGCTAAATGTACGCGCAGGAGGCTGGCGGAACAGCAGGATGGGATTTGATTGGTTAAACAAATTGGCTGCCAAAAGATAGGATTGGTTGGTAATTTTCTCAGGTTTACTCCTGCTGTAGACAGTGGATATTTTTTGCTCTATTTTAAGAACACATCATGCATTGATTGACATCAGGACATAAAGATCATTTTAACTAGAATAACAAAAAGTGTATCTAAATCTGATTACCAACCCTGCCTTTAACTCCTGTGATTTTTTTCACACTGCAATTCTCTGAGTAACAAAGTCTCTATGTTAGCAAAATAAGAGAGGGTTATTGAGAAATTCAAGAACTGTTTGTTTACAATATTTTCAATGGATTAAGCCCTCTTAAAGAAAAGTGCCTGAAAAACTACAACTAGTCTAAAAAGTAGTTCAACACCTTCAGGAAGCCAACAGAGGGAGTCCTTCATAACAGATCAGTAATGAAATGATTTTTTTTTTTCTTCTGTTAAGTCATCTGGAATTCATTCATCCCTCTAATTCATCCATTTGATCTGCCGGACATACCGGGCATCTGTGAGGCTGGTAAATGAGTACAGTGCGTCTCTTAATTACAGAAGGCCTTCTTTTGGCCCAGTTTCATATTTCAACATTATAAAAACATTTATTTCTATCAGATTAATACACATTACATATTCACAGTTTACCATTTATGTTTTTAATTGAAACTCTTTTTAAAAGTCCTCTTTGAGACAGGTTTTAGATCACAAGGTACAGGTGGTGTAAACCTCAAGTAAGATAAGGCTTGTAAATTGTGACATACACATTAAGTAAACTACCTTGCAGTTTAAACAGTGTGAGAAGCTGTATCAACTTAAGAATCCCTAACAGGGGTTTTAGGATGTGATGGTTCACATTTCAGAACTGCTCCTTTTATTCATTTCAGGATGCTGAAAAAAAGAACCCCAAGAATAAAAGTTATTTATTATAAAATAAACCCTGGAGCAAAGCTAAAAGAAAGTTGTCCAAGATTAAAAGTGTTGCTTTTGCATTTCACATATGGTGAAAGAACTGGTTAGCAAACAATGGGGTGAATGGCGCGTGTTTTGACCTGACTTGCCCTATAGCATAACTCTCAGCTATCTGATTGTCATGAAGAGACTTCGTGTACCAAAAACATGAACAGACCTCCCTCCCTCCCACTCCCCCTTCTCCTTTATGAAACTCTGGGCAGAACCGAGGTTTCCTGAGGTAGTCACGTTATATAACCAGGACATTGTTGCTATATGTTAAGGTTTCCTTTCTTCCTGTCATCTGGAAAAAAAAACTCCATTGAGCTGAGCAGCCGTTGTACTCCCCGTCTTTTTGGACACCACATTGTCTGTTGAATAAATAATGCATTAAGATATATGCATCAGAGTAAAAATCATCTTACATAAACTTCTGAGGGAGATAAGATAAGCAGTTTATCTCTGAGTTGAAGCTGTTGCGTCACTCTGTATCTTGACAACAGTATCATAATGCACATGCATGCTTAAAACATGGGTCGTACACACTTGTGTGTATGCCTTCATTCATACGCTGAGAGAGAGTCAGTCGTTCTTTAGAGACAACAAATGCTAAAACCAGGTAATCATAATCAGTGTTCATAACAGTACTTCATTTAGCTGGTTAACAGCAGGAGTGGACAGTAACGGAGAACATTTACTTGAGTACTGTACTTGAGTATAATTTTTTTAGTATTTGTACTTTACTTGAGTATTCATATTTTTGGAAACTTATGACTTTCACTTCACTACATTTCTGGGAAGCTTGTTGTTACTTTTTCCTTTTAGGTTCAGCACAGCTTGTCATCAGCTGTCGGTGTTTTTCTTTTCTAAAATGTAATTGGCCACACGCTGTGCCACAGAAGGGAACCAATCACAGTCACTGCTCACACCTGGAAAGAATTGAAAAATATGTCTACAAGACTTAATGTGCATCATCTTTCAGGGATTTGCATCACTTTCCACAGACATGGAAAAATTCAGGGTAGATTTTGTGTGGTTTACAGGTTTTTTTTAAGTCATGTGTTATGTTGCCATGTAGTCAAGTGGTTCAACAGGAGGATGAGTTCTTGAAAGCAGAGTGCAGTTTGTTTGCTGTAATGGACTGAACAGTAAACTTACAACTCCTCCATAGTAAATGTGGTGGGGATATTTTTGTTTTTGTTTTTGATTGCATTTTTATGCTGATGTTTTTACAGGGGTTTCTATAGAGTTTTTATAGCAGAGTGGTTGAGTAAGATTTGACCATGGGTATCAGTACTCTGACTCAAGTACTGGAGTTGAGTACTTTGTCCACCACTGGTTAGCACATATATAAAGAAACTAATTCAAAGAAAGCAAAAATGGTCTCATGAAGCCACCAAGGTACCAACCTATGGACTAGTTTGAACGTGTGTTCAGTTAAATACTGTGAACAACACTTAAACTGGATCCATTTTTTAAATTACTTCATACGCTGATTTCTAATATCTCATACAAATAAAACAAAGAATATAAATTAAAAAACTTTGAAACAGACACACAAACAATGAGGTATCATAACAATCAGAAGACCTTTTCCTCCCTGCACACCTGAACACAATCACCTGGAGCCTTGACTTTGTGACCAAAACCAACGAGGGCTCTACCGGATGTTCAGCATCAGGGTTTCATACAAATTCACTTCAGAAGTGTATCTCAAACTGGGACATATTAAACTCATTTTGGCTCCAAAAAAAAAGAGTGAAACACTTTCCTTTTAGGCTTGCATAAATATCCTCAGTCACTGGACTACAACTGTCACATTCCTCATATCAAACTCCTTAAGCAGAGATGTCAGAAGCTTCTCAACTGGGATAAGGAGAAATATCCTCTTTTCATATTTCATATTTTTATTGTATTATATTTGACACATTGGGCAGTTGGGTAACTTTCTTTTAGTGAAGTTTTTTTTTTTAGTAAATATTCATTTTTTCAATGCAGAAAATACTTATTTTTAAAAATTAACAACAATTAAGATGATAATGATATTCCTGAAAAAGGAAAAGAAAAGAGGTGTGGCCATTTTAAAAAGGGCCAAACACAACTTCAGCTGCCTGAAGTGGTATGAAAATCCTCAAGTAGGTTGTTTTTTTTTTTTTTTTTAAAGGAAACAGTTTTTCATAGAGGTCTTTGAAACTCATCACCAGTCAGATACATGCTGCTGTATAGGGTTAAATGAAACAGCTCAATGAGACACATTTCTTCACAGCTTCACAATCACTCATCTTGTTTTCATTTTAAGATAGGACAGATGCCGCTTAGTACAGATAACATCATCCTTTTTATATCTCACTGCAAACTGAGCAAATTACACAGAAGAACCTACAAAAGATCATAAACAAGTGTTCAAATCGATCTTTCCCATCGAGTTATGCAAGAAGAAAAAAAAGAAGTAATGTGTGATCACACAGACTCCAAGGCTGCCGCGTATGAAAGCTCGCCAGAAACAAAACCATCAAATGCAATTAGTTCAACAGTAGTCATGGGAAGCTTGTAGCATGTAGACTCAAGCACAGTGTGTGCACAGTGTTCCCATCTGATTCAATTTACAGAGAACATGTGAGTGTCACTCAGAGGACAAGCAAAAAGTAGAAAGAGATGACAACAGGAAGCTGTGAGCACCCTGCTGCTGTTATTTCAGTCAACTGGTCAAAATGTACCAGTCGTATCTGATGCTTTTATTGGACCCCCTCCAACCCCAGTATGTACTCATTCGGAAATTCATTTAATGCTTTCTGACCCCCCATCAAAGATTGCACAAGATTACAATTCATAACCCATGGAGAGGATGTTTGACATGAAAATATCTTTGTTTTGCATGAAACATATTGTTTTTTTCATCTTAAGAGTTTAACCAGCTCTGATCATCTTTCAAAAATTCTCTCTCTCTCTCTCTCTCTCTCTCTCTCTCTCTCTTTTTCTTTGTAGTGTTTAAGCAGAGTTTTTTTTGTCTTGATACTAGAACCTTTCATATTTTCACAGCATAATGATACAGAAACCAGGCATGCACATTAGCAGCAGTGTTTATTCAAACACGGAGGCAACAGAATGTATAGATATCTTAATGTAAAGATATCCGACCAGGTCAACAAAAAACGAAAAGTCTGAATTTTCTGCAACAAATGAGATGAAGCCTGTCTTGCTCTTGGATTCACAGTGGATACAGTAAGGGGGATGAGATGAGATATATAGTGATGCTGCTAACTGGTGACTGTTGGGTGAATGCAACTGTGTTTTTTTTTTCAGTTACAAACAAGACTTTAAAAATATATATCATAGACATATTTCAAATGGTTGCTTATTTTATCAGGGAAAAAAAGCACAAAAAAGATCATGTGGAACTAAACTAGTCTGCCTTTCTCTCCAGTCTTTGCTTATCTTATCCTGCTTACAGTGTCCAAAGCTTTTACAACCCGGATTCTATAAGAAGAATTGTGATATCATGTAAAATGCTGATAAAAATGTATAAATAGTGCAAAGGACTTACAGTTCAAGTGATCTGCAAACCATCAAAATATAATAATCCCATCTTTTAGTTTAGTGCTGGTGAAAAAAAGCATGTCTTGGTTGAGTCTAAATGTGATGCAAAAACAATCCGGGGCTCGATGATAAAATAAAGCACAGAAAAAAAATCAGAGTGCAACTAAAGATCTATAGCTTTTTCATTTCTTTTTTTTTTTTTCTCTCAAAACAGCAACAATCTTTACTGAAACATCCAAGCACTATTCCTCCTGTTAACTCCCGTTTGTTTTAAGTTTTTTTGTTTTTGTTTAATGTGAAACTGGCTTTGTCTAGACTTTGCTCCTTATAAAGAACAGTCCAGTTGGTAACATTTTTTGGTTAATTTTCAGTTTTTAAATGTCGCCTTTGCTTTTTGTCTCCTGATTTCAGCCCTGATGCTAAGCTAAGCTAATAAACAGGTGGATGTGCAAACAGCCTCAAGATCTGTGTTCACACGGTAACACTGAGGGACTGAAAAAGCTGTAGTATGCATATAAGGCCTGTAGGTGACAATATAACTGTTGAGTCTTTTGGTAGTCTGCTGCCGAAGAAGAGGCGGGCTGATCATCTGACGTATATATTAAATGCATTTTATCTGATTGCAGAAGTGGAGCAACAGATGCACATTTGTTGAAAGGCAGTCAGCAGATTCAGCAGCTCAAAAACAACCCGGTAAGTCTGCGATTTAACTGTTGTTGTCTATTTCGCAAATGTTCCCACAATGAAAGGGGAATGCGCACACGCAAAACGGAGTGTGATGTCAGCGTTTTCACTGAAAACGCTAACTTGCCGTTTATACGGAAACGGAGGCTGCAGCGTTTCAGAAAAATTCCACTCTGCAGGACGTTTTAAAAAAGTTACGTTTTAGGTTGGCTGAAATTGTGTTTTCCTCCTAATACCATTGTTGTATAAACGGAGCCTCATTCTGCCAGTGAAAAGCAGCCAACAGTGCATCTAAATGTTGTGTTGGTTACTTCCTGGTCACACTATCCCTGCTGTGACTCAAATAGGGCTGAGCAGAGAAGGAAACTCAGGTAAACAGCAGGATGTTCTGCACAAGCATCGATTATGAACCCCAGTGAGCTTCGGTTGCCAGGGCTAATCTTGGCCTTTAAGCCATGGGTCACTAAGTGTTCATCCCAGAGTGATTCATCTGTCTATGGAAAAATCAAAGTGCCGGCTGCTGTGCTGGCAGTCCTTCCTGCTCGTTTGTCAGAGCCAGTGGAGATATCACAGTGAGAGACCACACACACAGCAAGACAAACTGAATGGTCTCACACTGAACTTGTGTCACCTGCAATCATTTGGGGAACAGAGCCAACAGCTCACATAAGAGGTGATTACTGAAATCTGTGCACCTGGTGAGATATATATATATCAGCAAGACGAGAGTCTTCAACAATACAGGACAGCGACATCACCCACTGGTTTCTTTTATTTTTCAGGGAAACAGGTATCGAGGAGAGTGGAGACAACCACAATTGAGACTGTGGTGTCTGTAATGGTTTGTAATTTATTCTCACCTGTCCACTATGATGTTAAGCGTTTCAGCACATGGCAGGAGTAGCAGTGCTGACATTAGGTCATTACTAATTTTGGTAGGTAAGTAAATTCAAGGTATATTTAGGCATCATGAAAGTAACATAAAATAACTTAACAGTTATGGCTGAAATACACCGGCTGTGTCTGCGTTGCAGCTCTGCTCCATCACAGCGCCGGATCAGATAGGTTTCCATTCAAGTCAATGTGTCAACTTACACTGGATCCATTCTGTTGCAGTTCTGCTGCGTGCTGGTCTGACAGGTCGCAGGTAATCCGCAGCCATCTTATTTTTGCCAGATGCCGGAACTGTGGAGGAAGCTGGACAGGAAGTAGTGCACGGAAACTACCTAAAAAGAGCCTGAGACTTTCAAAATAAAACAGACTGTGTCCAAACTATATCGTATTTAGCTTTACTGAAGCAAGAAAACAACACAATGAGCGAAGACCCGCCAGGAATCAACAGGTTTGAGGTTTAACAACTCAAAATGAATGAAGAGAGGTTTATTAGCAGAGAAGAAAGCACGGGAATTCCGCGGTCTCACAATTCCAGCTGTCTGTCAGTCCTGCGGCTTGTCGGACTGAACATGCAGCTGGTGTGAGTTGCCAAACCCAGTCAACACACAGCAGAGCGGAACTGCAATGCAGACGCAGCCAGTGTATTTTGTCCAAGTCACACAAATACCAGTAACTCTGTCAAATAAGGTGAGTCACCTTAACAATACTCAGAAACCAGTCGTATGTAAAGGAACTTGCAAAGATTGGAAACAGAAACAAGTTTACATGACATCAATTGTCATTTTCTGAAGCAGAGTAAAAGCAGAGCAAAAAACAAACAAGACCAAACTCTGAGTTAGTATGAGGCAAAAATGGTGGACCTTTGGCATCCTCACAGACAGCTACAGTGCAACCGCCTGTCAGTCAAGTCAACCATGATCTTCATGAGGCCAAACTTTGGCCTCATGAAGATCTAGGAAAAATAAGCTAGAAAAATAACGTGGTGCAACCCTGTACTGTTTGTGCTGACAGAAAACTTAGCTATTCAGACCGAAACCTTTTTCTGAACCAGGCAGTAAACGTGTTTATTTTTTGTTATAAAGATCAGCTATTTGGAAAGTCTCTATTAGCATTTAGGCGAAGGCAGGTGTAGATTATGATGTCACATGCCAATGGTCAATAAATGGCTGTGTTTGAATTGTTGAGCTGAATGTTTAATTCATGTTTCATACTACTGGTGAACTGGATTTTTTAAAATGGGTGTTTTTGGTGTCTTTTCATCGTTTGTGACCAGCCTCGGGCGATACTCAAGGATGTTCTCTCTTTAGCACACTGTGTTTTCAACACTACTTGTTGCAGCTTGATGTCATAAAAGTGAAACTTTTGTTTTTTTGTGTTTTTCTCATTGGAACACACAAAAACCCCCAAATGCTGGGTCTGTGATAAATGCTTGTGGTTTGCATTGTAAATTTCAGTTCCATAATTCATCACAAGAGTGCTGTCCTAAGGGGAGGAAAATCTTCAAATGTCCTCTCAAATATTCTGATGTTTTTAAGGAGCATGAGCTAAAATTTTATTCCATATCGCTAACTGTTGGTTCAAAACTAATATGACTGATACATTTAAAAAAAATAAAATAAAATAAATACATATATACGTTCATATGTACACAAAAATACATAAATAATACCAAATACATTCAATATGTGTTGTGAATTTATGGGTTCATTGGTTTTACTTTCCAGCTTCTTTCAGCTCATTATAATTCTAAAATCCTCTTTGCAGAACAAAGCTTCATAAACTCACCACCTGCTCAGTACCGGTCTGCAGACAGAGAGAGGAAGAGATTACCTGCTGAACAAAGTGGATCAGTTCACCTCTCACCTCAAGTGTTCACTCAAACATCCTCTCTCTTATGCACTTCTGCATAGCAGGTTTTTAACACTGCTAGTTCCATAATTCATCACAAGAGTACAACTTCCCTTGGGAAGAAAAAATCTTCAAATGTTCCCTGAAAAACTGGACTTTCCCTCAAAACCTCAAGACCCATTTATACTCCCTTTACGTACGAAAATGTATACAACCTTTTCAAACAATGTCACTGTTATTGCTCACATACTTCCATGCGTCCTCTATGTGGGCATTGCCAAACTCAAAAACAAACACATCAACTGTTGAGGAAGCATTGCTAATGTACCTCTTGAATAAAGGACTAAAATGGAGGCAGAAGTTCTTCACCAACTCACAAAGTTTTTCTTAAAAAAGTTTTGCCAGTGTTATTTCTTCTTCACGTCTCATTAGAGCTACGTATCAGATAATAAAAGCAATACTGCCCCCACAGTTTCTGGTGGCACTGCACCACTTGGTCTGTATCTGTAAACTTTATGGAAATTTGCAGAAATATGGACAAAATGAATGCAGAGCACAGACAGAAGGCTCTGTCCATATCCGTGTCTGTGTTTCATGTTGAGCATCAATGGGCCTTCACAGCACAGCCACACTGGTCAGAACTGTGCTATATTCAAGCATGACTGACACCACTCCCCCACTGGCCGTTACTGTCACACTACTCCAATATGAACCAGACTTAAGCATGATTGCCTCTTGTCCATACATCATGTCGTAATAAAACACGCATGGCCCGCCTATGTCATCATGAAGCGTCTACAAGAAGTACGATCTCATCAGAGTCAACATAATCTTCTTTGGAGTTAGAGCTGAACTTGGTCCTCACATTTTCTTTGGGGCTGGTTGTCACATACACTCACTGCCCACTTTATAACAAATAAAGCAACTTTATACATAGGAGAATGGCCAGACTGGTTCAAGCTGATAGAACGGCAACAGAAACTCAAATAACCACTTCTTACAACCGAGGTATGCAGAAGAACATCTCTGAACACACAACACATCAAACCTTGAGGCAGATGGGCTACAGCAGCAGAAGACCACACAGGGTGCCACTCCTGTCAGCTAAGAACAGGAAACTGAGGCTACAATTCACACAGACTCACCAAAATTGGACAATAGAAGATTGGAAAAACGTTGCCTGGTCTGATGAGTCTTGATTTCTGCTGCTATATTCGGATGGTAGGGTCGGAATTTGGCATCAACAACATGAAAGCATGGATCCATCCTGCCTTGTATCAATGGTTCAGGCTGGTGGTGGTGGTGTAATGGTGTGGGGGATATTTTCTTGACACATTTTGGGCCCCAAAGTACCAATTGAGCATCGTTTCAGCGCCACAGCCTACCTAAGTGTTGTTGCTGACCATGTCCATCCCTTTATGACCACAGTGTACCATCTTCTGATGGCTACTTCCAGCAGGATAATGCGCCATGTCATAAAGCTGGAATCATCTCAGACTGGTTTCTTGAACATGACAATGAGTTCACTGTACTCAAATGGCCTCCACAGTCACCAGATCTCAGTCCAATGGAGCACCTTTGGGATGTGGTGGAACGGGAGATTCACATCATGGATGTGCAGCCGACAAATCTGCAGCAACTGTGTGATGCTAACATGTCAATATGGACCAAACTCTCTGAGGAATGTTTCCAGTACCTTGTTGAATCTCTGCCACAAAGGATTAAGGCAGTTCTGAAGGCAAAGGGGGTCCAACCCGGTACTAGCAAGGTGTACCTAATAAAGTGGTCGGTAAGTGTATATGTTATATACAGTTGGCTGGTCAAAAGATTTGATCATGTTCCTTACTCATTTTGTGTTAAGATGCATTAAGTTATGTATTTGTTAACATGCCAGTACAATAAAACTTACAAATTTGGTTCTGACTTCTTGTCTTTTTTTAAAAAAAGAAGATTTTTCCCCATTAAAACTCTTTGGTACAAAGAGTCTGAAAATGAGAGGGATACACATTTCAATACAACAATTTAAGCTTCATGTTAATGTAGGAATGACTACTGAAAGATGTTTCAGTGATGAGCAATTCACACCAGAGTAAAAAGTGTGACAACTAACCCCGTTCTCCCCTACTTGTATTTGTACATAATGTCTCATTAGCTCTCAGACAGTCATGATGGTGTTGTGTAATGAGACTATTCGGACAGGAAATAAGAGTCTCTCTCTCTGTTGCCTGAGGTTATTTTGGATGAAATAGAGCATCAGTGTGTATCCCATGAGTTGTGGCAATAAATTTTTATGTGATCACACACTTCTGTGTGCTGCATTTTTTCTCACAGCTGTAACGTTCAGGTGAATTAAAAGCGATATTTGAAGAGAGCTTGGGAATGATTAGTAAAAGCTGTAAATGGATTTTCCAGTTTTGTCTTTGATAACGAGATTTAAATCATGAACAGCGTGAAAAAAAACTTATTTTTCAAGCATCTTGCCCTTTTATTTTTACTCCACATTTTTAATTGAATATTCCACTGAGGGAAATATGCTTTTGTTTTTAATGATATCTGAATTGAGCATATCACTGGAAAGGATGTAGAGAATAATATACCGAGTAATGTACTGAATAATGCAGAATGCTTTCTGATTTTCACATCCCAGTCTCTGTTGAAAATGGCTTAATGAGCCCAGAGAAAAATGATTCAGCAGATTACACAGTGGCTGCAGTCTCTTGAAAAGTTGTTTTTATCAGATTCTGCTCCCCCTCACTTCATGTTATAAAGAACATTAAAGTGGTTTTCTGTATACTGTATATATAGCAGAGCTGTACGTGAGGGTTTCACTCCTCCACTGTGTCCTGGCACAGGAATGTGATTTCTCAATCCACCTGAATCTCCTGTGGAAGACCATGAACTGTGTGTGAACTGTCCGACCTGAATGAGAATCATCAGCTACAACCGGTCTCACTGGACGTGAATCAAGACCAGATCCTAAAATAAAGACCTATTTATCTCCAGAAAATCTGATCACCCATGGAAACTCTTTAATCTATCTGTAAACATCTGCAGACAAAAATTTTAGGAAGATTGTGCACAGTTATATAATTCTACAATATTCAGCCCAAGTTTAACTCTTTTTGATAGAGCTGAGGTCATGGAGTTACAAATCAACGCTAGAAAGCTGCAGCTTTTGTGAAGCCTTTAATCATCCTGTCAACAGCTTGTGAGCACAGCAGTTCAGGGTGTGGATTACAGCCAAATCTAGTAGACGTGCGATCTTCTTATGTCCCCTCTCTCTTGTCTCCCATCCATGCTCTTGCTCCTTGGAGCAAGCTGATCCAGACAGAGGACACAGACTGCTCCTGGAAATCTGTCACCTGCAGGTGTCAAATGCAGAGCAGAGGCAGCGGATACCTCCTCCTGCCACATGGCTGGTACCCAAATAACCCCTGCTGATTTGTCCAATGTTCAGCTCTGCCCTCCTTTCACACCTCCCTGTCGTTGCAGTTGTTTACCTTCGGCTCTGGTTGCATTTGTGGTTGTGCCTTGGCGAGTCTTGTGAAACCAAAGAGATGACCTGGAATTCGATCCTTTGACCCCTCTGTGAAAGGTATGCCTGTGACGAGGCTGTGCTCACACGATTAGGTCCTTTCTTAAAATACCAGACATTTTAAGCAGTACTAAATATGTTGGGCGAAAAGACATGGATTCTGAACAGCTTTCAAATAAAAGCCCTCCTATAATATTCAGTGGTAGTAACATCCCAGTAATGAGGTGAAAAATCCTCTGTCTACCAGTCCAGGACAAAACACGGCTGCATCTTGGACAAGAGATCATATTTCAGGTCACACCACCCGAACTGGATTTACCGTCTCAGTGTATAGTTTGACCCTGAATGGTGGGAATGTGAGCCATAGTTGACACAAGGCAAACAAAGCGCATATCCTGAGAAACGAGGAGTAAAGAGCTACAGTGTTTACATATGAACAACCCAATGAAGAAACCACTGTATAGAAAGAGCTGATCAAAGAGGACAAGATTAGTTTTATGACATTTTAAGAACCTCACAGTCACATCCCAAAGGAATAAAGAAAACCTGTGAGCAGGCAGCCTCACTGTGAAAGAAAGCACAGAACAAAACATTAGAGGACATAAGGTTGTTACCTCACAGTCAGCGAAAGCACTGAAGCAAAAGTTGTTTTGAGAGCACGCTGCTGCACAGAGTTATATGCTTTTGTTTGAATTTCTTTTAGGTTTTGGGTTGCCTGAGTCATAACCTTAAAGAACCATGTTGTTCTGTATGGTTTGAATCTTTCCAGCTTTCCATACATCACAAGGCCTCACTTTGATTGTCATAGTTATGTTGGAATCTGAAACAGACTCACCACATCACTGCAAATCAAGCTCTGCTCTTTCACTCTGTTGAGAGCATGTGGAAATATACTGTGTTGTTTATGGTACTAAATCAAATACAGACTTATAGAAATTCCCGGGGTATGTTGAAGTTCCATGGTGCTCCTCAAAATACCCAATGCTTTGAAGAATGGCTGAATATTTGGGAAAAGAAGTCATGTTTTCTCCTTTTCTCCTTCACATTGTTCAGCTTAGGGGAATGAAGCTACTCAGAAAACAAAACCCGGATTTAATGATGAAACTGAGTTGATTTTCACCAAATTTTCACCATATTTCAACCAGATGGAGAGAATATATATTCCTTTTCAGACTCTGATGGATTCTAACATTAAAGTTGAACGTAAAAAAAAAAAGGATTATTGTGACAATACAAATTTGTTGTTTTTTTAACAGTAGTTTGAATCCAAGCTGAAGCCGCCAAATTAAAAATGAGGTCAATGCAACAAAACCACCTTTGGGTGTCAAAACTCTGCCTCAGGTAATATGGCACCATACTGAAACTGTTGGATATCATTATTTTATACATTTAGATTTAAATCCAAGTCCATGCAAACATATAACGTTAGGATATTTTACTTTTCTTACAACTTCATAAAATTTGTTTATGTGCTTAATGACATTTTAAAGAAGAGTTACACTACAAAGACTGAAATCTAAGCAAGCGGGTTTTTTTTTGTTTTGTTTTGTTTTTTGTTTTTTGTTTTAACTTATTTTAGGTGTGTGTGTGGGGGGGTGTCTTATTGGACTGAATATGAGCCAAATTTACCTGATAAGTCCAGAAATGCATAAATATCCTTGATTGCTTGGGAAAATTAAACAAATCTGCCACTTGGGTAAAAAAAAGTAAATATTTAGTTTCTTGTATTACGTTGTTTTTTTTTTTTTTTTTTTTTTCTTATTTCACAACTGTGTCTACAACTGACCTATGGCTAAGCCACATCCCCCTCCAATCACTCTGACAAACGAACATGCAGCGCCAGGCACTATGGGAGGTGTCACAGTAGGAGACATTTTGCAGGACGTCATTGATGACGACAGAAAGACTGGAAGACAGAAAAACCACATGTCAACTGAAAGACCCCAAAAGAGTCTAACCTACACATTGGAGAGATATATTAATCATTTTATTGGTGAGAAGGTTGATAAAAAGCTTCAGTTAGAAGCCAAAACTTACAGGTCTCAGTGTAAACGTGATAAACCGCATCTTGTTACCATCACCATTTCAGACAATAAGATAGAAGATCAGCATTGGTCATGAGAAAAATATAAAAGCCTTTTTTTTTTTTACCATCTTTACTAAGAGTGTCACCGTTAGTTTATTGCTACAGTATTTACATTGAATCATTCAGCAGAACGTTTGTCAACCTTTGTGATCTCAGCTGTTACAGATAAGCTAATGAAGCTAAGCTCCAGAAGCTAACGTTGGTTTAACTAGAGCCCTTTGGACAACAGCTAACAATGATGGACGATTGCCAAAGAACAAAAACTAGAACAAAACAGGTCATTGAACTCTAACAAACAAAGAGACATGATGAACTACACAGCTAGGAGCTAATGTCACACTAACATTAGCTAGTGTTAAAGATAACTTTATATTTCTTTTCAGCAAAGTGACAATATGTTGCCTCACATACGATGTTGACTTACCTTGGAACAGACGTAAAGATCCTTGTTCATTTCTTTCATGTTGAGTTGATGTGGTCACCGCACAACTTTATCCAAAGACACTTTTCTAGGCTGAGATGTGGGTTAAGGAAAGGGTAAAACACTCCGTTGCCCATCCTCTCAGGATACCTTGTGTTGGAGTTGCATGTACCCCATGAACACCACCATGACCATTTTCAAGCTCAAAATCTCAGGAAAAAAAACCCTCATAAAACCGATTGAAAACTGAGTCTCTGCAATGGATTTCAATGGATGTCCAGGCAGAGACTGTCCGAGTGTATGGGATTGCTGTAAGCATTGCTATTGGCTCATCGCATTTGAGGGCGGCCATAGGTCAGTTGCTGACTCATTAAATTGTAGTGCCGGAGTCCAGCAACCCTCTGCTGTAGGAAAACACTAAAACGCCTCGTTTAGCAACAAAGAAATGTCGATCACAGATCAAACTTCATCTTTTTGCATGGTTATTTATCAAACCTCTTTTTTTGTTTAAATTTTTATGTAGGTTGAAATATGCAGTTGAAGCTGCACAATGGTGTAACTGTTAACGCTGCAGCCTCACAACAAGAAGGTCACCAGTTTGAATCCTGGTTTGCCCACTGTACCTTTCTGTGTGGAGTTTGCATGCTCTCCCTGTGCATACGTGGGTTCTCTCCAGGTACTCTGGCTTCCTCCAAAAACATGTTAATCAGGTTAATTGGTATGTCTAAACTGCCTGTCAGTGAGAGTGTGTGTGAAAGGTTGTCTGTCTCTATGTGTCAGCTCTGTGACTGACTGATGACCAGTCCATTGTGTACCCCGCCCTCGCCCTCGACACCTGTGACCCTGAAGAGGATAAGCAGTATAGAAGATGAATGGATGAATTATGCAGTTGAAAATAATTTTTAATTCTGAAGGCTTTTTCAGACCCCATATTAGTGTTAGGGGACTCCCACACACCATTGTGTGATCTTAGTCTAGAATATTAATATTACATGAAAATAGCTTCAGTATATGAACATATATCTTGTGAATAAACAGACTTCCTTGTGCTTCATTGTGATGACTGAATCTTCATTGTGATGACTCTGAAGTGACTTAAATGGCTCACTACATTGAAACATGAGGACTTTCCTCCCCCTCTTTGAACACTTGCAATACATGCTGTGAAAAATTTACAATCCTGTTATCCTCTTCTGAACCAGTGGATAACATCCAAACTGATGACCCCGTTTTCTTTCTCTTCTCATCACTGAGACTAAACTCTTTCTTCTCTGTAGCGTCTGATCACAACTTGCCACCTACTGAATGTCTGAATGTACAAGTTAGTTAACAAGTAAATGAAAGCAACAATAATAGTTTAATATCAGATAAGACTGAATGATAAATAATGAAATATGAAATAAATTATAGAGAACAAAACCACTCTTCTTCTTCTTCTTCTTCTTCTTCTTCTTCTTCTTCTTCTTCTTCTTCTTCTTCTTCTTCTTCTTCTTCGTCTGATGTTTCTAAAAACAAGCCAAGTGTTTGGTGTTAAGGGAGGAATCCAAGTAGTAAAACATCAAAAGCCTCAGAGCAATATGGATGATAAAAAGCATAACATCTGTTCTGAGTGACACTCACCAGCATTCCTGAAACAAACAGCACATATATTTTAGCTGTCAGACAAAAAGACGAGCCATGCGAATCTCCCACGCAACCCAGCTGAGAGGACCAGACATTCACAGCAGGCCGATTATCTGTGTAGCAGTAAAAATATTCAACATCACCTATTTATGTGAGTTTAAGCAAGTTAAATAGTAACCCACTTTTTTAAAAACAACAACAACAACAACAACAACAACAACAACAACAACAACAACAACAACAACAACAACAGAACCTCCACTGCAGCACCAGTGTGCTGCTCTGTTTGTTCCATAACATTTTTTTTTTATTATTTTTTTAGGGCAGATGTTTCTCTTTTAGCGCATGTCATAAGGCAAAACTTGTTGGAGTGGCTAAAGAGGCCGAAACCATGCAAAACTTATTCCATACATTCCTTAGTGAAGGATGAGACGGCTTTGCAAACACCCGGGAAGGGTAATTTTGCAAATGCTCAGGTCATACAGTGATAACCATAAAGAGGGATAACCAGTGCGCCACTTGTCCTCCTTAAAGTGTGCTGCAAGCCTGATCTTGAGAGGCGTGATGACAGCCACTGGATAGCTTGCATATAAACATTGTGCTGCTGTACGCTTCGTGCTTCAGATGTGAACCCATTTGAGGTCGAGAGCAGATCTGTGACATGAACATGCTGTAAAGAATGTTTCACCCTCAGGGTAAGAAACATGTTTCCAGTAAGATACAGTCCCAAAAGAGGAAATGTGTGGGATAATGCTGAGGAAAGACAGGGTTGGTCATAATGTAATCTAATTGTGTTTCTCTCTTGTCTTAACTGTGAATTTCAAATGAAAATCGATTCACTACAAGTAAAATTTGATCTTTGAGAGGGGAATACTTTGTCATACTAATTTTTTGTTGCAATCAGGGCAGATGCTTTAAATGCACTCACCTGCCGCTTGATTTGCTACACCTTGCTAGTACCGGGTTGGACCCACTTTGCCTTCAGAACTGCCTTAATCCTTTGTGGCATAGATTCAACAATGTACTGGAAACATTCCTCAGAGAGTTTGGTCCATATTGACATGTTAGCATCACGCAGTTGCTGCAGATTTGTCGGCTGCACATCCATGATGTGAATCTCCCGTTCCACCACATCTCAAAGGTGCTCCATTGGATTGAGATCTGGTGACTGTGGAGGCCATTTGAGTACAGTGAACTCATTGTCATGTTCAAGAAACCAGATGATTCCAGCTTTATGACATGGCACATTATCCTGCTGGAAGCAGCCATCAGAAGATGGGTACACTGTGGTCATAAAGGGATGGACATGGTCAGCGACAATACTCAGGTAGGCTGTGGCGTTGAAACGATGCTCATTTGGTACTAAAGTGTGCCAAGAAAATATCCCCCACACCATTACACCACCACCACCAGCCTGAACCGTTAATACAAGGCAGGATGGATCCATGCTTTCATGCTGTTGACACCAAATTCCGACCCTACCATCTGAATGTCACAGCAGAAATCGAGACTCATCAGACCAGGCAACACTTTTCCAATCTTCTATTGTCCAATTTAGGTGAGCCTGTGCGAATTGTAGCCTCAGTTTCCTGTTCTTAGCTGACAGGAGTGGCACCCGGTGTGGTCTTCTGCTGCAGGTGTGCCTAATAAAGTGGCCAGTGAGTATATATACTACTACTACTACTGTAGTACTATAAAAGTTGTTATATATTTCATACACTTCCAACATAAATTGCATATGTGGATGATAATTGTTAGGATTTTACTGCCTAGGTCCTCCTCTCTGTAACTGTCCTGTTGCATTTTCCTCTGGTCACCATGTCTTTGATTCAGCTCTTTCTGTGCTTTAACATCCCTTGATCATTGTTGCACACTGACCACTTCTCTTGCTCCTTTCTCTGTGATTTGTCAGCTGTTAACCAATAGTCCAAACTTTGGATCTTTCGATATGAACTCAGAGTAACATCGTCTATAGAGGAGCCATGAGAAAGCAACATGTTTAACCCTCTGCCAAAAGGAAGGTGTATAACCATAAACAGAAGACTTAATGTGCGTAATTTCTTCCTGAGAATTGATTTGATATGTGTTATCAGGTTGTCCTTAGACTTGCCTTTGCTATTCAGAATTAAAAGAGTCTTGACCAATCAGAGTCAAGTATTTAACCACCAGATGAGTGAGAAAGCCATGTTATCCCACAGACTGAATAAGTAAGGATGAAGTCTCAGGGACCTCAGCCATATCTTTCTTAAATGGAATTAGGAAGTGGATGTTAAAATACTGACCCAGCTTAACTTTTGGTTAACCTCACAAGAGGCCAAGAGTTGAGGCGAGTCTTTAACCTCCTCGCTATCAGCCAATGTCAGGCCACTAATTATGACAAAATCTTAATGTAGGAACAATCTGATCATTAATTTGAGTTTAAATCAATATGTGTAAAGGAGTCCAGCAAATTTCACCTCAGCCTGCTGCTGACACTGTGGCAAAAAAAAAAAAAAAATCTTCAACCAGACCTGAAGGTTGGGAAGCAGTGACAGTTAGCAGGCACAGATGTGAAAGAGGCGCAGCATCAAGAGGAGATATTGAACCCCAACCACAACAGACAGAGAAAAGTGGAGCAACATCCAGTCCAGCAATGACGATATCTAAATGTTGTTGAGTGACAACAGCAACAAGGTTAAAGGGACAAAAATGTTGACATAAATACTCCTGCAGAAATCCTACTGACCTTGTCTGATGTTGACAGTGATTGCACCTTGCACCAGTTTCTTTTGTTTCATTTTACTCATGTTCTGACTCTTCAAGACTGGATTCACTGCTGTTTTTTCTCTGTTTCTTATCATATAAAGAAGAGTTTTGTACAGAATACACACACATGCTCACATACATAATACACACACACACACACACACACACACAGTAAGTAGAATTGCTTAAGGTTATCAGTCCAAAATTAAATGTTATATAAATAAATCAGTTATAGATATTGGGGGTATAATTTTAAGTTCAGAGACATTTGCCTCTGTCTGCAAATAAAAGCAAGAATAGCAGTCAAAATGTCAGTTGTATAACCTGAGCGAATTAGCTACATTGTTCTTTGTCCTCAGAGCTCTGTGTTCTTGATTCCTCTCTCCGAGGCATGCAGACCTCTGGCTTCTTTAGTCCAATCCCCCTGCTACCAGCTCCACTAAGACAGTCTGCCCTGTATGCCTATGTTTTCTTGCTGAGACAGGAGGACCCTATAACTTCTTTATAAGGTTACAGGTTACGTCATTTACACATTATGCCTGAATTAGCCGCTAATAAGCATGCTGGTCACATGACTCTCTTGTTGGTGACTGAATCTGGCAGCCAGACTTCACATAATTGTATTACTGCAGCTCTGTGGCCTCTTTGAACCTCTGAGCTTAAAGGTGTCATCAGCTGCTTTGCTGCCGGTTCAGCTGCTTTCTCTTTCATCACTTAACTTAATTCATGGAAACATAATTCAAAATTATGCTAATACGCAGGCTATCAAAAGAAGTCTTCTTGAAAATGAGGTGCATAAAATATAAATCTCTGAATGGATTTAAATATTTCACATGAACAGATCACTGTACAGTGGTAGCATATACTGTATACTCAGATTGTTAAAAGTTTTTCCATATTTCCTTCAGTATTTTGTAATCATGTTCTTTAACTCCAACTAAAATAAAGATGTTTAAGCCGCAACTTTAGCAGTAAGTAGCCGAGAGATTAGAGAAATCACATCCGCTGCGTAGGATGTATTTACACACACTGGGTCACCAATAATAAGAGAGCAGAGTATTGAGGCCCTCCCCCTGGGACATCTTGAGCATCTAACACTTCATTCCTGACAGTCTGATGGATATTTATGTGACAACTTGTGGCAGACAGTTAACTCTGTATAAGAAATAAAAACATGAATACAAGAAAACAAATCTTTCTTTCTGCATGAAGCTCACAGACTGTTTAAGTTTAACCTGTTATTTATTAAAATACTTGTTTAACAGCTAATGTGTGGAGTGCAAAGCACATGTACAAAACTAAAGGAGAGAATTCTGTTAACTGATTTAAGGATGAATACCCGATTAGTTCACAAACTTTCAAAACAACCAACCCAACATCAAGTCAACCTGAGATCACACATTATCTCATTATCACGTCTCCACTGGGAGGTCATAAATTATTTTTTTACACCAAAAAACAAGAGAAGGAATCTTTTAATGTTTCATCTGTTGCAAATGCATCAAAAAGTGCAACTCTGCAACATTATTACATGAGAGTATTTGGGACACTTGTTGGTAAAAACTGTCTGAGGGAACAGAACCTGAGAACAGTGAGACACAAAAAGTTGTTTTTATTTCCTCTCCTTTAAACTGCCACTAAGAAAACCTCCAAATAGTATTGGTCAGGAAATACAATCCTTCCTCTGTGGGGCTAAAAACATCAACAGGAGTCAGACCACATGTCTGGATTTTTAGTTTAAATTTTATTAAAGGCTGTATTGTTCAAACTGGAGTTATAATTACAGCTTTGATCCCTTTTTTCCCTTTAGTCTAGAAAAGGTCAAGCTGCTTCTTCGCTGTGTTATCATCTTTTAAATCCTTGATGACATGCTCTAATATTTCGTAAAATTTATCTTTCTTGTTTCTCTTTCAATTTCAGCATCCCATTAAATTCTTCCATAGATGACACACATAAACACCTGAAATTTATCTGTCTAAATCATTTGTGTGTATGTGTGTGTATACATATATATATATATATATATATATATATATATATATATATATATATATATATATATATATATATATATATATATATATATATATATATATATATTTGCGTAATGATTCACAGCAAGTGATACTTTTCAGTTTCAACAGTCAGCACAATAAGATTTTGAGAAAACACCTGTTTCGCATTTTCAGGATAAGATCAATCAAGAGGTCTCACTTCACCTATGGGGATCAACACCAGAGTTCTTCATTGTTAGCTTTAACTGTGACTGACCCCACAACATCATTATAAGTGAAATATATCTTGCTGATATATTCAGAAATCAGAGCACAAAGAAAACATAAAACTGAAGAAAAGCAAACCATGACAGACACAGCTGATTGTGATGAAACAAGACCTGAATTTATAATCAGACAAATAAAGTAACAACACTCAACATGATCTTCAACAACTTGCTTAAGAGACAAGTGGGACGTCCTTTGTACTTCATTATGTAGCAGAAAACTACAGTGTGTGTGTATGTGTGTGTGTGTGTTTGTGTGTGTGTGTGCAGGTTTGATGTGCATAACACACTAAAACAGGTACAAAATCAATCATGGTGGCAAAGTTGAATGACTCTTTGAAACTGTGTACAACCTTTAATAAAGGAATAAGACTTTAAATATTCACATGTGAAAATTGCAATTAAGGTTTCTGACTTTGTTTGTTGATTTAACTTTTGTTTTGGTCACACAAAAATGCCCCCCCCCCCCCCCCCCCACACACACACACACATATACACACAGGCTTTGCTTTAAAACAGCAAGGGTGACACAGTGTACCCTGGTACTTTTCCACAGATAACAAGCACTGGGAGTGTTGCAACATGTATTTAAATTGACTGCACCTATGCATGACATCCCATTTTATATAGGTGAGGAAGATCATGCTCTATGCTGCTTCTGCTTGTCTTCTTAAACAGTTCTGGATTTTTTCTCTGTCAAGTTTGCCCTGAGAGATGCACTGTGCAGAAACAGAAATGTTCAGTGATATCTTGTGGTCAGATTCTGGGTTGAGAAGCTTCCTTGCTCTCCCCCTCTCATTCAGTGGTGTGATGCTTTTTGTGATGCATGAAAAGAATGAACCTCATTTGTAAAGTTTTAACCATCAAAAACATCTATAGCTGCAAGCTCACTGCTCTGTTTTTATCATTATCTTCCAATCAACAGATTTTCAGCAACAATAAAACACAAAAAATTGTGACCCTCATTAAATTGTCTGTTTTATGGTAGAGGAACGTGGTCTTTGTGGAAAACGACTTGCACCTCATGTTAACAAAACCAAATTTTTATATTCAGGTGACTAATTTAAACATACTCATAGGTGTTTTATTCCATTTCTACTCAGTCTAGATGGTGCTAAATAATCCACACTGTATCTTTAATCAGTCTTTTCCCTTGTTAGTCTTATAATAAAAAGCTTCATTTAAGTTTTGCATTCATACGAACATATCAAATATCAAATAGAAAGAGAAATGGCATAAGAATAAGAAATTAAATTAATGCAAGATGATAAGATGAAACCAAAAACTGAACAAGTTCAAAGAAAACAGGTTAGATCTCGACCCATATAACACTGACGATAAACATCTTTGTCTGTCCATTAAGTCCTTTTCAATAAGCTCCCTCTAAGTATTGTTTGTCGTTCACAAAGGCCGCACACAGTGACACATCCCTATTCGTATGTCTGGATGCACTGGGAGCTCCTAACAGCTGACCTTTCGTCCGCGTGTACAATCCATTTAGCCACTTATGACTGAGGATGCATTCTTTGCTTTGGGTGCAACAAAGCCCCCATTCATGTGTTTGCCTCTGAGCATTAACATACAGGGCTGAACCACGAGGACACGAGTCCTTAAATGACCTCAAGCCAATGATGGGATCCAAATTTGAGGATTTGTAAATTGGTCGGTACTAAGCAACTTTGCAAATTTGGCCTCTTCTTTTGGCCTGAGGCGACGCCCTCAAAGCCTGTCTCTACCGTGGGAATGTAAAATCTGATTCTCCTTCTTCATTTTCATCATAATTCACTTGATTCTGCTCCTGTGTATTCATTGCTGTTTTGATCTTGAACTTGTTTCCACCATGGAAGGATTAATTCTTCTCAGTGTGACACTGTGATATTATCTAACACTTACATAAAACCAGCCTCTTCATGAATTGTTTCTCAGTTTCGGTTATTTTCAGTCAAAAGCTGATGGTGTATCATCAGAAAAGCTTCTTTATGCCATTTGTTCTGGTCAGGGGATACTTGGCTTCAGTTTTTTTCAAGGCTGGGAAAATCATCACTTCACACATTTATTCACATATAACTGAAGCAAAAAGGAGGACTTCAGTCTTTGAGTCTCCCTCCAAGCAGGCAGTTCAGATTTTTCTAAGTGTAAGATTGACCTTTACTCCACTGCATCAACGCTTTAAAACATTTTGAAGATTTCTATCATTGCCACTGAGAGGAAACCCAATGGTCTAATATGAAACTCTGCAGAGGCTTGTTCCCACTCCGACTTTGAGCCTGGCTGTGAAACCACAGATATGAAAGTCACGAAGAGCGGGGTTCCTGTTTGATGTCGAAGCAACAAACAATTTTTTTAAAACTCCCATATGAAACTTATCTTCCACCACATCACAGAAAGTACATAACAGATTTGTTGTGAAATAATGAAACACAAACTGAAGATGATTTAGTTGCTGGAAAACTGTAGATGTGATCTGACAGCATGCAGCAGTGTTCAAAAAAACATATGCACGCTATATTTTTGCAGAGTCCTATTGAAAATCCTGCCCTCTGAGCCAGATATCAGCTGTATGGAGGAGAACTGAGCAACGTTCACATGATAGTATGAGTAATACGTCATATTTAAAGGGATCATTTGTTTTTAAGAATTTCCTCTTAATTGTAAAGGGAGCTGTTGGTTAACTCAACCCATCTGTTAAGAGAACAGGAACGAAAGCTTTCCACAGCTGCAGATGGGATCAACCCTATCACATAATTTGGCTTATCTTAATAACATTGACCCAAACACTGAAGCTGGTGAGAAGCTATGCACTATTCATACATTTCGTATTGCTTTATTTTGCTGCTGGAGAGCTGTCTGTTTGGTTTTTCTGAACATTTCAATAAAGAGGTAAAACAGCAGCTTTCAGTTCGACAGGAAACTCTGATACAGGAGTGAGTAGCAGTATGCGAGCTGCTGGTTTCTTCTGGTTCAGGAAAGTCCTAAAGTACGATTGTTACCACTAACAACAGCAGGAGCTCTCAGTGTTTATCTGCATGTTCCACACCTGCACCACCAGGTAGCTAGAGATGTCTGCTCCTCTCTGTAGAAGTTCCGACACTTTCCTTCCTTCCTCCCCCTCAGGCTCTCGTTCCTTTGGTCCACTCAGTCTTTTTCTTCCTCTATAAATTGTGGTGCATGAGGTGTCCTCTGGTGTCCACAATAAACAGGATTTTTTTGTTTTCATTTTTTTAAACTAACAATATATCTTTGGGCATTTTCAGGCACAGCACTGCAACTTAAAGCACATGCAAAAAGACAACACGAGCAAATTAAGAAAACATCTTCATCAATCTAACAACACATGCGCAGCATTTAAAAAACAAGCTGCAAAGACAACAACACAAGAAATTAGAAAAATGCGCTGCAAATAGACCGGAACCTTAATTTTCACCCTTCTTTGGTAGGATGGCAGATGAGAGACAGGACATGTGAAGAGCAGAGAGCTGGAGAAGGCATACAGCAAAAGGTCATGGCTGGAATCTAACCAGTGACCGCTGGGACAAGGACTATAAGGAGAACTTTAACAGTGAGGTCACCGGCACTCCAGATTTTGTTTTCTGACTGCAAAGCACTGACATGTTTCTGAATGTATAGTCACACAAACATCAGTGTTTGAGTTGGAGTTTCTTAAATTAGCCAGATTATGTGGTAGAGTTGATTCTGTCTAAAGAAGCTATAGACAAAAAGTCCCTTAAAGCAAGGTGTCTGATAGAAGCAATGCAAAAAACATATATATATATATATATATATATATATATATATATATATATATATATATATATATATATATATATACTTCATGACCCATTTTTATTCAGCTGTTTGCTATTTTTTTCTGCTATTTTTTTTCATGAAACGTCAGAAAGCAGTCATTATGACAGTTTAAGTCTCTGAGCTTTCTGTTCAGCTTGTTTGTTCCACTCAGTGTTGGAATAAAACATGCAGGATGTATGGATTTGAAATGTGGAGAATGAGTGGTATGTCTGCAAGAAAATCCACGCAGCTCTGCAGGGTCTTATGTTATGGTCAGTGCCAGAAGGTTCCCTTTTTTTTTTTTCCTTAGCTCGGCTCATTGAAAACACACACACACACACACACACACACACACACACACACACATACAGAGTGTAAGAAAGCAGTTCAAAGATCACAATGTTCAGTACCTATATGGTTTTATAGAGTGCTTCATGTGTTCTGTGAATCATATATATATATATATATATATATATATATATATATATATATATATATATATATATATATACACACACACAGACACACACATGACTGTTTTCTCCTTGTACTGATTCGTATACTGCTCTACAAATTCAAGTGCACACTTGCAGTTTAACAGAAACATACACTTTCCTTCCTCCCCCTCGGGCTACATGTGTGCTAAGACTGCACTCATTTTAAAGTCATATTTTACTGACGTGACCTTTGATCCCCTGTCAGACAACCATGTGCCTGGGTCATGTTTTGGGACTGGCACGTTGATATTTGTCTGTGTCTAAGCCCCCCCTGGGGTCAGGGGAGTTCATGAGAGGGGGAGGGGAGGAAAAAGAGGGAGAAACAGCAACAAATGTGTTCCAGGGCTGATGTTTTTTTATGACATGCATTCTTCAGATAGGCTCCACAGAAAATATATAGTCTGTTACAATCTGTAAAGGAAGCAGGCGGAAGCAGAAGGAGTTTTTTTTCTCCTGATCTCCTGTTTTTTTTACTTGTTAAAAAAACTCTTTCTCTTTACAGAACACTCCTCCACTTCCATTAGTTTACCTTTCTCTCCCTGGCTCGTGCTTCTCACTTGGTGAAAACGGTTTCAAACAATCCTCTGTGGCTTTGGAGGAGCTTTCCAGGGTTTCAGGGAAATAACTCTGATGATGTCATTGGGATGTCGTCATCAGGGTTATTTTGAAACAGCTCAGAGACTGCAATTTCAAAAGAAACTTCAAGTGTGAATCAGGAGACACAAGGAGATTTCTATGGACATGTGTGGTATCAAGTTGCATTATGGGAAGTTTAGCATTTTCATTTTCTTAAAATCCTAGGCACTGGAAAGTCAAGTATCACAGCCTCTTCTACTTTTGTTCAGAAAGGTTTTTTATATATATGTTTTCTAAAAGATCAGAATATTGTGGACACAAGGGCTCAAGACTTTTTCCAGCTGACCAGTAATTGTTTTAACATGTACATACAAAGTACCTGTTGGCAGTAATATCAAAAGCAGTACTTATTCTGAGTGTTTAAAAAAGTGGGGCAGCAGTTTTGTTTAGTGGTTAAATAACCCATCCCATGTACTAAGGGTACAGCCTATGTCTCTTGCTATTCCTTGTTAACTCTTTCTTGCCAATAGCCCATTACTGGATTTGTACACACTGTTCAGGGATGAATTACTTCATAACTGGCTGTCTCGGATGATGGTGATGCAAACTAACGCATAAACAGAGCCGAGGCTAACCCAAAACAGGAATGCACATTGTAAATGTAAACCTTTACCTTCACCTTTATTCTTCTTGCTCAGATGATCAAAAGTTAGGTTGCGTCAACATTTCTAATTCTGTGATCAGCATCAAAAACACTTCAAAACTCCAATTGATAAATGAATGTGATGTCAGTGAGACCCACGTCCATGTCTTCTTAAGTTTACAGTACACATTTGGTTTCTTTTAGTCAATTCTCTGACTACCTAAGAACGGTTTGTAAGAAGTTGTAGTATCATTACACAGAACAGAAACCTTATTCAGTCAGCAAAGCAGCCCAGTAGCACAGCAGCACAACATTCATCCCCTTTCGCAATTGCTAAACTTGAACCACAGCATGTCTGGACGACTTCTGCTGACTACTCAATGAGCAGCCCTTAGAAAGCATGTAGCTACATCCTGATGCTCTTCTTTTACTCACACAGAGCAGGGTCTCACATTTTAAAACCAACTTGCCTTTCAACATTCACTAACCAACTAACTGACTGACTGACTGACTAACTAACTAACTAACTAATAAGTTAGAGTCATCCATTTAAAGCTCTGGAATTACACATTAAACAATGAAACATCCTTTTTCTCTCTCATGTCTGAAAAAAAAAAACATAAAAAATGAAAAAGATCCACAAGATAAAACACCCCAAACTGTTACATGCACAGATATCCTTCCCACACACCGCAGTAAATATGTAAGTATGTATATGAGTTCCTGCTCATCTACTTTTGCACTGCAACAAACAGCTGATATAAAATCAGGAGAACAAGATGTTGCACTGATAAATTAAAAACCTCTCTGATCAAATCTAGGCATCCTCTTGCAGTAAATAAGCAACTAAACAGGAAATAAGATGCCTTTTTTCCTCTGGATCAGCTCATGAGTGAAATAACCTTGTTTCTATACATTCAGAACAAAAAACATCTCTGTCAGAGTATCTGAAGGTGAACAACCAGCAGAAAGTTGGGCCACCAAAGTTAACTGCAGGGGGAAAATGTGGAGTAAAAGCATTAACAGAAATAGAGCTCTTTGTTGCCATAGAACCTGAACAGCTGTAACTAAGGCATGTTGAGCTGCACATTTATTGCAGATTCAGTCTTAGAACTGACCTTGTCTGCATGTGTTTTAACTTCATGCCATTAGTTTGAACTGTGTTAAAACTAATGACATGAAGCATAAATACAGATTTACTCTAGACCTGTATTTTGGTGTCTTAATAATGTACTTAGTTTAAAGCTAAAATCAATACAACAATAGCATCTTGTATAGAAATAGAAACATCAGTTCTGACCCTGATGATATGCTTATTTTGAAACTATTTTGTCAAGGGTTAAGATGTGAGATGTTTGCAGTTTCCTGTATGTATTGTGCTCTGTGAAGCTACAGATAGCAGTATTTATCCTCACTCACCACAGCTGTTTGTACCAATCTGTGTGAACATTTATTTAAAGCCTCAGCTCACCCACAAGAGTGACAGGTAATGTTATCAAATGTTTTTCAAAAGAAAAGAAAAACAGCCCTGACAAAAGGCAGTGCTTTTAACTTACTTTTATCTTTTCCTATAATTCTCATCAGCATAACATAAAGGTTCTTTAATTTGTTGAAAGCAATGTTTCCATGAAATTATTGCAGTGTAATTGGTTAGATTAATAATAATAATAATAATAATAATAATAATAATAATAATAATAATAATAATAATAATAAAAATAATAATAATAATAATAATAATAATAATAATAATAATAATAATAATAATAATAATAATAATATGCTTAGTCATTTCTTGGCTTTAAAAGAAAAAGTTTAACATACAGTGCAGAGGAGCTAATGCGCTTCACTCGTGGATGAGTTACTAAAAAGAGTGAGTTAACACTTCATGCAAGGAAAACCACTTCCTGTGCCTACTGAGAAACTTGCAGAGTTTTGTTGAAGGGGCAGAAAAATTCAGTCATAAGCAGATCATATTTAATGTTGCTGTTTATCAGATGGTTTGGGAAAACTGCGTCAGAAAAATGTGCTTTAAATATATTCAAACTTAATACTTTCATCATTATTTCAGTAAATTCTAATTTATACAATTATATCCTCAGGAACCTGTACATATTTAAAAGTTTAAAAGCAGTAAGTCTCTCACTTTTTGTTGACTCATTCATTGGTTAATACCAACAACTTTGTGTGACATCAAGGCACAGCTGTGATGGCAAGACAGGAAGTCGTAGGAGTTTAACACACTGCAGATGCATCTGAGTTTAGGTCACAAACTCTTTGTTGCCTGTTTGACTTAGAAATCCTGTGCAAAATATTTTAACACTTTTCTTGCTGTTATTCTCACTGTAAACCTTTAAAACATAAAATAGTTGAGCATTATTTGCCTACGTATCGAATACATTAGTAAATTATAGGCCGAATATATAAAGCTTTCTTCAGTAAAATAACAAGGACAAGATGATCTAAAATCTAAAAAAAAAAGTCTTGAAAAAAAGAGGAGTATTTCAGTTAAATTATTATAAGATAAAAGTGTCTGACTTTCCTGAAGGCCCTGTGGCACCTCAGGCAGGTTTACAGCGACAGCAAGCTCTCATGTTCCTCAGTATTTATAACTTGGTCAGCTGACCTTGCACTTGGACGCATCTACTACACAGGGAGATTAGCCTGTCAATGAATACAAAACAAAACGGCTCAAATCTAACTCATGATGCACACTGAGCCTTCATAGGCGTTAAGGTTATACTTGTAATATAGAACTATTGTGCTAAACTGTGTAGCGCTGATAGTACAGAGTTGAAATAATACAGAAAACGAAAAGCGCGTCCCCCGCCCCACAATGAATGGTACAGTCCTCTGTTGAAATTCCGAGAATTAAGCTGCTAGGTTTCTTAGAACTGGATTCTCAGAACTGGTGATGCACAGAGTTTCGAGGAAACTTTTACAAGGTGACTTTTTTTTCCTTCCTATACGCTCAGCATTAGATCAGGAGTGGAGTGAAGCAGCTGATGCTGCCTTTGCTTCTCCTGAATGAATTTTGCGTTAATATTTTAACATATTTAATATTTCCTTCAGCCAGTAGCTAACAAACTAACTGTGAAGTTTAATGTTTGCACTTGCACTGTTTCTGGTTGTGTTGAGACGAAGTGTAACTTTAGTCAGTATGTGATTTTAATTTCAGCATTTGAGCTTAGAATCGGATGGAAACACGTATCCGTTTGTCGATATTAACCTTTAGATAAGCGTTAGGTCGCTTTTCTTGGTTAGAGACTATTAGAAATGTGTTCATGTGACTCTTGTCTTCGGTACTTGGATTAGAGATACTGTTTTGGATGTTATGTCAGCTTGTGAGACTTGTAAAAGTTGCGCAACTGGATCGGTCGGTCTGCTTCAGTCACATCTTGTTTTCTCTCTGCGCATTTCTCTTGACGACAAACTATCTTACAACTCCACGTTGTGCTATCAAACTGAGCCAAACACCTCACCATCTAATTTCAACCGAGCTTATACTTGAAAATTGATATTATAGGTAACTCAAGTGTCCCAAATCAAAGCATCTTAACATGATTTTTTAACTTCGGCTGGCCTGCACGGTGAGCAACAACCACTCCTTAAAATCACATCCGACTGAGTTTTAACGTTTCAGTCTGGTCTAATTGGTTTAGAAGTAACTGGAGCGATTAGTTTGGCGGGAGGGGGTTATTACTAATGGGTTAAATGAGTTGAGTTCTACTTTTATCGGGGAACAGGAAACCTCTCTGTGTACTGGCAACCTAATCTGAGCAGTCAGGACGGAATGTGCTCAACGTCAAACACG
Source organism: Labroides dimidiatus (assembly GCA_030710495.1). NCBI lineage: Eukaryota > Metazoa > Chordata > Actinopteri > Labriformes > Labridae > Labroides > Labroides dimidiatus. The sequence continues at coordinate 12,931,405 of CM061152.1, read as the reverse complement.
TTTACAGGCTGCAGGCTGCCAGCACTGCGCTGTCTGTTACATTATGTACATCTGAGACACACGGCACACAAACACGGAAAATCACACAAGTGTCTGACTTTATGACACCATGAGGTGTGTTTGCACTCACATATCTTGACATCGGGAAAGTTTTCTCAACTTTTCAAAGTTAAAAAAGGACATTTTTCTCAATTTAAACCAAATTTAACAGAAGCTGCACCTTCAGTAAAATATCATTTTTGATTATAACAGTTCAAATATTTGTACATTTATTTTATGTAACATCACTGAGTAAAGTTAACAGAATTATTAAATGATGAGGAAGCCTACCGTTCTCTTTGCAATAACGCCTCCTCCCGATGAAACTCAGTCAGGACACTTGTTCCTGGTTGAATATGTTTGATGATGAAGTGTGAAGGCAGGTGTCCTGGATCAGCTCATTGTATGATTGTAAGCTGGGGGTGATGAAATACAAGAACTTTACAATATACTTTACTTTTTTAATAAAGGTTTTTGTTTGCATGGATTTAAAAAACGGTGTCTTGCAATTATCACTGAACTTTAGTGCTTGAATTTTGCATTTTCAGTCTATTGCTTTAGTATATTAGAATGCATAGAAGCACATCTTGGTTGCAAATGAAACTTACTTTTTAATGTGAGTAACATTGTATTTAGATTTAAACAGATAAAATTGTCTGCTTTTATCTTTATATTAGTGCTCTACATATCCTCAATGTTCCATCTCATGCACCTGTTTTGTGGGTCTTAATCACTTTTGCTGTTGTTAAGGACAAACTAAGCATTATTTTCCATCCTTGTTCAGACTTTGACAGCATGGCTACGACTGCAGATGGCTGCATTCAGTTCACCCGCCATGCAGGCGATGTCTTGCTCAATTTCAACCGCCTTCGTAGCAGGAACATCCTGACTGACGTCACCATACAGGTGGAGGGACAGCAGTTCCGTGCACACAAAGCCATCTTGGTGGCCTGCAGGTATATAACGTCATGAAATATAACACAGTGACATGTCTTTTTTTTTACTCACGGTGCCTAATGAAAGGCTATTTCTGGAAGCATATTTCATACATTTTGGTGAAGTGACTCACTGCCTCTGACAGCCACAGTCTTATTTCACACCTCATTCCTAACAAGTTAAGTCCCAGGAGTTAATGATCCTCATCCGTGCACATTTAACCCTCTGATGTCTTTGTTCTTTTTTAGTGGCTTCTTTTATTCGGTGTTCATGGATCCCGAGAACATGAACCTCAGTGCCATCAGCTTAGATCCAAAAGTGGACCCAAAGGGTTTCTCGATCCTGCTTGACTTCATGTACACATCCTGTCTGAACCTGAAGGACAGTCTTGTCCTCGCGACCATGAACACAGCTGTCTACCTACAGATGGAGCATGTGGCCGACACCTGCCACAGGTTCATTATGTCGAGGTACAGGAAAATAAAGAACTCAGATTCAGGTGAAATCTGTATTAAAAAGAGAGGTCTGAATTTATAACTTTTTATTTTATCTGTTCCTGCAGGTCTTTAAATCTGCCGACCGAAGAGGTACAGATCAACTCATTACATTTCACAGAGGACAAGTCTGCTGATAACAAAGACCCAGACTCTGGAAGCAACTACACATCATCCTCCTCCTACACCCCTAATGTTTTCAGAGGGATCAACACCTCTGGCTCCTATCACGTCTATGGAGACTCCCATGACCCTGCTGGTCACACGGAAGACTCCCAAAAGTCCAGCGATTTGTCCAGAGGAGGGGCTCTGTCACAGAACAAATGCTCCCAGGTAGCTCACAGTGAGTCCACCACCACCATCTCTCACCCTGTGCCATCCCACCCTAGTTTCTCCACCACCGGCATGAGACCAGCAGGAGCCCAAGGGAGCTACCAAAGACCTGCCACACCCATGGACGAAGACAGCATTCAGCACCCGCAGAGCAGCTGCCTCAGATTGTCTCTAGGTTTCGTTAAAGGTGTGATCTGCAGCCCTCAGAGCCCCCTCAGGTCTGACTGTCAGCCCAACTCACCCACTGAGTCCAATAGTAGCAAAAACGCCATGCTGAACCTCAAGCAACCATCAGACTGCCCCAGTGACACCAAGGCCCGCAACTGGAAGAAGTACAAGCTGATCGTTATGAACCAAACACCTGACGAGAATGAGGTGCAGGGTGGTGGAACTGAAGCTGCAGCCATGTCCCCCACTCCCAGCCCATACAGGAGCAGTGAAACAAGGGAGCACAGTGAAGTCCAGTCAGAAGAAGGTGCCGGTGAGCACAGAGAGGAAATCTTCATGTCTCAGAGCGTAGACAGCTGCAACGACAACACATGTAGAAGCATCAGGTAATGACTCTGATTATAAGGTCATAATAAATTCACAAGAAGAAAAAATAGACCTTCTTTTAACTCTGTAATCTGACTGTGTGTAGCCAGCGCGGATGCTCATCCTGTGGCTGTGAGAGCCCTGGCTGTATGGAGATGGGTCACATTTCTCCTGACTCGTACGGCAGAGACAAATCCACCAAACTACACTCAGAGTATTTATCCTCCAGATGTGGTAAGTGGACTCCACAAACTAAGAGTCTTCAGTTTAATGGCAAGAAAAATGAGAAACACATCTAAATTCATCTCTGTTTATTTCTCCAGAAAACAACACCTACTTCTGCAATGGCTGTGACTCTAAGTTCATGGAGGAGGATGCCCTTAAAGACCACATGGTCCAGGTTCACAGCGACAAGCCATACAAGTGTGACTGCTGCCAAGCCGCCTTCCGTTACAAGGGCAACCTGGCCAGCCACAAGACTGTTCACACTGGTGAGAGATGTAAATCCAGCTTTGCTCTTTAAAAATGGAACCAAGCAGACTTTACATAAAGTGTATATGTCACTAATGCCTGAACCTGTTGTTCATCACCTCTAGGTGCAAAGCCATACCACTGCAACATCTGTGGTGCTCAGTTTAACCGACCAGCCAACCTCAAGACGCACACACGCATCCACTCTGGAGAGAAGCCATACAAGTGTGAGACCTGTGGCTCCAGGTTTGTCCAGGTGAGGAACAAAAACAGCCAAAAGCTTCACAAAAGTCCACCTGCTGTCTTTCAATGAGCAGATTCTGATATGAGTCATAATTTCCCCTCCAGGTGGCCCATCTTCGCGCCCATGTGTTGATCCACACAGGAGAGAAGCCGTACCCGTGTGAGATCTGTGGCACACACTTCCGCCACCTTCAGACGCTCAAGAGCCACATGCGCATTCATACGGGAGAAAAGCCTTATCATGTAAGCTTCCCACTCCTCATCCTCTGTGTCTGCTGGCTGAGAGAGTAATCCCTCTTCCTCCAAAATGCATGTGCCTATCAATAGTTATACATGTCTATGTTTAGTTTGAGTCTTGTAAATGATTAATCTTTCTTCTCCGCAGTGTGAAAAATGTGACCTCCACTTCAGACACAAGAGTCAACTGAGACTTCACCTTCGACAGAAACATGGCGCAGTCACTAACACCAAGGCCCAGTATCGCAGGGCTCCCAGTAACATCCTCACTGGTCTGATGAGCTCCTGCTGAGACAGCTGAAGTCTTTCTGCTTGCCTGTTGTCAAAGGATTTTTATTTTTTACACAAATATGATATAAAGTGTATGTCCTTTTATTCATTTGTATATGATGCACATTACTTAATATAAGCTCTTTGGTATTTCAAAGATGGTAGAAGTTGATGCCTTCTCTGCGAGTGTCTAACAGCAGAATGCACATTGTGAATGTGAATTTGAGCAGGTATTAGTTTGGCAGATTACTTATCAGTACGTCAGCATTGAAGGACAGCCCTCTTCCTCGCTCGGATTGAGAATCACTGTTACATTTTTGCTTTAGCTGCTGGTATGAAAAAGCCCAGTTATATGCTCACTGTTCATACTTCATTAGATTATTTTTGTAAATAAGATAATATATATTTTCAGATTGCCATCTGCTGGCAGAATACAGATGTATTTACGCTAAGTTTTGTTGTACATGTTGTCGATAACACAAGGGCTTGTTATTCTGCCATTTTGTAATTTGTGGTACAAATTGAAAGATACACAGATTTTCACCCTTTTTTCCAACAGTTTCACTCACTTTATTCTTATTTATCTTTCCTTTTTTGCTGTATTCTAACATATTTTGGTGCTGCGGTGGTTCCTCTATGGTATCATTTGTTTGACTGCATTTGATCGAACCATATGTATTATAGTGCACTTGTACGAACCAGTATATTCACAGTGCCTTACATTCATACTTTTCAGTAGTTTCGCTCCCCACATATTGAAACTTGCAAACTCTTGTTCTGATGTATCTCACATACGGTACATTGCCTTTGTCATGCAAGGCATCAGGTACTGCTTCTTATGTAGCTGATAATCTGTTGTATGTAGCTCTTAAGTGTGGCCAGGCACAAGCTAAAAAAAATGCTCAGGAATATAAAAAAAAATGTTTCAGCAAATGTCTTTGTAACTGCAGAGTATATTAATGAATATGACAAATATGACATGTAATTAAATGTACAGTATGTAGCACTTATTCCGTTTGTTGTGTTTAATCATTTGACTGATGCAGTCTCAGCAAAGACAGGATTTTCTCATTAAAATCTGAAGAGCATATGGCCCATTCCACCAAACAGGTGCCATCCATAGACTGTGAAAAAAAAAAAAAAAAAAAAAAAAAACTAGCGTCAACTCGCTCACCTCGCCACAAAAACTGCCCCCCCTGGTGGCTGGCTGCAATATAGGTCCAAAATTCTGCCTCTCTATTCATTCCAGATTGGCTGTGGTCAAACTTTAAAAAATAAATACACCTCATAGAAATGTTTCTCACATCCATGTGTTGTGGTGATATGAAAGCATTATTGTGCTGCATTGCGTTCAAGTCCTCATTTTTTCCTGAAAAGTTTCTTTTTCTTTAGTTATTGGATGTTAAAAATGGGCTTTTACTTCTTGTGTAATGATGATTGACAGCTGCTGTTCTTGTGTAGATTTTTTGGGAATAGTGAAATACTTCAGTAAGGAGAGTTAAGAACAGATTAGACTGTCTAAAGAAAAAATATTTTATTTTTGTCATACCCTTTCACTCAGATTTTCTCAGTCCTTCATAGTCTTAACTGCATAAAGTCTGGGTGCACAATGGGGGCAGAGGTTTCTAGGTTTTAAAACCGTACAATGGTGAAAATGGCAGAGCCATGCTGTCCATGCTATGGTGCCATCTTGCGTATTTTTCGAAATTTTATTATTTGTTAAAAAATATTATATGATCAAAATCATCATGGATGAGGACTTTAGTGTCAAGAATGAAAACTAACTATATCACCCACCATGAACAGAATAATACCATATGTGACCTATAAAAACAAAAGACTGTGTGAAGGTTGTCAATAAATTCTGACTGACACATGTCATAAGCTCAAAATAAGAGGTGTCGTTGGGCTATACTGTGCCTCATGGGTATGTGCAAACCTTACTATGTGTGTTGTCACGCACTTTTTTTTTTTGTGCAAACCACTTAAAGCCACATCCAAGTGGCAACCTCCAGTCTGAAAATATGAGACAATGCGGAATGCAGTTCGTCAAGTGTCCGCTTGAGGCTGGCTCTGGAAGTACCAGAAGTCACGTACACACCAAGCCAAAAAAAAAACCAAAACAGCCATAATAAGCATATTTAGAGCCTGGTACAGAAAATGTCTCCCATCTGTATCTGTCATTTTTCTGTACGATAGTGGTGGGGGGAGTTTCTAACTCGAGGTTTACAGGACTAATAACTTCCAATAACTAATGAAAAAAGGAACTTTTCTGAAAAAAAGAAGACTTGAACACAGTGCAGTCCAATAATATCTTCATATCACCACAGCAAATGTGAAAAACATTTCGATGAGGTGAATTGTTTGTTTTTATTTATTTATTTATTTTTTGTTTGACCACAGCCCATCTGGGATGAATAGAGAGACTGGTGCTGTGTCCCAAATTGCATACTTCTGTAAGTACACTTACACGAAGTGCACTGCCTGCACTCTGCACTCACTGGAACAGAGAACAAAATCTTACAGGGTAGTGCTGTCCAAAATAAAACACTGCGGCTTTGCACTTACCAGAAACTACGATCTCATTTCACAACCATTCACAGGTGTTTTTCTGCAGTACAGTGATTACAACCATCAACCATTATTTGATCTGTTCCCGCTCCATCATCCACATAGTCAATGTGGCAAACACTGAGGGTGAGAACTGAAGTGTGTAACGTTCCATACTCAACTTTTTGACTATCCAGAGTGTACCAGCTGGGAAATCAAAGTGCAAATATAGTTACATACTGTCGGTCTAAATGCCCCATGCACTCAAAATAGTTAAGTGTGAGTGCAGAAGTACGTGGTTTGGGACACAGCAGGAGTTTTAAACCTAGGTTGCAGCCAGTCACCAGGGGGAGCACTTTTTGTGGCGACCTCATTTTGAGCTGAGCGAGATGACATCCATCTTTTTTACAGTCTATGTTCTGCACAGATTAAAAGAAACATAAAATGAGAAATCAGTTCCCACGGAGCTGTTCCTCATCTATGTGATCATTGAGACTTTGAAGCCGATGGTGCACGTCACTAGAGTTTACCTCTGCTCCCCAGCTGATAAATCCAGGGTTTGAGTTGGATTTGTGATGCCCACAGACTTAAAAAAGTTAAAATCTCAGCACAGTTGTTACCTTAATTAATTTTTTGATCTTATTTATTTATTTATTTTTTTTAATTTATTCATTTTATTATCGAATCACTGTGATGTGCAGTGTCAAAATACTATTTTTATTTTTGTTATAAAGAGTTAATTTTTTGTTGCTCTTTTTGCCATTATATGGTAGGTCACGGTTAGAAATGAACATGTAATGAAGCGCTTCTTCAAAACACACATTTTCTTGAGGGGAAAACAAAGAAATAAGTTGACAAGCTTTTAAACATGCTTTTAAGATGTCACATGAGTTTTGATAACAGGACTGAGAAAAATGCAACCATCTTCAGCTGATAAGTTGCCTGAGATCCAGTAAACATTTAAAGTAGTTCAATGTGTGTATTATCAGATTCAGAGTTGAAAATTTAAGTTTATTTTGAGAGAGTCACAACAAGCAAATGACACCATTCAGTGAAATGTCCATCATATACTAACGATCAACGATCACAGGTGTCTCGCTGGTTCCCTCTGGTGTTCACTCCTATTAATAAAATAACACAAATTTCTATGCTTGGAAAAATCGGCTAAAGTGGATTAAAACAAAACAAAAATAATTAAATAAAAACTAAGAGTTGAGTTATAAATAACTGTAGATAAAACGTTTCATGCTTGAGAAAACATATGAAGTCCCTAAATAGGTAGATAGGTTAGGCTGGTTTTAAGGAGGATTAGATCAAAGCAGGGGCATCAATAAAATTAGAACAGTGATTTTTTTTAAGTATTTCATCCCAAGATGAATCTTTCGTTACAGTGTTTTAGAACAAATAAAGCCCTTTGTCTGTTTATTTATTTATTTAGTTAGTTAGTTAAGTAACATTCAGATATCCACTGTCTGATCTCCTCCCCTCTGGTCACATGAAATGGGTCAGTCCTGCCCTAAATCCAGGTTTAGGCTAATTACAGGTATCTGTGAAGTGGTGTGCACTACAGGATAATGTGTGGTTTTCAGAAGCAGACAAAAAAAAAGAAAAAAAAAAAAAAAAGGAAAACAGAAAGGTTGAGTAAAATTCAGTTTTTTTTTTTTCTTTTGGAGGAGATACAGTATCCCCTCATAAAGTCATGTCATCAGTACGCTGAATATTTCGTCCAAGGTTTGGCGTGAGTTTCCAGTGGTGTGATAAACTTTTTTTGTGTGGGGTTGATCATCCCTGAAAATGACTTTAAATGCAAGAATTTCTTTGAATAAATGGTATTGAAAATTAATGAATGAAGTCAAACTTACTGTAGACATTTATGAGGCCATTCATTGAAATTACCCATTATTTCTAATGCCCAACTTTTTGGGCATCGGGCACTTTTAATAATTTGCTTTAAAAATATATCAATCATTTACTCAGTCATTAATGAAGTGTTTTTCAACCAATGTAGACCAAAAAGTGAACAATGAATTGGAGAATAGCTGAACCTACCCATGTAGTTCACTGATACTGGGCGCCCTCTGCTGGCTGACTTGGTTAATAGCAAAGGTTTTCAACTTGAAATGTCCATTTCAGAGGTCAACAGCTTGATGAAAGTACATATTTTAAGAGATGTATAACATTGGAGTGATGAATAAAACACAGAGAAAAGATCAGTCTTTAATTTTTTAGCTTTATCCCTCTTCCTTCAAGCAGATACAGTACAACGGATTAAACAAATCATTTCTTTGTTCTCTCCAACTCAGTGTCAAAGCTGTGACAGCACATTAATGTGTTCAGTCAATTACATACACAAACACAGACCTCTACATGTCACTAAGAAAACCTGTCTTGCCCCTGTAGTGCTCTCTATTAAAATGACACAAATGAGTTAAGTATTTTCAACAGGATTTTTTTCCTCTTCTGTCAAGTCTTCAATTGATTCAAGTCTGTTGTCTTCATCAGCTAAAAAAATCTATTTGGTCTGAAGCATTCGTCTGCTTCCACTGACACGATCCTCTGAAAACATAAGAGAAATTTTCCATAGTTGTCGACATTGTTAGTCCTACAAGTGCCTTTGACTAACAAAATAACAGCTTCTCGCAGGTGATGATCCATTTTGTTCATATGAAAAGGCCTTAAACTACCATGAAAATCAGTGATCTTCTAATTACATGTAGCTGCTAGGCATCTCTAATCCTCATCCATACTTACATACATTTCAAACAACTCATACTTCCCCGAACGCGCGCGCACACACACACACACACACACACACACACACACACACACAAACCGTACACATTTACAAAAAAAAAAGATGGAAAACAAACAAAAAACAGTAAACAAAAGTAAAAAGTCGAATGAGTGGACATACATACTTTATGATAGAGTACTTGCAGTTGATAAAAAGAAAAAACTTAAAAGATTAATGAATATTGTTGGCAACTGCAGGACTTCAACCTTCTTTGTCCAGGATGGTTTTAACGTCAGCAAACACCTGAAGGAAACAAAAATGTTGAGTTTATTTTTCAACCTTTCATTAATATCAGCTGTTACATTCATCTGATAAGTTTTGATCACAGTACCACTTCAGCATATCAGAAATAAAATATTAGAGCAAAGTAAATCAAATACTTTACAAAACTCTAGTCAAGAGTTGATGTAAAACAACAACAACAAAAAAAGAAATATAACTTTCAGAAGTTTTCTTAACATGAGGGGCAAGGTGAGGTTATACAGTAACATGTTTGTTCCAGTTGACTGATCGCTTATTTTTCTCTGCTCAAACCTAAATCACTTATTTTAAAGGAGAAAAATCTTCCTAAGCTGATGTTTAGTGGATTTGGATGTGCAAATGGAACAGACAAAGCTATGTTGTGTGCAATCTCTGTGAGGCCTTATTAAACAACTTAAACCAACACAACCATTTGGGACGACACTTTGCCAAAGTTTTACAACTTGTGACCAAAGATCAAACTTCGGATGCAAATACAGCTTCACAACTCATTTGTCTGCAAAATGCAGTCAAGCAGATAACAGAGTCTGTGGAGATCTTCTTCTGCAAGGACGAAAATGATTTCAGTGTTGCACACACACTAGAACCACAGCACATTATACAAATGTGAGAATAAATGACTGGGTTGGACCTTCAGAGCACACACTTTTATTAAACTACTGCCTCTCAGTTCACTTCCAGACATCGTGAATTAGAGTCAAATGTCCAGATGGGCACAAAAGAATTAGTGAATATTTCACCAGTAAATTGAATTTTGCAGTCAGTTTTTTCTTAAAGGCATGCAAAAAGTTTGCACATAATTATTCAAGAAACACTAAAAGGTACTATAACGAATATCAGGGTATTTCTTTTCTATCCAAATTAATTAGTTGATATTAAAATCACATTGATCAACACTGAATCAATTACTGACCCAAAGATCAAAACCAACATGCTTTGTGGGGTACTTGTGGATAGGGATGGGTACCTTTCACATTTGAACTGATACGGTACCGATGCCCAGTACCTGGGAACCAGTATTGGTACTCAAAGGTACCAGTTTTTTTGGTAATTTTGTGCGTTTATGTGGTAATAAAAGCCCATTTATTTACTAATAAGATCTCAATTTTTTAAAATTTCGCATTTATTTCTCAACAAAATCAACTAAAACAGATATATCAGCAATGGCCTAGAACCAATATCTAGATATTTTTCTACTGATTTCTCTAAATCACTATACAAATGTTAAGTTTAACCCATTGATGCATAAAATGACACCAGTAAAATAATTCAAGCAGAACCTTCAGTTGAATTTTTGAAATTTGAAAAAAAGGGGGAAATCACAGTCGGGTTAAGTTTAGTGAACCTTTTATTTCAAACCAAACTTAATGTAGTTACATATTATCAGTTCCAGTAAAGTAACTCATTCAAATTTATTCAACTGGCTGAATTTATTCTATAAATGTTTTAATAGTTTAAAAAAAAATTAAATTATGATAACCAATTACACTTTAAAAAATAACATGAACTAAAGGTGATGTTATACTTTTACTTTCATAAATCAGCTCCCTGGATGTTGTTGGTCTTGCTGAAAGGACTCTGCCTGTGACTTCTGTCTCTCAGTCTGGGGTCTGGTGGTAGTTTGGGGATTCTCCTCCTTCTCCCTCTGTTTTCTTTCCAGCTTGAAGTTCTTTTTGCTGTTTGAATAAGTTTGTGGAGTCGCTACGGAACCTTATCTGTTTTCTGGAAACATTGCAGCTTGCAGTATTTCTAATGAAGCTCGTCTCTACCATACTGCAGCGTGTAGCACACAGCTGAGTGTGTGTGTATGTGTGTATGTGTGTATGTGTGTATGTGTGTATGTGTGTGTGTGGCGGGGGGGTGTCTAACTAAAGTGAGCTGGGAGAGAATCAGGCTGGGATCATACAGGCAGCAAAGAAAGCCCGATTAAGCAACTACACTTCAGAAAACAAACCCAAAAACCTGCAACCAGCAACTGACGAGACTTGCAAGCAACTGTTTCCCCCGCCTCTCCAAATACAAAAACCTGCATGCTAAGGAGAGTTTTCTGGATGGGTGGGGGAGTGAGCTGCTCTCAGAGGAGCACCAACGGAGAGAGAGAAGCCAAACGCTTTGTACTCCTGTTATTACTCCCATATATGTGTTTAGGTACCAAAACATGGTACCGTTTGATTTTACGTGACTCTGTACTTGGTTGTACTGGCAGAATTTGGTCAATACCTCTAAAAGTACAGAATTCAGTACCCATCCCTTCTTGTGGAAATATCTTGTTCTACTTTAACCTCTTGCCTCAATGTTCATATCAGTGTCAGACTCCCTTAAGATGGAAGGGATTATCAGTCTTCAGATAAACAAGACAACACATCTGTTAAATGCTTATTTTCGTTGAGTAACCTCACTGAAGTTTTCACTGACTGATGTTTTCCTAAAGTAGACGCTGTTTACTCACCTCATCCACACAGCGAGAGGCATCTACAGTGCGCACCTTGCCGAGCTTCTCATACAGTGCAATAATTGGTCGTGTAGACTGCAGGTAGGTTTGGATTCTGCATGAAAGAGAAATATGCCGAGTTATTGAGGTCATATCACACAGGGGACTTGAAGGAGAGACAAATTGGGTCAAAAACACAAATGCAGGTATCCAACAGCTGGCTAAAATGGGTCAGACAAATCTATACTGATCAAATATGCTTGTTGATACAGGCAGAAGCAAACCAGAGCATGAAGTCAATTAATAGCCAAAGGCAGCAGTTATTACTCAGGGGATTAACACTCACTAGAAAAACTGAGCAGACTCTGTTTTATTTCAGCTTACCTTTTCTCCAAACTTTCTCTGTTGTCATCTGTGCGCCCACTATTTTTCCCTCTTTCTAGACATCTGTCAATGCAAATCTGGACAGAACAGGACAGAAATCACTGGCTGAGAACAAATAAGGATGTCAACGAGAGAATTAAGCTTTCCACTTTCCATGACATACCTCATTACTGCAGTCAAAGAAAAGCACAAACTTGACATCTGCTTTGCCATCCATGACGGTGTTCCAGCCCTCTAGGTTGTCCTCATTACGGGGGAAACCATCTATGAGGAAGCGGAACTTTTTCTCATCTTGCTGCATGGTCTCTTCCATTGCCTTACAATGAAAGAAAAAAGAGAACATGCTTTTAATGTGTGAATGTTAAACTATTTCTAAAAGCTGTTAGCACAACTGAAAAAATAGCAGCCAGACAGGTCCTGATTAAAAATGACAAAGGTATACTAATTCTACTCTGTGTATAAACACTGTGCAGACATACTTCCTTGAACTTAGCAGTCACACAGAACAGCTGTGAAATTATTCTGGAATTCGAAATTTAATGTCATCAGGGTGTGAATTCCAACTTATTTTGCTATAATTTACACAAAATGTAAAACTAAATTAGGTCTACTACTTTTATGACACTGCTATTTTGTTTACAAACATTTGTTAAATATGATCTCCATTTATAACGCAACCCCTGAAATATATATATATATATCAGATAACTTATCAGACACATTTAGTATGTGCAGGCTGGTGTGAACTGATTGCCCAAAAAATGACCAAAGAAATCAAAGATATAAAACCAAAAAAGTTCTTAATTTGGACCCATACTTTAAATTATGTTAGTCAATTTAACTACTATCAAGATAATCATTTAATAGTTTCTTTCTATAAAAGCAGTCTGACTACTAAGATACAATAAAGGAATAAATGTTAGCGTCAGCTTTATTCTCTTGTTTTTCCATAAAATGCTAAAATATTCCAGATTTAGTGTATAAAATAGCCAAAGGAATGTTTGCTCCAGCTTTGTTTCTCAGGGGTTTGTATGTCCCAGTGTGGTGTGGACTTGAATGTTAACGGTCTTAACATAAAATATATACATGTGTATATGTAAATAAGGCCTGAAGTAAAGCTAACAGGTCTGACCTAAAAGTGCCTGCTCTCTGGCATACTGACGGGGGTCTGACTCCTGCTGCACAAACCTGATTTAAAGTTTTTATTTGGTGCATACCTTCCTGAGTAAGTTGATAGTAATCTCAACAGGGACTATTTTTCCCTCTTTGATGTAGCTGGCGATGAGCTGTCCAAACTCAGACTCCTCTCTGGCTCGCTCTGCCCTGAGCAAGTCCCCGGCAGACAGATGGGTGTAACTGTAATTCTGGAAAGACACAAATATATTTTTGGATATGTGATGACAATTTCATCCCAAAGAAAAAATGCTTTGAAGAAAGCATTTCCCCCCTTAGGTTATATCAAAAAAGACTGTTTTCTGCCTACCTATACTTTTTTAAAATACAGCCCTTAAAGGTGAAATTCCTTTCATTCAGTAATAAGTCCGTCCTTATGCACTGAATGAAAGGAGCCTCTATGCATAGCTGTCATTCAGGCCGAACCAGCTTACTTTAAGCATAGCAACCAACACCCAGTAACATCCTTGAGCAACAGTAGTTAAAAAGTTTCTCTTTAAGAAGCCCTCTTTCAGTCAAACACACACACATCAAAGAACCAATGCTCCCTCTCAGCAGAGCCTTATAAGCTTCCATGACTCCGACCGTGAGGTTATCTTCAAAGCAGTCTCCTCATCTTGACACTGGCTCTTCAAACTTTTTGGGTTTCTCGCAAAAATGAAATGATGATTCTCAGGGATAGTGATAAATCTGTAAGTAGGACAGGGTTTGTTGCAGACTATGCCTCAGCTTTGCTTTGCCCATTTCACAGACACATTTTTATTTATGCCCTATTAATACCTGTATTTCTGAAATCGATTACAAAGGGCAAGCACTTAATTCTTGTCATATTTGAATACAATTGCATAGAACATTTAAATTGTGAAGAAAAAGTAAATGTTCTCCTGGTTTTTTAAGTTATTTATTTGTTTGTTTTTTGTATGTGTGTTTGATAGATGGAGTGGCCAAGTCCACTCAAGACTCAAAGTTAGCATTTCACAACCTGTGCAGGCAAAAAGTCAGTGACAAGGTTATGTCATAGAGTGAAAACCAATACTTAACGTTCTGTAAGCTCTAAGGGTAGTTTTTATAGAAGGTCCTCTCAAGAGCAGGTATGACTAAGGGCTTATCAATGAGAGATCACAATATCAAAGGAGGGTAACGAGGGTAAGCCCGGACTAAATAAATAAATAAAATTAAACATGTACGTAAAACCTTAAATAGATTAAACAAAGGCAATTCTAAAAAAAATGGATTCTCATCTATTGGCTGTAAAAATGTTAAGTTCTGTTCTCCAGTGGCAGACGGTTCGACTGCATAACATATAACAGCGGGCTAAAAATAAACATAATTTTAAAAGCTGTCAGAGGCAAGTATCGTGAAGCTCCGGGGACTTAAAAATATTTAAAAAATACTTTTTAATTTCTACATGACAGTGGAGGGTTACACTTAAGCACATGTACCACCCTGTGTAGCTAACTAGCTAGCTGCCCGGTGTGTCGGTTCAGCGCGTGAACAAACTTATTGTAGACTTTCAGTCAAATACGTCAGAGGTTGTCGTAGTAACGGCGGATGTTGAAATCCGGAGGATACTACGTAGCGTTTCTTCCTGACACGTTCATGCAAACAAGACAATGAAGACAAATCTGAAAAATAGAGTTTTACATTTTATGCGCAGTTGTTAAACCTAAACACAGAGGGATAGGCACAGAGAGATACATAAGCTATCTTTTCACCACGTCAACCACAGACACATTCGGTCGCAAGATAACAGGGTCACAACTTAGACCGAAACACCGGCTAACACAGGTTCATTTTAGAGGACAACCGGAAGTCAATATATTTTACAAATTAACTGTTAGAAAAGACCGTAACAACCGATGATCCTGTCTAGGGATAACGTAAATACCATTTTCAACACTACAAGCCTAATGGTAAACCACCAGTGTCTTATTTTCATTGTATTTTCTCGCCATCGCTCATACCTCCACGATTCTGGAGCATTGGGTCCCTTTACCAGCGCCAGGCCCGCCCAGCACGAACACAACCTGCGGCTTCATCTTCAGCAACACACGGTTCAACAAGCTCGGCACCCTCTGAGACACGTAGCCACACACACGGCCGATCATAAACCAGCAGCTACAGGGGTGGACCGGTGGGGTGGAGACAATTAAAAAAACGGAGGGCTGAATGCGTGTCAGTACTGAGGGCTAGGAAGTCGATGAGCGAAACGACACCATTTCCGCTGTTGACTTCACCGACCAATGGGGTTGCACGTATGGGTGACGCTACAATGTAGCCACACCCCATTGCACTTGTTATTTTTTTTCAATGCAGAGGTCGGGTGACGCCCCTCCCCTGCCTCTCCAGCATCAGCACCTCCAAACCGAACGAGGCGAACCTGCGGCTGGGAAAGGATGCTCTCCGGTCCGCGATGCTCACCGACGCGAGGACTCGTAATGTTGAGAATCGAGAGACGCTCGCGCCATTGGGTATAGTCACCGTTATCTGCACGTTTATGCCGCCTCGCTGCCTCCATTCATGATGCACCATTCATGCATCCCCAAGAATGGAAGCACATTGGGAGGAAAACATTAAAATAGTCCGCGGTAGCCCCGTTGTCTGGTCTTTATGTGCTACGAAATCGCTAATTTAATAAAGCATCCTTCGATGTAGGTCAAGGTGATGAAGAGCCCGGTTTTGTCTTTTGGGGGCGCCGCGCGAATGTAGGGCTAATACAGGAAAGCCAAGCAAACAAAAGGCATCCAGCACCCCCTGCTCTGACGCACCTGGCTGCCCTGTCGCTGCTTGACATGACAGCGCAGAGCCGGGAGCAGAGCAGCAGGATCAAGGGGCACCGACGTGCAGCCGGACGTGTGGACTTAACAAGGAGCAGAGGAGCCTCCGGACGCACGGCGGAGCAGCAGCAGCAGCCCAGGAGAGGCCGGATTGCAGTTTCTGGGGACGAGCGCCAAGGGCAGTGCGGCAGTCAGCAGGCAGACCTGGGGGAGGAGGCTGCGGAGATCTGCGATACTTCCCACCCAGGCCCCACTTTCTCCCCCTCACCAATTTATTACCTTGAAAACATGCTGGTGGATGTTTTTATGTTTCATCAATGGTGACTGTGACACTCCCCATCATTTTTTTCTTTCCTGTTTTCTTTTCCAACCAATCATCGATGATGAGCAATTAAGGGATTAGATCTGCTCTTCAGGCAAGGGTGGAATCTGGAGGGGACTGATGTGCATACTGGCCAGGAATCATTTGCTCCCTTCTTCTCTGGTTTTGCTCATTTTGCTTGCTACCTGCACTATGGGCTGTATTCAGAGCATTGCATGTAAGCCCCGCATCAGACGGGAGAACATTGTAGTGTATGAGGTGTCAGCCTGTATTGACCAGTGTCCAACCATCATCGAGGAGAACTCACCGATTGTGCTCCGGTACAAGACACCTTACTTCAGGGCCTCAGCAGGGGTTGTGATGCCTCCAGTGCCCCGCAATGAGACCTGGGTGGTGGGCTGGATCCAGGCCTGTACCCAAATGGAGTTTTACAACACATATGGGGATATTGGCATGTACGTTTTTTACAGAATAGATAAGATTATAACTTTTGCTTCTAAATGACCTCAGTTGGGGTGGTGTTATAGGATACACCCCTTTGTCTTTGTCTTTGAAACACTTACAAAAATCAAAACCAGCACTCTTTACCTACAACTGCAAACAACCGTCATCCAACCCTCTGCATCTGTCCTCTTCTGTCCTCTGTCCACAGGTCCAGCTGGGAGCTGCCGGAGCTGCGAGAGGGCCGGGTGAAGGCCATCAGCGACTCAGACGGTGTGAGCTACCCCTGGTATGGCAACACCACCGAGACAGTCACACTTACTGGGCCCACATCCAAACCATCCCGTCTGACAGTCAGCATGAACGACAACTTCTATCCCAGCGTGACCTGGGCTGTGCCCATCAGCAACAGCAACACACCCATGCTGACCCACATCACCCGAGACCAGAGCTTCATCACCTGGCTGGTAGCCATGAACTCTGTCACTAAGGTGAGAGGAAAGAAACAGAGAATGGCCTTACACAAGATAACATTTTTCAAATCACTCTTTCAATGTTGGCCTGAAATAACCGTCTTATTTGTCCTGTGTCTGGCTAGTTTAAATGCTGGATATGCATCTTTAGATGCAGCTCTTGTGCTGCACTCACAGACCGAGAATGATGTAATCAGCTCCCCCCTGCTCTTTGCTTTCTGGTGTAAAGTTACAAAGTACCTCATTGCTGCCTTCTGCTGAAGAAACCCCCTGCAAAGGCCCTTAAAGAGTCAGTCTGGTTTAAAATGAGTGTTAGTATTCTGTGCAAGTCCTTAGCAGACGGCTGTTCATTAATGAGTCTAGTTCTGCTGAAGGTTTCTGCCTGGTGGTTGAATGTTGAGCCTTTGTTAATGATAAGTAAATAAGTACTGTCTAGATCTGCTTTTGGTTTAAAGAGTCATGATATAACTTGTGATGTGATCCACTCCAAATGATTGATTTATCAAGACTGTCTTTGTGAGTCATTTTCTTCAGAAGCCCCTGTTGAGATGGTTATCAGGTGTGTTTTCCACATTGTTTGTACCTAGAAGATGGGATTAAAGTTCTATAATCAATCTGTCAACGATGTCAGATAAAATCATTCAACAAAGCCAAAGTAACACATTTTATTAGGATCTACTTCACTACAAGTCCATCAGCAGCAGAGGAAATAATGCTTCATAATGCAATCTGCTCTTCTCAAACAGGAGCGTATCGTGTTGCAGACGGTGCGGTGGCGGATGCGGGTGGACATCGCAGTGGACCCCGACATGCCTCTGGGCTCCAGGGCCTCGTTGGTGGGTCGTCCCTATCAGGAGCAGCCGCACATCCTCAATTACCAGGAGCCCATCCCTCCCAATGCATTGGGGAGGCCAAATGCCAACGATGCCCAAGTGCTTATGTGGAGGCCGAGGAGAGGGGCGCCACTTGTGGTCATACCGTCAAAATAAGAGACTTTAAAGGTTGCACAGACTAAAGTATAAGCGCTACTCTTGGAGAAAAAGAGGGTTATGAGGGTGAAGAAGTCATGAAACCTATCAGGGTGGAGAGAGTTGATGGTTTCCCTGAGCTTGAGATGGCAGTGGCCCATTAATCCTGGAAGATTTAAGAGGACCATCATAACAAGCCAGAGTGGATATTAAATTATAGATTTGGCACAATGCAGTGTTAACACTGAGGTTTCATCAAAGCTTGATTTGCCCTCGACCAGTTTGGACTGCTTTAAGAATTTTGCCTGCTTTTTAATAATGAAGGAACACTGTTTTTTAGACATGCCACAGAGGTATCAGACCTTAACGAGAACTGCATCCTGCATCCTTGTGTAAATCTTATTGCATGAGTGATCAAGAGAGACACGAAAAACTGTCCTTGAGAAGTTTAAGATAAGCATTTGTTTTGTATAACTTGATACCTAAAGACATTTTGATTGATAAATCAGCCAAAAGACAAGCAGAAAACTAAACCTGACGGGCTGGTTTAACCTCGTCAGTGCCAACAAAGGCCTTCCTCAGCACACTCAGTAATTATTAAAGGATGTATTCAGAACATTTTAAAGAGACAGAGTATTATATGAATCTTTTTAAGTTTAAGATTAGCTCATGCATCAGTCAGATTGTAACAAGAGCACCCACCTTGCATAAAAGTCTGAAAAAGAAAAACAAATCTGCTCTGGTTTTCTCTGGAGTTTTGCTATCATACCAAATTTATGCACTGACATATTTTCAACTCACATGCCTCCATAGTGGTGCTGATATTGTATTCAGATGGGTTACAAACTATCAGAGGGATGTGCTGGACGTGTTTCCACAGTGAATAAATAATGTCAGCTATGCTTTAAATAGAGCGGTGTAAATGACTTGGGATGGTGCCATACATGACATCTAAAACAAGAGATTGATAGCAGGCGATTGATCACGGCTGGAATGGGGCCGAATTGTACTCAGACCCAAGGTCGATTTGGCAGTAATCAGGCCATGGTGCACTACCCTGTTACATAAATATTACATCAACCAGGGAATCTGAATGTAATCTTAAGACTTCCTGTCACAAGGAATTAAACAGGACTGCACATTTGAAATGATCTATTTGAGTTAGTGACATTTTTTTTGCATATTATTAAAATCTATTTCTAAAGGAACAATCTACAGTAGTGACCATTTGATGCATTGCAGAGTTTAGCTTAAAGCTGATGCACATATGCAGTCCCCTCACAGGTCGTTTGAGATATTTGAAACAATGTTACAATTTCTGCTCTTCTCACCAGCGTATTACTTTGCATCAGGTTTCTGCAGGATAACCACACATAAAAACCTTACTGTGTCATGGCGTCAGTCTGTCCTATGGCTCGGTCCAAGTCCCTGCCTGCCACTCCACGCATGGGTCACATGACTCATCCTCCATCTGTGCTTCTCTCCAGGTTCATGCCTCACCTTCCCATCTGCCTGCTACTTTTCTCCCCTGTCTGTCCACCTCATCAAACAATGTCCACATACAAGTCAGCTCTAAGAACCTATGCAAAGATTTTAATATTCAGCTGTGGAAAGAAACCACAATAAAAACAGAGGGGAAACAGCCAAAACAGCACAGATGAGACTCAATTCTGTTTTTCTTTTCAGGGACACTGTAGTATAAAAACCACAGTTTGTACACTGTAAAACACTGAAAGTGGCTGAAATAGGTTAGATTAATTCAGTTTGTCTACAGTTGTCACAGCACAGCACTCCATTCAGCCATCTGTTGCTATAGAGACTGGCTTGGTTACACTGAGTGCACTGCAACTGGAACTGAAAAAAAAAAATGTTCAAAATAGTCATGGGTTTGCCTCACTCTGTGTATTTGTCGTGTGTGTGCAGGAGAGTGAACACATACACAAAAAGCTTGAGTTTTTCTTCGAAGAAAAAAAAAGATGAATGCAGAGTCCAAGTTTCAGCATAAAAGATGAAATAATTTATTTGTTGTTACATGAATACCCTTTTTTGTACATCTGAAAACAGTTTGAATGAGCGCTTTCACATTACTTCTCTGAGTGGAGCAGCAAGGTTGAAACAGTCATTTCCTATCTTATTTTATCTCAGGAAAAAAAAAAACATTCAGAATGTTTGAAGAGAGGAAATCCCTCCTCTAAGCAGCAAGTGTGCTCCTCATTCCACCACTAGATGGAAGCCCTGCAAAGGGCTGCCGTCTCTTTGAGGCAGAAGATCCAGACTTTTTGAAACCCTTCTGTTTTTAAAATAAACATTTTCCCCATATCCCAAAACATACTGAACTAAACAATATAGAACTGGAAATATCTGCTTCCAGTCTGATATTCTAGTCCCTTGAAATGACATCTAGAGTTCATACCTACTAAGGCCTAACAACTATGAGAATTTAGAGGCCAAATTGAAAAAAAAACAAAAACAGAACATCTTATTGGCAGTATTACAGCAATATTTGTAAATCCTAGAGTTGACATTAAAGTGGAAGACAATTTGCATCATGGTGTTTTTGGAGGTGAAATATTAAATAAAACAAATAAATAGCAAAAATCCTGACTTTTTAAGAGTCTTGATTTAATATTCAGAATTCCATTTGGAATCAGAGCACTGCCTTTTTCTCTAAGAATTCAGAATTTATGCTTAAGTTCTGACTGTATTTTCAGAACTTCAAGGTTAAAGTCAGAATTCTGAGTAAAAAGTGAGACAATAACTTAAGTCAAGTTTTCTGCAACATAGATTCTGTTAAAAAAGTGTTTACATTATAATTATGAATAAACTTAAGTCCTGTTGTAAATGTATTAACGATAGAGCCCATCTCTCAAAAACATTGGCCAATCTTTACATCAGACCCGCCCCACTTTTTTTTTCTTGGGATCAATCAGTCAAGATTGTTGATTAGTTTAACTTCAACCATGTCTATTTACATGGCAAGTTAGCTTCACTGTCACTCTGATAGTATGTCATGAGAAAAACCCTTTAAAAAATTCCATCTTTTAAACCAAATGTTTCCATAATATTGATCTCCATCTTGTCTTTCCAGACAAGTGATAGGGCACGCTCAGGCTCAGCAGCCTCCAGCTGAAATCTGACAGCACCTTTTCAGCTTCAGTAATGTCTGTGTACCAAACTCACTGTCACGGTGACTAGAGTGCTTCTTTCTTGTTTGCCCATCATCACTCCTGTCAGGTTGCACAGTTCACAGAAGTATCTGTTTACACTTTGATGGCGCTGCTATTAGAAGGTTTGTACTCGTAGCCATAAAGAAATGTGGCAGCAATGACCAGCACTGCACCTAGGAAAAATATACTGAGAGGGACAGGTGGAGAGGAAATAGACAAGGGAAATAAGAAAAAATACATTTAAATATATCAAATTAAAGTATTGAGTCCCTAGCTCATGTGATGTCACTAAGGTAAATATTGAGTCATGCTTGAATCT
Source organism: Labroides dimidiatus (assembly GCA_030710495.1). Taxonomy (NCBI): domain Eukaryota; kingdom Metazoa; phylum Chordata; class Actinopteri; order Labriformes; family Labridae; genus Labroides; species Labroides dimidiatus. Next base: position 12,909,788 of record CM061152.1, on the reverse strand, counting down.
TTGTGAGACTGAATTACGACACAGTGATGTCTTAATGACAATAGCTATATCCGGTATTATAAACTGTACTATGCTTAGTATAATGTTTGCTCAACTTAACATCGTATTATGTCTTGAAAGTTTGGCAAATATGAATACCTGCACTGAACAGAGACCACTAACTGCTATGTGAGCAAAGGTTGCAACACTGCAGGGTTTTTTGTGCCCCTTTGCTTAGATTGCTCATGCTAAATTATTTACCATAAACATGGCTGTTGTTTTTATTAAATAACATTTACAGGATGTTTTCACCAGGTTTGACATTTAAGTTAGGCAATAGCTTGCTATGCAGCATTTAACAAAGAAAGCTAACAGTAACTTTAGCAACTTTGTTCAGTATTTCTTTGATATGCTAACATCAGCATGCTAAATAATGATAGTATAAATGCATATGAGATATGTAGCTAGTATTGCTAACAATGACAGCTACTTTGTGAGGCTGCTCTCCGTCATATCCTCGAAGTGCCTTAAGCTAATTGCTACAAAATGCTAAATCACGATGAAAACCCCATGTTGTAAATTTAAAGGAGGAGCAATGTTTGCCATGTGCAAGCATACAAAAATGCCACTTTTATTAACTTTTATGACAAACAATGTGCGACAAGGTCTAAAGGGAACAGTATTGCCTCTGCTGGTATTTACTGACCAAAATACTGGACAGCATATCAGCCTATGGTGAACTACATGTTTTTGGAACCTCCACTAGCCCCAAATCATTTAGGAACCATGATATTTGCACACTACTATTATGATAGTCTCGGTCTATTACCCGAGACACTTAAATTTACATGGGGTTAGCATATTTTTTGGAATAAGTAATTATTGTAGCTCAATCTTAGCTGTGTAAGTGTTCATGAGAATTTATATATTTACCTTGAAGGGTTAAAGTCTTCTAACGAATAATATGAAATGATTGCAGACAAAATGATGGAAAGAGAGGTGGCAAATCCTTTGAGGATGTTGTCTGCATATTTAATGACCACTGCTACGACCAGCCCGCCTATAGCCTGCAGAAAGTGAACACCGCATTATAAAAAGTACACAAGCACACAAAGACAAACACACGTGAACATTTTGTAACATACCAAGGTTATTAGGGTATAACATAATATAGTGTTTTATCCATATTATCAAGACTTATAAGATCACCTGTAGGATAATGACTGCCCAGGTGATGTTGTTGTAGCCCTGAAACATTCCCAACTCTCTCACTCTCTCACCATCGTACACTAGCATTCCTATAACACCAAACACGACGCTAAATAAACCTGAAAAAGAAAAAAAAGAGAAACCAGGCAGGTGAGGTTATGAAGCTGTTTAGCAACACAGTGCTGCCACTAGAGGTCACTGTAATCAAAAACATGGTTCCAGCATTTTTGCACAAGGTTCAACTGTTCGGTCAAACATCCACATCAGAAAGGTGAAAATTGTTGGAGAAGTCCTGCCTGCTCACACACCCTTGTATATGCCTTTAACTCCTCCTCTCTAAACCATCCCCAGCCTCTCATGTTTTGTGACTTCTCACACTGAAAAACCAAAAACGTATTCCGTGAAGCACAATATTCAGTTTTGAAATAAATTTGTCAATAACACAACTGCTTTGCTTGTAAATGTAACCTGTCACTTTATTCTACAATGAAGATTTTGTAAAAGAAAAGTGAGAGTAAAGGGAAGTCCAACCATTAACCCCACGACCTACTCCGCCTGAGTCATAAAAAAGGACAATGCAGTTCAGACAGACCGCTCATTTGTGACTGAGAACACTAATTACACAGACTGAAGTTGTTCAACCCTTTATTTTCTCATTAAAAACCCCTTTTAAAAACTGCTTTAGAAAGTTGAACAGATGGACCAAATTACAGGTCAAGAGACGACCAGTTCCCGCCTTTGACTAATATAAATCATTATAAAAATCCTATAGAGATATGCTTATGTAACTGAAATTTCCTGATACTAATTCCTTAATTTCATTAACTTACTTCAGCTTTACTATTTTGCAGCCTAAAAGGAATTTGTCAGCAATTTTTTATTGCTTGAATCTTGAGTGGAAGAACATCCTATTAACCACATAAAAACTGTGTCTTCGCTGGTGTCATAAGTACAGTCCAGTCCTGCTCTAAAGGTAAGCTCATGGGATAACTTGCTATGATTCAGCTGCCACGCCTTTGCATTGTAGTGTTGCATATAAACCCGGTTAAACCCCCTCTAACCTTTATCAACTTTTTTTTTTTTAATCTGTAAAGATCTGGGTAGATTTAGCATGGAGTACGAGCAGCATCTACTTGACTTAGCCTTAAAACCGTGACAGGATTACTCTTGTGGCGTCTTTTTCCTTGTCTCTTTGTCTCTGTGGGACCTTTCTTGGACAGAAAACTTGTTGATTGGTCTTGCACAGTAATGAGAAAAAAAGCGCTGAAACTGAAAAGGGTATGTAAGAATAATTTTATCAAGAAGGAAGTGTGGAGTCTTATAAACAAAAATCCATAAATGAAAAGACTTACAATGTATGCCAGGCAGTACAAGATCCCACTTAAAATTCAACATCATGAAAGCAGGCTTGGACAGCAGGTTAATTCTCTCACCCATATAGCGCACCCATAGTGGCTCGGGTTTGCTTCCAGCCTGGGGCCCTCTCCCGCCCTCTGTCATGCCCCTACTCTCTCCTGGTTTATGATACTCTCCAATTAAAAGTGTCAGAAGTCCAAAAATATAACTTTGAAAATAAATTTCAACATCACAATGTAAAAATCAATCTGTTAACAGACTGAAGTGAGCTGCACCGAGCAGTGCTGAAAACAGCAGTGCAAGGTGTCATGTTTCTTTTTGTGGGCACATGCTGTCATGAACCTTTAGCACTGAAAGTAAAATAAAACTTACACAAATTTGAAAGGCCCAACACGAGCGTATGAGGCTCAGAAAAGAAAAAAAGTTAAAAATATCACAGCAACAGGTATGAATTTTGAGTCCCTGATACACAGTAGGTTCAGCTTAATAAACAATAGATTCAAACATGAAATTAACAGTCTTTTTCCAGACCACTTGTCGTATGTACCTGTTTTACAGGCTCAGCAGTACTCCTAATTATGGGTTAACTGATGAACAGTATAAAATTCAAAAAGGTCAAATCTAGATGGGCAAATTATATATTTTGAAAGATGTCAATGAAGCCTGCACTTCAGAAGTAAATACTTCTAAAAGAAGTAAGAAAATCCTTCAAGTCAGTTGAAGAAAGACAATTTCAGCAAACCAATATCCAACAAAAGTTATATCTTGGGACTTTCACTAAAATGAAAAACAAGTTTTGACATTCTAGGATGCAAAATATTCCCAGTTTCACATTTTATCTAAATGTTCTTAAAAGGTTTTAAATATCATTAACTATTTGTCTTGGAAAATTTGCTGCAAATAATGTGAATTGGAAAGAAACAAAAGCTCATCAGGTCATTTTTTGTTTTATTAACTTCCATTGCTGCTGAAGATGAAAAGCAAACACAGGTTCAAAGACTACATGTCGAACAGATACCGGCTTCTAACTCACCCAACTCGATGTTTCGGATCCACACACTCTGTTTAGTCTCTTTGAGGATTTTCTCAAAATAAACTCCGGCGAAGCCACTGGACACGCAGGCCATCAGCACAGCTATCAGCCCCATAAACTGAGAGCTTGCAGTCACAACTTTCTCCTCGGGGTCTCCTTCAGACTCTGTCGGCCACTGTAGAGATTAAAACACTGACCATCACACGCACAGGGACAAGGTAAAGCATTTAAAACCTGTAAACCTGGAGAGTAATCTAGTTTATTTTATAATCCACCTAATAAGTAAATAACGTTTTATTAAAATCATGTGAACGGAACAAATTTATGCAGCAGCTGTTTGTTAACTGTTCAGGAAATTAAGCACCTGCACTAGAGCGACCCCTGCCATGAGGAGGAGCAGTGAGAGCCACTGGTAGAGACCGAGCCTCTTCCCCAGCATGGAGACTGAAAACAGTGCTGTGGTGAGGATCTTCAGCTGATAAGTGATCTGTAAAAGCAAATAGAGATAATGTGACGTATAATTATGACTCCATATAACCAGTAATCTTTTAACATGATGTTTGCAAAGTTCTTTACAGCAAACATGAATATATTCATGGGTAAAGAACAAATAATGAGAGAAATTCTGTTAATATATGGGGTGAATTCAGCTTATACCAATAAAGCAGCTACCAGAGTTACATTTCAATGATAAACTGTTGGCTACATTATCGTAAAATCACACTGTAAATGGTATAATAGGATGAGTCAAAAGAAAAGTGTCCTGCATCACACAACTCCAAACATGGACTTCATTTTCAGGTTGGTGCTGATGGAGCTCCTCATATGAGGCTTCTAATGTACAAAATATCTCCATGAACATGCATGTTCACGTGTATGCACACATGACAATCGACAGAAAAGTTGTCAAAAATGTAGACGAAACACGGAGAGATCGGGAAGGTAAATTGTGGATCTTTTACAAAATCCAACTTTGGAAAAAAGGTCTCTGCAGCCAAAGTCCTGGACCCCCAGAGCAATCATGGATAAACTGGGTACTGTAGCACTGGGAATTACTACACAACAAAATATTGCAATGTTCTACTTATTATTATAATATTCTACTTCTACTAATTTATTTTAACTATCACTACAAATATACAGAAGACGAGAACGACCAGTGAATTTTCTTTTTTTTATGCACTGTTATCTCGTGATAATGACTTATTTCGTTATCTCGATATAACAAAGCAAAGTAAACCCTTTGTTTACTTTAGGAGCTACCAGTTAGCAGATAGAGGCTGACAAACTCTAATCTATCCGGCCGCTCAGGTAAAGTCATGTAAATGTATGCTAACCCAAATTTTGCAATGTAATCTGAGACGTAGTTAACATTTATTAATTCATTTTATAGTGCTTTGGTCCAGCCTCTCATCTGCTAACCAGTAGCCCCTTAAATACACAAGCTAAAGTATAACCGGTAGGCTACAGCTACACCCACTGACTTGAAGCAGTTCATGGCAGCTCCTTAAGGTTAAAATGAAAACAAACACGATATTACCGTAATTAATTTGTTATCATGAGAAAACGACCTTTGTTGTGTTGAGATGACGAAAAAAAAATGTTATAACATGAAAACAATCTTTGATATATCAAGATAACGAAATAATAAGTCGTTATCACGAGATAACAATTAAAAAAAAAAAAACCCTCGTTCAATCTCGACTTCCGTACAAATGCATCATACTGTTATTTTTCTTTTTCACTGGTTTACCAAGTATGTGGTTATATGTCTTCAGTATATGTTGTGCCATCAGGGAGGTGCGAATAATAATAATCCAGCACATTACCTTTTAGGGGCATTTTGTATTTCTCAGTTTATGAAATTTTGCAATTCATCAACTGAAGACTACTGTAGTGCAGTTGAATAATATATCAAGTATCACATCACAGTGAGATTACCTGCAAACCTCAACCCTTATAACTTCTTTTGAAATGAGGTTTAGTTTCTTAAGTAGTAAGAAATAAAGTATTTCTATAGTTATTACTTTGTTGATATAGTTCACAGTGGGTTACATATGATTTGATCAGCATAAGGATGCTGCTTCAGAAGTTGGTAATATTCTGTTTCTTCATGTCAATATTAGCAGCAAGTCAATATTAACAAACCACTCAACAAACAAGCGAGGAGAAAACACACACACACACACACACGCACGCACGCACGCACGCACGCACGCACACACACACACACACACACACACACACACACACACACACACACACACACACACACACACACACACACACACACACACACACAGGGATTGAACCTGCACAGTCATGAGTCACCTGATACGTGGCTGCGTCCAGGTTGGATAAGGCAACATAAAGCAGATTGTTCTGCAGCGTGTAGATTCCTGCAGGAATGGCCAGCTTCAGGGTCTCATCAGACTTGTTCACAATCTCCTCCTTTAGCAGCTTGTTCATCGCCCGCACACTGAAGCCTTTACAGACAGGGAGTGTGTTTACACTTATGTTATCAAGAGACCACCCATGAAGTTAAGAGACGAAGGATCTGACAGTTTCACAAGAACTTGTACCCTGTAGTTCCCAGACTTCAGCAGTAGTGAGACCCTACCTCCCACCCAGCCCTGTTACTTACTGGTATCCTTTAGAACCAAAAGGAGGCAAATGAGGATCTTGAGCACCTCAGCCGATATCACAGCCGATGAGGCCAGGTAGCGGGGGCCGTCTTCCTTTAGGGTGCGAGAGTAGCGCAAAGTGAGTACCAGAGAAGTGGTCTGCACCACAAGCACCCCCAGAGACACATACTTCAGCCTGGAGGAGTATGACAAGGACGAGACCATCTTTGAAGCCTTTGGATCTGATGGTGATGACTGAAAGACAGGAAAAAAAGAAATATATTGAAAAAAGAAAAATTGGAGGGAATATTGTAAAAAACAATTAGGAGAAAACAGTCAAAGTGGGGGAGGGAACAGAGGTATACAGGGGTAAACTTCAGAGGAGTTAGAGAGTCTGGAGAGGAATGCTGGTTAGTAGTTAAAAGATAGTTAAAGAGAAATTTGCAGCCTGAGGCGGTGTCCTGAGTGAAGGGCATTCCTTCAGTTCTGCACCACATAAAACACAACAAAGAGGCAAGCAATCAGAGCACAGGGAGGGGAAACGTGTTTGAAAAGACAACTGAAGAAAAAACAGCTGTCACCTTTTCTATTCTTTGGATGTGTGCCCTTCACCAGCATACACATGCTGCTGATTCAGTTATGGTGAATCATTGGTGAACCTGAGGCTTCTTTAACCTTTTATCTTCCATGTTTCTTTGGTTTTCCTGGTAAATAATAAGGTAAGTAATAAAACAGACTAAAGTTAATACTGATGCCTCAAAATGACAGACAAAAGCAAATCAGACCATCAGATAGGTAGATAAATTTAATTGTCATGGGAAGCTTAAGGAACTGCAGTATTTAAAAAGAAAACAAACCCTGCACTGTCTTTATACTGAACCCCCTGCTCTTTTAACACTGAATACTGAAACACTTCTACTTACTTAATTTTCTTGTGTGCATTCACTCCACAGCCTTTCATTTTTATGTATCATGATTTTTGTAGTATCAATGATTTGTTACGTTCTTCTTCCCTCATTGCTGAAATGTGTTGGGTTTTCATGCCTGTTTTGGTTTAACAGTGAATTGTATCACTACTTACTGTTAATACTTACTACAAAAAAGTTTTAACAAGGCTGTTATGAGACAGACCCTTGAGCAGGCTGCCCAGGTGTGAGTCCAATCTGTGGCACCTGTCTTGCACGTCCCTTTCCACTCTTGTCCCCTTTCCTGCTCCGTCTACTTTCCTGTCTTCTTTAATTAAAGTCATAAAAAGACCCAAAAAATAACTTTCAATAAGGCTGTTTTTGCAGCATATTGTTTAAGGTCTCACCCGACACCTACCCCCCCTTGCTGTTACAGACATTAAAACTACGGTATAACATGTCAGTCTTTCAGTGGTTTGCTTTTGACAAAAATGGATATCACTGTTATTTCACTGTTTTAGAACCAGTCAAAACTCCTTACAAGACTTTTAAAGTTGGACTTGATACTTGAAATGCTTCATAGAACAGCAGAAACAAAGCCCAGCGTTGAGTTGATAATCACAGCCCATAATGCCCTGATAGAGTGGTTGACGGAGGTTGTAATTACCAGTCCCACATCTGCAGCATCCTTAAGGCTGGCCAACATTTCTCATTCTTTTTTTTTCTCACATTCTCTGACTAAAGACGTTTTATTGTTAGCATTATTTAGCACTTCATCAAAATACTTGAAAACTTTGAGAATCCTTCTTCACAGAGGGTGGTTAAATAAAACCTGATGTCTATAAAGAAGACTCTGAAGTGGTATGAGGAACTGAGATCATTTTTCTGTTAAGGTAAAATTGAGATGTATAAAGAGGACTGTTGAATTGTTGGGTCATGAGTAACCGGTCCCTGATAACAACAGTGCCGCTACAAATCTCAAGACAACCTTAGACATTAATTTGAATAGCTGGTATTTATCCTGCACTGTTACCTAACTTCACATTTTAAAGCAGAAATAGTAAAAAGGTGTTAAAATGTTTGGTATAAAACTGCCCACACTATGAAACAAAGTGCTCTGAGTCCCAAAAACTGTTTCTTTGGTGTGTGTGTGTGTGTGTGTGTGTTGCTCACAGAGGATGTGTGACAAACCACAGAAGCCAAGAGGAGCGCTGACAGAACAGGGGGTGCGGTGTGTTCAACACACTGACCTCCTTATGGAACCGTTCTGCTGAGCAGAGGGGCACTGCTTCACAATCCTGCTCTGTGTGTGTGTGTGTGTGTGTGTGTGTGTGTGTGTGTGTGTGTGTGTGTGTGTGTGTGTGTGTGTGTGTGTACACAGCCAACAAACTTCTCTCTCTCTCTCTTTCTTCAGTTTCACTCTTGATTCTCCTATGTTAGTTTCGCAGGGATCTCCACACTTGTTTTTTGAACAGTTTGTTCTGATATTGACAGCATTGAAGAAACTGAATATTTACCCTCTTCAGAATCAGCGTCTTTTTTTTTTATGGGTGACTGATGGGTTTTTATTTTATTGTATTTTACTGTATTCATATTTTTCCCACCTCCAAAAGTTATCATTCCCTCCTTAACCAACTGAATCGAGTTGTTTCTGTACTACATGTCTAAAAATATAAAACATAACTAGGGCTACAAGCACCACCTCTCCAAACAAAACTAGGTTTAGTTCCAACTTGGCAGCTGCCAATGATGCGATTTAAGACTGCTTCAGAAATATGATATATCACAATATGAGCTAAAGGATATACTGGCATTTTTTTTCTCACAGTAGATTTTCCATGTGGCTAATACTTTCAGAGGTCTATTTGCCTCTTAACAGCTACAGTGCTGCTTGAAAGTTTGTGAACTCCAGAAGACACGATCACTGTTTTTGTAAAAAACATTAAAATAACCTGATGATTTATTATCCAAATCCCAATTTGTGAATAAAACTTTTTCAAATAATGGACATAAACAGAAAGAGATATTTTCATTATCTAATTCAACAAGAGTGGATTATTTGACAACAACTGAGAATTTAATATGTGCAAAAGTATGTGAACCCTTGTAGCTAGTAGCTTGTGGCTCCTCCGTTTGTTGCTATTACTTCAACCAAGCATCTTCTGTACCCACTAACCAGCCTCTCACATCTGCTTATGGGGATTTTTGCCCACTCCTCCTTGCAGAACTCTGCCAGTTGTGAGAGGTTGGAGGGACACCTGGCATGTACCATCTTCTTGAGGTCTTGCCACAATATTTCAATTGGATTTAGGTCTGGACTTTGATTGGGCCAATCCAGAGTACGGCTCCTCGTCCTCTGAAGCCATTGTCTTGTTGCAGAATTCATTTTCGTCCCAGCTTCAACTCCCTGACTGATTGCAGGAGATTTTGGTCAAGAATTTCTTGATAGGCCTGAGAATTCACGGTTCCCTGGATAATGTGGAGTCGTCCAGGTCCAGAAGAAGAAAAGCAGCCCCAGACCTTTACATTTCCACCCTCATGCTTCATTGTTGGGAGGAGGTTCTTCTCTTGGAAATGCAGTGCTGGCTTTTCTCCAAACATGGCGGTTTTGATTGTGACCAAATAATTCTACTTTGGACTCTCTGGACATCTGTCCAGAGAGGATGATCTTCCAGAGGGCCTCGGGTTTGTCCAGGTGCTCTCTGCCAAAGTTGCCAAAGCTTTGTTCTTTTTTGAGAGCAGAGGCTTCCGTCTGGCAACCCTCCCATGAATGCCATGGCTATTCAATTTTCTTCTGATTGTAAACACATGCACATTTGTCCCAGATTCTACCAAGGAGGTCTGCAACTCTCTGGAGGTGATATGTGGGTTGGCTTCTACCTGATTTATTATTTTTCTGGTGCTTCTGGGTGATATTTTTGATGGGCGTCCACTTCGAGGCAGAGTTGCTGTAATGTTGATGCCTTCCATTTGTAGAGGATTTGTCTTACAGTGGATGGATGGAGCTGGAATCTTCTGGAAATGGTTTTATATCCTTCACCAGACTGATGGGCTGTCACTACCCTCTTCCTTGTGTCCTCAGATATCTCCTTCCCTCTTGGCATTGTTGATCTGTATGGACCTAAAGTGGTTTGGCTGGTTTCTTCTCTCTTTTAATTATTGCTGGTCAGACCCTTTCCTAAGGATGTTTCATACCATTGGTCTGCTTAACTGATTAATTAAGCATCCAAATGTGTTTCACCTGAGTCCTTTACCTGCATGACTACCAGTGCAGCTGGGGGTTCACTTACTTTTGCATCTACACCAATTCTATGTTTAATGTAATTTTGGGGGGATTTATACAAGTCCCTCCAAAAAAGTATACACAATTGATAAACATAAATCTGACATTCCATTTATAGTGATGATAGAATAAGAAAATCACGGCAAAACAACGAAACATCTAAACTGTTCAAGGGGTTCATAAACTTTCAAGCAGCACTGTATATGAGTGAAGCAAAATAATCACGTAAGTAAAAATGACTACAAATTTTACCTCATTTAGCTGCAGCTCGTCTCTTTCCTGCTCTTCTTCTGTCTGCATGTTGGAGCTTCACAGGGACAGGCTGTCACACAAGTGCCACACACTCCACTGTTTGATACACTAAATGTCATCTACTCCAGTCAAAACTTAATAACAGGGCTCCTTACTATAGGCCATTATTAGTTCTGTTTTCTCAGGTTTAATATTTATTTTATCTCAAGAGATGACTCCAGTGATCTCGTTCAACTTCTCACCCACTCCTCCCCTTAACAAACTTACACACTGATGATGACAGGTAACCATTGTTTGACCTCAAAAATAAATAAATAAATAAACATATAATGCATGAAGATTGCAGAGATTGACTGTTTAAGAGTTATAAAACCAATTCAATCACAGTTGTGTGTGATGTTATTGTGTACGGAGGATCAAATAAAGACATGGCCGGTGCTCCACCAATCAAAAATGTTCAGCTTACAGGCTCAGCCCCCCAAAGTTCCTGGACATTTGAAAATACCCCCAACAGTACCCAGAACTAAATTAAGACCCTATTTCCTTCAGTTGAAAACCATGTAGTCCCAGGGGGAGAGTACCTGCTGCTAAAAAACACCTGAAGTTATGATGGGTAAAGGGACTCTAGTTTGAGGCCAACATGGTGTTGTCATAGGGACTTCTATGTGCTGTGGATTATGATCAGGCATGTAGAGGTGAGACTTTTTCAAGATCTTAGAAAGTCATAACAGGGACATTAAAGTCATTTCTGATCTTGAATCAGAAGACTCCATTGCTGGTCCAGGCATGATAGATAAACCTACCAACTAGGTCATGGGATGAACACAATGCAGGGAAAAAGTCTTAAAAGAAAAGCTTCCAGACTCTGTAAATGTGTCCACATAGGGAGCACCTGCATGGAGCATGTACAGAAACAACACAAAGTCTATTTGGTAAAACAGAGATGTTACCAATATGTCAGATTTGTTATTGGTTCATACTCTACACAAAAGCCTTAAGTAATCTTTCAGAACAAATCTGAACCCAGTATTCAACACCTCTAAACACACAAGAGTGACACTTAAACACAGATGTTACAACAGGCTTTCCTACAGATGCGCTGAGCACAGAAGGCCTTGTTGGTTTCAAAGATTGACAGATCTAATATAATGAGACACTTTTATAAAACCTCACAAGTTTCTTTCTTTCCCAAATTTGTTTTAAAAAAGTTTTTTGTAAGAATGTATCTTTGAAATCAGACAAAACCTCTATCAGGGTGCACAACAGTTTGACACCTTCAAAGGAGATTCAGAATCAGATAACATTGACTCCACTCAGGTCAAAAAGCAAAGAAAGCTTTGTGTGTGTGTGTGTGTGTGTGTGTGTGTGTGTGTGTGTGTGTGTGTGTGTGTGTGTGTGTGTGTGTGTGTGCTCCACCTTTGTAAACAATTAGGACAAGTATCAGTGTAGCTTCCCAAGACTAATGTATACAGGAAAAGGTAACTCAACACTTGAGTGTTTAACAGGTCAAACCATGGTGATGTTGCTGATGAAAACCTACTTTGTGGATGTTTGTTGAAGGATCGTAGTTAATTACAGGCTTCTGTTATCACATACAGCAGAGGTACGTATTGTATTGTATGAATGGGTGTTAACTAAACAAATATTCGACTTCATGCAGCTTCAAGGATGTGGATCCGTTAGAGTAAACCAAAGTGGAAATTAAGATCACTTCGAAACAATTATAGTTTTCAAACTCGTGTTTGTTTGATTTCCTGCTCTGAGCTGACTGTAAAATATCAAATAGTCTCTGAAGGTTTCCTGGCAGGTAGAAGGAAAGGGTAGGAGGAATTTGGCTAAAGTCACCTAAAGGATAAATCATATATTTATTCGGCATCAAATCTTTTAAATTGTTTCTCACCGTCCTTTGCCCTGGAACGTCTGAAAGAGCCACATCACGGTATCGCTCCCCTCTCCATAACTTACCTGTCAGGGGTCTCCGCTCAGGACGAGGACGGCGAGAGGTCCCGCTAACTCATCCACTTCACAGTCTTTTTCTTCAGATCTCCCACAGGCCTGTGAAACTAAGTTATTCAGTCTGTTCCCTCTCTCAGAAAGTCTCTGTCCCCCAGCTGTGAAGCGAAAACTGTCACGGTCAACAGTGGACATATCTACATATCTAGAGCATCACGACGGAGGAACCCCTCTTTTTCCGAGATGAATGAATTCAGTTTTCCGCCCACATGTTGGAAATTTGTGCTGACACCTGCTGGAGGAGAAAAAAAGAGAAAGAAGAAAAGAAAAACACAAACTCTCTCTCTCTCTCTCTCTCTCTCTCTCTCTCTCTCTCTCTCTCTCTCTCTCTCTCTCTCTGTGTTTATTTTATGCACTGATTCCACTTATCCAGCAGAGGAGGCTCAGATTTCTTTTTAAGAAGAGGCCAATTTTGAGACAAAAGTAGATTTTTTTCTTTTGTCCTCTGAATTATAATCTCAGAAAATTAACAAATAAAAAAAGACAACAACCTTTTTTAAAATTTACCTGCCTAACCTAACCTAGGAGGAGGGGTATTATACTATCTCTATTTGTAATGCTATTTTAAGATATCTTGCTTATAAATCTGAATATGGCTTTATGTACAAAGTAATGATACGGTGTCATATCCTAGAAAAGCAAGTTGGTATTGGGACCTAAGTTATTATATTATTTATATTGTATCTGAATGATATTTGGACAGTGTTTAATAAGTTGAAATTTGTAAAATTTGTGGATGATACAAATTTATTTTGTTCAGGACCAGAAATTACAGAATTGACAGGAGTAGAAATGGAGTTCATTATGTTAAAAGAATGGTTTGATATCAATAATTTATCATTAAATGAAAATAAAATTTAGGGTGTTTGGTGGTGTTGGAACTAAATGCAAAATAAAATTAATCCTAACTGATCCTCAAAATACCACTTTTGTGGGAGTCTCTGAGTTTGTCTGTTAGGTTCCTTTGGATTGTTGCTGTGGACGGCCTGCTGCCATGGACCTGCCAGACTCCAGCTGCTACAACTTTTTACAGTTACAGTTTTTACACTACAACACAGAACTATGGACTCTGTTACTGTGTCTCCCTGTGCCTGGGCCTCTCCTCTGTCTCTTTTTCTGTCTGTCTGTCTGTCTATATGTATTTCTCTCTCTCTCTCTCTCTCTCTCTCTCTCTCTCTCTCTCTCTCTCTCTCTCTCTCTCTCTCTCTCTCACACACACACACACACACACACACACACACACACACACACACACACACACACACACACACCACCCCCTCTTAAATCCCACCACAGTCTCCTCAGATGTCTGTCTAACATGAGTCTGGTTCTGTCCAAGGTTTCTGCCCGTTAAAGGGCGGTTTTTCCTCTCCATTGTAACTTGCTACATGCTGTAAAGGTCTGTACTCATGGTGGGTTAAGATGAGATAAGACTTCTTATCTTGTCTTGATGTTGGGTCTCTGTTAATAGAATTTATTATCATTAACAGGTTTTTGGAAAGCATCTTGACTGGCTGACCGACTGATTAAATTATGGAATGTGTTATTTCTGCAAAGTTATTGAATTATTTACAAGTACTATTATTTTTAAGGGTATGATTAATTATTTGTGCAGATAAAGAAAATTCTATCTATATTAAAAAAGGAAGCATAATAATACATCAGTTATTATGACACATAAATCAACCATATCAAATGTTATCCGAAATTTTGTAAAAGGACTATTTTGTACATGTAAATTATGTGGGTCCTTATCTCCCCACTTAAAAATGTTCTTCTCTTTCCTCGATTAGAACAACCTACCTTTGGAGTTTTAAACCTTCGGGTTTTTCCGGAGGAGATATTGTTTGTACATTATGGGAAAAGAAGTAATTTTCAGTTTGATTTTGTTTGTAAAATTGTTAGCCCACTCACTCACTTTAATTAAATCAGTTAGTATGGATGCTGGGAGAACATTTTAAAAGACGAATACTTCTATAAAATATCACATTTGTCTCTGCTCAAAGGGTCTAAAAAATCCCAATAGGTTGGACGAGGTAGCACAACATACACTGAGACGTCATGGCTTTAAGCGTACAATGGGTGGCGCCATAGCTCTCGTTCAATCGATGTTTGACGATAACCTGTCGCCGAACAAGAAGCAACACACGTGTTTCCTGTATGTCCACCACCTCCTCTCTGCGTTGGAAGGAGTTTATCTGAAAAATTCACCTGAATTGTGTTAGAAAAGCGTAACAATGGTCCGTAAATTAAAGTACCATGAACAGAAGTTGTTGAAGAAGGTCGACTTCATCAACTGGGAGGTGGACAACAATCTGCACGAGGTCAAGGTGCTGCGGAAGTATCACATCGAAAAGAGAGAGGACTACACAAAGTGAGTAACTGTGACTGTGTCTGTGAGGCTATCTTCACTAAACCTCATCATTAGTCTGCTGTGGTTATATTAAGATTTTAGCGTCATAAATGAAGCTGTTATACTCCAGGATGCGTCGAGGTTAGAGGTTAATCTGCACATTGTACAAGCATTGAAACCGCCAACAAGTATTCTTGTTGATAAACCTTGATAACATGTAAAAATAGTATTGCTCGATACACTTTTTGTCAGAACTTTAATTTAAACTGTATTGTTTTATTAGACCAAGTACTAAGATACAGTTATATTTAAACAAAGTTCGTTACTAAAATGCTCTTTTTATATTATCTATCTTTCACGATATTAAGACTTATTTATATTGTTTTGTATCAACGTTATTAATGCTTCTTTCTGTTCTCAGGTACAACAAGCTCAGTAGAAACATCAGAGAGCTCACCCAGAAAATCAGAGACCTGGATGAGAAAGATGGATTCAGAGCTCAGAGTTCACATCAGTTGCTGGAAAAGCTGTGAGTACTGGGATATTTTCAGTCCAAGTAGCATATGGAGCATGAGAAGCCTGAAATAACTTTAAAAAGAAATGATCCTTCATGATAAGCACAGAAGATAAACCTGGGGATTTATACTTTATGGCAAACTTGCACTGGTGCATTGGATCACTCCAGAAACTTTCAACATTCCTAAACAAACCTTAAAGAGGTATGAAAAAATAAAATTACTGGAAAAAAAATACCCAAAGAGTGCTGTGCTTTGCTCTTCAAAATGTTTTCCCAAAAAGCTGCAAATAAACACATTAACACAGCTGAAGCTGCATTTTACTTTTGTACAGTTAGTTTTGTTCCTGAATGATAAACTGAAAGTGAAAGATCTCAGAAATATGTGTTAATTTCATGACCACATCTCAGATTAACATGAGACTACTTATGTGATTATAATATTAAAAAAAACTAAACACTTTTTTTTTGTTTAAATTCAAAGGTCCTCAACACACTGTTAAATTTGTTTTGCAGCAGAAATAAAATGACACGACTTTTGATCATTTGGTTCTTATCATATGACCAAAATTATTTCAACAAATATAATATACATCCCCCCCCTGTGCATAATGTGAACCATACTTCTGGTATTTGGGGACATTTCCAGAGTCACTTGATTTCTGTTTTATCTTGGTAAAGTGTTACATTTTTTATTCCAGTATAACCTTTTTGGATATCACTGTTTTCTGTCATTTTAGTACAATTCTACTGATTTCAAATGTTTGTAGATAGACTGAAAGGCTCCGAGCAGAGAAAGCATGTTGATAATTCTCTTTTTGGTGTTGGTTTTCCTGGGTCACCATCGTGTGGTTTATTGATAAAGGAGACAGATTTAGTGAAACTCCTCACAGAGAGCATGCTCCTGTTCTGACAATCACTGGTGTTTCTTAGTTGTTGTTGTTTTGTCAGTAAGTTTTGGTTGTGTTCAAAATCCAGACATCAGTGTTTCTTTCTTTCCATAAGGTACAGCATCGGCCTCATCCCAACCAAGCAGAACCTGTCCCTCACAGAGAAAGTCTCAGCGTCTTCTTTCTGCAGGTAAGTGATCAGCAATGATAACCATGCTTGGTGGGAACATTTAACACTTCTCTGATCATACCTTGACTCCACTCACCTGTCTCCTGCAGACGGAGGCTGCCCAGCATCATGCTCAACCTGCGAATGGCTCAAAACCTGAAGACGGCCATCACGTTCATCGAACAAGGACGTATCCTTCACCACAGCATTGTTTCAAGAGTTTATTCCTGCAAAATCTCCTGTTACTCTTGAAGTTTTCACATATTTACTAGAAAAGCAGAACTTTTCTGTAGTTTGAGTCTTGACTTCATCTCAGATGTGCGCGTTGGCCCAGAAGTCATCACAGACCCAGCATTTCTAGTCACAAGGTCAGTGTCCACATTTGGATTTCTCTTCTTGGTACCTGTTTTGATCTGCTTCATGCTGCAAATACATATTCAATGCCTCTTGTGCAAAAGCAGACTTTTTTTTATAAGATATATGTAAAAATAGTCATTGAACAATGACTGACTGTTTCAGAAACATGGAGGATTTTGTCACATGGGTGGACTCTTCAAAGATCAAGCAGCACGTCATGAATTATAATGAAGAGGTGAGTTCACATAGGATCCACAGACATATGATCTCATAGAAACAAAATGAACTGTTGCTTGGTTATAAGGCAGATGTTCTCTGCTGAAGAATAAAGAAAGTTTTCCCTCAGTGTTTGAATCACAAAGTGTTCAGTTGTCTGATAACTTAGATGAATAATTCCGCTGTTCTGCATCCTGACAGTATTTTTGTTATTTCTCACTCAGAGGGACGACTTTGATCTGGTGATGTGAGTCTGTCACATTGACATCCATTCATCACCCAGACGGACAGGAGATAGAGATGTGAACTCTGTGGTGTGAGAACTTAACCAGAAGAGGACTGTTTGAGTCTCTTCCAAAGTTGGAACTGAAGAGAAAGGATGATACAAAGATCGAGCCAAACAAGGAGAGACAGAACAACGCCAGACTTCTTCCTTTAAGGACATCTTGTCTCCCACAGTGAACCCCCTCCAATAAGAGTCTATTATAACAACAGAACATTTGTTTATCAATCGGATCCAGTAGGTCAGGTGACGGGTTTCATTGTTTCCTTGTAAGAATCAACATCTAAAGAAGAGTGGTATTACACACTAGATGATTTTAAGCCAGATTTAGGGCCTGATTTGCTTCCCCATTGATCAGAGAGTTTTTGCAGGCCTTTGCAATTTATTTCATTTGTTTGCGTGGATTCTTAGCTGATGGAGTAAGTAAATGAAGATCTTTTGAACTAACATGTTAATAATGTCACTGTATGAGCTGGGCAGCACAAACCTTAAGGAGAATCCTGAAGCCACCATGAGGCGTTGGAGAGCAGAGGTAGAAGGACTTTCCTGTAGCGCCACCTTTTTGCTTTTCATAGTATGTCCTTTGTGTGAACATCACAGTGGAAGTGTGTAAGAGACTGTGTAAATACTGGTTTACCAATGTTTGTTTACCATAAAAAAACAACTGTCACTATCTGTTCATGACAGAAATGTAATAAATCCAGTTGTAAATCAGAGACTGATTATCTGATAAATATTTAATCTGTACTCAAAGACTCTTTTATAATGTAAACATTGAACAATGCATTTTAATCTTTCACAATATTAAGACTTTTTTTCCCCACACACAACCTCTCCATAAGCAAACATGGTGACTCCTTAACGCTGGAACTGACTGAAACCTTTTTACAATGTGTAAACATCAACAGCAATCAACACGCAGCTTGAAACATTCCAGTAAACGGGGGTACGTGAACGCACCGGGATTTAGAATAGAGAAGCTCTATTGCAGACCTACGGCTCAGTTTGTAATGTGCACATAACATAACTAACAGATGAATAAAGAACAGAAAGATTTTCTACCTCCAACCGAGAGAGACTGAATGTGACCCATTTAAGGCACCTAGTCATAGAGATGTAACGGTAGCAGTTTAACTGCTGCTTTTCAGCTTAATACATCTCTCTGAAGTGAAAGTGCTGGATGAAAGTCCATCAGAGCCACCAGAACCGCACATAGATGATAAGTGTGAGGAAGAACACAGACACAGCAGCCACCTTGGCATACGTGGAGCGGGTGTTGAGATACTTTGCATCACTGCGGTATTTCTTTGACATGTTGGAGAGATTGACAGCTTTGTTGTCCAGAGCTGAGAGAAATATAAACACAGAAATGACATTAATTAAATGTGTTTTGTTTTCAGCTGACGTATACTTTAAACGTTGTGTGATGAATTGATAATCTTACCAGAGAGAGCCTCTCCTCTTTGCAGAACTTCCTCTATATTTGCCACCATGATTCTTTGCACATCTTGCAGCTCAGTGTTTATACTGCCCAAGTTCCTCCTGGCTCTGCTGTCAATATATGACCTCTTTGTTTTCTGGATGTACGTGTCTGGAATAATACATGCAAAGCTTAGTCGAGGAGGAGACTGTGATTCTCTACGGTGCTGCAAAATCAATAGTCTTACCAAATTCAATGAATGAGTATGGTCTTGTCATGGTGGGTACTCTTTTTCCATACTGTGCATAGAACTCAGATTGGAGGTCTTCCAGGTAAGCAAATGCCGTCTTTTTTGGAAATGAAGCTTCACAGAGACACAGGTAGCAAACACCCTGTGCTATGACGTAGCTGGACACACAAAACAAAAGTTCAGTTAAATTAATTTGTTAGTTTTAGTAACTTGATGCTTGATGACTCGTGTGTTAAATTGAAACTGACTTCATTTAACTGCATTGTTACATGTGTAATGCAGACTTCACAATTAAAAACACTCCTTAGTAAACATCAGTACTTTTTTCCTGACGCAACTCACTAGAAGTTCATGTCCCCGGCTTCCAGAGTGCAGCGGTCTGGACTCTGTGCGTTCAGTCTGCGGAACAGCTGCTTGGCCTGACTCTGGTACTGCTGAAGGTCTCTTCCAAACTGGAAACATACAGAGAAAATAAGCAAACGGTTTAAAATCAAAACAGTCAGTATGTGAAAGTGTATAGACAAAATAAAGATTAATATTTGAATGAAACATACATTTGCAAAATGCTTGGTAACTTTCTTAGAAATAAGTCGGATAATTCTTATGGAGACGTGAATCTCAGTTTATACAGCCCATGTTAGTGTAATAACATACGAATTTCATTTGCTTTCTTGAGACCTTAACTTGACATTTATGATCATAATTTTGCTCCCCCACAGCTGCAAATCAGTTAAAAATAAACTAAAAATGACTATAACTTATCTTCTACCAACTTGATTTTATGTGACTTTGACTCCACTTCTTCTTCCTGCCTTTGCCTTTTACACCGTTTCAACTTTTTACTGATGATAATTATTTTAACTGTTTTTATTTACCTGTTTATTGGTTATTGTTGTATCAATATCCATCATCATTATAATTTTAATTACTTTACTTTTCTAAAAATAAAATTATCATTGCTCTTTTAACTTTTGTCTATTCTAATTATTACTATAACTTTACCTTATTGTATTTATTAACCTACAAATTATTTTTTATTATTTTTATCTTTCCTACCATTTTTATTTTCTTTTTTACTCACTTGTTCTTACCTTTAGTCCCTGTTGTGCAGCTTGGGTTTTTCTTGGGTTGGGTTTATATATATATATATATATATATATATATATATATATATATATATATATATATATATATATATATATATATATATATGTGTGTGTGTGTGTGTGTGTGTGTGTGTGTGTGTGTGTTGTTAAGCAGTTTGTTACCAATTTTTTTTAAAGGTGCTATATAAATACAACTATTATTATTATTATTATTATTATTATTATTATTATTATTATTATTATTATTGTTTACATTATTCCAGAGTGAGAGTGAGTGAGTAATGGCAGCCCAGCAGAAATTAACCCATTATATTGAGGAAAAAAAGCTTTGTTAATCTCAAGATAATGAGAAACTAATCCTTATTACTCGTGGACCAGCTTTATATTCAGGTCACAAGAAAACAGGTCAGAATCTTGATAACACACCAGGAATAATCTTGTTATCTTTGGTTTGGAGAAATGTTACCAGGCTCGAGGATACAGAACTTAACCCATAGACAAATGAAAACAGTGCATGGATGGATAGATGTCCCCTTATGGCTTCCGTGTAGCCAGAAACTTTTACAAGAACTACAGAAAAATCAGGTACAAGAAAGTAAGTTAGTGTTTTAAAGTGAAACCTAAATGCGTTCATCCTTTAACCACTATTTGGTGATAATAATAATAATAATAATAATAATAATAATAATAATAATAATAATAATAATAATAATAATAATAATAATAATTCACAGACCTATAGAAATATAATTTAAATCCATTTGTTGATTTGTAAACAATGTGGAAAATGTTGAAGTACAAAAGTATCAAGTATTGTTCCAGTTTTCCTAATAACATAATAACAACGATAAACTGGACTTTGTTCCTCATTTTTGGAGGACTACTTAACACAGTGTGCCAAAAGCCATCAGACATGAAGGTTTTTGACTTCAGTACTTTGTATATTCAGATCTGAGTGTCAGAACAAGCTCTCATTCATACCTGTTCATCCTCCTGTATGGACGCAGCCAGCGGCAGTCCGTCCGCCACACGAGCGATCATAGTTAGAGAAATCATAGCGATGGAGATCGATGACAGGCTGCTCCTGCTGTCGGTTCTGTCAGAAGCTGAGAAGTTCTCAAACTTCCTATGAATACGTTTCCAACTTTACAACTTTGATGATGCAGAGAAAGTGAGCTGGGCGGAAGTTCGCGGTGCGCCGCTGAAATAGGACCGAGTTGAAACCAATAAAAATGTGGTCAAATTTCCACAACCTAAGGAGGTATTTGATAGGGGAAAAATGAATGGAAAATTAAGATTACGTTACAAGACGGATAAAATTAACTTAAGAGAGTAGATAATCATATTTTGAATCCATCCCTGGCGTTGTTTGACTTGCTTTGTATTTCTCATTTCTGTCTCTGATCTAGGATCCGGCCATGAGCTTCAGCAGTCCGAGCAGACAGCTGGCAGACGGACTGACTGCATCCACACTGCTGATGCCTGTATCGAGCCGAGCGCTACAGATGCGGACTGTCTGGGTCCTCCGTCTGGACTGAATCCTGTCTGAATCAGAACCAGAGGAGGGACCCCCAAACCATGGTCAACCCAAAAAGGTAACTGAACCCTAATTTATTTTTCGTTTATTGATGAATCTATTGTTTATTTGGTTCCGTGTTTGTGGTATCGTGTCAGTGTTTCCTGCTGGCGGAGGAATGGCTACTCTTTTCTTATCACCTTTTGTTATTATTATTTCAGGTCGTTGTTCCCTTTACTATGATATTTGAAAATTAGGGTTTTTAAAATTTCTTATAGGTTAAACTTGTATTTGTTTACTTGCTTATGTATAATTATATGAAATAGCTCGATGATGCTCCTCAATGGGCTTCAGTTTACATCCACACATTACAAGTTAGCAGATGAGAGCTAACAGGGATGCGTGATGTGTTTGGAGCAGCTGACTGCAGCTGGACGGACAGTGCGTACCGGATCAATCATAATATCCGTATCAATCAGTGGGCTGTCCTCCAAAGCTTGATGCAAAATGCAGCCATCAACTCTTTAATTAGTGACACCGCTGCGGGTGCGATATGCTAGTATTATGGCTGAGGCTGAAATTAAAATACTACTGCATTACCACAGTTTAATCCTCTGATCGCCCCCCACCCACACTCCCACAGAGGACTCGGCAGCTTGGCACGGTGGCATCTTAACAGCTTGAAAGGCCTCATTGTTGCGATGCAGCTGGCACTGTCGCGCGCACGTTCTGATTGGTGATTTCCCAGACCGGCGTGTGCGTGACTCACAACCAGGCTGAACATATTTTAGTCTATTTCATAGTGTTTTTCAGGAGGATGGAGGGATGCCGGCGTGTTTTTATTCCAGGGTGGGGCGCTTCATGACTAATTGATTATGGAAAATTAGTGATTCCCAAGCTTTAGTCCTCAGAATCTTCCACCTGCGAGATCAAAATCACCTCCTTCCCTTTAAGTGATCAGCCTTTTTGGTTTTTGAGAATGAAAGAGAGCCAGCTATAGAAATTGATTTGATGCTCTCTACTATGCCTATAAAATAGTTTTTTTTTTAACATCCTTGTCTTTTTGAATCACTTTACAAGTCTATTTTATCTACCTGCCCCCAGGTGTGCCTGTGATGCTCAGGACTGAGGAGCAGAGGAGCTGAGGAGGAGGAGGAGATGGGCTGCACCTCTACCAAGCAGGTGTCTGCGGTGCCAGGGGGTGAGGAGGGTCAGAACAAATCCCACAGCAATGGGGACCTCCTCTCCGGTTAGTCCATCTTCAATACTCTGTGTTCACAAGAAACACATCCATGTTCAGATGATATTCCCTTTGTTTAAAAGTAGTTACACTGTAGGGGGTTGTAACTGAAAAATCTTATCACATTTAAACCCACAACATATGGGTGTTTAAAACCATATAACACTGATACATTAAGTAGGTAACAGCTAAGTCTAAGGTATTTTGCACGTCTTAGCTGCAGTTAATTGTATTAAAATAGGCTGCTTTATTGCTTTATGTGAAGAAGTTGTGCACAAAAGGTCTAACTGCTTAAACCTTATCCGGTTTTGATTAAGTACCACTTAATTACTTAATCCGGAGGAAGGTTTGATTTGTGTATTCTTTAAAATGTTACTAAATAGCACAAAAAGCCTGTCTTGATATTTCACTGCAGGTGTTATTATTAATGTGTCCTCATCTACTGAGTGTCATTTCATCTACTACTACTCAAATAGCTTCACATTTTCATGGATAGTTCTAGAAAATGCTAAATAGTTTAGTATTTATGATAAAATTAATATTTTTAATGTCTGAAAATGAAAGCATCTTCAAAAGCAAACACACTATAGCTGTTTTTTTTTGTTTACATTGTGTTCTTTGGGTCAAAAGGGGGTGATTTTTAGCATTTTTAAGTTGAGCATGCTAACTCATTTCCTTACAATTATAAAATTTCACAATTCAGGATGCAATTTGTGTGTAAGCAAAGAAAGTTCAAAGCAAGATCTCTGCATGAATACATTTGCATGATAGTAAAAAATGATTAGATTACATAATTTATTAAGACTTCCAGTTTTCAAGAAAGCTGTCCTTTTTCCTCCAAAGGATCCCTAAATAACAAAATAATCACACATGTAAGTGACTCCTCAAAAAAATGTAACACTTTGGAAAAATGCTGGGCAGTGATTTTAGTGATAGACTTTGGAAGGATTTGACATTTTAATAACTCAAGATGCATACAGCGCTAGCATCATGTGTGAAAGACACATCTGTACAGGTGCCACTGTAAGTGGCAGCTTATCTTCATGACAGATTTTTGAGCTGCAGCAGATGTTTCATAGAATTACAGTATCTGGTGTGTCTTAGTACTACGCAATCTTACTGAGTTTTTAATCTCATCTCTCTAAACGCGTAGGAGTGTGAAAGAGGAGGGGGCTGTGTGAGAGGAAAGATGGAGAAGCAGAGAGAGGAGATGGATCAGGCTGACAGCTCATGTGTTTGATGCTTGCCAACCATTGTTAAGAGAGGATTTAGTGTGCAGCGTGAGAACTGAAGCACATAATTGCTTTGCCAAGTAGTGAACTGTGAGAACTCTTTACCCAGAGGATTGTGCTGATCATCTGCTGTCGTGTATTAATAAGAGGAGACGTGCTCCTCTCTGGCTTTCTGTCTCTCACTCTGTCACAGATGAGTACAAGATGAAAGGAGTGGAAAAAGTGAAGTACATCAGCGGAGAGGAGGGAGGAGTGGACAGCCAAGACACCACAGTGCGTAGCTCTATCTCATTCCTCTCTTTGGAAACATTTTTTCTTCCTTTTTACAAGAATTTTTTTAAAAAATCATAAACCTGATATCAACATTAGTCACGGTGTAAAAACCTGTAATCAGTGCCATGCATACTGTGTCAGCAGGTCATGTACAAAATCTGAGTTACTGCAAGATACAGAAAATTTAGCTTGCTACTGTGGCTGTTATCTTGTGCAAAGTGTTCATAACTATGTGGAAGAAAGAGTTATTTTGTAGGAAGAATTTGTTAGTTTAGTTGAAAGGATATTTGTGTTTTAGAAAGAAGTTATTTCCTTGTGCTCATGAGATAATCAAGATAAAAATCATGGTCTTATGCACACACTTATGTGATCCACTGTAGCTGCTTACACTGTTTGAAACAAACGTTTCCTTGTAGCAATTGCCATGATCTTTTTGGGTCTAAATTTCCTGGAACACAATGAAATGATGATGGATTATTTTTGAAATGTCATTTGACATTGCTATACAGCACACAAATCATAGCAAACCTACTGTTTATTTGTTCTGTTTCTGTGGTCTCACAATTAATTAGTACAATTCTTGCCAAATGGGGTTAGTCTGTGAATGTTTACATCATCTGTGCTTTTGGCTACCATGTGTAGAATCAAGAGGTGGCCAGGGAGGCCTTGGCCCCCCTTGAAATCTTATTGGCCATTGTAAAGTCAAGTTAAATGTTATACACAGAAAATAACATCCTTTAGATGTTCATAGTCAGGGTAGACTTAAGTTTTCTGTAGAGGAAGGGCAATTAAATGCTGTTTACTCAAGTGTCAGTCTACCACTGTAAAAGTTAGTCCCACAGTTCTGTCACCTCTGTCAAAAATGTCTGACTTTGCTTTTAGATATTAAAAAAGCTGGCTTGTAACTTGTACCTGAAAGCTGAATTAGGTAGAAGAAATGTGTCTGATTGTGTGTGTTTGGATGTCCTGCAGGAGAAGAGTGCACTCCTGGGTAAAGGTCAACAGGCAGATGAAACAGGGTCAAATGGAAACGGAAAGATTCTGTAAGTTTCTCTCATTGATGTTTCTCTTTTATTCAGATTTATTCTGCGTGACTTCGTCCTTTCTGTAGTTGTGCTGCATTGCTGCAAATTGCTGAATATTTTGTCCTCACAGGAGCATCCACTCCTCAGAGAGCCAGCAGGAGTTCTTCAGGATGTTGGATGAGAAGATTGAAAAAGTAAGGACCCCCTCTTTGGAGCGTTACATTCTGTTACTGTAGTTTTTGTTGTTGTTGTTGTTGTTGTTGTTGTTGTTGTTGCACTAAGCTCCCAGTAAATAACATAATGGAGGTTAATCCTTTCATGTAGGCAAATCTGAATGCAGCAGATGACATTATGACACCACAAAACAGCCCCAATCTGTCCTGTCCTGTGATTCTGCTCATGGGGTTATTTAAGGTGGAATTGTTGAGAACATGTGGTACTGACATAGCTGCTCTGAGACTAAATCTGGTCATAGGGGAGGGTGGATTAATTTGGACTGACCCTTTAAATGGCAAACAGGAAAACTAAATCATAATATATGGCTGGCTTTATTTTTCTCTATTGTCACTAGATATCAGTACTAATATGTAAAGCTGGATTCATCCCAACAGTATGTGTCTCAAAGCTGCATAGTCATCTTTATTAATGTATTATCTTTGTGTTTAGTCCCACACACTCACCAGAGCAAAATACTTGTACTTTTCCACAGGTTATAGTAGTCCCAAAAAAATTCCTCATCCAACTCCAACTATTTCTTGTTGGTTTTTTTCCTAGTATTGACCTCAGAAATTCAAAAATAAAGCTGGTGTGCAAAAAGCTGCAGTTCCTCAAGTGTCCACTTGAAGGTGGTTCAAAAAGTAAAGGAAACCCTGTTAGACTCCATAATAAAACACTCATTTTTACAGCACAAATAAACATGTTTACAGTCTGGTCAGAAAAAGAGTGAGTTTGGCTAAATAGCTTATTTATTTTTGGACTGTGCAGAGGCAATTTTTGATTTAATTTAAGAATGTATTTGTTTAACAATTACTAGGTAGAGTCAGCATTTCCAATGTGGCATCTGCTACGATTGGGCTTCATTTCACCTCTAGAGAAACCAATGTGTGACATCATATTTTGTACCAGTTTTCAATTAAAAACAGCCTCACTCATCGCATCTGTTGGATGTGTCATTAATTTATTGCCCTTGTCATGTATCTAAAAGGGGACACACAAACAAGGATTTCCTAAATTTTAAATGATTGTTTATCTATTAGAGACTCCACACATAAAGATAATTGAAGAGTTTTGATCGTACTGTCGTTTCGGTTGTGGTATAACTCGGCAGAGACATCGAAAAGAAATTCTTGGGCTTCCCACAACTCAACAAATTGGTCCTCCAATTCTAAGGTCCACCAGACTTTCCGTGTCAGGTCAGCCATGCCTGTATTTTGCTTATGTCTGCTTCCTTGTTCCTCAGTCAGCTAGCCTCCTGATCGCCGAGTCAAGAGTTGGCAGTCGTCGCCTTTCCCACACATGAAGATTTTTGGTTGTAAATATTGAACAAGTTTAATATTTACAATTGTTGGCCCGACTCGTTTTG
Source organism: Labroides dimidiatus (assembly GCA_030710495.1). Lineage (NCBI taxonomy): Eukaryota > Metazoa > Chordata > Actinopteri > Labriformes > Labridae > Labroides > Labroides dimidiatus. Next base: position 12,882,708 of record CM061152.1, on the reverse strand, counting down.
AACAAAATTATTGGGAAAAATTCAGTCTTACTACACCTCAGACCAAAGGATAATCTTATAAGATAACCTTATTGGGTACTGTCTGTGCTTGGTCGGGAAGGAGGAAAATCAGGACAGAAACAGCCAGACAATCGTTATGTGTATACCTCCCCTTAATGGGTGCCATTTTTTTTCCCTCTGTGGTTTTGTCCCTCTGTTTACAATCAAAGTCTAACTTACCTCTGATACTGGCAAACAGCATGGGCTACAACAGAAAAGTATCATATTAATTGCTTGTCTTCTGTCTTATAGTACACAGTGAATTTATTTATAAAAAATGTCGTTCGATTTAGCTTGTTGGGTTTTTTGAAACACCCAAAATGGCATGTTTAAAGGATTAGGATTGATGAATAGAAAACCAGTGAAACAAGTTAAAGTCAGTCATAAACACACTGAAAGCAGGATCTGTATTCAGTCAGTCTTATTCCATTGCACTGAGCTTTAGACACAAGAAACACAAACTAACAAACACAACTTTTAACTCACTTAATTATTATTATTATCTTTAATTTACAGGGCCAGGACTACTGCTCAGAAGAGGAGGACATGACATAGCACTTTGGTCCAGTATTCCCAGTTTGAAAACGCTGTCATTCCAGTTTGTTATGGATGAACTCTACCACGAGTTCAAATGTCCGGGAGGGATTCCGTCTTCTTGTATGTACACGCCTGAAAAAATGGATTACTGACTTGAATGAAGCACCTTTTTGCCGTCCTGCTCACAACTTAACTTCCTGCTGGTAACCTCGAGAGGAATGACCCCCAGAGGGAAAGATTGTTCAGTGTTTGTAAGTTTTCCTCAAAGGGAGATAACTTTTTAGGTTTACTTCTTTAATAAAGCCATTACAGGATGATGGAGATCCTGGGACTTCAACTATGCCTGCTCTTCTTCTGATTGGACAAACCCCTATAGGAGATTCCTGTGAACATTTGAAACATTCAGACTGTCAAAAATGTGCATTTTGAACAGCAGTGGAAGCCAGTGCTTTTATGGACACTGATTCAAAGTGAAAACAAGGTCTCTATCTGCATCATTTCGAACATTTCATCCTTGAATGCCCTCCTGAGAAAGTCACGGGGTTTAAACTTCCTGCATTCCAAGACACAGTATGAACCTCTTTTTTACAGTATGTCGGCCAGTACGGTGTGTTTGTTTGTCCATGTCCGTTTCCAAGACGATGTAGAGTATTTATGTTGAATAAGGCTCAGGGTTGAAGTGTTGTAATCTCTGTCTCATGTTGTCAGAATCCTTCCTCTCATTAAGACACTGTTGCACCATTAAATAAATAAACACTCATGCACTCACACAGCAGGGTTACTGATGTCCCCTGCTGCAGTTTGTTTCCATGTTAACCCAACAGGTGGACATATCACATACAAGTCTCATCATGTGTTTCACCAGTGTTACGTTGTCTTCAGTTTCTATGTTCAATTTTTTTTTTTTTAGAGAAATAAAGTGTTTTCAGGAACTTATCTGCATGGCTGGCACATTCATCACTTCATCAGAGGAAAAGTTAAACTGCCTCGATCAACTCAATATTGAATGTCTAGGAATTATTATTTCCCTCAAGCTGTCAGAGCTGTTTTATCCCATCACTTAAATCCACATCATGAAGGGTTCGCGTGACAACTACAGGTGAAGACAGACAAGAGATAATGCGTTTATTTACAAAATTATCACATCATTCTCTTCCTATCTACTCAACATAAAGTCTTAACCGTCCATAACCGTTAAAGATGCAAAAAGTCCTGCAGTTTGGGAGCCAAACTTCTTCCAGCCAAAAGCTGGACTCTGAGGTCCAGCCTGTATGTCATCAGCACCTTTCCTTAATTTAGGATTTTATTTTTTTTAAGCTTACAGAAACAATCAAACAGACCAGTGACTGCTGTTGTCCTGTTATACTCTGTTTTCATTATGTTTTACCAACAACCCTAAGGCGTCGTCTCATCTCAGCTACTCAGTGCTGTTGCCGTCTCTTGCGGTGCTTCCGACGTCCTACATCTTGGAAGGGTCCAACTGGAGGGTCAGGGGTCACCAGACCATCAGTCATTTTCTGGTAGACCAGGGTGGAGTCAGAAGCAACAGCACACAGCAACATGGGGAAGCCTCTGTCCAGCACATGTCGGATGCTGCACAGGGAAGACGGAAAGATCAAAAGGTTGTGAAGCTTTGTTAGCCAAAGTCCTCAAAAAGGGTGCTGGAGTAAGATTTCAAACCTTTTGTGTGTCAGGGATCTGTGGACAGGCAGAGGCAGGATCGTCTGTATTGGTGCCTCTTCCTTTTCTTTTCCTTCCAGTAAAACCATCTGCAGCTCTGGGCTTTTTACACAGGACACTTCTTTCCACCGACGCACTGGTGGAAAACAGGGCAAGAGAGGTAAGTGAGTAATCGGTGGTCTGATGTGAAAATGGTCAGAATTGTGTGAATTTAGGAACCTTGATGATTCCCTCACCTTCAGTCAAGTCCATGTACACTAGGAAAGCTACATGTATTTGCTCACTGTCCTCCAACTCCAGATTCTTCATTAGCTTGTACTAGAAATAGAACAACACCCGTTATTGCATGATTTCGCATCAAACACTTAAACGCAGCACGGGATGAACACTCACAGCTGGATGCTGAAGAATCCAGTTCGGAGGAGATTTCTCTGACATTTTACAAGTTAAATGTAGAAGTAGCCTGAAAATGTGGACAAATCCACCACAGTTTAATGTCAGCACAAACTGCTGCCATCATAACGTGCCTATCCACTATTTTCAGGTTTGCCGGCGTGCTACCCGATTTATCGTCCGGGTAGAAACATTTCCTACACTAATTGTCCGCACAGCCTACAGGGGGGAAGCCGCTGCTGCGATGCAATCTGGACTCAGGTGAGAAAGAAGATGAAAGGACAAGACAAAAAAGGGTTTTTTTGGATCATTTTTATTTTTTTTATAGATATTTTGATAACGTTCCAAAAGACAAAGAATACAAAGAAAGTTTTATTAAGAAAACACATAAGAAAATAATGCAATTTAGTTATATGTAAAGGAGTATTTAGTATGAACGATGCAAATTGTACAGTGGCCCTGAAGTGCAAAAAAATGACAGCAAATAAACAGCACAAAAAGAACAATAACAACATCAAGAAGAAAACGCAAATAGAAAAGAGAAACCATAAACACAAAGGAGAAAACAGAAAAGCTAGGCACCTGCTCTGACAGAGGTAGTTGCTGATTAGACCGACGTACCTCTCCATTTTTAACAGGAAGGAGATGCTCTATTCATGTGTGGATTTTTCACATAAAAAGAGTGATACTGGTGACAAACTTTGTCTCTAGTTGATGCTGTCCATGCAGTTGCTCAGAATGGCACGGCTACCCTCATCTGTAGGTGAATAGTTTGCACAGACCTCTTTCTTTTAAACATATTTTCAGCATGCACAAACTAATTTTGATATGATGAAAAGTCAACAACATAAGTATCACATTATATGTATGCCCTGACAATGCAGTCTTCATTGTCCCTTGTTCTCTAACACCAGGAGGCGGTTCAGTATTGTTTTTTTTCCTCCCTCTACAGACTCTTCTGAGATCATTTTGTCCTTAGATGCTGAAAGGGCGTTTGATTGTGTAGAGTGGAAATATTTTTTTATATTCTTAAATTTGGCTCTAGCCCTGAGTTTACAGCCTAGATCAGATTGCTTTACACCTCCCCAGTAGCCTTGATCACCACAAATGGCTCTAGATCAAGAACATCTACTCTGTGCAGGGGTACCCAGCAGCGCTGTCCTCTGTCTCCCTTGTTATTTGCATTAGCAATCAAGCCATTTGCCTTATGGCTCTGGAATGAAAGTAGATTTGAAGGTAAAGTATGTCATGAGACTACTCACAATGTCTCATTATATGCCGATGACTTTTTGCTGTACGTCTTGAACCCATCCACAGTCTTCCCAGAATTTTAAATATATTAGTAAATATATCAGAGAAATTAGGTAAGTACTCCAGCTATAAACTTGACCGTAGAAAAAGTGATTAATCCCATCAATCAAACCACAGACCTTCCTCCTCAGAACCTAATCTCTTTAAGGAAAGCTAAAACTGGCTTAAAATGTTTTGGAGTCCAAGTGAAAAAAATCTTTTTTAAAACTTTACAGTAAAAACTTCATTTCACTTCTGCAGTAATCTAAACTGGAATTTACAAGGTGGTCTTCCCTCCCACTTTCCTCAGGTGGACGCGTCGACCTGATGAAAATAAAAATTTTGCTTCAGTTTCTCTACCTTTTTCCCGGATATTTCCATTTCTATATAAAAACAAAACAAAACTTTTTTTTTTTTACTAAACTAGCCAAATTATCAAGTTCTTTGCTATGGGGGAACAAGCATGCCCATCAGTCAATCGGTTGTTATTTTATTTGGGAATAATTTTTTGTTAATTTTGGGGGGATCAATGTTTAAGTTAATGGGATATTTTGTTTGGCCATTAAATTTGGTTTGTTGCAATGAGGTGAATGCTTTTTGAGTTTCAGTATATGCCGCTATAGTTTTTAAATAGTTCTTTTAAAACCTATCAAAGTAAATTCAAACTTACCAGTATTGCACAGGAAGTGACTATTCTTTCGACCAATCAACAGACTGCAGTGTTTCTAGCTGCACCTTCTGGGGTCAGATTGGTATGTCTGGCGGGTTGGTTATTTAGGGACCTGTCCTGGTTTAAGTCAATGAAAATGCCAACAAAATGCATGCCGTACTGAGACGAACTGAACTAAACTGCTTGGTGGAAACAGGGCTTTGGAAAGCCCTCACCGTCTCTTAAACAGAGGTTTAAACCTAACCGTCTGCTTCTCTGCAGGGGATGAGATGCATGCTTGCACTTTAAATGTTACAGATATTTAGCAGTTCCCTTTAAAAGAGACCACACTCCAGAGACAGAGGAGAGTTTCACCCACACACTGACAGAATCCCTCAGTAAACTCTTCCTGTAATTATACATCTACTGGGTTTGACTCTGTAATTGACATTTTCGGAGCTCACCATCTTCAGCCTTCACTCAATGAATTTCTGTGCAGTGCATGAGCATATTATTCATTCTCACTGTCCTGCCACATGTCACACTCCTCTGCTGCAGCCCACTGCCCTTTTTTTCCTGTCTTCCCACTGTTATTCAACCATTTCATGTCAGTTAGATGTTAAACTGATGGAAAGCTCAAGATTCATAAAATACTAGAGCTCACTCACTCAAGGAGGGCAGCCCTGACTACCCCAGTGCTCATACCTTGTGGATAGCATCCTTAATGGTTCTACAAACCACTACAACCGGAACACTCTGTTTGTGCAAGCTTCAGGTACTGACAGCACTAATACTGCCTGTATCGTACCACATGGCCCAGAGTGGCCCTCACATCCAGACCATGGAGCAAGGTGGGCAGCCAGCAGCAACACTTAAACAAGGGTAATCAAGTGCAAACCACCCTCCACAGAGAAAGAACTGTGTAGGGAGGTGTTGCATTTAGGACAGGGAACAGGGTGAGAAGCCTTTTTGGGCTCAAGCTCCCTGCAAGATTATAGCAAAGGACTGCAGTGAAAACTGAATCTCTCCATACCTCATGAGAAATATGAACACATCACCACCCCACCTTTTGTCTCCCTTACATAAAGCCTTTACACAATGAGCACAGTGAACCCAAAGAAGCAGGAATTATGTGGCATGTATACTGTAATGTGTTAGATACTGTAGCTACAGTAAAACAAATTGGAAGATCTCATTCAGATTACTCGTTATATCACAATAACTACGTTTAATTATTCAGACCAAGAGATCAGGTGAGGCTAAACACTGTACAAAAGACAGCTGCAGAACTCCAAGGCAGTGACGCACTGAACTTTTTTTTAAATCAACTTATGTTTCTAGGATCAGGAATGAACCAAACTTTTCTTGGAAGTTTAAATACAATTCATGTTATAATGTGCTCAGGGAAATGTTATAATGGTTGTAATTAAGCCCTGCAACTGTACTAATCCTTAAAAACCTGAAATCAAAAAAGAGCCAGAAAATTCACTTTTTTGTGTGTCTGGTTAATTTGCACCTGTATTCTTAGCTCATAGATGGTCACTCAAACTTTAAGTACATCAGTGATATTTTCACTCCATGTCACACAAAGTACATATTACTTTTTGACTCATCAATTAAGCTTTCTAGGAGTGTTTTAAAGAGAGATGTGCCATTCAAAGGCACAGTGGTTAATTGACATCGCAGCAGTCAGAGGAAGCTGCAGTGGCTTGACTACAGTGTGGAGTAAGGGACAAAAAACCTTAAAAAAATTTATTTCAGACACAAATATATTGTGATGGGAAAATTTGAAGCGTGGTTTTAATGTTAAACTTTTCATTTCACAACAGGATACCTGTTTTTGAAAATTACATATTGTAAGAGTATATAATTTAGCCTGTATAAAAATTGGATTTAACCACCCATGAGCAAAACGCTAAATCCAATCAGCCATACATAATAAAAAAGAAGGGTTTTTTACTGTCATCTCATAAAATAACACACTTAGATTCAAGAAATCAGCCCCTTTACCTGTATCTGCATTTTATTTTTACCCAGACATTCCTTCAGTTTAAGTGCTCACAAATACATCATTTTCTTCCAAACTGTTGTTAATGAGAGACTTGCATTTAGCAGTTTTCACATGGTGTTCGACAGGGGTGTAAACTTTTAAAAACATCCACACTATAAATCCACAGCTGATTTATGTTCATTTTGTCACTTTCTTGCAGTTGAAAGACGGAATGTTCAGCCAGAAGACCAAAACTGACAACTGCTACGAACCATGGGAAGTCAGGAATAAGGTTGATACAACTAGCAAGGGGGGTAGACAGCAAATGTATCAGGATGCCCATGGCCCCAACTTGATGGCCCACTGGGCGCTAAAATAGTTGAACTCCCATCATGTTCTTGAATATGTGTGTTGAACCATGTTAACAAGGGGCAGAGCTGCAAACAAAACAATGAGCCCAACAATCAACTTAAAATTTTTATTCTTAAAAAAAGCAATGGTATTCTCATATCAAGCAAACAATGGAACCATTTAATATTAGTACTGTTCCATATCACAAAATGAGTTATGAAGGAATAATTAAACCACACAAATGATACACTTTTATGGAATAAATTAATCAGCGTAACAAAAAGAAATAAAAACATGCTTGTACTTAGGTGTTGAACAGGAAAAAATTGAAAGTCAAATGCTCAAAAACTGAAGACACCTGAGAATATAAATATCAAAACAGCTTGTTGCAGCAAGTATTTAGTTCCACAGATCCTCCTCTTTACCTTAACCAAAGCTTTGATAAGAGGAGTTTTTAAAAATTACATTAATGTAAAAATTAGGCATCAATTTAAAAACATCCATTTCTGTACAATGTGCATATCTGAATTAGGGTGGTGACAAGAAAAAAAAATCATTGCAGTAATATTTTTCTTTCTCAGCAAAAAAAATTAAATCCAAAGAGGATAACGCTAATCTGACATCAAACCACATTCAGTTATATGAACAAGAAGATTTGGACTGAGCTCTTAATTGAATCCTGCAGTGAAGTGACAGCCTTCAGGTATTTTTTTTTACTTTAATACCCACTTTAATCCTCCACCTGAGCACACACTAAGTTTTAGGAGCCCAAAACTCCTGATGGGCTCTGAAGACTGGCTGATTTCTTCAGTGGATCTTTTTGCTACTGTCTGATGATGACAGATTTCATGGAGGCAGGGAGGAGGAAGTTCTGCTGCTACACAGGTAGTAGTGATCTTGCATATAAAGAGATGAGGAAGAGAAGGATATACAACAGACCATCTAGGTGATAAAAACACATTTCTGAAACCCAAGGCTCAGTGGCTTTATATTTCTGAGAGACCCTATGGATGGATTCTGTACAGACACCGCAAACAGAATGAGTGAGGTATGTTCTTTTTGTGACTTTATAGCTTTGAGATCCAGACAGTCTGTGTGAGGAGATGCTCTCGTCCATGAAAGGAGAAGAGGATATGAATATGTCCATTTGACAACGTAGAAAAACAAGCGTGTCCCTTTTGTTAAGCAGTCCAAGCGTTCAAGGTTACTGCCAGCAGCAACCCCAAAACTGTAAACAGATTGAAACTCTGAAGAAGCATTGTGTACAAATTTTCAAAGAACCCCCGCCTCCAAAAAATAAAATAATAATAAAAAAAAAGGGATCAAGAATGGAAAGGTAAATGTGGATGGTGTGACAACTGGATGATGAAGACTTTTGCCTTGAGTTTAGAGTGGAGAGAAACAACAATGTGGAAACGAATTCAGCATTTTTCTTAAAAGAAAAACAAACACAAATTCCACAATTAGAGCTGGCCTGTATAGCTAAGCAAACATTAAAAACAGAAAATCAGAAAAAAAAAATTAAAAAGAGCCAGTTCTTTTATCGGCCTCTGAAACACTTGGACAATAAAGGCAGTTTTACAAACCATTGGTTATCAACACACTAGCAAAGTTCCACAGTGCTCGCTTGGAGAAGCATAGTAACAGTGCAAGGCATTACACTATTCAGCAAAACACGACTGTAAGAAAAAAAAAGTGCTGCATTGCATAATGAGCATCTGTAATGAGCCCACAGGTGGGCGTATATACCTATACAATGATTTGACTGTAAACATGGTGCAAAGTAGTTATGACAGTTTAAGGCTTTAAGATTTTCCTGAAGAAGTGTTTTTCTCTGAGAAAAAGGAACGTGTCCGTGACCTGGACAAACAGTGTGGAAAAAAAACCGAAGAAAACAAAAAAGTCAAGCTCTCTACAATCAGACACCAACACTGTGTGCACTCAAATACAGTTTAAATATCTAAATAAAAAGATTTTTAGAGAGGAAAACCACGTGGATTATTGGACTTTTTGGCTGATGTTTGAAGATTTTGGTAACATTGTGTCCAAGACAATTCATGTTCAAAAACACTAATTTTCCAACATATCCACAATTACACATCACAGTGCACTCGTTGACTTTAGTACAAGTGTAACTAATAGTACATGTAATGACTGTTCGACTCAAGAGTGTCTACCACCCTCATCGTGTTCATGCTGCTGGTTTATTTATGCACTTACAGAGAAGTGAGCCATTATTCTTTTATATTGGTTTCACCTGTGCTATTGCAATATGTCTGCCACAGTATGGACATTCTGATGATTCCTGAATTTCTTTAGTATCATGTTTTTATACTATTTTTTTTTCCTACACAACATTTGAAACAGTAAGATCTGTACCTGAAATCCCTGATCCTGAAATGTATTCTTCTGTCCTGATAATAAACGCTTTTATTCTGAAGGAAGCGAGCTGAAGGTCAAGCTTAACTTGTCTTTTTTTCCCTAAAATATACCATTGCATAACACAGTTCCTCCAGATCAGTCAGAAAAAAAGTAAATAAAAGCACATACACACCAACACTCACAGGCAATGCCATCCTATCAAGCATTTACTGTTACCCCTAATATAAGGACTACAATTCATCACAAGTATTAATTCTCCTGCTAGTAGCATTTTTTCTACATTAAAAGCTTAAAGCTTATATACATTTGCATCAGTATTAGACATAATACTACTGTGTATTATGTGTCAGCATTTCATGGATAACAAGTGATCTAGACTTCAGCTTGCCGTGCAAACAGCTCTTCTACAGTGAAGTTTTGAGCCACCTTCTGGCAAAATTGATATTTCATCTACAGTTAATACACAAAAATATTTTAAAAATTGCATCATTGATGGTAACTAATGCAATAGAAATAAAGGAATGTATCACCACTAAAACTTCTATATGGAATCAGCAAAGCCTTAAAATAATAGTAAGAAAAAAATAAAAAGGAGAGACTTCTAGCCATTGCCTCGCTACCAAACATCAAAACATTGTGCTACTCATGGTAAAGAAATGGTACTGAAGAGCACAACAACAATCTACAAACTGGACAAGAAAATGGGGGGTTTTGGCTGATGTGCAGACTACTGTAGATAATGTGAAAAATCCCTGCAATTTGTGAAAATGTGTCATGTTGAGATAGTGAGGTTTTATAGGGTTGGGTTTCCATTTCTGGATAAAATCTGCTTTGAGACTCCTTATCCAATCAAATCCTGAGTGAAAAATGAAAAACAGGTACATGAAATGCAAAAACAATTTATTCTCATATGATTTATGCTGCCATAAACAGCTTATAGTGACAAACTATTTTGTGATACGTTTATAGATTAAAAAGAAAAAGGAGATTCTCTGTTGTGACCCTTTGTTTGAGCCACAGGGAGTAGGTAAGCAATGTTTCAAATCAACAAGACTGCTTTATGGCATAAATGGTTTTACAGTTGTTTTTGCATCAATGTGATGTAGTACCTTAATCTGTCCTGTAGTTAATGGACCAACCAAACATATAACCATGTGTGCATTTGAATTATAAAAAGCTTTCACTTGTCCATTTCCCATGTCTCATACAAGGGTTTCAAACGCAGCATTCTGACATCATTTCAGAATAAATTTGTTGCCATTTTAGACTGGCTCTTTTCCCTGGCTTCATTTTGTAAACATTACACACCTGCTTTTACACACATGGAACCAGTGCTGTAAATAGAAACAGATAAGTAGGTCCAAAATTTGCTTTCAGGAAATGATTTGTGGAATCTAAAAGCACATTTCTTAGCAAATTATCAGGTCTTTTGTGAACTTAGTCTTGACACCCAACCCTAGTTGTGTAGAGCAGGTGGATAGTGGTCACATGACTCATTCATGCGGATGGAGAGATAAGGCTACATTGCCCTCACATCCAGGTCTGTGTTAGTTGACTTGTGTATGAGTTTTATGTGCATAATTGTGTGTTCAGCACAGTAATGCCAAATCCTAATCATTGGATCTGATTGTAGCTGGTTAATTTGGAACCACTGTGACCTTCTGTGCTCCATGACTCAGACCATCCTAATGGTGCATGTTGATGCTGGAAGAGGTGCCCTTGTTACGTCCCAACATGGAGGGCTGGAAGTCAGGGTGACGGCGTGCGTGCTTGATCAGGTGGTCGCTGCGCATGAATCGCTTGTCGCACAGTGGGCAGAGGAAGCGCTTCTCTCCTGTGTGGGTGCGGGTGTGGCGGGCAAGCTCGTCGGAACGAGCAAACTTCTTCTCACAATCTGGCCAGGTACACGGGAAGGGTCTCTCACCTTATGTTTGGAGGCAAAAAGGGCAGGCAACTGTTAGTGAAAGGTGTGTTTATGAATTATCATTTTTTTATTACAATGATTTCAATGAAGGCCTTAAGTGAGTAAAAACAGGCAATCAATTCAACAACTGTGTGAACTATTGTGCATTGTTTATTATAACATTTGTTGTTAATATTAATTTTCAATATCAAGTGAATTTTTTTTTTTGCAGCTCTGCAAACAATTTCTGAAAAGTTGTCCTCAAACAGCTGTTCTGAATAACCAGACCAAATAAATCTCCCAATTCAGTTAAATCATTTCATTAAAAATGCATGTTATCATTTCAGAGTCACTACATGGAACTGATGCATACTTGCTTTACAATGTTTTTTTTTTTTCAACAGTCTGATACTCCAAAATTCAAGCAGAGCCATTTCTTTCAAATAACACGCTAAAGCAGTGTTTTTTATGTGACCGAAAATTGGCAGGTTAGTTTCCATGGGCTTAAACCACAAATCCATTCACCATAATTTAATCTGAACATGATAAATAACAAGATGAGGGATAAATCTTCTGCCTGGTTTACTTTCACAGAGCATGGTGAAGAAAAAAAAACAAGCTCATCTCTAGATTGTTAAATACGTGACAAAACATATCCAGGATTTAGATGGTCCAGATTAGTCACCCTAAGCTACCACTAGCCTTAATCTCTGGCAGGCAACACAAGTAAAACCAGGATAAGCGAGAAGGATGCTCGGTGCCATTTTCAAGATCACAAAGCCAGGCCACGTTGTTGTTGCAGAACTCTCTGAGGGCGTTCCCACCACAGTTTCTTTCAACCGTTTCCTGTCCCTAATCCGTTTGCGCCTGCTCAGTGACCCTGAACAGACCAATTCCCCTCATTCTGTGCAAAATCACATGCACATTTTTAGTGAGTAGTAGAGCTCCGCCAACAGGTGGCTACATCACCATCTACTGCAGATGGCTTTTTCTACTGAACCACTTTACGGCTAGGTTTGACCTCGCCATCATACTTTAACGCCAACGTTGAAACATAGAACAGGGTGCAACAACAACAAAAAAGAGGCAAACTTAACAGTATCATTCTGCCGCGACTTCTCTAACGTGTTCATAATGTACTCTTTACTGGAAAAAAAATATTCGCTGGAAAATTCATAGTTCCCTCAAAAACTTCACCAAAACATCGCGAAGGAGCTGCTGCTAACATCAACAGGGCTAGATTTGACCGGCTATTAACTCTTTGCTACCGACGTTAAGGTTTCGTCTTACGTTCATTTCATATGCAAATCCAATCGGGAGGAAGACCTTCGTCACCGGTTTTAACGTCCAGCCCAGTTCTTTTGTTAGTTTACTTCTTTGTCAGAGCCTCAGAAGGGGAGTTTTTTTCTGTCTTTCTCTCTTTGTTTGACCACGTTATTGCACCTTGTAGGGGGTCGAGGTGAAAGAAAAACCTTACTATCCCCAAACTATTCGATAATCCTGTAAAGCACGAAGACAACACTTCCCATATTAGATATGGTGTAATAACAACATGGATGGGCGTGTTAGTCCCTGACAAAAGAACTTGTGCCCACACTTCATGCTACCTAGCTAAAAGAAATAAACTATTGATGTCCTCGTACCTGTGTGTGTCCGGATGTGTGCCTTCAGGTGGGACGATTTCCCGTAAACTCTGTCGCACCCGTCAAAAGTACACTGATGTCGCTTCACAGGGGAGCGTGGGGCCCCCACGCCTCCACCTCCTCCCCCCCTCAGCTGCTGCTGCTGCTGTCCAGGCACCGGCGTGGCGGAGGGGGTCATGGTAGGGGTAGTTGGGTCGGACAACGTGGTGTAGCCGCTCTCCCCGCCGCACGAGGAGTTGCTGCTCTCCGAGTAGGCCGACATGGGGCGGAACTTACCGTGGAGGTCGGTGAGGATACCGGCCACCGCCATTATGTTCGCCCCCTCCAGCCTTAGCGTCTCGCGCACTTCCCTGTCCTCATTCGAACCATCAGGCTCCCCAGGGAGCAGGCCCACCGTGGCAGGCTGGCTGGCGGGGGCGACCGGGGTGGGTCTGTGCAGGACAGGACCGCTGGATATCGACACCAGACATTCAGCGGCGAAGTAATCAGACGAAGCAGTCAACGACATTGTTATCTGCCTTGTTTTGTTAGCTTGGAAAAAAATAACGACAAAAATCCACCAGGAGGGGCTAACGGTTGTCTGCTCCAAACCTCGTTTTCATCAAACTCGACGAAGCAACCGTTTCCAGCCAAGCCTTGTAACCGCCATATAGTGTGTCAGTAGTTAGAAAATTACTAAGTTAATCAAAGAAAAAGGTACAAATTAGAGTGCTAATGTGCTAAAAGTGTGTCAGAGTCCTCGGCCCCACATGTGTGCCTCTCACCGTCTGACGGTTCATTGTGTCTGAGCTCCGAGAAGCCGGTCAAACCTACGCCCCCTGGTCCGGACTAAAGTTGCATTCAGGTCTCTCGTTCAAAATAGTTTTACTGTGGTGATGGGCACACATGGTTATAAAGGAGCACTAGTAATGCATATTGACTACACATTGCCACAGCAGTTCCAAGTAACGATTCATGTATTGAACATTTAACTAACTGACTGAAATCAAATGAAATCATATCAGAGCCCAGTGATTACATTTATTCTAGTTGTGTTTACAATGTATTTTACAACTGACACCAAAACCACGTGGTTGCAGTCACGGTAAGAGGCGTACTTAACTAAAACCGGATATAGTCAGTGTAAAGTCTACATTGTCTCAATCGACTCCATACTTGGCAGTCATTGTTGTAAGTAGGTTAGTGCTACTTCTTTCATAAGAAGTTATAAAATGCTATTTTCTGTATGTACTTGAACGCACCGTCAACCACCAGTGCGCAGTCACTGACGTCGAAGCACGGGCGTGGACCGCAGCGGCGGGTGCATCGTGGAAAGTAGGTGGCAGGCAGCTTGGCTAATGATGGGGGAAGGAGATGGGGATGAAAGGCGTGTTGGGTGAATTAGTCTGAGCTCAGTCGGAGGAAGAAAAATGTGACTGGGGGCTTTTGTGGGCATAACTGTTCAACAAAGAGCTATAAAAGACCCCGAAAGCCCCATTTTAGCCTTTTATTTTCTTTTTCTAGAAGACTTGGGTTACACTAGACGTCTCTATTAGCAGACCGGCATCTTTTAAATTGTCATACTAACAAGGTGTAAAAGAGTGTGGATTTTAATTGAACTGTATCCACATTAAACAAAGAAACTACAAAACAGCATCCTTCACACTTTGTTTACAGGTTTTGCCATGTCACTAAAATATACCATATGGAATGTCATTTAATTTGTCTATATCTGTATAATGCAATTAGAATGACCACAATGAGACATTTATATGCTGCCAAGGTGTCTTCCTTCAAACTATTTCTACACTGACTTTTCCTTTCACATCTGGCTACTGTTTCAGGTATTCACAAAAGCAGCATGAAAAAAAGGTCTACTTTGTGTGGCTTGATGCTAAGTGATTGGCTCAGTGTCTGTTTGTAGCTCCAGCTCTGTAGGTATTTCCTGATTGGTTGCAGTGAGCACTATGGGTCACTGTGGGAGCCTGCATACAAGCGTGGTCATTCAGTGGCCGTGAACACTGCTTGATTTTCATCTCGCTTACATGTGGAGGCTCAGAGGCAGACAGACCTTTGGTGACTTGGGGTTGCTATGGCTATGAACTTATTGCCCAGTTGTCTGCATGTTACACTGATTTTTCTGCTGCTACATGGTGAGTTTATGGATTTTGCTGATGTTCTTTTGGTTTCATTAAATTCTCCAGAGAAGTCTTGAAATGTAAGGGTCTTTGAGAGTTCAGTGTGAAGTGCTGATCGGCTTTTCCTCCTATAACAACTAGTTTTCTCACTTGTTATGACTATTTTATGATGTTTAATCTGTTTTTCTGTGCAGTAGGTGATTGTTCTCAGACAGAACCAAATCCCTGTAACTCAAGTTGTATTGGTGAGATTTCAGTTATATATAAATTTCATATTATATACATATTATTACTTCGACAACATTTGCTGTGATGAAATGCCTTTTTTTAATCTCTTTTTGTTCCATGTCCAGGTTTTTCCAGCTCCAACTTGTCTTTTGAGAAAGGGTTAAGGTACACTTACAGATACAGAACAACAATAACCACAGCGCTTTATGGCTCCAGCGCTGGCAGGAATGGACTTGCTTTGGACTGTGTGGTTGATATTGATGTTGTTTCTAGATGTCACCTCATGATGCAGGTCAGCACAAAGAAAGTTTTTGAGAAAAATCTGTTAAGTTTTACTAATTACTTATTTAATGTACGCACATGCTTGTCCAACAGATTAAGAATCCACAGATAAAGCGGCTATCCCCTCAGAAGGAGCACTCTGTGCAGCGTCTGAAGAGCTTGAGGTAATGAAAACTAGATTTAATTTAGGAACATTTAGAAGAACATTTTTGATTTATGCCTTATCTCCTCAGCCATTTTCCAGACATGCATGTTGTCTTTTTCTGTTCTTTGAGCGCTGCATTGAATGTCCAGATCTTTTTGGAATGCTACAACTGTTTTTTCTATGAACATGATACCCAATTCAAACGTCCCACTTGTCTGTGTTCCTGGATCTCAGGGGGGATTCATCTGGTGTTTTTATTTCCCAGGGATTCACTAGAGAGAACGCGCCTCAAGTTCTCCCTCCAGGGGGGGAAGGTCACGGCCCTCTGTCTCCAGGAGGGGGAGCAGGTGTGGGCCCTCAACATTAAGAGGGCTCTACTGAGCATGTTCCAGACCTCCCTCACCGCCTCCAAACAGGAATTAGTCAAGGAGGTGAGGGTTGATGAGTTTTCTGTTGTCCACATGCTGCAGCAAGTTGAAACAACTACTTCTTCAAGTCAGACAAATACCACCCCTAGCCATTCAACATGGAAAAATCTGTGTTTAATGTAAACAAGCTATAATTTAATGCTTTTACAGGGTATTATCTGACTTTTCTCTGATGATTCTTTCTCAGACGGATGTCCACGGGACGTGCAATAGCAGGTATGAGAGGAGAGGACCTGTGCTTTTGAAGAGCAGGGATCTGAACCAGTGCCATCAGTCCAGATTGGCAAAAATCTGGCCTCATTCTGTACCAGTAGCTGAAGACACAGTGAGCTTTCTTCTTATTATCTGAGCTGAAAATGTATAGAAAAATATAACTGTAAAATGATATGTTAATTATGTTTCCAAGTATATTCCCTAAATATTATAATGTCCAAAATATTAAAATCTGTACAATGAAATTAATATATTGATATATCAAACTTTTATTTAACTGCTTTGAATTGTGTGTGCGACAGATTTTTTAAAAAATAAAGGATATGAGCCATTAAATTAACATGGTGGGTTACATTTTAACACCATGCACCATACTTTATCCTTTAAATAACACTTTTGGTCCTGCTATGGTCAGTGAATTAGCAAGAAACTTGTGTTACGATACTTGTCTCAGAGATGATATAATGCAGCCGTGCCGTGTATATAGATGTTTTCATCCGGTTGTGACTTGAGATATTTGATCCTATGATTCAAAATGTTCTTAAAAAGCTCTTTTTCATAAACAAAAACATCCTCTTTCTTTTGTATGATTACTGTAATCCTGTTTTTCTAGTTACTGCAACCAGAACTGCACTGTGTTCAGAGGTATGGATCCACAGTTATTGAGGAGGTCAACTGCACTGAAACCCTTTCCATGGCAACATGGTCTAGCACTCCTGGGCTGGTTAAGACCCAAACGGTGTCGACCCTGCTCCTGTTACGAGCACAACCATGGACTTTTCCAGGCGCAGGTCTGGAATATTGTAAACAAAACTGTAGTCTAAAAATTGTGCTTCAAAGACATGTCTAACACTCTGCTCTGCTAATTGCTCATGCAGGTAGTGTGGATCCTGGAGTGCTCACTGACTTGCAGTTTGAAGATGAAGGGGCTTCCAGACAAGGAAAATCTAGAGCGTCAACACCTCTGCACGCCATCCAGACTGTCAGGATGTTATGTAGCCTCACCTCAGACCCACAACAGGTAAGTCAGTATAGGATCCAGATTTAAACGACACTGATCTGCAAAAAATAATAATATTAATGAAAACACAGTTTCATGCCTCCTTGTAGCAGACTTTATGTGCTGTAATATGAATCACTTTCAAGTAACCGGTACCCTGCCAGACCACCGTTGGCTTATTTGTGTTTCTAATTTATAGCCTTACTTACTCTGAGGCTTTGCTGTGCATGGGCCAAACATTTTAATCCTTTCCCTACACAGGAGGCCAGTTAAACTTCATTTGGCAATCTTCATCATAGTCTGTTTACATGGGAGGGGTTCAAAGGAGGCTGTTAGAGCTGAAGCCAGACACACTTTAAGGTTTAATTTGTGTGTGGGGATCAGGTGATTAATGATATGAAAAAGTGTTCTCAGTTCTGCAGGAAGCAATTAAATCTCAACGACAGAAATCTTTTTACGCAATTAAATATTAAACACCATTTATTTTGTGATATTACAATGTAAGCCCCCGTATTCACACATGTGCTTTGATTTTGTTCCATCAGGTATCCAAAATATTCCTTCAACTGGCTTTCCAGCTGCGAGATTTGACTGTTCCTCAACTCAAGATACTTTGGCAAGAAGCCTCCTTCAAGTGTCGCAATGACTGGTCAGTGTTTCCTTTGTGTTTCATAACTGTGAATTCACTGGGGGGTTGGGTTCATGGTACTGTTTATGATGCATGTTTTCACACTCATATTTCTTACTGTAAAGTGTGCGAAAGTATAGAGTATTTACCATATTTGCTGTAGAATATGGTGAATTATAAAACTTTTCTTCGCTTACATCGATCTTTGTTACTACTTGATTGTGTTATGCAGGTTTCTTAAATATAGACGTTAACTCTGTCAAATAACTGTGTGGGCAGGCAGCCTTTGCTGGATGCATTACCAGCTTGTGGATCTGAAAACTGCATCTTACTACTTACTGACCTCATGATGAAAAATGAGCTGGAGGAGGAACAGGCTCACACATTTCTCACCACCATCGCCCTCATTCCTCACCCATCACCACAGATCATCAACTCCATCAATGTAGGCACCTCAGGGTGACATTAATATTAACCCAAAGCTTTCATCAAAGTTTTTCTACTATTTTCCCTCATAAGATATAGAAACAGTGATTCTGTGCCCGTACAGCTACGTACCGTTATTTGTTGTTGACCCAGACGTTCATCACACACTGCATCTCTGCCCTCTGTGTTAGGTCTTACTGCAAGTCCCAGAGCTGCAGTCCAAAGCATTGTTATCTGGATCAGCTCTGGTCCATCAACTGTGCCAAAAGTCTCACACCCCTTGCAGTGACCTTCCTGAGGTGCAGACCTTCATAAAAGTGCTTGAGGAAATGATAAAGGAGGGCTGTAAAGGAGAGAATCCTTCTCAAGACAAGGTGCTTAAAGATAGACTCATACAGCCTAAACTAAACCTTCTGGTTTGATTTGATTGTTCTAAGCATGGGTATTTTAACAATGTTGTTTAATACTGTAGAATTTACATTTTCCATACATTCTCTGTTCAAGCAGCTTTTTTATGCACTGAAATCAGTGGGAAACCTCGGACTTTCTGCTCCAGTCTTCATTCCACTGATGAACTGCATCATAAGAAGCCACCCAGCTTCACTGGAGCTGAGACTTGTTGCTATTCAGGCTTTTAGACGCTTTCCTTGCTCAGCTGATGTGAGTATTCTTTTATACCAAAGTTAGAGAAAAGAGTTATTTTTTCAGTCTTTGATACAGGCTTTTATTGATAATATATGAATGAATATTGACTCTTACAGAACATCACTGAAATGTAAATAAAAGTCTTCAAATAAAAAGCTAGACCACCAAATGAGATGTTAATTGATCCATCATGAGTTGAGGTGATGAGGTGAGTGACAGTGGAGCATCGGTGACTGACAGCAGTTTCCTTCCTCCAGAGAAATGTGCTGTTGCAGCTGTACCGCTCCTCCCAGGAGGATCCTGAGGTCAGAATCGCTGCATACCAGCAGCTCCTGCATTGCCCCGACGAGGAGGTGTTTGAAGTGGTGAAGACGACACTGAGGAACGAGAACTCCAGCCAAGGTTTAATGAAAACTTCTGTGGTTTACTCCCATAACAGCCTCCACCAAAAAGTGCTCTGTTAAATACTTATCATGGATAAAAGTGTGTATCCATTTGAGTTTTAGACTTTGAGAATATTAAATCAAATCAGGTAACTACAGTCAATCAGTGTAACTTTAGTTATTTTTGGATTACTTTAGAATTACTTTAATGAGACAATCCTCACAGAGTACCATAAACGCGAAATTCCCAAGGTTCACATTAAATTCGTCAGTAACATAAATTGTTTGCTTGTGTGTTCATGTATATGACCTGCTGCTCTTTTTCTGTAGTGGGTTCGTATGTGTGGAGTCATCTCACTAATGTCCTGAAGAGTGAGGACCCCATGAAACAGGCACTGATAGAGTCCCTGCCTGATGATGTCATCAGCAGAGACTTTGAGGCTGAGTTTATGAAATACTCCTCCTACTCTGACTACACTGTTTCATCAGGTAATGATTTCCTTTACAATTTCAAACAAAACAAAAATCTATCCTTCTTTATAATTTCTCGATGAAGAAAGTTCATGATTAGCTAAAATATGATGTGCACTCTGATTTTGCTTCTTTATATGTTTCAGACATAGGAATTACAAATGTGGAAACTTCTCTGGTTTTCTCCTCCAAATCATTTCTGCCGAGATCTGCCACTGCAAACCTGACAGTTTATTTCCATGGAAGAGCCCACAACCTTCTGGAGGCAACTCACTTTATATTTACAGTTTTATTATCAACTTTAAGTATTACAGACTTCTCATGGATGTATCATGTTTTTTTGTCTCCAAAAGGTAGACCTTCATGTTGAAAATGCTGAACCCCTTTTAAAGAAGATGTTTGGCCTTCATACCCCTGACTCTGGTGAAGAGTCGGTGGTTCAAAGTCACAAACCGTACAAAGAGATGATGAGGACAAGGAAAAAAACAGAAGATGTCCATGAAGGAGACAAAGAAACGTGTTTATCCAGCACTGCAAGCTATCTGGACCAGGCCAGAGCTATGGTGAGGTCTTTGTTTCAGGACAGTGTTATTGAGCGGGATGAGGTCTGGGTGGGTGGGGGGTGTTGCTTAGGGCAGCAGGTTAAACATGTAAGCTCGGCCATGCGTACGACAGATGGGGATTATTTGAATTACATTTTGGATGGTAGCCTCTTGGTCTGTAGCTGTACTGTGTACGGCAGTGAATTAGTTAAATGTGGCACATGGGATTGAATGTATTTTTTCTAGCACAAATAGTTAAAGTAAGAGTGCAAACTGATGTTTTAAAACAACTTTTCTTTGTTTTTGACCAATGGTCCAAAACGCTAAGACAAAACTAAACTGAAAGACATAGAGAGACCTGACAATCTCACATTTAAGAAATCAGAATCTTTTAATTTTATCAATGTCTAAATAAAAATTATTTTACTCAGAGCTCAGTTTATAAACAAAATTTCCACATTTAAAGCCTCCATAGTTTTCCTCTGTAGATTTCATGGTTTCCTCACATAATGTAGCTAGAGTTTAATACTTTTAGATGACAAATGAAAACATATGAGGATCCACATGTTGTATATATTTTTTTCCTTTAGTAGGTTTTAGCCTCTTTATATTTCTAATGCTTATTCCCCCTTCATTTTTTAAATTCATAAATAAAACGACAAGTTAAAATGGGTTTAGATTGTGGTCTTCATCACATTTTTTGTTTCAGCTGTTTGGCAACAGGAAAATGGAGGAGAACAAACTGAAGTGCTGGGTTGGTGTGAAGGTGTTTGGAAATGAGCTCATTGTGTTTACATGTGAAGATCTCCACAGTCGGATAAATCAGCTGTCTCTGACTGCGGCAGAACTGGTTGTCAAACTGCTGAAGGTATGATGGAGATAGACCGTTTCATCAATCACTTAGTTTTTCTGACTGTCACACTTTTCAACCTGTGGTCTTTCCTCCGTTTTGCAGGGTCAGGAGGTCCAGTTGAACCACAGAGCTGTGCTGATGACAGATGAGCTGAGTTTACCATCTCTGTCAGGTTTGCCCTTCAGACTGGGCATCAACATGACTTCACTGCTTGCTCTAAATGTGAAAGGCAACATCAACTACAGGGATATGTCCCACTTCTCCCTGACTGGATATATCAAACCAAAGTACTCACTTATCTCCATGTATCAAAGGGACTGTACCCAGAGTTTATGCAGATTATCACCACTGTCTCTGTTTTTTTCAGTGCCCATGTCAGGTTGTCTGTGAGGATGGGGGCAGACGGGGCTCTGGGCCAGGCTGCAGTGGACTGGCTTGTTGAGTTGAGGAGCTCCACCAGTCTGGACGGCAGTATTCAGCTGCAGGAGGGACGAGATCTCAGAGTCATACTCAACACACCCGAGGACGTAATGGACGTCATCTCTGTCAGGTTAGCATGGACGTTTTATGTACTGTTACTGGGTTATTTAAGGGTTTGAGGAATTTCTAAGTGATTTTGAAAAAAGTCTCACTTCAAGATATAAACCTGATCATCCAAAACTTAAAATGAGATTATCAGCACCAAAAAACGTTATTTCTAAATGGTATTTCTCAGTTTCCAGATCGGGTCGGACAGAACTGGATTGATTTATGGCATGTCAAAGTCTCTATGACAACACCACACGGGCCAGCAAAGTTTTGAGAAGAGAGCTCTGTGTTTTTCTCTGCTGGAAACAATTTCTTGGATTTTTTTTTTTTTGTATTTTGTTATTTTTAGTGATGTAAACTCTGGAGCTGAACTGTCAATAAGAAAAAAAAAACACAAGCTAAAGGCTAAAACACGGTTTAAACTGTGATAATGTTCATTCCAACTCACATGCTGCAGTGATCTGTTCAAACTTGTGTTTGTCAATGAAATTAAGAGTGAGGTTAAGTTTGCTCTGCTTGATGAAGTTGTATTTGGAAGATGAGCACTGGTAGGACATAACCAGGATTCACTAACATTACAAGTTACGGACACGTCTCAGAGCACTGTTCTGTGAGTAGTGCTAAATATAGCCTGGAACTAAACATTTCAAACAATAGGGCTACGTAACTTGAAAAACAATGCACCACCTTGTTGCTTTGCATCTGGTAAAAAGTTGTCTTTAACAAAGAAAAGTAATGTTAAAAAGGAGGCAACACCTTGGTAAGAGTCATGTCCTCATGATAGTGTGTGCGCGAGTGCTCATGGGAAGCGGAGTCTTTATCCCGGAAAAATACTGGCTAACTAGAAAGTCCTCTCCGCCTCTTTAAAGTTGTCATTTATGGTTATCTAAGTGTGTAACAAAAGGTTAGTTCAGAGTTGACTAAAACATTAGTATAAAACGTAATAGAGGGTTTTTTATGGATGTTTTAAATGTTTGGTAAAAGTTTTATCAGTGGGTTACTTTTGGGTGTAATGTCGGTTTAGTTAAGTGTTTTATTAAGGGTTAGTTAAGGGTAACTTTGTGGAACTTAAGAATGTAATAATGGATCCAGGGGGGAAAAAGGGTAAATTAGTACTGGTTTAGGGTGTAATTAAAAATTTGTTATGGATGTAATGGATTTTTGGAAACTTGTGTTCAGACCCAAAAGCTAGCGAGAAGAAAAGCAATGGGCTCAAATTCCAGACTACCATCAGTTATTATATTGCTTTTTTTAACAATGATGGTAAGAGAGTGTTTGATGTTTGTGTTAATCAGCTCTCAAGTTTTTAAGCTCAGCGGGGACGTCAGAGAGGAGATCAAGGGCCCAAAGAGCCGAATTCAGAGGACAACCTGTACACCAAAGACATGTTAGTGCTCACCTTTACCATTACATGAAATAATCATTTATCATTCTCTACTCAATGGGTAATAAATAAATAAATACTGCTGTTACATTATGTTATATTTACCAACTTTGCTGAAAACTCAGTAATCATCCTTAAAACATTTACAGGACAAATAATTCATCAAACACTGATCTCCGTCTCTTCATAGGGTCTAAGATGATTGGTTGGCAGCTGTGCTCCAATGCCTCTTACCCATTGCTTGGCACGGGTGTTTCACTTCCCCCTCCAGGACCAGTTCACTTCTCCCTAAGACTACTGAAACTAGATAAAGGACTGCATTACTACCTGCTGGAGGCTGCCTACTCTCTGCTCCCTCAGGTTCAAAGAGGCACCATTAATCTTCATAGTGATCCTCTCTTTTATTTTATGAGATCTCCATAAACATGATGCTGTACAAATGATAATTGTATGATCTCCTTATCTGATACCCAAAAATGTTCAAACTGAATATTTCAGAAGAACACTTGGTTCCCCAGGGAGGCCTCCCTCCACCTCCTTCTGGCCACACCTCAGTCCACAGTCTCCAGGGACATGTCTCTGGACCTGGCTTTCAACCCTCACAGACTTCTGCTGAGACTCTCACATCCACTGAAAACAATCCTCGTGCAAGGTTAGTCAGGGGCAGGGATGTGTCCAGGGGTCCCTTCCCAAATATTGACCTTCCCTGTCCAAAATGGTGACTTTGGACATATATCTTCTACATGGGTCCCATAAGAATTCAAATAGAGATTCATTTGTCCTCCAAAATGTGATGTGTTTTCCAGGTCAACTTGAACAAGAGAGAAAACTGAAGACAGGAAAGCTGGAGCTGTTGATAGATGGCATCCATTACTATGTCATGGTAAAAATCTGATTTCTGGAGGAAATTTTTAAGATGAATGGACTCCTGGCCATGGAAAATGTTAATCTGAGTACATCTTTAGGGTTTGGTTGACACTCAGACACTTCTGACAGAGCAGAGAACTCGCTATCACCTTGAAGCCAAAATGGCTGCTGATGGACATCCCATGATCCTCTCTGCTAACATCACTCGTGGACTGGGTAGTAAGACCAGCTTCTCTGCATCTGTGAAGAATGTTTTCAGAGAGACTGCGTCACTGTCAGGTATCTGTCATATATTAGACACCATTCTGCAGTTATTCTCTACATAAACACAGATTGTACTCAATCTTTAAACACTGCTTTCTTTACTTTCAGTGGTTCTGGAGCGCAGGCGGGACAGCAGCAGCAGACAGTACTCTGTAGAGGCCGAGCTCCTGTTACCAGGCGTGGTTGGCACCAGGATGCTTGGACTGATGGAGCAGAAGGGCTCACTGTGGAGCTCTGCACTCAGGCTCAAATATGGTCTGGGAGGTGAGTCACTACAAAGCAAACAGCATGAAGTTCTCAGAGCTCTTTAAAAATTAAGATTTAACTGTACAAGCTGTACAATGATGGATATGGTATCTTAACTTTCATAAGTTTATTGTGCATTTCATTTACTTTGGCATTTGGTTTTGAGATAACATCAGTGATTGACTATTACGTTGATTGCCTTTATGGGCCATCGTAACTTTCCACCAAGAACAACTGAATAGCCCTAAGTGTTCATCCTCAGCTGACCTTTAAATCAATAAGATCACCTTTTTGCTGATCTTTGACTTCCATATGCAGGTGATGCCCGGCACTTGCGGCAGGACTGCTACACATCTCAGAGACTGAAGGGGGAAAGAGACTTAAATGGAACTTATGTCATGAGAGTAGATCATGAATTCTACTGCTCCAACACAGCCCCCATCAACCACAAGGTGACTGGAGATGTTCAAATGTTCAAAGAAAACATATGTTATTATTTTTATTTATTATTTTTTTCTCCCCAAAATTCACGATCAGTGAGTTACTTATACTATACTATAAAATATATTAAATGCAAATTATGTTAACTTCCAGCTTTTACATTTTTTAAAAATGTTTTTCTGTAATTTGGAACTTTACGGTCTTTCTATTCTTGCATCCACAGGTTCACTTTAGGCACGAGGAGAGCCCCAGCCATATCAAATCTGTCCTGGATGTGAGCTACGGCAAACACTGGGACGAGATCAACAACAAACGCACACTTCTTCTGAGCCAGTCCTTCCAAAATCACTCCTCACCAAATCACACGAGCTACACACTCGAGGTGAACAGACCTGCATGTGTGACAGTTTGTCCTGTCTGAGCCTGTTTACACTATAGACTATATATAGAATGGACAGCGTGGCTCCGCCTTTTACCATTGTACAGTTTTGAAATCAAAAAAACCTCTGTCATGGGAGCTGCCATTGGCCGCCATTGTCTGCCCCAGTAGAGACTTACTAGGAAAATCTGAGTGGAAACGGGTGACAAAAATAATATTTTTTTTTTTCTTTAAACTTTCCAACCTCTTCTTAACTCTCCTTCCTTATGTATTTTATTATTCCAGAAACCACACAAGAACGGTAGCTGTCAATCATCATTAAACGAGACGTAAAACCCTGTTTTTAACCTCTAATAACTAATGAAAAAGAAACTTTTCAGAAAAAAGAGGACATGAACACAATGCAGCCCAATAATATCTAAACATCACCACAGCACACGGATGTGAGAAACGTTTCTACGAGGTGTAATAATTCTTTTAAAGTTTGACCACAGCCCACCTGGAATGAATAGAAAGGTGGAGTTTTTGTCTTGTACTGCAGCCAGCCACCAGAGGGGGCAGTTTTTATGGTGACCTCAGTTTGAGCCGAGTGAGATGACGTCCATTTTTTTTTACAGTCTATGGTTTACACCCAGTATTATTACATGTTTTGGGAGATTTGTTTCTAAATGAGCAGTTCTCCATGTGGCTATCCATGTCGTACATTAGGCATATTTACACAGGTCTCCAGGGATCTGATCTGGCTTTCCCGATTGAAGTTCTGATGAACATGTAGCCTCATGTGCACAAATCAGTTAAAACAAGCAAAAACTACGACACAGACTAAATGAAGAGAGAGGGAGATAGAAAAATACAACAAAGGTATTGAAAATTGCCATCTGGTCTCATTGGATCCTCAGAGTACATGGATGTATTCACACCTTACACCACAGGGCTGTCCACTTGTCATTGAAACTCTCCAGACTATGTCTGTTTTTTTATTGGCTTAAGGAAGATTTACTTTCAGGCAGCACATAAGCATGGAACTAAGCTATTCATACTGGAAGATCATCCTTCTATTTTCTTTTTACAAACCTCAAATGTGTATTCTCTTTGCCTTTTGTTCTTTCAGTTTAATTTACAGCTGCCAGAAAAGAATCTAAACTACAGGACACAGCTTCTGCACTCTCATCTGAGGCAGAGTGGGTCTGAGAGCAGCACTCACCTTAAAGTCAACTACAACAACCTCGTGCCGTTTGTGGCTGGACTACACTGGAAAAGCCCACCCAAAGACACCCTGCAGAAAAAATGGGAAGGTAGGCTCAGCTGTAACACTTGACTCATTTTGTTTACATGAATGGTATGAAGTTAAAAGTGAGGTTTTATTGGATGCTACATCTGTCTGTCTTGATGTTGTTCAGGTACATTTAATATGGACACACCGTGGCTTTACATCTACACCTCACATAAACTGAGCCAGCAGCAGCTCCACACACTGCAGCTCACATCAGAGCTGACAGCCAGCAAGTGGCTGACCATCCGTAACCTCCAGCTGGAGGGTTTTTACAGGGACAGAGGCAGAGAGAAGGAGGCCCGTCTGAAGCTCTGTACACCAGCTGTCACCTACATCAAAGTGAGGAGAGACGATCACTTGTGTTAATACACACAGTATTAACTAATTTCACTTTCCAACACTGATTCGTCTTTTGAACCACATTCCAAATATTTTGACTCAATTTGAAAAGTAGATAATTAACACTTAAAAAAGAATCAATTAATTCTGTAACATGAGGAAACAAAAATGTAAAGAGGATATACTTTGCAATTTGTTCATCTGTGGTAACAATGTTTAACCTGTATAATAATAATAATAATAATAATAATAATAATAATAATAATAATATTTTCACACCTTGGATTGTTGGTCGTTTTACTATGAATTCAACATTCAATTAATTCATTTTGTAATTTATATTCAATTTATTATAAATCAAATTTAATTTTAATCACATCTTGTCTCGTGTATGATCTCATGCTTCTTCATCCCTCCAGGTAGAAGGTTGGGGTGTGGTGGGGAAGCGGAGTACTAGGGTCTCATGCTCCATTAGCTCCCTGTGGTCTCCTCCCCTGAGAGGAGATGCCGCCCTGGAGGCCTCCAAACTCAGCCACACCCTGCAGATTGCCTCCACCTACGGCAAGAACAACATGAGCCTCACAGCCTCTCTGAACACTGTAGATAAGGTGGGTGGAAACACTGTGCTGTGAAATTCCCCTAAAATGAAGCGGTCATTTACCAACGTTGTGCTGGGCCATTAGAATAAGTGTCATAATGTGGATTTACTTACTCAAATTTGGGTATAAAAACATAATCAGTTTGAAACTCCTCACTCTTGTTCAACATGGTGAAGTGAAGGGAAATCTCTGAAAAACAGAGGGTCAGAGTTAAAGCTCTTCATGATGCTGGGTAGTTTTCTTATTTTTATGACAGGTGGTATAAATTTGTTAAGCACTATACATAAACATCATTGTTGTTGTATCTGTACTGCTAGATTAAAGGAGAAATTAAACAACTAAATAAAAATAAAAATAAAAAATTAGTCAACACCATATTGGTCAATTTACAGCAGCTAATGATTTTAAGTTAAATTTAATTCTGTTCAGTCAGCTTGGATAATGCTTGTTCATTATTTGTTTAATGCTATTTTTGCCAACTCAGTGACATTTAATTGGAGTGGATCTGACCTGAAGTCTTTTTTTGTATAAAGTACAGCTTCCAAACAGTTGTGTTGCACACAGGTGACTGGATGCTGTAATCTGACCATAGCTAATGAGCCAATGTTTATTTTTTTGTTTTATCCTAAAATATGACTAGAATTCAGTCAGGTCGTTCCTGATTATTTTTAGCTAGTCCATATGACAAACAATCTGGAACAAATTGCAACATATCAAAGGGCATGAGTTTCCCACCCTGAGATTTAGAGTAAAGTGTTTAGGGCTGATTTGTCAAAAAAAAATTGTTGCTTTTCTGCTTTTCTAAAAATATTTAAATCTCTGTTTATTTTTTAAGAAGTTGAAAAAGAGGCAGGTACATCTAAAGATGACTTTCTCAAAGCCCAAAAGTCCATCCACAGATCTGGAGTTTGAAGGGGTGGTAGAGGAGCTAAGGAAGGACAAGAAGATGTATCAGAAAACAGCAATGCTACATCTCAGGTTGGTTCCACAATCTAAATCAACATGATGGTGTGTTCATTTTGTGCTTTTTAAGATTTTGATTCAAAAAACAACCTGCTGACCTCAATAGCACTCTGATATTACACAGACAGCCCCTGCAGATCTTTCCTCAGACTCTGCTCCTGCAGGAGACTTTCACAGTCGACCTTGTTAAAGGGCTCTATGTGCTTCAGTCGAAAGCTGGTTTCCATGGCAACAGAGAAATCATCCACAAGCTCAGCCTCGGCTACAGACTGCCAAAACCTTTTGTAAGTTCAGAAAACTAAGTTAACTTTTTCACTCAGCACATATGATTTAGAAAGTAATTGTTTGATGTCTCTATTTATGTTTTTCATTATTTCGGTTCTTCTCTTGTTCAGGTATGTTCAGCACTTGCTCATTCTTTCAGCCCAGATGTTATTCCTTCCGACTCAGAAATCTGTGTGACCGTATCGAACAATCAGGTAAGATGATGTTTTCAAAGAGAATTTTTATTTTTGTTCAGTATCATCTAACTTTTCCACGGATACTGATTTTAGTGATGTTGGTCAGCAATCTAGGTTTACAGATTTCCTAACTGTACAGTGGACCACAAGGGCAGACAATCTGCAACAGCCTGAACAATCTTCATCGAGAGATAGGCATCTCTAAAAAAACATGCAAAAGTCACTCACGCAAAATTAATATTCTGATAGCATTTTCCACAAAACTGAAAAAAAAAACTATTTTTGACAGGTTGCTTTGTTAAAGTTTCTGCAGTCAAGAGGTGAGCTTTAAGTGGCGCATTTTCTCATTTTCAGTGTGTTTACAGAGTTACATTTTACTTTTGATGTGTTTTATAGGTGCATTGTTTCTCATTACTCTTGATGAATATTGTTTATCACTGCAGATCTTCTGTCATTGTCTCTGTTGTCCCCTAAGATGTGATCTATACACTTAAATATATATTTTTTTATTTTTGTTCTTTTTTTATGACATACTTCTTTTCAGACCCACAAAGATGTGCATGGAAGACTGAGGGTTGGCAGCAAGGAAAAACTAACTTTCTTTGGTAAAGTTCAGTTGAACCCTTTACATTCAAATCACCACATGATTCAACTTAAAGCCAACTACAGCCATCATCTTCAGGTAAACAACTTCTGACTGGATAAAACATCATTTCACTGAGTAAACTTTTTTCAGCAATATCTTTTTTCTTTACAGCAAAGGCCTGATATGCGTTAGCTGCTGTGAATTCAGTCAGTATATGAACTTGTGATCAGGTCACTGTTTCTGCTGTTACAGCTGCAGATCCCCTCCTCTGCTATAGTGGAAGGAAATGTATTTTGGAACCCCAAAACCAACACAGGCTTTAATTATCAAGCTGGGGGGAAAATGAGAATAGAGCGTCAGGAGTGCAAAGTGAGTGAACCGACCCAACAGTTTACTTTCCCCTGTTTAATCAAAAGCGTTTTTGATGAAGTTTTTAGTTTCTTTTTGTGTTGTTTTAGCTTTCTCTACAGCTCAATGGAACATCAGGAAGGGTTGATCTTCATTCATCACTGAGTCATCCCTTCAAATCAAAAATCCCCAAGACATTAGAGGTGGGTTTTGTACACTTCAATTTCAGTGAAGCCAACATTGAAAAGGTTATCAATATTTAAAATGTTTTCAGTAACGTTTTAACTTTGGAAATCATCTAAGCAAATTCTTTTGCTGTGATAGGTAAAGGCATCTGCAGATATTTCCTCAGTGGCTGGTAGAGGACATAGCTCAGTGAAAGTGAGAGCTGATGGGAAGGACAGGGTCAACCTGGAGGCCCTGATGTCCCACACCCTCCAAAGGGGAGACAGAGCTGTGGAGCTGAGGGTGAATGTATCCCAGAGCGTGCTGCACTCTGCCACAGACCTGCATGTCAGTCTGGCAACCAACATGTCCTCAGACAGGTATGTAGCTTCACCAGCTTAGAGGTTAAAATGTAACAGATATACAGTGATGAGGAACTCTTCTCTTTCGCAGTGTTTCTGTTCTTTGCTCCTACACACAGGAGCATGAGGGTCTGCTGGCCCACGTCAAAGGATCTCTAAAAAACACACAGGGTCTCCAGGTGGCTGTGTCAGGGGACCTGAAGCACTCCATTACAAATCTTCATTTCTTGCCTCCAGTCTTGGGGTTGGATGGGGTGCTGGGACAGTCTGATGCCCTCATTGAAGGTAGAGTATCATTTGAAATAAATACTATCTGTAAGTGTCAAATATTTCATGATTCCTGTTATTTCTAAGTTACTTGACAAACATTCTGAGCACTTTGTTCATTTCTGTTTGTTTAATTGTAGGACAGCTGAAAGTTAGAGCCACTGAGACCTTGTACAGTGTCGTGCTAAAACATCAGCAGGATACTGAAGACAGAGAGAAAGAAGGAATGAGAGGAAATGAGCTGCATGTGTCCCATGATTGGTTGTGTGTTTGGTTTGGGGTGGAGCATTTATGTTTAAATGTTAGCCGCCTGCTTGGAGGTCAAGGGATGGGTGAGGTTGACGTGAGACTTTCTCACTCCTTCTATCTGCTTAATGCAACAGGTAATCTTTACTTAATACAGAAATCACTTTACCTTTTCAACATTATGATCTCTCAAGGTCCCCCATTCTTGTTATCTTTTGGTCCCAGGTTTACCTGCTAACAGTAGTGCCAAGGGGCGATGGGTGAAATCTGATGGTCAGCTGTCCATCCTGGCTGAGCTGCAGGCTGGACCTGAACATCTCAGAGCTGAGTTTAATGGAGGCAAAAGAGACAGGGTTATCTCAAGGTGGGAGTACTCCTCCAGGCTGCAGCATCAAGTCAAAGCATTACTGGAAAGGGGCATATCAAGCTCCATGCAAGCCAAAGCACATTACCAGGTGTGGGACTTTTGTCTAGTTTGATCTTTAAAATGTTAATACATTACCAAAAAAATCATACACATAAACTGTGTAATGATATTTCAGACATATACATGTGCCAGTTTGTATTTCCTGTATGTTAATGTTTTTTTTCCCACTGTCAGTTGGAGACGGGTGGCATCGACACAGGCTTGAACCTTCACATGGAAGACAAGAAAACAGCTGAGGTTTATTTTAATGTTGGAGACAAAAATGGCACAGCTGTGCTGGCAGTGTCTCTCTGGCAACAGACAATTCTGCTACAGGGGTTTATACCAAAGTCTTTACAGGTACATTTTTATTTTATTTTTACATTTAAAGTCTGTCTGTCTTTAACTGGAAGTGGTAACTTTAACTGTTTAGAATAGAATGGGCCCAAATGTTGACCCCTGAGGGACACCATAATTAACTTTTTCATCAGTGCATCTGGAAATGCACTGACAATATGATTACCCTGCATGGTTACCCAAAAATGTGCCCTACATGTAGAACAAAAGTAAGTTAAAGAAATAAATTGCAAGTATAGCATCATAGTTAACAGTGGAGTTGTTTGTGTTTCTTTTTCCTTTGGGTCAGAGCCAGGCTCCTTGTATCCAGTCTTTATACTAGTTTGAGCTTACTGGCTGCTTACTGTTGATGCATGTTTACTCTACTGAATGAGTTTTTTTATGTTAAAAAAAAGAAACTTAACTGCCCTCCCTGCATGACCACTAAAAATAAACATAATCATAGTCATAAATATCCATATGGACTAGCACATTGGTTTCTAAAAATTTTTGTCTTGCTGGTGAAAAGTTCACTAATTCCTTCAGAACTCGTTCATCTCCTCTCCCGTTGTCTTCTTTTAAAAAACAAACATTGCTAGCAAGGTTTTGTTTTCACAGATGAACTGCACAGGGGACACCACTGAAGAACGGCTCTCGGCCCAGTGCTATGGAAATGTGGCTGGTGGCCCTGTGGAGGTACGAGTCTTTCGCTCTTATAGACCTCACAGCAGGCTCTGCTATGGCCTGTCAATCTTCCACTCAAGCCTCAGTGCTGAAACTAAAGGCTGCTACACTCCTAATGGTCAGAAAGAGCTCAAAGCTAGCCTCAATCATTCTTCAACACTGCTGCTGGTGAAACTGGGCCTGCCCACAAAATCTAGTGTCAGGCTCCTGCTCCGGCCTGGGCCTCAGAAATGGGCTCTTGGGATCAATTCAGTTATTGGCTCTTGGGAAATGGACTTCAATGTGGGACTGAGGCTGGAGAAACCTGGACTGTATGGCTGGCATGGACTGCTTGAGTTTGGGACTGGTGGTGTTTCTCACAAGGCAAAGGTTAAAGGTCGGTTGAGATTGGAAAGTTGGTGTCACATCTGGGCAGATGTCAATGCGTCACTGGACTCATTTACTTCAGGTCTGTTGGTGTCCATCAGGTGTAAAGGTTTTGGGAAGCTGGTGTTGGTAAAAGTTCGGAAAGATGAGGGGGGTGGGTTTCATAAAACTGCCTTAACAATGCTCGGACAAGCAGTGAAAGATGGATTCAAAGGTTCGTTGGGTTTAGAAAACGGGGATGACTTAGTTCAGTGCCTTTTGTCCACACTGCTTAAGGACCAGAGAGCTGAAGTTGACTGGACTCTGCAGCATCACTGGACCTCTCTTGCTACTCTCATCCCAAACACAGTACACCTCCAGGGGTTTGGTCATCTCAGTGATGACTCCCTCTCTGGAAGAACCGAAGTCTCTTTCAACAGACGCTCTGCCCAAATCAACATGACTGCTGCCTGGGAGCTGTTCAGCTCTTTGAGGGTCAAGATTCAGCAAAACAAACCAACTGCTGCTTCACCAGGGGAAAGTGATGTGTGCTCTTTGCTTCTCCTGGTAAATCAGCCCAAAGTAGGAGAGACCAGGAGGAGCAGCTGGAATTTGTTTGCTCATCAAAGATGTGTCTTACTGAAGGTTAGATAGGAAACAAGATGAACTATCCTGACACTTGTTTCCCAACTGAAGGAAAGCAAAAGAAACATCTTTATTTATAAGATGACTCCTGTCTTTCCAAATCAGTTTTAATTCCATTGATGACACTAAGAAAACAGCAACAAGACTATGGCTGAAGTTAACCTCAGCTTCACAGTGATTTTTTTAAACAACACTTACAAATTGTTCTTTCTTTCCCACATTTCCTCTCTAGACTCTTCTGCCATCACCAGCTTCAGCCAACATCTCCATCACTCGTTCTGGGTGTTCCACAGATGTCAGCATTGTTCTCCATGCTGGGGGAGAACAGAAAGGCAGCCTTAATCTGAATTTAACTTGTCACCCACATCTCAGTCTGAAAACATCTGTCCAGCACTCTATAGAGACCATACAGCTGCTTGGATTTCCCACACATGGAGGATTAACCCTGAACGTTTCCCCTACACGTCTCCCAGGAATGGAGTTTGGTCTGGAGCTTGGAGATTGTTATTTTAGAGGTACATTTGGGGGAACCAGGACTCCATGGACAGAAGAGGAGCAGACTTCCTACACTTTAAATGTGACCAACTACTGTCCAGCTATACAGGTAAAAACATCAATAGATTTTGCTAAATGTTGTTTTTAGAAAATTAATAAACTTTAAAGTTTGTTTTTTTTTAAAGTTATTTTTTGGGGCTTTTCTGCCTTTATTTTGAGAGGACAGGACAGTGGATAGAGGAGGAGAGAGTCGGGGAGTGATGCGGGAAAGTAGCCACAGGTTGGACTCAAACCTGGGCTGCCTGCTCAAGGGCTGTTTTGCTCATATGGAGCAAACCTTAACCTCTTGGCCATTTGCGCTCCTAATTTTTAAATATTACTGTTACTGTGACAACACATCGCTCTTTCTTTCACCGAAGTTTAGAGAACTGGGCTTTAAGTGTGATTCATCTACCTGTCTGCACAGTCCTCTTGGGAAAAGTTTCAGGTTTGTTAAAAGTTTAAGCCTAAGATTGGATATCATTAAAGCAGATAAAGACATGAAATAGGATTTGCAACAAAACTGGAGTATCATCATGCCGATTGAGCTTGCCACCACTTCACATGTATCACTTTTTTGTGCTTATTTCCAACACAAGTAATGATGTTATGCTTTCTCAACATTGCCTTTTTTGTAGTCATTTCATCTGAGCTCATGAAACTTAACAGTTAAGAGAGATAAATCTCTTCTGCCAGCAGGAGGCATACAGTGCATGTTTTGAAATCTTTTCCGATCCTTAAACACGCCATGTTGAGTTTTATTTTTGTTATAAATGTATAATTATTGCATGTATGTCTTTAAAACAGATATCAGTCCTCCCAGCATCCCTGTCTCTTCAGGGCCTCTTTTCAGTCACTTCCTGCCAGCTCTCCATGACTTCCTCTCTGAAGGCTGATGACCAGGACCTCACCCTGCAGCTGAGCCGGTCCTGCAGGCCTTCTCGCCTCTCTGGGACGCTCACACACTCCCTCTTCACTCTAAGGGACCTTGGTTTTCCCCAGATTATCAGTGTAGAAGCCTCTACTCCTCTTGATCTCGAACAAGAGGGGTCCCTGTTCATTAAAGCTGGAACATGTTATATCAGAGCTGATAGAGTCATAGAGGCTAAAGGAAGGGTGCAGAGGCTCTGGGCTGTGGAGTCAACATGTCCGAAGTTTCAGGTAATGAAATATCTCCGTGGATGAGTTTGTTTGTTTGTTTTCTATGTGTGTGTGTGTTTGTGTGTGTGTAATTTCAGTTTCTATTATATGACTAAACATAAACTTAAACCTAAAGACTCCTCGGTTGTTAGTATAGTTTGTAATTTATCAATGTTTTACTATGCCCATGTATTATATTCAGAAAAATAAATCTAGAACTAGTCCTGCATTATGAGTCACAGTGAAGTCTATGTTTGTTCATACAAGGCTCATCTGAATGGCTCAGTGTGGCTGGACCCTCAGAGGACCTGGACTGTCACCATGGACACCGATCTTGAGGGGAGAAGGGGTTTCCTGAGGCTGAATGCAAAGGGCTGGCCTGACCTGAGTGTGGAGGGTGAGCTTCGTCACAACCATCCTGCTCCTGGAAATGTCCCACAGCTCAGCAGGCTGAAAGTCACTTGCAGGGTGGAAAGACAGAGACATGACGCTGAAGCCCTCATTCAAATGGACGACTGTGCTGTGGGAGTCAGTGGAGGTGTGATGTCACATGCCGGTCTGCGGGGGTCGCTGTTGTATAACAACAACTGCACAGTGTTTCAGGTAGAGAAAAAAAAACATTGCTCATCATGAATTATCAATGACTAAACCCATAAAAGTGTAAATGTTTTGCTTTGATACCTCTGCTGTAGGAATTGGGAAGTCCTGAAAAGGTACAGTCATCCGGTTTGTTGGTTGTGTCCCCGACTGGTGCTGAATCTCAGGTCTCCGCGGCTGTAGACGACAAAGAGTTACAGGCCTCTATGAGTCTTAGGAAAACAAGGGTGTGGAAATATAGTTTTATTTTCAAAATTGAAAAAATGATCTGTTATTTTTACTTGAAGTACACGTAAAACAAAGACATTGCCTCAGTTGTTGTCCCGCGGGTTAAAGAGGAAACTGTTGTTTTTCTATCCAGGATAAAAATGAAGTCTTGCTGAACCTAAACCACTCTGTGCCCCTGATGAAGAGGATGGGACTTCCTTTTAGTGTGGCACTAACATTGAACTCTGAGAGTCATGGAAACAGCTCTTATTCTTACCTTTTCCACAGCAGGGCAGGACATCAGAAGGTAGGAGGCAGCTTTTTATTTTCACGTGTGATGATGTGCTCTTTACTGAGGCTGGTTCAACACATCATGTTGGTGCAGGAAGAAGATGAGCACTGACATTTGCTCCCTGTTAGAAAATAATAAAAACATTTCAAGGCTTAGAAATTCTTCTTTATTTTTATTATATTCAATATGTGTTATACATCTGTGCATCTTTATATACAAGTGCATGAGTGAACTGTTTTGATTTTTAAATGCAGACATGTTACTCTGCATGTTGAATCAGTTACTTCTTTGAAATAACTCCTCAAAGCTCATCTCAACAGGGTTACTTTTTTTAAGATATATTTTTAAAAGCGTTTTTTTTCTTCTCCTCCTTAATTATTTTCAATGCTTATAATCTGTTAATACAGGTCACATTACTGTTTATGTTTTGATTGTACTTATTGACTTCTTAGGTCTCTTTTTTTGTAACTTTCTTTCATGTGATTTTTAAAAAAGATCACTTTATTTAGTTTTATGGCTGCTCCTACGACTGTTTTTAAGAACTGCTTCCTAAATGACATTTTTTTTCCTCAATTTGCATTTATTTCTTGTTAAACTTTGTGTTGCTCTTTTATACTTACTGGTTGTGAGTTTTCTCCCTTTCCCTTGAACTTCACTTCTATTATTCACTGAAAAAGTTATTTTGCATTTTGTCCCTCACATCTGTTTGAAATATTCCAGTCAAAAAAGAAAACCCTACATTGCAAAAAACTGACATCTAAGCAAGTGTGTTTTTATCTTATTTAAAGGAAGAATTGCCTTATTATACTTGATTTGAGCCACATTCAGTAGACAAGTCCAGGAACGTGTTTTATTTCAAGATATTAAAAGATAAAAATAGGGTCTGAATTACCTGCAACAAGTAAAAAAAATCTGCCAGTGGGGTAAAAAAAATTACTTGTCAAGTTTAGAATAATGTCTAAATACAAGAAACTTTCACTTACTCATCTGGCAGATTTTTTTTAACTTGTTACAAACAATTCAGAGCTGATTTTTGTCTTTAAATATCTTTAAATGAGACATGTTTCTGGACTGGTCTGGTGAATGAGGCTCATATTAAGTCTAAAAAGACATTTTCACTAAAAATAAGACAAAAGCACTTCCTAAGATTTCAGTTTTTTGCAGTGTAAAATAGAGTGCAGAGTTCAGTTTCAGTGGGAAAAAGTTCATTGATTGTGTAGTTGATATGCTCTATAAAATGTCTCTAAATGTTTAACAGATAACTCAAGAGATGACAGTATTAAAGACGTCTGAAGCAATCGGAGTGAAGAGTCATTTTAAACACACGGTGAACTATCTGAAGAAACTAGGAGTCCCTGCGAACAACAGCATCCAGGTGAGAAAAAGTCCAAGAACTCCTATTTTATACTTTGAATATCTCTGTGAATAAAAGTGTGACAGTTGTGTGAAGATCCATACTGTGGTTGTGTGTGCACTGTGCAGGCACAGGTTGGCTCTGCTGAAGGGAAAGCCTTTACCTTACAGTCTGAGTTTGGAAGTCAGCAGGCAGGGTTAAGACTGAAGATGAAATGTCTCCCCATGGCCAAAGAGATGAGAGCATCCATGTGGCACAGCTGGTCATGGCTACAGGACAGAGGACTTCCACTCAGTATTGAGGTCAGAGGAGGTTTAAGCATACCTTTTTTATGACAGTGAAGCATTTTTTTTCTTTTAACCCATTCACGTCTTTGTTTCTCCTTCACTCAGGGCATGTGTTCCATTCAGGGACTCTCTTCTCATCTACAGTCCCAGGCTCAGCTTTCTCTGGACGGACAGAAACTGCTGGTCTCTGGCCTGAACGTCAGTGTGTCTGATGGGCGTCTGGCTCTGCTGGTCTCTTACTTTACACCATTTTTTAGTCCAACAGAAGCACAGCACAGTCTAGAATCTTCTCTGACTGTGCAGTTCAAAGGTCAGCGCATCACATCACATGGAGGGTTCTTTAGTATTTGAGTTGTTTTGTTGTGTAGATCATTTCCCTTTAATTCAGGATGTCAAAATGATTCAATGGTTGGTTCTCTGTTTCATTCTTTTTCATATTATTTATTTCAAGGCTGCTGTTGATGTATGAAACAAATGCAACGTGTGCCTTTTGATTCATATTTCCCCTTTGAATCATGAGCAGATTAT
Source organism: Labroides dimidiatus (assembly GCA_030710495.1). Lineage (NCBI taxonomy): Eukaryota > Metazoa > Chordata > Actinopteri > Labriformes > Labridae > Labroides > Labroides dimidiatus. The sequence goes on along the minus strand of CM061152.1, from coordinate 12,844,417 downwards.
GCGCATTTGAGTGCAGGATCACAGACTGACCAGCAGGTGTCACAAAAGAATAGCTCTGTACGTTTAAACAAACAATTCCAAGTCTGCACCTACTGAAACTTTTGTCACATTTTCTGATTTTTATGAGCTTTAAGACTCACAATCAAAATATTTTATTCATCAGTCACTATTGTCAACAGTAGTGACTTCATTTTTTAATTAATGTTTTAAGTTTCTCTGTTGCTTTTAGACAAAAACTGACTACATTTGTTTGTGGTTTGTGTGGAAAAAAAACATTATGAGAAAAACTAACCCTAAAGTGAGTAAAACTGCGAAGAGTTTTGGCTTCAAAACAACCAGAAATACTCAAAACAAAACACTCCATGTCTCAGTGGATGTCAGTGACATCCTGTGCAAATATAAAACCAAATTTTAAATTTCTTGTACTTTGATAGATTACAAAAAATATTACAGCAAAAGAAATCCAGACTTTAACTTTTTTTTAACTGTATCTATGCAAAAAGCAAAGCGGTCAGTGTATTGCACAAATATTTTTCAATTGATAGCGCATGATGTTATAAAGTGTGTGTGAAAGCTTGTCTGTCTCTGTGTGTCAGCCCTGCGATTGACTGGCAACCAGTCCAGGGTGAACCCCACCTCTCGCCCTAAGCCAGCTAGAATAGGCTCCAGCCACCCACAACCCTGAACAGGATAAGCTTTATAGAAGATGAATGAATGAATGAATAAATGGTGTTATAAACAAATCATTCACTGGTTAACAATCAGATTTCCTCGTCCTGTTGTACATTTTGTGCCAGACAGTGAGTGATACTCTCATTGAGGAGTTGTAAACTTTGATGATCACAGACAGGAATGACTTCCTGTGGCAGTCTGTGGTGTTTTTAGGAGGAATAAATCCAGCAGTTATTTAATTATAACAGAGGAAAGGATGGGTAACATCCAACATGCACAAGAGGAACAACGAAAAACAGAAGCCTGAGGGGCACCAACCTGGTTTTGAAATGATGAATGAACATTTCTGAATGCTTGTGTATCTACTTACACACAAGTTCATATTACTTAATAACCTCTGAAAGAGAGGCCAGAGTTTTTAATGATCACTGAAGAGCTGTCATACGCTGTGACAGCTCTCAAATGGTGCTTGTAATGGATATATTTTTCTAAACCCTAACTGAAGAGTAACTTGGTTGTGATCTATAAAGACCAGTTTAAATGATGAGAGCTCTATATGATTAAAAACTGCTCCAGTCTGGCTCTGTAGAATCAGCTTCTCTAGAAAAGCTTTCACAGAAAATGGATTCATTAAGAAAATCAGATACAAAGCTCCTAACTGAGGCTCACTGACATCAACGATGTTTAAAACCTCTTGGATTTAATACACTGAAGCAGTACGAGCAGTTTGGCTTTTTTTAGTTGCCACTCCGACATCTTTCTGTTACTGGTTTTATTTGTACCTTCATTTCCTTTACTTCTTTGGAGTCAGCCAGTCTTCCCTCACACGTCTCCAGTAGGTGCAAAATTCAGCCACTCACCTCCTAACTGGAGTACCTAAGAGGGAGCACATCACTCCCATCCTGGCCTCCCTCCACTGTCTGCCTGTGCATTTTAGAGTTCTTTTTAAGGTTATTTTATTTGTTTTTAAATCTTTAAATGGTCTGGCCCCATCCTACCTCTCTGAGCTCCTGCACCCCCACGCTCCTGCTCGGGGCCTCAGGTCAGCTGATCAGCTGCTCCTGGAGGTACCGAGGTCCAAACGGAAGCTCAGAGGGGACAGGGCCTTTTCTGTTGCCGCCATAAACTGTAGAACGATCTTCCGTTCCACATAAGACAAGCCCCGTCACTGTCTGTTCTTAAAACTCCTCTTAAAACCCATTTTTATTCCCTGGCTTTTAACCCAGCTTGAGACTCAGCTCCTGTTATTAGTGTTTATATGGGTTGTTCTTAGTTTTTAAGTACTGTTTTATTGTTTTTAATTGTTTTAAAAACAATGAAACAATTATTTATGTGCCATTGTTTTTATTTTTATTGTATTTTATTTATTTTAATGCCTTTATGTACAGCACTTTGGTTAAGTTGTGGTTCTTTTTAAAGTGCTCTATATATAAAGTTGTGTTGAGTTGAGTTAAAAGCAAAATCAAACATGAACAAGGATTAATTACATTATTTGCCTGTTTGAAGTGAACAATATTATGAAGTAACTTCACTTGAGCCTCTAATGTCACTTCTCTGCTCCTCTGTGTAGGACCACTGCGTAGCGCCTCTCTGGATGTTCACAGAAGTGACTGGAGGTTTGTGTTGGTGGGGGATGTCGGAGGTTTGGGAACTTATGGAGGGTCCAAAGAAGCCAGAGTCACACTGAGACACACTGTGCATGGAGAATATAGTCCTACCTTACAGGTGAGAGTAATACAAACTCATTATTACACACCTTTGCACTTCTATTCTCACTGTTTCTGTGCCCATGAATTCAGGTGGAGGCCTGGGGCAGACTGACCGAGTCACAGCTCAGGTGCTCTGTTGCTGTGAACCCTGCACGCAGCTCCTCCTTAGCACTCATCATCCAGGGTCACCGTCTGCCTCATAGGTACTGTAAACACAGAGAGAGAGAGAGAAACCAAACTTGGTGACCTGTAACGTGTCCTTTGAATGATGGATGTTCTTTTGTACAGTAAGGACCTGATGGTGAAGATAGTCCAGAGTGTTCCCCTGATTCTGGTTTACCTGCCGTCTCAGCTCAATGTGCGCTCTCAGGTGAGCTCTTGTCACCATTAGGGTAATTTCATAATATTTATAAAAAGAAGAAGAAGCATGTGACTTCAACACACGATTGGTCTGAAAATGATCCAGCTCAACATCTGAGTTTCCAATCCACGTCCCTCCACTGTATCACTTTTATTACTAGTTTTTTCCTTTGCAAAAGAGCATTACTCCTTTGAATGTTTTACTGACATTCATCGTTTGGTTACAGAAAACCCCCTGAGGTTTATTCTTTATAGGTATCTGTGCAACATCTTGGCATCAGATGTGGTCTCAAGTCGTGTAAATCTTTCATAAATATTCTCACCTGCAATGAAGCACTATTTTTTGCTAAGATATGTTTCCCTGCAGGTTTTCATTTGTAATTTCTCCTCCAGCTGAACCAGTCTGAGTCCAGTGTGGCAGGTTTGATGGAGGTGTTGTCAGGCAGGAGGAGGCTGTGGGCTCAGGGTGAACTGGCTGTTATAGACAGCGGATACAGACAGAGTATAGAGCTCAAACACTCATTCCTACAGGTACTCTGAGCTACATTAACACCCTCTCTACAAAACATAAAGTAGTTCTTATTTCTTCAGTGTGTCAGTATTCTTACTGTTCTCCAGTTAAAGCCAATCCCAAGGGCGATCGCACTGAGGACCATGTTTGAAGCCAGAGACTGGAGCTACCAGGTTCAACATGGAGCTGTGTGGGGGAACCAGGAGTTCAGCCTGTCTGGTCTCTACTCTGCTCCTCCTGCCCCTGAGCTGGGAAACCAGACACTGAAAAGTAAACATATGCAGAGAATCTTCTCACTATCCTCCATATGGACCATGAATGCTCCTTTCTTCTTGATGTTTTTTCACCAAACTGGCTTTCACTTGTCCCTAACTTCAGTCCAGATCAACTGTGTTCCTCGTTGGACAAGTTTGGAGTTGACTCTGGAACGCTCATTACAGAGTCGACTGGACAGTGTTCTGCTGGGCTGGACGAGGCATGGACGGCCAAGTGAAAAACAGCTTAATGAACTATAGAAAAACATAAACTGACAGAGCCATTCTGCAACAACACTGGGCAGATGAATTGCTGATGGAAAAAAGTAGCCTCTAAGTCACCTAAAATTAGCTTCAATCATTTGTGGATTTATTTGCATAGGCTTTTTTCAACAAATGAAATAAAATACAAAGAAATTTTTGATGAGATTTGAAAACAAAAACTTTCACACACACACACACACACACACACACACACACACACACACACACACACACACACACACACACACACACACACACACACAAAACTCTGGTGCCCAACTGAACATGTTTGCTTTTTATCTTGACACGTGATTGTTCTTGCATTAGCATCTGTTCTGTGTTTCTGCTCCCTGTGGTCACACACTTGTTGTTTTTTTTTTCCTTTCTTCCATCTTAGGTCAGAGCGCTGAGCTGGTGGAGTTGCTCGGAGGAAATGAATGAGACCAAACTGGAGCTGAATCAACCGTTCTCCTCCGCACTGGGCCAGATGAGCCTCCACAGTCTGACGCACTCATCACACAAAGAACGACACAGCAGTCACTCAGTAGGCTCACACACTTATTTATGCACTCAATATATATGTCCCTTTCTTTATGCGGTATCCTTTAACATATACATAAATATAGCTTCCCAGTCCTTAACTGTCATTTTGAGCTTCACATAAGCCACAGATTTAATTTTTGACTGTTATTTTTCATACCAGAAGTCAATCAGCTTGTTGATCACAGGTGGCCTCAGTTTAGATCAAACCTGGTTGAATTTCCTGAGTTACCATGAATTTAAATAATAAGCGTCCTGTTTTATTAAATAAAAGGGAGCTAGTGGTTGAGCTTCTGCATTGTCTTTAGCATGGCTACATACACTTCCTATACAAATCTTTATATTGTAACATAACTAAAGAAGAAACAACACACTGCTGCAATATTTCTAACATATTCTCTACATCTTGTCAGAGCATTTTGTGCAGAGTTATATATTTTTGTTGACCTACAAAGTTTTATGATTCATTTAGACCCACTTCTCATGGAACAGCACGGTACCCATCAACATCTCCATCAACCTGAACCAACAGTGGCAAAACAACTCCAGCAGAAGGCGGGCTTGTACTCAGTTTACGGCACAACAGGTTGGTAGAATAGAATAGAATAGAATAGAATAGAATAGAATAGAATAGAATAGAATAGAATAGAATAAAATAAAATAGAATAGAATAGAATAGAATAGAATAGAATAGAATAGAATAGAATAGAATAGAATAGAATGTACTTTATTAATCCCTGAGGGGAAATTCAGGTGTCTGACAGATAAAATTATAAAACATGTTTAAAGTCCTTAATCATGAATGTATAAAAAGGCTTTCAATGTGTGTGTGTGTGTGTGTGTGTGTGTGTGTGTGTGTGTGTGTGTGTGTGTGTGTAGATGGTGGTGTCCTTGGTTAAAGGCTGTGTGTTGCTGGGTCAGGAGGGGAACTCATTTTTCCAGAATGCAGAGTTGAGATGGGACAACAGCAGCATCAAGGAGGGAATGAAGTACCAGGTACTCACTTACTCTCTTCAGGTGTTTCCTGGCGGTTTGTGTTTTAGGAAATAAATCCAGTTTGTGTGTCTATGTTGTTTCTAGAAGGGTCTGCGAGGTATGCACAGCCTCCAGATGAACATTGACTTGGACAAAGTGTCTCCAGCACCCTGTCCCTCACACACACTCTACACTAAGATCCAGACAAACCTGAGGGATCATTTGGAGCACACGACGCTGCTGGGCCTCTGTCCCCCTCAGCCTGTGAGACCACAAATCTGCATCCTTTCCTGACTCAAGCTGTTTTTACTAAACTTTGAGTTCCTTCCATAACAACTGGTGTTAAATGAGTAACCATTCTCTCAGTAGGTGGTTGTGCTGTCATATATTTCTTTGCTTGTAGACAATAATAAGTATCGACATGAAAGTAGGCCCACCTAATTTCTTTTAATCCTTTTAACTAATTTGTTGCTCATGAACAGATGTGTCTCTGATACTTTGTCAACTTCCTTCTCTCAAATGTTCAGATTTACAGGATGTCTCAGCCCTTGTTTACTGACCGAAGTTATGTTTTCTTCTGTGTATGTGTCTCAGACGCTGTTGTGGTCAGGATCCCACAGAGTGAACTCAAGAGAGGAGCTGTTTTACACTCAGTCTCGCCTGTCAGTGACAGGACGACCCCACCAGTGCAGCCTCACCTTTGCTCTCACCAACTCATCTACAGCGCATGGCTCCAACATGTCTCTGTTCTCTGAGGTAAACATCCAGACCAGTCGCCTCAGTTAAGAATCCTGGTTTTAGTCTAAAAGGGTATCTTACTCTTTTATCAATGGCCACATTTTTTTTTATTACATTTGAGGTCTGCACTGTGGTAAGGAACTGTTAGAATTAGATTAAATACCACTTTTTGCACAGTGGCTGCTGCTGCTGCGGCTGTTTATGTTCTTTAGCTTTTTTCATTAAAAACTGTGGACAGTTTTTAGGGTTTAGACTTCCAGTTAGTCCTGAACCAGGCTCTGAACATCCTTGTGTAAATTTAAGAAATAGTTTAACTGTTATGGCCCAGGCCTAGGGGAACCAGGGCTGCACACAATTGAGTGTCCCCGCTCTTCCCACTCCCAAGAAAATCAGCCAACTTCAAATTCAGAGGTCATAGAGGGGCAGTTTATTGTCTTCGGAATTGAGCAATGTCAAAACAACAAACAAAACAACTAAACCAAGGTCCCTAACTTCCCTGTAAGAAAATAAATGTGAAACAAAAGACAAAGGATAACCTAACTCCTAACAAAAAAAAAAAAACAGAAGAAAACAGGACAGAAAGCAAATTGGCTTCTCCCTCCTACTTTACTGCCACTAAATCCAAATGCACAAATGGTTACAGTTATTTACAATTATTTACAATTATTTACAAAAAGGCGATGGCTAATCTACTAATTGTTAGTCACAGAAAAATCTACAAAATGCTAGGCTGCCACAAGTTATCACAAACACTGTACCGAGATCAAATACATTACACAGAGTGCTGGCAAGTTGGGAATGGCAAGAGCAGGGGGAAAAGATGGCGTCAGGTGGTGGTTAAATCCTCTCAGCCAGCCAATCAGCCTGCAGCAACCCGGTCAAATGAGCAAAGGCAGCACACACACACCTGCAACTCATCTCACACACACACACACAGGTACTGATCGCCACTGCAGAGGAGGGGAGGAGAGAGAGAGAGCTGTCAGTACAGAAATCAACAATCATAACACAAATGATCACAGTCATAACATAACATTTTAGGAAAAATACTTCTTGGCTGTGTTTCAGAAAGGGTGGATAAAAGGCTTGATACGCTCTTTAAGTAAGCATTTGGTTGCAGACAGGTAGTTTAGCTTAAAGAGGGGCTACTGTGCCTTTTTTAAGCCTTCATAGTGTCCTCTGGTACCCACATAGCCCCATTAATTGATTTACAGCTTAAAAACAATACTTATTTTTCTCACACAAGTGTTTGAGACATTATTTCTAAAACACTCCATTGTAGCTGCTGTCTCTTTAAGGCTCCCTGCTCCACAAACCTCCTTCCCTCTGATTGGTCTGTCCATAGTTCAAGAAGTCTGTTTGGCCCCAGAGCTACTGGCAGACCTTAGTGTTAGAGCCTCGCCCCTCTAACATGTCACAAGCCAGTTAGGACATCATCATTTTAGCAAGTCTTATGAAGATCTAATTAAGGTCTTGTGAGGATCTTGTGCCTTTTTTTGAATGGACTGTTTTGAGCAGTTTAAAGACAGATTTTGTGAGTTCTTAACACAATAATATGTAGCAGAAGAGATCATCCATCCAACTTTGTTACTTCATGTTCAAAGTCTAGGAAAGCACAAGATCCTCTCTTTTACACAATGAGTTGAAACTGGAGGAAAAAAACAAGCCTGGATATTTCTGTAAGTAGCAGGAAGTAATTAGTATAACATTTTGTGCGAAATAACCAAAAAGTAACATCTAGTTTTCACAATTCAAAAAGAAAAAGAAAAAAAGGTTATGAAGATAAAGGTGTGTTTATTAGTCACTTTTTGATCTTATGTGATGACAAGACTTCAAGAAGGAGCTGACCCCCCCCCCCCCCCCAAAAAAAAAAAAAAAAAAAAAGAAAAAACATAAACAGACTGACAAATAAAATACTGTAAAACAAATCTTAATGAACCTTATGAATATACAGGTTTAAATTTGTGTGTGTGTGTGTGTGTGTGTGTGTGTGTGTGTGTGTGTGTGTGTGTGTGTGTGTGTGTGTGTGTGACTCTTCACAGTCTAGGATTGGTAATTGGAGCATGGATATTGGTGGCAGTGCTCTGTCTTGGCTAGGTGGTGCTGGGCTTCATGTTCAGGCCAGACTGGACCGCAGGGAGAAGATCTGGTTTAATGGGAGCATAAAAGGGCGATGTCTGCAGACCACGGCGGGCTACAGTAACAGTAAATACAGAACCTCTGCAATGCATACAAATAAAAGTGAACACATATATTAACCAAGGTTTAAAAGAGTTCAATCATTTGTGTCCAGGTCCAGGCTTGGATGAGGACATCACTGTTTCTGGGTGTGTGGGGACCAAGCACAGTTTGATGCTTGATGTGCTGAAAAGAGACAGCAGCAGAAACCCTGAAGCCTTGGGTCATTTATCTGTGGAAACAGGCCCTCAGAGGCTGATGCTGAGAGCGAGCGGTTGTTTGAAATGCCTGAATGCAGCAGAGGTACCCACAAAAGATAAGCCATGTTTTCATCTGTAGTATTAAAAGTATGATGTCTAAAATAGTTTGTGATGTTGTCCAAACAGGGAAGGATTCAATATCTGAGCTCCCAAATACAAAGTAAACTTTTGGGAAGACTCAAGCTGTTACAGCACATCCTCGATGAATTAAGACGGCAGGTATCGACAACACACAAACATCTGAGTGTAAACATACATGATAAGCTTAAGCCTTGCAAAAACTGCAGGGATATAATTTTAAATATGTGGTTTCTAATGTTGTGAGTTCTTCCCACTGCAGTCTAGAGACAGTGAGCTGCTCCAGGAGCTGAGTGCGGTGCCTCTGCATGTATCCCAGCGAGCAGAGGCTCTGCTGGTTAACAAAGAGAAAGGATTTTTGGCTCTGTGGCAGAGCAGCCCTCTGCGTCTAATTCTGACCAACAGTCTGCCACGCTTTCTGAGTCTGCTGCAGCACGCCTCTCTGCTGGGACAACAAGAACTGAGGAGTGAGTACAGTCTGTCACTGAAAAAGCATTTCACTTTATCTTTCACAGACTTGCCCACTTGCGCCAAGGCTTTGTGAGATTTTTAGAATAACTGTTCTAAAAGTGCTCAAATTTTAAACAAGCCAACAGAGACACACATTTAACAATTCATCTTCAGAGTTATGTCAAAACATTGTTCAAACCAAATAAACAAATTCTGAGCATGCGATCTATTCAGTTTTACTTTGTGTATTAAAGTTTCTGTGGTCTTAAAAACCAAAAAGCTGATTTGATGCATTTCCAAGCATTTATTCCTTGGTAAGATAGCTCAGTTGGGTGCTGCCTCTCCTCAAGGCCACAAACTTAATTTCTGGCTTATAAACAGATTTCCTCTTTCATTGCGTCATTAGTTGACGTACAAAGAACCTCTTTTCTCTCTCAGATAATTTCTTGTCGTATGGTTTGTAGCTTTTATAAGGTCACACTGAGGTCTGCACTGCCTGCTGTTTTGTTTCTTGTGACTTAAACATGGCAAGTGATATAAAGCAGTTTGCACAAAGGAGATGGCTCCATGCATGTTGCATGAAAATTCTGACATTGGCCTGTGCTCTATCCTCAGGGCCTCTTGCCACTCTAGCAGGTGTGTATCAGGATGTGAAGGGCCAGAGGCCAGAGGTGCTGTGGAGGGAGGCTATTCATTTGTGGACTGATGGGCTGATGGAGGTCTTACCTGCTCTGTTGGAAAACCCTCGGCTGAGGCCACTCACTCAGGCCTGTGTGGCTTCACTCAGGGCTGCCCTGGATATGGTAAATCACATCTTTTCTGTTTGACCAAAGGTGGTTTAATTATTTTCATTTGACATCTATGAAACCGACTTTATAAATGTTTGTCATATCATATCTGTAGCATATCTCACATCATCTCACACAACAGTGAATGGCACGGGACGTAAAGCTGCTGTTCTGAATGCTCTTTGTGTTTTTTTTGAATAAGGCACGACAACAAACCTACCACTGGTTGGAGAGTAAGTTGGCAATGGCTGTGTCTGGGGTCAGGAAACGACTGGCGTCTGTCTACAAATTCTCCCCGAGGTAATGCACATGCCTGAGATGTACAAAAAGAAAAGCTCCCAAAGCCTGGGCTTTCATAAAATTCTTCAACAGATCAAAGAAAGAGATATTTTATAAATAACCTCTTAGTATGTCCGTCCTACCCAGAAATAACATGAAAAGCAGGCAGACTGTGAAATCTCTGATACATTCAGCTCAGAAAAACAGTTTTTGGAGAAGATTCAGCTTCTGTAACTGTTTGTAAATGACTTTTATTCAGATCGTTATTAACTTTGAAATTTGATTGATAAACTGCATTGCCAAAATGACTGAACAAAACCTGTAAGTTGATTCCATTCAAATTTTTTAACTGCGTGTTCTTGCTTTCTCCAGTGAGGGCTCTGTGATTGTGTCCGTGCCGCTGCCTCCGCACCCCTGGTCTAGGATGGCTCAAGCTGGTTTGGTTGATGTCCTGGTGGAGGACTGGCTCCTGAGACCCCTACAGACCCTGGCCTCTGTTAGACCTGTGGCTGAGCTGTACCGCCTGAAAAGAAAAATCATGGACAGTCCTTTTATATGTAAGACCAAATTAAGGTTTCCTTGCAGTGTAAGCTCTGTGCGTCTGTAATTGGAGGGAAAACCAAGATTCTCTGTTTCTGTCTTAAAGATCAAGCTCTGTTGGTGGCCGATCAGTTTGTGGTTACATTTGATGGTCATCTGTACGAGCTGCCAAACTCTTGTCCGCTGCTGCTCGCTCAGGACATCAGCGCTGAGTCTTCGTTCACGTTAATGCTCGGCTCAGACTCTAACACCTTTCTCCTAATCAGGATGGACAACAGCACCATCACCATCCAGAGGGATGGACAGGTGTGTGCTAATGCTGGAGACAAAATTAATCTCAGTTTACATCTAAAAATAGAGAAGAGAAGTTATGTGTTTTTGTTACAGGTAAAAACCAACTGCAACAGCGCTGTAACACATACATTCCACACTGACAGTGGAGTGTCTGTCAGAAGAGGGCCAAACATTGTGCAGGTGACCAACAAGAATGGAGCATCTGTGTCATGTGATCTGCTGCTTCAAGTCTGCAGCTTCACACTTGATAGATGGTTTCATGGTAGGAAAATGAACATAATTACATCTGGACTGATCTTTTTTTAATACTTTTTGCACTTAGAAAAACAGTCTTGGAGTAATGATTCTTTTTGTATATACAGGCACATCTGCTGGCCTGTTAGGGACCAATGACAATGAAGCTGGAAATGATTTCCCTCAGTCAGATGGATCTCAAGCTGAGGACATGGAAAGCTTCTTCCACAGCTGGCAGGTGAGATAGATCCTTAGTTTTTAAGGGGTTATAACAAATAAACATTGAGCAACTCAATCATCATTTATTTATCGTACAAATTCATAGGCAAAATCATGTGTAAGATACACCAACAGATATGTGGTCACATGATGTTTTTAATGGTAATAATAAAAAATGAATAAACTAAATTGAAGGTATCATGAAATAACATAAATTCCTTATGTATATACATTTGTTTGAAAAAGTTTAAGACTAAATTACTGAAACTATGAATCATTTGTTTTATGCTATGACATGGTATCATCTCTTATTCATCCCAGGCTGGCCACTTAAATTAAATCTGCTTTTGCTAACTTCTTAAAATGTACAAACATGTTAATGCAAAGCTCAGGTTTGCCAGCTTTATTGATGACATAATATCACTTTCTGTTTAATTTATATATAATGATTCTGCACATTTAAGAAATCTGGGCCTGAATGAGTTCACTGCCTCAAAATGTGGAGGATTGTTGCATTATGTCAGCCTTAAAAAAAGATTTGTTTAAGCTTCTGCGGTTAGCTTTTAATGCTTTTAGGAACTGTTCAGTCTGATTTTTACCTACATCCCCGATTCCAGTGAAGTTGGGACGTTGTGTAAAATGTAAATAAAAACAGAATGCAATGATTTGCAAATACCTATTAACCTATATCCAATTGAATACACCACAAAGACAAGATATTTATTGTTCAAACTGATGAACTTTATATATTTTTTTGTAAATATTCACTCATTTTATATTTGATGACTGCAACACATTCCAAAAAAGCTGGGACCGAGGCAACAAAAGACTGGGAAAGTTGAGGAATACTCAAAAAACACCTGTTTGGAACATTCCACAGGTAACAGGTTAATTGGAAACAGGTGAGTGTCCTGATTGGGTATAAAAAGAACATCCTCGAAAGGCTCAGTTTTTCCACAAGCAAAGGTGGGGCGAGGTTCACCACTTTGTGAACAACTGTGTGAGCAAATAATCCAACAATTTAAGAACAATGTTTCTCAATGAGATGTTTTTGGAAACTATGGATATTGTGTCCTCTGAGCTTAAGAGACAAAGAACAATCTGGATTGTTATGAGCGCAAAGTCTCAAAGCCAGCATCTGTGATGGTATGGGGGTGTGTTAGTGCCCATGGCATGGCTAACTTGACCATCTGTGAAGGCTCCATTAATGCTGAAAGGTACATACAGGTTTTGGAGCAACATATGCTGCCATCAAAGTGACGTCTTTTTCAGGGACGTCTCTGCTTATTTCAGCAAGACAATGCCAAGACACATTCTGCACATTACAACAGCGTGGCTTAGTGGTAAAGAGTGCAGGTACTAGACTGGCCTGCCTGCAGTTCAGATCTGTCTCCCTTTGAAAATGTGTGGCACACAAACATGACAACAGAGACCCCAGACTGTTGAGCAGCTGAAATTGTACATCAAGCAAGAATGGGAAAGAATTTCACCTCCAAAGCTTCAACAATTAGTGTCCTCAGTTCACAAAAACCTATTGAGTGTTGTTAAAAGGAAAGGTGATGGAACACAGTGGTAAACATGACCCTGTAACAGCTCTTTTGGAATGGAATTGGAATTTAACTATGTTAAAACGTGTGATACAACAGAGAGCTGAAGCACTGAAACCTTGTTTGAGCATCTTATCATGAGTGTTTTTTTAAAGTTATTTATTCTGGCTTTTTATGCCTTTAACATAAGACGACAGGACAGTGGATAGAGCAGAAAAAAAGGGTGAGAAAAAGGAGAGATATGTGGGAAAGAGGCCACAGGTTGGAGCTGACCCACTCTAGAGCCAGCCTCATGGGGCTCAAGACCTAAACTGCTATACTGGCGCCATATTATTATGTTTTAAGGGAAACTTTTTGCTGTGTGAATATAATGACTGGATATCAAGGCATCCAGTGCTCAACTGAGGTTCGATCATCTTTTGTGTTTCCAGATGAAACCAGATTGTTCTAAACCTTCAGGTGTAAACGAGCACATTCCAGATGCAGCCACTAGCCGTGTGAGCTGTGACTTCCTGTTTGCTTCTCCTGACTCGCCGCTCAGTTCCTGCTTCAGGGTGGTGAGTTTATGAATACTGACATTATCTTAGATAAAGGCTTGTAAATTAATTCACAAATGTCCTCTGGCACTGTGAAGAATATGTGACTTACAGTGCTGTGAATATATAAGACCTACAGCTTTGCCTCATCTAATATTTCATGTATCTAATGGTCAGTAATAATCAGCTGGTTGTGAACATAGACTGTATGTAGTGGCAAATTCCTCCCAAAAGTTTAAGAAGCCAACTAAACAGTACAAGCTTGTTTGGTGTTCTGGTGCATATCCACTTTCATTCATAAAAAATGATTCTATTTATTACTCTCAGGTCTGCAGTTCATTTTTCATTTATTTTGACAGCTGCAGATTCCAAGTTTGATGGCTTTCCAAACTCACTGTCCAAAAACAACCCCAAAACATTAAGAAAGCTTTTATTAAGTCATGGTGAAGAAATGTTCTGAATGACACTCACATAAGACTTGAATGTAAAAAAGAACCGACCTCCACTTTCAAACACTTTTATGTTAAAATACTGAACAGATGTTTACCTTATCCCAATTACAAGCAGTATAAACAATATATATGGTTAATATTTGCCCTTCACCTTTGTTAGGTCACATTTATAACTTATTATTTAATAAAAGAATCCTCTCAAAACCAAAGCGTTTACCAGAGAAAATAAATCTAGAAAAAAAAAAATTAACAAACAATCCATTTACTGATTTGAATGACTGAAATTTAATCCTTACAATAGATTATCTAAACTCAAAGTTTTAATTTCTTTGCTAAAATATGAAAATGAATAAATGAATTGAAAAATGTCTTTAAACTGTAAAATACATCAACGCAGTCTCTGTGATGTCACCTGTTTGTTTTTGAAGAGTTCTGAGTTGTGGTTTTCAGCACTTTCACTTTAGCTTCATTTCCCGTGGCTGGAGGTTGCTGCTCAGCCGTGACGCAAAAGTATCAGGTGGTAAAATGAAAACTCTTTTTTACACAGTTTGGAAAGCTGACTGATGAATAAATACACCCCTGTCACTTCTCAGTACTGCTAAAGAGAAATCCTTCAAAATAAAAGTGCATACTTTTCTGCAAGCATAAAATGCTTCCTTCCTGGAAATCCAAATGTTGCCCTACAGTGCTGTGTGACAGAAGCATGAAATCCAAGACGTCATGAATAGGAAATTAAACAAATAACTTGATATCAACTTGACAAATTAAATGCTTTCCCTCCCCGGGATCCACATCCTAGATGTGTGTCATTTTGTATTAGGTTTATCAAACTTTATCAATCAAACTTGATTTCTAAAGTGCTTTTTATACAAAAAGATGTAACACAAAGTGCTTTACAGACCATTTAAAACAATCCCACACGCCCTTCCACCAAACCCTTACACCCCCCAAACACACACACAGGACACTGACACAGGGCCCAGAGGAGAGATGTAGCAGACACCAACCTCCACCAGGACCCCATGTGATAGGCCCCCACAACCACAGCCAACCACCACGGTGCAGAGGGCTCCCCCAGAGTAAACACTGGGGCTCCTAAAAATGGTAAAAGGATAAAAATAGAGCAAAACTAAAATATGAATGAATCACAGCTTATAAAACAATGTAGGGAGATATGAATAAAATGAAATAAAAAGCCTAAAATACTAGAATCAATAAATATAAAATAAACAAATATTGACCAAAAGCTAAGCTAAAAAGGTGGGTCTTTAGCCTGCTCTTAAAAACATGAACATTCTCTGTGGCCCTGAGGTCCTCTGGCAGGCTGTTCTTTAGATGGGGGCTGTAACAGTGGAAAGACACCACGCTGTGGGAATGACTAGGAGCCTGCTGCCAGAGGAGCGCAGGGTCCGTCAGGGTTCATAAGGTAAAAGCATCTCCCCAAGATAGGAAGGCCCAAGACCTTTAGGACATTAAAAACAAGTAGAAGAACCTTAAAATCAATCCTAAAACACACGGGGAGCCAATGCAATGATTCTAAGACTGGAGTAATGGAGTAATGTGGGCCTGCTTCCTGGTCTTAGTCAGGACACGTGCTGCTGAATTATGTAATAATTGTAAACCTGAAATGTTCTTTTTGGGAAGACCAGAAAGCAGGGCATTAGAATTACTGTAGTCTGTATGACTGGTGATAAAAGCATGCATCAGTGTCTCCGGCCTGAGAGAGAAACGGGGCGGACTCTGGCTATGTTTGTTTACAGCACTGTCTGTGTGTGTGTGTGTGTGTGTGTGTGTTTGTGTGTGTGTGATCAGGTTGGTCCCAGTCAATTCTTGACTGTGTGCGAGATGAGCTCTCCTGGAGCCCACTGCAGATTAGCATCTGCTTTTGTTCATCTCTGTCAGCAGAACTACATACCTCTGGAGGTGCCCGTGCAGTGCTGTAAGTCTCACTATTACACAACCAAGATATGCACCATTAGACATATATCGCCTTCACTCTCTAATACCGATGCGGCAGATGTTTCAAATTTAACGGTGCACCTTTCTCTTGTTAATTTTGTTTCAGTGAAAGTTTGAAGAAAAGATGACTTAACGAAGAGCAACAATGGCGATTTATGACCTCTGTTAGCTGCTAGAGAAAATTCACTCTTTTATACCACTGTTTTTGTGTTCATATTCTTTTTTAAAATGTTTTTTATTTACTTTTTGTATAGTTTTACAGTATCATATCTTCTTTAATGTACACCCCGTCTTGCAGAAATTGTGCATATAACATGAATGTGAACAAACTAAAGAAAGCAGTTTAAAGTGATCATGTGGCCTCATTTGTGCTTTTTTTTCTACATAACATTCAAAATATGTGAATGGAAAACAAGACAAAAACACTCAGTACACCTCACAAGAAATCTTTAAAGATACACACATTTTTTTATCTAGTGTATAATCTACGTGTTTTTGAACACATTTTAAGACACACGACTGCCTCTTTTACTTGTTTAGTTTTTTTCCAGGAAGATGGGTATGTAGTTGTGTATTTTGGACTTCTGTCTCTGTGTGACACACTCAGAGATCCAGACGATGTTGCGACACTCCTGCTCCTTCAGTTTAATGTAGGAGTAAAATACTCCAAAGTGGAACTGCTGCAGGAAGGCCAGAGTGTTCAGCTTGACCTGGGAGAAGACGAGAGATAAAAGACAAGTAAACAGCATGCAAGTAAGATTTGCAGTTATATATATACAGCATACACAGTTGTGGACAAAGTACTCAACTCCAGTACTTCAGTCAGAGTACTGATACTCATGGTCAAATCTTACCCAACTACAAGTAAAAGTCCTCTGGTCAAAATTTTACTCAAGTTAAAGTACTAAAGTTCTTACTTTTATAAATACTTGAGTATTCAAAAGTACCTGTATTTAAAGATACTGAAGTGTTTTAAAGTAAAACGTTCAAAGTACATTTTCTAATATCAGTTCATTGCTGTATTGTTTTCTCATTGCTTTTACAGAACCCTTTAACTCTCTGAAACCACCTCATGATGAACTGACTTAGATGTAAAACCACTCTGCTATAAAAACTCTATAGAAACCCCTGTAAAAACATCAGCATAAAAATGCAAACAAAAACAATAAGGACAGCTATTTTAATTTTTTATTTAAATATCCCCACCTAAGAAAAACGAGAGGGCCTTTATTTTCCTCCCCACACATTCACTGTGGGGGAGTTCCAAGTTTACTGTTCAGTCCATTACAACAAACAAACTACACTCTGCTTTCAAGAACTCCTCCTCCTGTTGAACCACTTGGCTACATGGCAACATAACACATGACTTAATACAACCGGCAAACCGCACAAAATCTACCCTGAATTTTTCATTTGTCTGTGGAAAGTGATGCAAATCCCTGAAAGATGATTTTACACATTTAGTCCTGTAGACATATTTCTAAATTCATCCCAGGTGTGAGCAGTGACTGTAATTGATTGTGAGGGGCACAACGTGTGGCCAATTACATTTTAGGAAAAAAAAAAAACCTGACAGCTGATGACAAGCTGTGCTGAACCTAAAAAGGAAAAAGTATCGAGAAGCTTCCTATAAATGTAGTGGAGTGAAATTCATAAGTTTCAATAAAAAATAAATGCTCAAGTAAAGAATAGATACTCAAAAGAAAAAAAAAAAAGAAAAAAAAATTATATATATATATAAATTTTGGATTCCACCAAAATGTAAATCAAGTTTAAGATTTGTAGCTTCATCCAAGAAATCTCACAGCATTTAAAAGTCAACAGAGCAGAGATGATCTGAACACTGTTAAATCAAAGAAGAACACCAAGGTTTTGTTACCTCCTGTTCAAAGAATCTGTCTTCTAGGGTCTTAAAATCGGATCCAGGCTCAGGGTCTTCGAAAATGATTTTATACTCCTACAGAGATGTTTGGGTTGAAGTTAAAAATGTTTGTGCTTTAAATAAAGTGCAGACAAAACACAGCAGCTCTATCTTAGAGTCCCCTGAGAGCATAAGACTTACTTGGTAGCAGTCAGCCACAGCTTTGACCTGCTCATGGTCCTCTGCCTTGGCCAGAAGCTGCAGGCCCTCAGGATGAAGTTTCCCACAAGATGGATACAGAGCACTCCTGTCTGTGCCACTGAGGTCTGTTCCAAAAGAGTTCACTGTGATGATGAAGGCTCGCCTGTCTGCCTCAAACTTCACACACACACACACACACACACACACACACACACACACACACACACACACACACACACACACACACACACACACACACACACACACACACACAGATTCAGTACATTGAGCTCCAAATGTAAGATTCTGAAAAACTGCTCAAACAGTACCTCTAAGACAGGACACATTGTCTCTTTTGTGGCTCCACCGATGTTCTTGCAAAAAGAGTGGAAAGACTCTAAATATGCCTTTGAAGCAAAAACAAACATAATTTCAGATTTCTCTAACCGTTACTCAGTTAAAAACAGAAATGATGATTTAATCTTTATCATTATCTAACTGATGTTTTCTGGGGTTTAGGAAACGGAAGCAAACAACAGTTTATCTCTTGCAAGCATCAGTACGATAAATGACTTGAATCAAAACACACTTCCTTTAATCACCTTGTAAAGTTTGTTTCTGAGGATCTCGACTTCCATTTCATCCAGGTTGGTTTCAGACACAGCATCCTGGAAAAACTGAGCTGTAACACATCACACCATGAGTGAGTTATATGACTGGATCACTATTTCAACTTGACTATGGTCCTAAACAACGATCGTAAATGATAACCCCAGAAACTTTGACGCTCTGTTTACACCAGCTTGTCTGCATTAGGAGGTGGTTGGGGTTAGAGGTGGGTTATGAGGATAAATAAATAAATGATTGGTTCAGAGCTGTGTGGGGGTTGGGACTTAATTTATTCTCGAAGTTATAGAATTATAGAAAATTATTCCGCACATCTTTTTAGAGATAGGTGAAAGCAAGAAGAAAAAACCTTGTTTACAAAACACTAATGTAATCTTTGTGTTTCGACAGTGTGCAGGAGTTTTCCAGTGATGTTATATTGTGTTAAAATGTTAAACTGTCTTTGGACAAACAGCTCATTTTTGTGTCTAAAGATTTAAACTCTAAAGATGAATGCATGCCATGCTGAGCTATTAATCAAAATTAAAAAGTTGCAAAAAAGGATTATAACACTTGTACAAGACTTACAATGGTAATGGTTCAAAAAGTTGTCCAATAAGTGGAGACAAAATTAACAACGGACGATAACAAATGAGTTGTTATCCATGCTTACTACTTGACTCCAACCGCTGGTGTCCATGTAGCTGTTGATTAGCTGTGCTGTTCTTTCTTTATCCAATGAAAAATAAAAAACTATCGAGGACTGACTATAAGAGAACAAGATATGAATTCACTTGAAGGTTTGAGGGCTGATTGATAAGTTGTGAGCCTCATATTTAAGGGTTTGACTTTTGGCGGACATATTGCATTATTTTTCAACATAATCCCCTTCAGTATCTGTTCACTTTTGCCAGCGATGTTTCAGGACCCCAATGCCACTTATGAAGACTTGTTCAAGTCCTTTTCTTGACCGTTGTGCCACTGATTGTTTGTCCCTTCAGCCAGAACAGCATCATGGACTTTATTGACCATTTCTAGGGTTCAACAGTGACCGGCCTTCCAGGACAGGCGTCATCCCAAAGGCTCTGCCTGCCACGCTTAAATTCCTCCACCCACCTTTTCACTGTAGCAGATGAAGGGGCATCATTCCCTAGTGTTGCTACCATATCAGTATGGATATCCTTAGGTGCTAGACCTTTCTTATGCAAACATTGAATCACTGCTCTTTCAGCGATTTGTCCGTTTTTCTAAAGTCACTTGCCTTGTTTACTTTAGAGAGCTACCTCTTCAACATAAACTGACCAAATGACACCAGTCTTCAGGTACACAGCCTTAAATAGTCAGGGAATAGTAGAGCTGAGAAAGGACATTCCTGCTTAACCTCTTCAATACAAGGCTCACAACTAATCAATCAGCTCTTGTATCACATGCTAAAGCTAGAGTAAAACAAGCTCATGTATGTGAATAAATGACCATCCATCAAATCGTCCAAACTGGATTTTCATCACTCAGGTGTTTTTATGAACAGCTTTCTTCCTACTACTCTTGATTATTTAACACTGGTGATTGTTATTTATATTGATGTTTAACTGAGTATGAATAATGGTTGGTGAATATACCCAGTGGTGTATCCACCAGAATGGTGGTGTAGAGCTCCGTTGGGGTTCGGGCGATCCCCACTGCTGCCATTTGGTCAAATGCTCCCAGTGGATGACATCTCGGGAGGAGCTCCTCCACATCTCTCTGTTTGAGGGTCCCGGTGATCAGCAGGACTACATTATCAATCATGTAGTTATATCTATAATGATACACACAAACACTGATCAGAAACTCAAACCAATTGCTCATCTGTAGGGTGTGTTGGATAACAGGACAAAGCCTGATCCTTGGTTGTCTTCTTTTGCTGAACTCTGAACTTTGAGGGTAGATATTTAAGAACTTGTAAAATGATCTTACGAGATATAGTCGAGGAAGGTGGACAGTGGAGGCAGGGCGTTGGAGCGAAGGCAGCTGAACTCAGTCACCAGGTTCTCCCTCAGCTTGCTGTCCACAAAAGATACAGTCACATCCTCTTCAGTCGAGGACAGGAGCTTCCCGTAGTCTGTACTCTGCAGGTGAAGCTTCATGTCTAAGGACAGGAAGAAAGGTTCTCAAATGGTTAAATTTTTTTCCCCAAGCTTTTTAGCTGCAAACATAAAAACAGGAAGAAGTGAATCTAGTTACGGTTCATATTTTAAATCACATCTGATAATCCCTCATTACTAACACACCACAGAGCTAAGATAGAGTCAAATAATACATGGTTTATGTAAATGTTATTTTTTCCAGCTAAATGTATGTTTGGAGCATTGCTAAATTTCCCTTCGGGGGTTAATAAAGTACATTCTATTCTATACTAGCTGTATAAATTTCCTTTGAATGATCCTTTGCTAATACTTAACATGTCAGTGGTCTTCAATCTCTCAAAGGAAAGAATGGCTATTTCCTGGAATGAAAACATTAGATGGTCGCCTTGAAAAATTAGATCCAGATGAAGAAACTAGTATAGATAAGGTGATCCCTGTCAGCAGTTCAGGGAGGCCACGCTTAGGATACCCACACACATGCAACTGAATACTTTAAAAGGCTGTGGCTGCAGGCATTTCTGCCTTTTTTCTTTGTATTTGATCTGTGTTGACTAAAAATGTAATATATTCTTACCCTCAAGTGTGTCACATTGAGCCAGATTGTGATAGTCTGTAGAAGTCAGAATCCCGGCCTTCATTCCACGAACCAGACCCTCCAGATAGCCATGATCCACATTAAAACTGAGCTCTGCCATGATGTAAAATATGTTCTGAACAGACTTGACACGGCACAACGGTGGCTTTTTAAGCGTTTTTTTTCCCCAGTAACGTCTGCATTATTCCCCCTGTGACTAACATTCATGCAGTTATTTTCCCTTCCTCTTTCAAAGTACATTGAAATGAATCATTATTTTAAGTGTGCCCATGAGGAAACTAGGCTTGGACTGGAATGGTTATATGTAGCTGTTTCCAGATAAGTACTTTTAATGAGCTCTGTGGAAATGTGGCTGAAACATAGACAAGGATTATGATTTTAAAACAAAATAGGGAAGACAAGACATAAAACATCAGACATGATGAATGAGTAAAATATAAAGAAAACCTGACAGACATGACAATCTCATCTTAACCCTCCGTGAGTATAGCACTTTGCAGCATTGAGTAACATTTAGCAAATTACAATGGCAAGAAAAAACAAATCCCTTTAACGGGCAGAAACCTCAGGCAGGACCAGTCACTTGCCAGTCACTTAGACAGACGTCTGCCTCGACTTTGTTAGGGTCAGAGAGAGAGTGAGACAGAGAGTTGGTGTGTGTGTGTGTGTGTGTGTGTGTGTGTGTGTGTGTGTGTGTGTGTGTGTGTGTGTGTGTGTGTGTGTGTGTGTGTGTGTGTGTGAGTTGGGGGGGGGGGTAGTTAGGTAGGTAGGTTTGGAGTCAGATCAGTCTCAAAATTCACAAATGCATACAGAATTATTCACAAATGTATTTCTGACTCACAAACAAATATATATCGTTCTACACAAATGTAAAAAATAATCCACAAATATAAAAACAAAATTCACAACGTGTTTCTGATGCAAACACAAATGTTTACTGATATATATATATAATAGAAATTCACAAATATACGGCGCATTTACGAGCTGCTTTTCATTTGTGAATCTCGTATTTGTGTGTGTGGATTTTTGAGACTCTTCGGACGCAAATGCATTTTTTTCAACAGGGAAAGCCAATCAGATGTCTCTCCACAGTTCAGGCAATCACAGTAACGTATAGATTCGAGATTGCGTTTTAATCAATTTAATCAATCATTAATTAATTATACAGTCTATGATTTTAATGCGATCCCTTTAGCGTTCAGCTGCGCACACAGAAGTATTAACAACAGCATGGATATCACGGGGAAACCACAACTTAAATCTGATCATAAGCTGTATGTATTTTCAAACACATTTAAAGTGTTCTATTGGAGATTATTCAATAAGTTTATATGAATGCCGTACAAAACAACGAAGTATAGGAACAGGCGGATCAGGCCTGAGCTTCAGCGATTGATAAGATAATAATTGATAATCTTTTCTACTTGTAACCTTGTAAACACACGTTATCTTCTTTGAGCAGCTGTGTGGACTCTGTGCCTGTCTGTGAACAGAAAGCTCATATATTGACTGGAGAGACAGATATTTATTTCTTCTCAAAACAGTTATGGCAGTCTGGATCAGCTGACCAACTGTTAAAGATTATGAAGCTGAAAACAAAATCCACTGTTGAAGTCTGTACAATGTCTCTGCTATGGGTCAGTAGCTTGTCGGAACAGAACAAAAAAACAGTACTTCTTTCAACATTTTTCACTTTGAGCCCCGAGGAAGAAATATTACCAGTAAATTGAGAAATGGGACACATTTTGGCAATGAAACATGCAGTGGGAAGCAGAGTAGCACATTTGTTCTGAAACATGTTAAAATAGTTGACTATCTATCATGCTACACATTCCCAGCCTGTGCCAAATCTCTCAGCAGAGGCCAGATAAGGTGATTCATGAAGGAACACAAGCTTATTTCTTTCACTTAACATGTTAAGCGCTGTAAGATTTATGTTACAGCTGACCTACGATCTGTCCACAAGTCGCCCTCTATTGAAAAACAGGTTCTTAAGTTTAATACTGGCCTTTGTAGTCCGACATAACCGTGACATATTACATGGTCGCTCACTGTTAGAGTAGTCACATTTGGTCACATCTCCTTTCCCACCTTTCATGCAAACAGTCTCAGACTTAGTGTTTCAATAAATGACTTCTAGATTACTTGGACAGGATATGCTTTATTTTGCAATTCACATCAACTTTTTTTCTGTTTTTCACACATTTATCACAGAGACAAATACAAAGCAGGTGAAGTCCATCCACAAGATAGCTGCCGGCAAACACCTGAAAATAACTACTTATTTTGGCTTTGTTTTCATTCCATGTCCACATTAAATGAAATGGGATTTTCTCCTAAAACAAATAAAACAAGTTAATTTTTTATCATATATTTTAATACTTCTAATCAGGTGAAGGAAAAGCATAAAATGAATCTAAAAAGATTTTTAACTCACTTTTACTCCAAAAATCTACACATAAACCAAAGCTGTTGTTACATGTGAGACTTTTCTGCTCTTCAAGGCATGCTGTGAATAAATCCATGTATGATTTTTTTTTTTCTCACAGTCTGTTCAACAGTGGATTTATAAAATAAGGGATCTGAGATCAAATGGGCGTCTACATTTGTGTGCTTTAAACTAAGCAGGAGCAAAGCGAAATGACTACATAAAGTTTTAGTGGTCACAACCCAGGCACAGCACACCGATCTAACTAGATTGTGTACAAACAAGTAAAAAGCATCTATCCCTCATCCTTCATTACGTCTCCACAATCAACTTCATGTTTGGTATTTGCTCATTCTGTAAACATATCTGGGAGCACTCTATTTTTCATGCCTTAGAAAACTGAAGACAGAAAACTGCAGGCTTCACCCTTTCATCTCTTCAAATGGGTTTCCTGTGTTTTAAAATGTTATAGTGTTCTCTGAACAGAAATGATATTCTCTGAAAAGCACCTGTGCAGTAAAAGAAGGGGGCCAGAGGGGGATGTACTTGCATTTCTATGTGTATGTGCCTATCATTATTTATGTACACAAACTGGGCCTTATTTGTACATGGTGTTATTTAATAAATCTATGTCTATGTCTTTGAGCACAGAGGTTTCATCCTCCAGCAGTGGCAGATGGTGTTGAAGAGTCGACAGCGGCAGGAAGCGCAGGGGTCGCAGCATGGCATGTGAGAGGAGCAGCTTTCCATCATTCGACCACAGCGACGCGCTGGAGTCATGAGGTTTGACTTGTGTTTCTGAAACAAAATCAGCACAGAAATGATTGATTTACTTTGATGTTACATCCCACAGCTACAAAGACAAATGTTGAAACCCCTGAAATGTTAAGAGCCTCTAAAACTCACATTTGGAAGACCATCAATCAAACACAAAGCACTGACCTTCAATTGGTGTATAACGGGCCAAAACTGTGTACCTCAAAGGAGTTTCAGCAATGGACACTTTAGTTCAACCTTGAGGTTCCCCTGAGCTCCTCAGAGAGTCTAAGTTCCTAAAAAGGCTGCTTGCTGCATTAGCTGGAATTTTTTTATTGTCTCTCAGCATGTCATACTGTTATAACTAAAAAAATGTGTTGATGGGCACATAGCATGCCAGGTGCTTGGCTAATAAAAGTAGACAACAAACTGAGAAACAACATCAAACATAATATGGTTGGAGATAATTCCCTCCAGAGGACACAAACAGAGATGCTAAAAGACTGCGGTCAGGGATGAAACTTTAAACTAATTTGCTGATTTTTGCTTTCTTTTTGGCTTCAGGCTAGCTGACGATTGGCTAACAGCTTAAAAATTAACATAAATATTGAGTGTCTTCTTTCACTGACCTCCACTGACAAAAAAAATAATATTCCATCCCATTCCCTCAGATCTTCCTCTTCCCTCCATCTCAATGTGCCCACTGCTCGTCTTTGCACTATGGGGAGCAGAGCTTTCAGCTGCTCTGCTCCCCAACTCTGGAACTCTCTCCCACCGGACCTCCGTAACTCCTCCACCCTGCCCATCTTCAAATCCAAACTCAAAACTCATCTGTTCAGACATGCTTACTCTTTTTAAACTGTTTCCCATGGACCTCCTTCCCCATTTTTTTATTGTACTGTATGTTGTCTTTTATCTATATCTGTATTTTTTTATATATACTTTCTGTACAGCGACCTTGGGTGTCCTGAAAGGCGCTTTTAAATAAAATGTATTATTATTACTATTAAAAACAAAAAACAAAAACAAAAACTGTCAAAATTTAAGTAGCATCTTACAATTATTGCCACGGTATTTACTATGGTTACAGCTACTGAGATAACACTTGAGCTGTTTTTTTGTTCCAGGCTGTGGTTTTTTTTTTCTTTTTTTGGACTGGAGTTTTATTTATTAAACCTTTATTTAACAAGATGAAAGATTCATTGAGATTAAGACCTCTTTCACAAGGTTGACCTGGCAAAGAGAGGCAGCAGTGTGAGTGGTTTGAGTGTTGTTTAAAGGAAAGGTGATGTATCACAGCGGTAAACATGCCCCCGTCTCTGTCAGCATCTGTCAAGTTAAAATATTATTTCTGAATCTCCTGTTTGGTTTTATTAACCCTTGTCTCTTGTCTTTTTCAGTTCCTGTCAAGCTGCCTCACTGTTGATCAATGGGCCTCTCCCTAATGTGTTGCACCTGTGTCTTGTTATACTCACTCCCCTTTCCTTCTTATACTCTGGTGTTCCCTTACTTCCCTGCCAGATTATCACCTTTCCTGGTGGATACATCCAGCCTTTGTTCCACTTAACCATTTCCTGTTTTGTGCCTGCCAGACTTGTACTTTCACCTCCTTGGACTGACTTGTGTACCAAACCTGTTTTGGATTAAAGGACTCTTTTGTGAGCGTAGATACAGTCGGCTTCGCGTCATAGTTGAGTCATAGTTAGGGGTGGGGCATTGTAAACATGCCGATTTCAAAATCAGATTTCCATGCCAATTACTAAAATGCCATACACTGATTTATTGGAGCCAGTTTAAAAGGCAAGATACTTAAAAAATCACAACAAGTAGGTTTAGATTCTTGTCCGTTTGTTATAAAAGTGTGGATGAATGATCCTACTGAATGGTCCGATGTGTCATCCTTACCTGGTGAATCACCTGGTAAGAGGCAAAATCACATTTTGATGAATGATGAATTAAACCTCACATCATTTCAACGTCTGACAAGGAAATTAGCGTTTTAGTGAATTTGTGCACCACACAATGGTTGTTATTGCTCAATAACCCCCATGAGCTGCCTATATATAACTTATTGATGACCCTGTATATCACACAAGGATTTACACACACAGCAGCTTAAAGAACTATCAGTCACTGGAGGAACAGAACCTTCTTACAAGTGGTTTTGTTGGAGTTGTGCTTCATCACAAAATACCTGCCTCGGATACCTACATGTTCAGTTGTGATGCTCTTAAAACCAGTAATTGAACGTTCATGTGAAATACAAAACAATCTAACATTGGTTAAATAAGATGAAGATACTGTTATCGTACCTGTAATGAAGTGCTGACTACAGACGTACATGTTTTGATTTAGATCTCAAAAGCGATCAAACTCATCCTCCCGCTGGATCACTTGTAGCCACTGCTTTATTCCCCTCGGCTCTGTTTCAGTTTGGTAAAATATAAAACTTTATATCAGGGTTTGTTATTTTTTATCATATTTGTGGAGAGAAATTGTTACTGTGTGACCGAGTGACTGAGCTGACACCAGGTAGCTTCCTTACATTAAATCTTTGAAGTGAATTCAAGTGAATTAAAGGATAATTTTCTCAAGTAATGAGAACAAAAGAATTTGTTTGCTTGCATGGTCATGGAGTAAAAATCAGGATAAAATTGACCAATTCAGGCACATCAATGCTCAGAAACAAAAATTTAGACCCCAAAATAGCAGTTAATGTAAGTTTTACCATTCAACATACTCTTCATTCAAAAACTTTTCATTTCAAAAGTTTACAAGAACACATTTATGAGAAGTTAGTTAACATTTGGGGTGCAAAGAAATAGTCAACTCAGAATGAGATACACTATATGAAAACATTCACATTCACCCTCAAAGAATTGATTCTAATGTTTGACTGACATAACTGCCATCCTTATCTGTAGAATTAGGAGTAATAATGGTATTCATACTATATTTATTGTATTACAGCACAATAAGTAACATACAGTTTACTTGGAAAATTAATGACATATCCTGATGAAAAATGATGCCCATGTACAATATCTGTTCCACAAACAGGACAGACTGGGTGGATAAATCAAATGAACCCTTCCCAACACTTTGTGTTTGTCAAGCAGCTGAGTGGATCAGTCTGAAAACAAACAGTGATGACTGACAATTAGCATTTCCTGAAATATAGATACAGAGACATCATGTTGGAGCAAGGCAAACACAATGAAACAGGTGATTAGGTGTTGCCATTCTAGAGTTGATATCAAACTTAACTAACGTTACATTAAGTTTGTCTGTTAAGATGGTTGTATGTCAGGCAAAGCATTGTACCGTGGTCTCCTTATGGACAATAGCCTCCCGTGCCCCAATACACCCAGGGGAGAGTGCCGGGAGAAGTACTGATCCAGACTGTTGTGTCTTCAGCCAATCTGCACATAACTTTGCAAAAACTCACTTTGAGTTATACAGAGCTAGTGTATGAATATACAGTATATCCCACATTAACAGTGCCAGACATGCAGGAACTGAATATTTTTATTTTTTATTGTTACCCGCAGTCACACACTAAATTTTAGGCCCTATAATAATTATTTTTCTTGATTTTATTTTGTGCATCTTATACTTTTATTTTGCTGTTTTCTTTATTTTGCAAAACTTCATGAAAGATTTGTTTGACCCCTAGTAAATGTGCTGTAAAATTTCAGTAGAAGTCAGATAACTTACAGGGACGTGAGTTTCCTGTGGCTGAGAAATCTTCCGCCTTGCAAACAGTCGTCTGGGCTTCACTTGGCTCCCAACTAGGGTTGAAAAAACAGAGGAGTTACTACATACCCTTTAACACAGTAAAATACCCCAATAAATCATTATTTTTACAAGGCTTCTGTACGATGCTAAGAGAATGTTCAGTTTCCCTTTTAAGGAAAACCTCACCACACATGCAAAAAGTGAAACAATACAGTTTCTTGTTTTTTCCAATGTCAACAAATGATTGGAAACATAAATTGGGAGGGGAAAAAGGATTTGTCAAGATTTAATGTCACAGATATATATCATCAATCTTTGGACATGTCAGGTGTTTCCATTGGCCAAGCTGATCCTGGCCTTTCTCATGTCGTAAGCTAAATTCTGTGGAGGGACCCTCTCACCAAACATGTGTTTAACAGTTTGCCGTTACTTCCTTCACTCTTCAGCTCTGTACGCTCAATTCAATGCTCACATCAACAGTTTGCTCTATCTGTTGGTCTAAAAATAAGTACACATACTGAATTATGTTGTAAAAACATCACAGTATATTTTCCAGTAAAACGGCTATGTATTATCTCAAGGTAAGTCAAGTCAATAAATTCATGAATAAGACTTATTTTTCTTTTTTTAATATATTTTTTCAAGTATAAAAACTATTTGTACAACGGTTTGATTAATACTTTGTGTTTTGTTTCTTTGATAGATCCCTAAGATCCCTAAAGCTCATCTTATCTGTCTTTCTTAATCAATATTTGGTCAAGAGTTTCCTGAAACCCTGTTGAAAGGAATGAAGAACAACATTTATACTCTCAGGTGTTCTTTTAACTGTTCCCACAGGGGTTCGTCAAGGTTCCTGTTGGGCAGTCTTGTCTGTGAAGTCTTTCTGTTCTAAGTGCACACATGGGCTGTCCACAGTCCAAAGATGTGCTCGTGAGATTTAACAACAAATGAATGAAAGTTGACATCACTGCTTTACTAGAGGGGGTCATGGTTTGTTCCTTCAATCTTCATAAACAGTCAATTTACTTTACAGTCAATGTTCATCATCTAAAAGATGTGAGTGGGAGGTAAAGAGTTCACTTCATGTCCCCCCCATTTTGTTTCAAGGGTGGCAAAATGGGTTTCAGCATGGGGAATGTATTACGGGTCTCCGAGCTTTCAAGAGGCTCCCATCATGTCAGCTGGTAGAATGACACAAATTGTAACAACTCACTTGCATAACTAATGGCTAAATCAGATACTCAAGGAGGAAACAGCTGTAGAAATGTTTTTTTTCTTTTGTTTGTTTGTTTGTCAGGATGGAGGATTAAGCTTGCAGAAGAAGTGTGCAGCATGTAACTTTGTTGGAAAAAGCCTTGTGAGAAAGAGGAGTACAGTTTTAGCAACTCCATCATGTGCCAATGAAGACTATAAGAGACACATTCAATTTCTTGGGTGAGAATGTCAGGCTCTGAGGACTGACAAGAACTGGACTAAATGAGATAAGTTTCAAACACAGTGATTAAAAGGGTTAAACTTTTTACTGTTTACCAACATTTTTACTCCTGATGATGCTTTTCACTTCCGTAGCTCCTCTACTAAAACATAAGTCAGACCTGACATCATTTCAGCAGTACATGCTAACTTTAATTTAAGGTCATAATAACCTTGTCTTTTGACTTTCTTGCTCATTATTTTGCCATTGATTCGACCACTGTTTCCAAACTTTTCAAACACTGTATCAGTGTTATGTATTGTAGACTCGTGTCAAGTTTAATCATATGGCCTTACAGGGAATCATTAAAAAAATTCTTCCATATGCATTTAGGAACAGTACTTTTGAAAAGGCCATGTGCATTATTGACTGTTTTGAAATATTCACTGAGAAACCAAGTAACTTGTTAACCAGTGCACAGTGTAATTCAGCGTACAAGTCACACCATACAATGAAATACTCAGTAGCCATTTTCCCACAAGGTTCAACTTGTTTTCATTTCAAATGACTGAGGAGGTCACACAAGTGACAAATTCAACACAGAGCAAAGACATTTTTCTGTAATGTAATTTGCTCACAGGGCACCTAGATTTAGCAGACCTAGGCTTTAATGTTAGCAAGAGTGTTTACTCATATGAAGCTGAAACTAAGATTCAAACATTCATTCATGGCAGAAAACAGTTAGATCCTGATTACTTGGAGAACGCTTAGCATCTCTTAGGATACACATTGAGGGAGCAATAGAGGTTCTTTATCAGAAGTACACAATTTTGCAAAGTCCCCTTAAGTTTCAGTGACATTAATGATGATGTGACTTGCCCTTGTTGTGCTCTTAAAAATGTCTCTGAATCTGTACCTTTCAGTTACTGCTTTATTTAAGCAAATGAAATGTCACTCGTAACATGTTGACATTGAATCAGAGAAGATGAATAGTTGCCACTGTACGAATCAACACACAATAGAAAAAGAAGTGTGGGTATCAACTGTAAATAAACCACAGACAGCTGTTAACAAACTTGTTTATCTCTCCGCACATTAAGACATGTTTGACGAAACTTTTGTACTCAACAGAAACCTTATGAACAGACCAACATGTTCCCTACTTCAGGCTCATGACAGCAGCACCACTGTTGACAATTAAGCTTTCCTTTTTATTCCAGAGGATAAAATCACAATATGGTTTGTCATCAACAAATAGCTGCATTAGCACTTGGAAATAGTATACATGGTCCTTCTGTAGTGTGATGCTTTCTTGCTCCTTTTTTTAAGGCAAAAATTTTCAACACAGTAAGCTGCCTCATTTAAAGCGAGGTCCTTGACTCAGAATGTGCTCTTTATTTCTAGGACACTGAAACCACAGCAGCTGCAGGACACATATCGATCAGGTAATGCCCTAATGAATGGCTGAAAATATCCAACTGTTTCCATCAGGACATCTGTGTGTGTAAGGCGGTGCTACATTTCATAATACTTCTGTGCCAACTCTTCATGCTTACAGCCCCATCTGGAAAACAATAAAAGTATGTTAGATATATTTAATACAATGCTATACCAAGCAGGAACACATTATATTATATCCAAACTTATAGCCTCAGTGTTGAAGCTATGAGACTTCTGGTAGCATATTTTTCTTATCAGTCTGAGGACTTTTTGATGCCTGTCTGTGTGACTGCTCTTAAGGTAGATGCTGTTATCCTACCACTTCTTTGCTCAAACCATATTTTTGACTTAGACTGTGCCCAAGTCTCCTCCTTGACAATATCTGAAAAGTATAATTCACACAATAAACATCATCATCAGAATTTAAGTCAGTAAATTCACATGATTTTCACACGGACCATTTGAGAATATGTATCCTGTTCGATTTGAAAACTACAAGATTTCAGCTTTATTCAAACAATAATCCTAAATAACGTACCTGCACTTTGGTCACAGGTATACATTCAAACAGGTCTTCTGCTATATCTTTTAACTCTGCTAGTTTGAGATCTCTTGCCTGTTTGTCATAAAGATTTGTTCTGGTAGATTGAGCATGACAGCTTGCCACAGGATGAGGTATACTCTCTGACGACAGGGAGGATTTGTGGCTTTATTGTACGCCCCTCTTGTGAACAGCTTTTGGAGCAGTTACTGTAGAGCTGGGTTTGCTCATCAGGGGTCAGTGGTGGGAAAGCTGGGGGAAGGGATGTATGACCTTTTGAAGATCTCTTTCTTGCATCTCTGTGTTGTTAAAAATGATGTCCTTGCATTACTGAAATTCCACCTTTTTCAAGAACTCCTGACTTGGTGCTGACCTCTAGCACTTTTAAGATGTGACAGCTATCTCTTCCTCTCTACCATTGTTATGTTATACATACATACACTAAACAACACAGCTAATACATGAGAGCAGCTCTCCTCAGGTCCAGCACTGGGCTCCTAACACAACTCCATCATTCCTAACTACCACCCACGGCTTCAATCAAAGGGTCATTTAATCTTTGGGAATGATTCACTTGTAAATTCAAAAATCGAATGCATATGGAAAATGGATTGGTAAACTACCATTTGGTTGGTTACCCGTTGCTTAATGCTAACGTTATAGCAAGTTACATGAAGGAACACTTACCCTGCCAATGATGATGACGCTATCTTTAGCAGGTACAAGTCAAAGCTGAGGGTTCATTACGAATCCAGGCTTTCAAAGATTCTCGCGAGTAGGATGATGGAAAGTTAATGAGGTTGTTGTATATGTCCTGTAGATCTGGATTGTCCTTGGTTAGGGCTAACTCAATAGAGTAAAAAGCATACCGTGTCGCTTATGTTTAACCTATTAAATTCTGTGTTTATCGTTCAATATCAATGTGAATGCACAGTAAATTCTGAAGACTTGAAGCTGATGCTGGGGCCATTCATTTTATCTGCTGTCTCTTCTGCCAGCAAGGTGCAGTGTAAACACATATTCTGGACTGACATTCCATAATGGCACAAGTTTGTCCAATCAGAGACAATGAGCGTGGTCCTACCTTTTCCAGTTTCATGAAATTTGTTTTGTGATCTGTGAAATTTGTGTTTTGTGAAGTTCATTAAGCGCTTTTTGAAATATTTATTCCTGTTGGCCCTCAGGGCCTCTGTAGAGTGGATGGTGGAGATGGAGAGTGATGGGTTTTATTCTCTCACTAAATTAATCCACCATGAAGGAACTTAATCTGCATTCAAGGACATCATTTACCAAAATGTTAGCTCTGAGGCCTGTTGATATGTTTCCGTTAACATATGGAGTACATTCATTTATAAAAGGTTTTTGATGTGCTGTATTCTTAACTGACAGGAATATTTATATATACATATATTTGTCGCTGTCGATGGAAATCAAATGTATCTGTCATTCACTTACCCTCAGCTGGCTCCTGACAGCACCCTCACCCTTGTTTTGACAGCCTGGGTGCAGTGGAAGTTCAACAATGCAATAACTCAAAAGGTGTTCTTTTTGGCTCTGACCTCGTCTGCTGGTTACATGGTTGATATATGATGTGCCTTCTCTTAATATCAAGTGCACCACCTCAGTGCTAATCTTTGGCCAGATGTTCAGGCTGCAATATCATTCTGTTGAAAATATCTCTGTTTAACTCAGTTTCTGTGGCATTCCTCGAAATGCTGAAGTTGTTACCCATGATTTGACCTTTACTTTTTACAGAACTTCACTGGAATGCCATCTGTCTTCTTAACATATGAGCAAAACTTGTGAATACTTTTAACCATCATTCCCATATTTATATTTTCAAAAGCTGCCCATTAATATACAAATGGTTTGACTGCTTCTCTGACCAACTGGATGTGCTCTGGAAACCTGTTCCCTTCTATCAAAAGTACCTTCGAAAGCCAGATACGAGAAACATCTGCTTGTTCAAAGTAATTTGAATGGATTAAGTCATTACGCTAAAGCAAATTTTTAAAAAGAGGTTTATGAAATTGCAAGAGATCAAGTAATACAATCTTTTGCTTAAAACTTTGAGTAGAAACAGGATGACCTTAACCCAAATAATCAGGATTATCCTGATCCAAGCAGAGATGCAGAGTAAAAAATTGGGGGTAAAAGCCCAAAATCATGTTTATCTACCTTATCCAGGACTGGATCTTATGAAGGGGACATCTAAAGCTAAGGTGCAGAAAGTGAGGGTGAAGACAAAAGGTGAGGGGACAGGTTTTATCTCCTCGGGGCATCAGACCATCAGACCACCAAACACTTTATGATGAAGGTTTTAAAGGGGTCAATAGACTGAATTGTATGTCTGTGTGAGACAGAATACACATATTAACTCATAAACAAAACATGTTTTTATGATATGTCCATTTTAAGGTAACATCCATAGTCTTTTATTGTTTGAGGGCAATCACGCCCTCAGAGGTCAAGGTGCATAGCAATCTTTGAAAAATCTACATCAGGATAAGGTTGGTCTAGTACAATTTTAACTTGTAGATGCAGCACAGAAATAAAATGGATTACCCAATGCTGGATAACAAAAAAGGAGAATTTCCAAATCTGCATCAATCCTATTCATATATAACATTCTGAATTGCTAGTCCCAGGGTCTATCAAGGCAGGCAGAGGCACAGCCAGGCATCCACAGCCCCCTCACAGACTTCACCACCTCAGGCTAGACCAACCATGAACTATAGCTGTAGCGAAACCTCAAAAAACATTCAGGAACATTCAATTAGATACCAGCGTGCCTGTGGTCATACAATTACTGTACAGTATTATCTGAATCAGATCTGTGAATATAAGATGGTGCAGAAAGAAAGGCAGGTAGTAAACTGATCTAACATGGCTCAAAGCTGTTTCTATTGGGACTGGTGCCAGGCAGTGAAACTAATTTACCATGAATGAGCTGGTTAAGGTTAGACTCCATTCAATGTGGGATGAAAAATTTTAGTACTATGATGTTTGTTGTTAAACTGGCTGAACCATTGGTGCACAGAGAAGTACTAAATAGATGTTTAATTTAAAAAAATAAACAACAAAACTGTTTGAAAAAAAAAACATGAACATGAGCTGAGCATCAGAACCCTGCTGTCATTAATGTCTGAATACTAATCCCCAACACAAGGTTAAGGTTGTTGGGTTCAGGTACTTGGAATTCATCCATCCATTGTCTGTCATGCCTCCCCTTTGTCCTCAGTGTATTGTTTGTTGGCTTTATCCTTGCTTGTCTTTATTAAGTGATCAATGTCCTTCACATTTTTATTCCTTATGGTTTCCTTAAGTTTCCATTACAAGTTGTAGTTCTTGCTCCATGTGTGTCTAGGAGAGTTTTAGCCAAAGTCCTTGTGTTTCCCTACTGGTTGCACTCATTAGTTTCACCTATCTTACTTCACCTGTGTTAATTTACCCTGGGTATATCACAAAGCTCCAAAGTTTAATCCTCCCTTTCTCCACTTGCATCATTCACTTGCATCTCAGTCCCTCCCACCAGAGATGCAAGGAAATGAAGAGAGGAGAGAGGAAACTAGGAGAAATGAGACGTCTTTTCCTCCGGAGCATCACAAGAAGCAACTTCTTACAGCGTAGATGGCGTCAACTGATCACCGCTGGATCATCTGTCAGTCAGCTATAACAGCTGTTTGTGTGTCTGCACAATGAAATTTCTCTCATAATATATTTCCAGTTCGTGTCTGCAGGCCTCACTGACCCTGAGTGACCTTTTTTTCATAATGATGGCCACTTACTCTCGGTTGTTTAGTAAACTCAACCTATTCATAGGCGTAGCCAATGAATGTTTTAAAACAGTACTACACCCAGATATCAGGACTTATTCTGTTGACACCAGCGCTGTGAACTTTACCTGTGACCAGAATAAATGGTGAACTCAGAAATAACTCTTCTTCAAATGGTTCTTGAGAGATGTCTGTCCAAAGAACCGGATGATAGTACCAGTTCTGAACCAGATGAGGGGCAATCCCCTCTTAAAGATCATGTCTATACCTTGTTCTTTTATTTAACAGACTTAATAGTCTTACATTATTTATCTTATTTACATGACAGGATGGTCATGCATTCACAGCTCTCCTCTGCTCTCTGTATCACACACAGCAGAGTTCCGCCTCGACGCACACAGTCATAAAACATGAGCGAATACACACACACACACACACACACACACAGAAAGAGAGAGAGAGAGAGAGAGAGATGAGCTTTCTGCAGTGGTACTAAATATTGGTACAATAATTTCTTTCGGTGTTTCTGTTTTTGGCCTCGGTTTCTTCATTTTCTTCATTTTCAATTTTTTTCTTTAGTGCATCCCTACAATAAATCTGATTCTGATTCTGATAAATGACTGAACAGACCTTTCTCTCAAACGTAAACTCTCATCATAAAGAAAAAGAATCTATGAGATAATGAACAACAATAACTGATCATGAATATTTCTAGTCTATCTTTTTATTGAACAATATGACATATTATTGTTAGATGATGAATCTGACCAAAACAGCTATAAATACTCAGCATCGCTCTGTTATATTATTTTTTAGGACAGTTGTGCTCAGTATTTTGTGCTTCAATCACATCAAACATTTTTAATTGTTTTAATATTGCTCCTGTCGATGATCGGCTTCATTACTCTGCATCAGGAACAGATGGGTGACGTACCGTAGACTACATCGATTTTATATACAGTCTATGATCTCAGCTTTATGACCTAATTCAAGGCTCTTCCTCATGACTGTCTTCAGCTCCATCTTTTCGCTATCCATAAACTCTCATGATGCGAAGTTTCAGAGCTGCAGCATCCAATCAATGAGTGAGTTTGTCAGTGAAAAGACTTCCATGAAGACAGCATCGCTCCTCAGATCAGTCTCCTCTCTCCTCCGAGCACCATGTTAACGCTACGGGATGCCAGAGAGGAGGAGAGGGGACCGCAGTTTAAACCTTTGGGATTCACCCTCAGTCCCTCAGTATCAGTTCATCTCATCTTCCATGTCATGCGATTGTTCTCAAGCATTTTCTGGTGTAAGTGTTGTTGTTGTTTTTTTTTTTTTTTTTTTTTTTTGGGGGGGGGGGGGGGGGGGGGGTTAAATAATTCAGTTCATTGTTTCTGCAATTGGGTCCATCCTCTATGTTTGTCGCATCAAACCTGACAGGAACAAACAGTAAAGTGAAGACAGAGGGCAAGACATGACATGCATGCTGTGTAAGTGCTCACAAAGATAAGATTTATACCATTATTTAGCACTACTCACAGCCCGGGTCTTTGACATATCCATAGGCTAACATGTAACGTTAGCAAATCCTAATGTCCTGCTCATCTACAAGTAGAGCAAACATAACCTCACTCTTCAGTCTACTGACAGACTCTCAAGTTTTATCAGATCACTGCAGTATAACTGCTGCATGTAGGTTGGAATGAACATAATCACTAACAGCTTAGCCCATGTTTTAGCCTTTAGCCCACGTTTTAGCCTTTAGCTTGTGTTTTAGCCTCTAGCTTTAGCCCGTGCTCTGTCAATCTCCTGTTTAGCTTTCTTCTGCTCTGGAGGTCTTTTTCTGTTTGACAGTTCAGCTCCAGTGTCCACACTCAATACAAAATAATCACAGAAATCATTTTCAGCTGAGAAAACCAGAGATCTCTCTTCTCACTAATAAACTTCATCTGCTGGTGTGGTGTTGTTATAGAGACTTCAACGTGCTGTGAATCAATCCGGTCCTGTCCGTCCTGATCGGGACGTTAAGAAATATCATTTAGAATAACCCATATCGGCTCTGACAATGTAATTTTAAATTGTGGATCACGATCAGACATATATCTAGAAATGAGACTTTTTCAAGATCATGTTTTTAGCTACTTCTATCATCAGCTCCTGGTTAAACACTGTATTCAATTTAGCCATGTCTGTTTTGAGGCTCCAACAGCTGGCTTCCTAGAAGGCTAACACCATATGTTGTTACTGTTGTTGTTGGTTTATCATTGTGGTTGGTAACAGTTTGCTGCACACACACAATTCTCACAAGACTGTCATCAGTGAAAAGTTAGTATGCTCGAAATATAAGGTATCCCAGTTGTTCTACAGCTGCTGGGTTAAGACACATTTACTGTGTTATACTTTATGAATTCTTTATATAACTCTAGTATCATTCGTTCATTCATTTCCTATACCACTTATCCTGTTCTGGGTCACGGGTGTCTGGAGCCTATCCCAGCTGACTTAGGGCTGAGAGGCAGGGTAAATCCTGGACTGGTCGGCAGTCAATCGCAGGGCTGACACACACACACACACACACACACACACACACACACACACACACACACACACACACACACACACACACACACACCTAGGGGCAATTTAGAATCACCAATTGACCTAATGATCATGTTTCTGGACCGTAGGAGGAAGCCTGAGTACCCGGAGAGAACATTCAAACTCCACACAGAAAGGCACACCCTACCCAAACCGGGATTCGAACTGGCGACCTTGCTGTGAAGCAACAGCACTAACAGCTGAGCTACCATGCAGCCCTAACTCTAATCATGCACATAAAAAAGCTCCTCAATGCAGAAAAGAAAGAAATAAAGTACTCGACACTTTAAATCCAATAGCAGGGTACCCAAAGTCCTGACACCAACTCTCTCCTAGTCATTGTGGTGACCCTGTACACAACCTAAACAATATAAAAAACAATATAAAGAATACTTTGCATATCATTAGCCACTGCTGGTGTTTTTAACAACAACATTATTCGATATTTGTGAAATAATAAAACTGGATGATGATTAGATAAAACCGTGTTAAATATAAGTAATTCAGAGATGAATTTGTTTGAGCTGATCTATCGTCTTCAGCAGTAGCAGCTGGATGTTTATGCTATGAAGGATCACATGTGAGCTGTACATCAGAGGACATTTAATATGAGAGGTTTATAGCCAAATGAGAGGACGTGTACACTCTCTTACGGTTTTATTTACTTAGATGAGATAACAGAGAAAGTAAGAAACTTGTTTGCAAAAAACTTCTATCTCAAAGGATGAACTTACAGTTGTCCCACTTTTTCAGTGCTTAAATACTTAACACAACATTAAAAATAAAAAACCCAACAATTTCAACTAATAATCAAACTGCATAAGTGAAGTTGAACTGAATTATGAATAATAATAATATAATAATAATAATTATAAACTATAATAATAACTGATTTTTTTTTTTCAAAAAGCATTCTTATAGATGTCAAACAATTCGAAAAATAAATAAAAATTTAAAAACGAACGACACAGGAAACGACATGTCTCGCCCCCAACCAAAACTAATTCATTACATGTTATTTTTACTTTCCTGTTTGTCTCCCTCTTATCTGATTTGCAGATAATAAAACAAAAAAAGATCCTCCTTTTTGTTCAAGTCTGAATTCTAAGCCATAACTTGGACACGAGGGAACTGCATCAGCCTAACAACCTGTTTCTTCATACTCTATCAGCTGCACTATTTTCTGAGGATACTGTCCTTTCCATAACTTCTCAAAGGCCAAACCCAGCAAACAAAGTGTTGAATATTTTCATGAACACCTTTGACGAAAAAATACCCTACATTCTCACCTGAGTCGTTATCAGGCTTTCTCGCATCCTTCTTCGTGATCTCTGCCCAGGAAAGCGGGACGGCGAGCAGGAGGAGGAACAACAAGTGTTTACCGGTGATGCTCCTCATGATAAAGATGATGATGGTGATGATGGTATCTGTTAAAGTCACGGTGGAAAACAGTTATTAAATAAGTCCCAGATTCTCAGGTGTTTGGGGAACCTGAAATACGTGACTCGCGCACTTCTTTCTTTGTCGCTCCCTCGCTGAGTGGGGAAACCTCTGTCTTCCACACCAAGTAGTTGACGCTCGACAAAGAACGTGACGCGCCGGCGCCGCCCCCACGTGACGGACTCGGCACACTGCAGGTAGATCAGACTGAACGACGGTTGCCCTAGAGACACAGCTAGTTCGCAGTCGTCAAAGGGAAGGAGGTAACTCGTGACAACTAACATAATGAAGTCATGGTTGCTTTAGTCATCTGAAGATCCGGGGCCAGCGCTGTCTCTGCTTTGTTCTTCTTCTGTCAACGTTTATTTCCTGAATGAGAGTTGATAGAAATCAGGTTTCTGACATCAAACAACGCTGATTTTTTCCAAGTGTGTTTTCTGCTCCTGTTAAACAGAAGAGCTTTTTAAACCAGCTGGAGCTGGACCTGAATGCCAGTGAATGGGTGAGGATATTCAGATGTGAAATAAGATTAAAGATGGTGTATCATGCTTTCCCCCAGTTTAAACATGGATACAAAGTAACTGCGGTTGTCCAAACTAAACCTGTGCTGATTTCAAACCACCTCATATTCATAAGTTTTAGAAATCCCTAAATCAGTCTATAAACTGTTTGTTCTAAAATAGCATGATATCACCACAAAATTTACTGAAATGATGAGGTCATCATATAAGGAAACTGTCACTGGTTCATTAAAGGTTAGAGGAGTGAGCCTTAAACACCAAGGACAACCCATGGTTCTGCCCCAGACAGGACTCCAGGGTGCTGGCCAATCAGAGGGAAGGGGGTTTGTGGAGTAGGGAGCCTTAAAAAGACAGCAGATAAACAAAAAGAAGTTGAAATGGGAGTGTAACGCGAATGATAATAAAAATAACAATAATAATAATAATAATAATAATAATAATAATAATAATAATAATAATAATAAGTATTATTATTATTATTATAAGTCCTGCTAGTCCAGCTATGGGGAATAAGGTTTACTAAAAGGAAAAAAAATAAATGAAAAAAAAAAAGAGTTTGAATTTTATAAGTGAAAGTTGTAAAAAAAAAATATCAGTAGGCATTTTTTCCTCATCAAATTAAAAAAATAAAAGCGTTAGCTTTAATTGAGGATGCAATACACAATGGAATCACATGCACATTGTGACAATAAAGTGACCTTTGACAAATCGTGTTTGTTTTGGAAGTGAATGGAGATCGTATTGTCTTTCTAACTACTTTTGTTTGTACAAGACAACTTTTACCTGATACAACGCAAAGAGGTAAGGTGTTTATTGACAGTTAGGCAGCGCTGTTTTTTAAAACATGACAGTAAGTGAACTATGTGAGTTTGTACCATAATTTAGTAGCCGGCTTTCTAAGTGCCTCTCACAGCCTGGGGCTCAGAGATGTATCCGTAGGCTTAGGTGTAACATTAGTGAGTCCTTATGTCCTGCTCATCTACTAAGCAGAGCCAACGTAACCTCACTCTTCATTATATTGACAAACTTTCAAGTTAAATCAGATCATTGTAGTAAAACTGCTGCATGTAGGTTGGAATGAACAGCCCATGTTTTAGCTTTAGCTCGTGCTCTATCACTCTCCCATTTAGCTTTCTTCTGCTCTTCTGTCATTTTTCTGTCTGACAGTCCAGCTCCAGTGTCCACCATCACTACTAAATCAATCCCAGAAATTGTTTTCAGCAGAGAAAAACAATGATCTCTTTTCTCGCTACTAAACTTTATCAGCTGGCTTGGTGTTGTCATAGAGACTTTGTAAATCAGTCCTGTCCTGTCCAACCCAATTGGGAAGCTATGAAATAGCGTTTAGAAATAACCTGTATTGGTGCTGATAATCTCACTTTCAGTTATAGATTATGATCAGGCAAATATATCTAGAAGTGAAACTTTTCAAGATCACTTAGAAAGTCCTCACAGTCCCTTTAAAAATAAACAATGGTTAAATGAGTAAGTGCAACCTTTGATAGCACATGAATAACAGTTTTATGTTTTGAACACACAGTTTCATCAGAGGTTTGCTTTAATCTCAAGGTTGAAGGGTCACTTCATGGTTTCTACAGTTATGTGCTGATTCATCATTGGGCCTTACTTTTAGTTTCTCTCTGTGTGAATATCAGGGCCTTTGCAAGTCCTTAAAGTGAGCGCATCTAAGTTAGTGAACTATGGCTCTATTAAAGCTTTCAGAGTGGACTCTTTTCTCTGTACTTCTTTTCATCTCTTGCAGCACTACTATGGACCCTTGTGTATGAAAGACATTTTTCATTTGGGACATTTTTACATACCTACTGTAGTGCAGAGGTGAAAATAAATCAGCGACACTCTGCCACGACTCATTGATTCCCCTAAAAAGAACAGAGCAGTCATTCATGGGGTTCAAAATAGCTGCACTTTGTGTTTGATAAGAGAAACTGAAACACTTGCATGACAAGAAAAAAACAGTTTAAAGTTAAAGCTTCTGTGAGGAAGTTTAGTGATACGTTTCGTTTTGATCTCTTTTTTGAGAAGTCTGTCTCATAAATGTCAGAGTTGTGAAACTCATTATTATTTGTTTCAGAAAATGTTGATCAAAGACTGTTGTGAATGTTTAGGGCTGTCAAACACCTCTTCAGCACAAATTTAAGACATTTTATACTAAACTTAGAAAATAAACAATTTTCATGCTAGTGATAGTTTTTCCTTTTGCAGCTCAAGGGGGTATCAACATTCATAATGACTTTTTTCCCAACAATCCCAAAACTCTGCATGAGAGCTTTAAAACAATGTCACTGGTTCAGGCAGTATTATAAGGGATGTCATTTAAAAGCACCCATCTGAACCAATTTTTTTTTTTTTTAGCAAGAACAAAATTTTTGACTTCCATTCATAAATATTTTGAGTATAGAAACTGAAAATAAAGATGTTCCCTTATAAGAAACAACATTCTAAGAAATTGGTGATCATACCTTGTAGAGGCAACTTCTCTTGATTTCTTACATTTTTCTTGTCTTTTCTCTCTTCTGCCTGTGTTGACACATAAATCAAGGTATTAATGAAAGTCTGATTTTTTCTCTTTTTTGTCTGATTTATTTATTTATTTATTTATTTATTTATTTATTTATTGATCTTGTAGTTAAAGATGGGGTATTATGCTGTCCCATATTTGTAACATGGGTATGTCAAAATGGTCCTTTCTTGAAAATAACATATGGACTTCATGAGACTTGATGAAAAGATGAGGTCATCACATAAGGATCTAGTTTATGACATGTTGAAGGGGCAGGCCTCAAACACCAAGGTCTGCCCATAGCTTTTCCTCCAGCAGGCCTCCAGGGAGCTGGAACAATCGGAGTTAAAGGAGTTTGAGAGCGTGAAGTCTTGAAGAGACAGCAGCAGCTAAAACAAAGTGTTTCAGACGGAGACTGTTTCAAAGTTTCCAGCCAGCTCAGCTGAGAAGTCAAAAGTAAAATGCACTCTGTGTAAAATGAAAGGACAATAATACTGCTGCACTTCAAACTTGAGCTGTTCAAGCAGAGGGTATTTCTTCAGCAAATCAGGCTGATGTAAGTAGGAAACCACATCATGAAACAAATGCAAAAGTTGACCACAGCAATGGCTGAATGGTTGGTAACTATAGATGCTGGAAAGTCTGGGGTGATACTGAATTCTCAGTCAAGATAATGGTCAGAATTTC
Source organism: Labroides dimidiatus (assembly GCA_030710495.1). Taxonomy (NCBI): domain Eukaryota; kingdom Metazoa; phylum Chordata; class Actinopteri; order Labriformes; family Labridae; genus Labroides; species Labroides dimidiatus. The sequence goes on along the minus strand of CM061152.1, from coordinate 12,801,343 downwards.
TTTACATTATTTAATGTAAAGAAAATTAAATGGAAAGATGTAACGTTTCTGAAATTCAGCTATTATTTGCTATTAAAGGAACAAGCAGGTGACAGCCTCTGGTATTTCTAACTAAATACCTGCAGTTTTACATGTGAACGTTGATGCTTTGATTGCCTTATGTAGCCTTTCACATTAATCAAACATATTCCAAGTGTAGTTTTCAAGTAAGTTATGTATCCTTTCTCCTTAGTAACCTCTAAAGCTGCCTTTAATTAACTTTATAAAATTACTCAGTTATTGACCCGTGACACCAGAATCAAATCAAAACAAAACAAACAAACAAAACAAACAAACAAACAAGGAAAGTTCTTTCGCCTCAGCTGTACTATTGTACTATGTAAAGATCACATGTGAGGTAAAGGTTGTTTTTGGCAGGTCTGTGCAGTACAACGTGTGTTCTCCTCTGCAGCTTTGGAACATGGGAACAATGGTCTATTGTGCTATAAGCTTCTAATGTATAGAGGAATCAACGTTGTTTTTATTTTATTAAACAGCTCCTTGAAGAAAGTCACAGAGAGGAAGAAATATAGCAGATACAGACCCCCACCAAGGAGCTTGTTTGTTATGTCTCTAGTCTTTTGTTCTCTGATGTTGATGTAAAACGGAGGTCAGGTACATGTTGTATCATCCTGTTGGTTAGTTGTTGCACAATCACTTTTAATGTTGTTCAGTGTAACACAAGCCTGAAACAGAGTTAGTGTTTGAAGGCTTTAAAAGAAGCTGATATAAAAAATATGATTCATGTTTATCGTGAACATTGACATTTGCATATTTGATAAGACTTACTTTGCTGCCTCAAACACATGCAAAGCCTCACAAGAAAAATCTATTTATTTGAATTTCAAGCTTCATACCACTCTGCCAAATATATCCAGAAAGTTTAAATATATTTTTTCTGTTCTTGTTTTGTCTTTTTTTTTAAGTTAAGTTAATGAAGCTTGTTTTGTTTTAAAAATGAAAAATATAACCTGCTATTTAGAATATGACTCTTAATGGTGCAGCAGAGAACATTTGTTCATTTTCTTTAATATGAAGGTTAATTGTTATCCTCAATGATGTTGATTTTCTCTCACCATGTTATCCATCCATCCAAAGTTTGTTTATTATAACTATAGCAGGTTGTAATGTTTCATTACTATACTTGATTACGTGTTTCTTAGGTGTTCTAAAGATTCCAGAAAACAATTCCACAAAAAGTGAAACAACAAAAACTCAATAAGTGAATAGAAGTTGCTACAGCAGCAAATGAAACTTTGTCCTTGAAGCTGATGAATTAGAAACAGGAAAAAATGAGGAAGCATAATGATGTGAGTGACTTTAACAAAGCCCAAACTGTGATGGTCGGACATCAAGGTCAGAGCAACTCTAAGACTGCGGATCTTATAGGATGATTTGAACTGCAGTGGTCGGTACCAACCAAAAGGGTCCAAGGAAGGAAAATCAATGAACAAACAAAAGACGGTGTCAGGGTCAGAGGTTCATTGATGTATGCTGAATGAAGGCTGGCAGCTGGTGGTGACAAACAAAAGCAGCTGGAATTCAAACTGCTGAACAAGTTTATGCTAGCTCTGACAGAGGTGAGAGCACATCACAGTTGGAGCTGCATAGCTGCAGACTGGTCAGGTTGATCATGCTGACCCCTTTCATTAGAAAGCTTTCACAATGTTTAGAACTTGATCATGGAGCCTGGAGGAAGGAGGCCTGGAGAAACAAGTTGAAGGCGTTGACTCTGTTGCAAAAATTTCTTGATCCGAATCCAATCGTCCATCAGCAGGATGCAGGATAACAAGTCTGGCCCAAGGAAGCCCAAGGAGGCCCCAAGAAATATCCTCCAGGACTTAACAGATCTGAATCAGGAAGTGTCTTGATTCCAGATACCAAAGCAAACTTTCAAAGGTCTAGTGGAGCCTCCTCAGGTCATGAATGTTTTGATCCTAAAACAACAAGAGGAGGACCTACAGGATATGAAGCTAATGGTCAAATACTTGCAATCAGTGTATACATGAATCACTTGAATCAGGCTCTTTGTATACTGCTCTCTGTTTGCGAACTATGAACAGCAGTTTTCTCTTCTCTAAAGAAATCAAGAATAGATAAATGTGTCTATGGTCTGAGTGTGGTTTGAGTTAGCTTGGTGGATAATTGATGACGCTCAAAAAACGCTTTTTTTTTTGAAAATTATCTGACGTGCAAAAATTTTTAAGTAAATGTAACACATTTCACTACAGAAAATCAAGCATTTATTAAGCATGCATCTGTGGAAGTGTTTGAGAACATTCACAAAAGCAGATTATTAAGTTAAATGTTCATAACTTTAAAGGTCTTCTGATATTTTCCCTAATATTGACGTATTAAGAGGCTATGGGTCAAAATCAGTTTCAGTACTTTGTTTCAGCTTGCAAAATACTGCCATGAAACATGGAACATGGAACAAGACGAATGATCAGTCAGGTCAGCACAGTCTTCATCATTTTGAGTTACAAGGAAAACATGGTGGATGTCTGGGACCTGTGGTTGGCTGCTCTGTCCTGCATGACATGTTTATAAAATAGGCACCCAAAGGCAACATGATAAATGCAGAGCTGTAAACACGTAGGATGGAGGTCAACAAGGTCAAGAAGGGACCCGAAACTTGTCTAAAAGCCTCCCACTCCATGGAGTCAACAACAGGAACTCCATGATGAAAATCACAGCCATTGAGATACTTGTCATCACCATAAACATTGACATTTTTACACACTTTGGAGTTTTGTACATGAAGGCAGCTGTGAGTGCTGTTGTTCTGGATGGACTCAAAGCTGAATACCATCCACTCCCACACCTCAACACTTTAATGTGAACATAAATTTTCCACATGCTGAAGCATGTGACTCTTGAACAAAATGAATGGCTCAACAATATCTCCATCAGTTATTCAGACTTGATAACGGGCCCTGTTTGAATGGTATGTGCTTCAAAACATGCTCTTAAACTGAAATGATGGAGCCCTGTAAAGTAATTTGGGCAGAGGCTGTTCCACAGTTTGTGCTAAGGAGTTAATAAATCTTGATGCTTTGACATGTTTGGGCAATTGATTGAGAGATAGAATTAGCACAACTGTCATTTGGCATTGCTTTATAAGGATATAGATAAATTTATAGATGTGTTGAATACTGATAAACTCCAAAATGATGATTAAAAGAGAAGCAAGAGGGATACCTAAAACAACCTCATCACGATATATCATATCAATCTGATCACACACACACACACACACACACACACACACACACACACACACACACACACACACACACACACACACACACACACACACACACAGAATAAAAACAGAATACAGTGATTTGCAAATCCTGTTTAACCTATAATCAACTGAATACACTTAAAAAAGAGACATTTATTGTTCACACTGATAAACCTTTTTTTTTTTTTCATGCATTTGTTTCCTATACCGCTTATGCTGTACAGGGTTGTGGGTGGATGGAGCCTATCCCTATGTCTTAGGGCAAAGGCGGGGTACACCCTGGACTGGTCACCAGTCAATTGCAGGGCTGTCACATAGACAGACAAGCTTTCACACTCACAACTACAGGCAATTTAGAATCAATCAATCAATCAACCAATTAACCTGATGAGCATGTTTTTGGACTGTGGGAGGAAGCCAGAGTACCCGGAGAACCCAAGTATGCACAGGGAGAACATGCAATGCAAACTCCACACAGAAAGGCACACCGTGCCCAAACAAGGATTAGAACCAGCGACCTTCTTGCTGTGAAGCAACAGCACTAACAGCTGCGCTACCGTGCAGCCCTCTCTTTTTCTTCTTCTTTATTTTATTTTATTTTTTTTTCCAAAATATTTAGTCGTTTTGACTCTAATGCCTGCAACATGTTCCAAAAAACCTAGGACTGGGGCACCAAAAGACTGGGAAAGTTGAGGAATTCTCAAAAAACACCTGTTTGGAAAATTCCAGAGGTGAACAGGTTAATTAGAAACAGGTGAGTGTCATGATTGGATATGAACAGAACCCTGAAAAGTTCAGTTGTTCACACGCAAGGATGGGGCGAGGTTCACCACTTTGTGAACAACTGCTCCAAAATTTCTCCCATGGGGGATCAATAAAGAATATTCTATTATGTGAGCAAATAGTCCAACAATTTAAGAACAATGTTTCTCAATGTACAATTGCAGGGAATTTAAGGAGTCTTCCTGCCTCTGAATTTTCTCTTTTATTATGTAATACTAATACTGTATTTTGTAATACAACAACATAGAAATACTGGCTTTCAGAAACCTCCTGTCTTACTGTATTTTATTACAGAGGAAGGAGATAGATACCAACAAAGTTCGTTGGTTTCAGATTTTTCACTGACTGATTTGTTTCTGATAAACTGAGGAGCAGACGAACATCTTCTCAGATAACATAAATTTAAATGACAAGCTGGGTCAAATAGATGTGAAATAACAACACTCCAGCCAGGAGAGGTGCGCAGATAAATCTTTTTGGCTCCTCCTGCACAGTCTTACTGCACTAAGTTACTATTGAATTTACCTGTTAAATGATTATTTTTACTGATACTTTAACTAATTATCAGAAAGTCTCTGTGCTCAAACTCTGTGTTGAGTATTTGTTCTTAGCACATCAAGAGTCTGTCCATCTGTGAGGTCCAGACCCTGTTGGAGGAGGAGGAGGTGGTCAGTGGTGTACTTATGGTTGATCAGATAATGATGCTAAGAAATGCGTACAGATGGTGGTGATGTGGAGGAGGATGGCTGCACGTCATGAACACTTGTGTGAGCTTGAGGCATAGATTTTGGGCTGTGGTTTTACCCTAAACGGTACCAGAATTTAGTCACAGGTCTTTAAAGAAACTTTTGGTATTTCAGGTCCTAAGTTAGTACCTTGTTTTGTCTTTTCTTTTTGTTGTGCATCTTTTCCTGAACTGGACGGCATCCACAGCTGAGAGAGGTGGATCTCTCCAAACATTTCCAAACATGAGCTAAAAATTGTGGCTTTATTATTTTGTTTATGGTATATTCTTTTTGTAGCACATTTGATACATTGGTTGGTTTTGGCAATTTATTTTTTCTCACAACAATGTGACAAATGGACAAAAGCTTATTTTGTCGAGGACATTTTTAAAAAGAGAGCATGTCAGAAAGTTTTCTCTTTGTTTGTTTGTTTTTTTTAAATTGAACACTTTTTACAGCACTTGGTGGAAGGCGCTATAACAGTTTCTGTCCTTGGTCAGTCTAAGATGCACCCTACCCTTCCAACAGTAGACGTGAATAGTGATGCTGGTGCAGTGTTTGCATCTCTGTTTGAAAACGGTCAGTGCCATCCCCTCTCATATCAAGAGATTCAAACCTGCTCTATCTCTTTGGAACTCTGTGTTTACTGACTGTCCCTCTTTTTGTACACTGTTTTGTTTGTTCTGACGTTTCCTGGAACATTTCTTCACCAACAAACTGTATCAATCACACCTGTCCTCTGTGTCTTCGTCAACACATACAATAAATTCAACAGACAGAGCTTGATGTTCCATTTTTTCCATCTGGATTTGTTTCTTTTTGCATCGCCCTTCACTGACTCCTTTCTGATCGTGTCCTGTGTTGATGGGACCTCAACATCTTTGCTTGTCATCTTGATGTCCTTCCTCATCACTACTATATGAACTTTCATCATCATGCATGTCCTAAGGAGTCTACTCTACATCCTCCTCATCCTTATCTTCTGCTAACTGCTCAGTGTCACTTGTGTTTCCATCCAGTGCATTTTCAATAAACTTTCTTTTTCTCTCTTCTTCCTCTGGTCTTTTGGTCGATATAGCTTTGGCAATATGATTTCAGAGGAACTGTTATTGTAATAATTTAGAAAATGCATTTGATGATGGCACTTCATTCATTAATTAAGTCATGAAAATAGAGTGTTTGTACTTCCAATGGTTTAATGTAGATTAAATTACAAAAATGTTACATAAATATTCAGGAGAAAAAAATCAAGTGAAATACATTTTATCATAATTTAGCTGAAAAAATATACTTAGTGAATATCCATACTTTCAATGCATAACATACTTATTTTAAAAACGAAGTATCAATTGAGATGTTATTCTCACCACAACTTCTTGAAAATTAGCAATGATTTTCCTGGAAAAAAGTGTGTGGATGATGAGAGCGGCCATTTTCAAAAAGACCAAAATACAACTTCAGCTGCATGTAGTGGACTGATAATCCTCAAGAGGGTAGAAAACATGTATCAGGTCTTATACAACAAGGTTTTAGAATAGAATAGAATAGAATAGAATAGAATAGAATAGAATAGAATAGAATAGAATAGAATAGAATGTCCTTTATTGATTCTGGAAAGCATATTCAGGTGTCTGACAGAATAAATTGTGAAAATTTTCAGCTCATCTCTCATTGGCTTGAGCATTATGGAGCCTAATGGCTGCAGGGAAGAATGAGTTTCTGAATCTCTTCTTTTAAGGAAACCTTTTTTTTTATCATTTTAATGAGATGGAAGACTTTAAAAATCATGAATAATGAAAGGGTTAAATATGTAGCGTTTAAAATACAGTTTAACCTGCTCGTTAATGAAGTCAGGATCAGGTGCTGCAGATTATCACCAAAAGACAGTCCTAAGTTTTATGAGTAAAACTAATTTAAAGCACTACTGAAATCAGATGTTGAAGAAAATCTTCATTTAATGGATAATTCTGTGTTTTTATCTATAGTGCTTTAAGTCTATTTCAGCTTTCGTAGTTTAATACCTGTAATATCATTCTTTTTCTTCACAAGCACTCTGAGCCTGGTAAGACATTTACCCATTAATTGTTAGTTTTTGGTACATTTGAATTTTATTTTTGAATTTTAATTTTTTAAATTAAATGATTTTAACAAAGGTATTTATTTTTGCAGAGTGGATGGTTCCAGACTCCATGCCCACAGCTTTGATTTGCACAGCTGTCATACATCCAGTTGGATAAATATTTCCCTTTGATGACAAGGCTTTCACAGACATGATGTCTTACCTCTCTCTCTCTCTCTCTCTCTCTCTCTCTCTCTCTCTCTCACACACTCACACTCACACGCACACGCACACGCACACACACACACACACTCACACACACACACACACACACACACACACACACGCCATGTTAATATGTTTCAAAAGTATTGTTTTTACAGAGAGGAGGCCGTTATCTAAGAGGACATCATGAAAGCTCAGAATTCAGATTTATTTGAGCCAGATGCGTGTTTCTGTGTGTGTGTGCCTCTCTCTCTCTCTATCTCTCTCTCTGTGTGTGTGTGTGTGTGTGTGTGTGTGTGTGTGTGTGTGTGTGTGTGTGTGAGTGTGAGGAACAGAACATCAAGTTCTATATGTTCCTGGGGTTTTAAGTGCTTGACACCATTAAACCATTGGCACACTGCCACCTTCTGGTTGTAGTTGAGGATGGTGTCAAACATTTACATGAAACATGCTTTTTTCAGATTGTGAAGTTTTATAAGCTTGTATGGAAGTCAAAGATGTGAAAACAACTTGAGAAACTCTGTTTTCTAAAATGTTATTCTAAGCATAAGGGGGATATAAAAGGACAGCGTACTACAGGCTTATTTTTGCATTTTCCATGAATGTTTTGATGCATTTATGGAACAAATATTCAAGAGTGAATAAATGCACACACAGGAAGTGCAAAAACAGCAATGGGGTAAACTAAAACAAGATGAACATATATCAGAAAGGTGAGAAAACAAGGCATGATAGGCAAGGCAATTAAAAAGGAAATGATGAAAGAAATCTAAAACAAGAATTCAACAACTCATGACACTTGCTCAGAAGATATTCATGACAAGTGAATTATTTATTTACTAGTATTTGACAGTTAAAAGAAAATATAATGAAATTCTGTCAGAAAACACAACTCACAGACATGCAGGACATCATCAGAAAAGAGATCCCACTTTGTCTGTGAGGCTAACAGAATCCACACAAATGGATTTAAGATGTTTGAGATGATTTTTCTGAATCAAATTCTGAAATAGTGTGACTTTCTGAGTAGGGAGGTATCACGTGACCTCTCTACTAGATAACATTTCCTGACCTTAACTAGTATAACAAACTGTAACCTACAAAATGTATTTCATGTTTGACTGATGATGGACGTATTAAATTCAGTACCAGTAACATAAAGGGTAAATATAGGAGCTTGTTTCTTGGTTTGATTCCTCGACCACCTCAGCTATAGAGATTCTTCTCCCATCATTTGTATCCTCACATTCATTTGTGTGTTCCTCCTTAGATCCATTCACGAGGATGTCTCCTTCTTTGTTTGTGTTTTTGTCTGTGGCTATCGTCTCCGTTGATTGACATTGAAGCTTCAAGCTTTCAGGAGAAGGTGCCAGAGATCTGTGTGGATGAAAAACATTTCAGCATGGTGTGAAGTGCATGTAATGCCTCAGTTTCCTCTGTGAAAAAACAAACATATTTACTTTGCTTTCCTCACTAGGAGGCTGATGTGGTTCTCCTTCTCTTCCAAGATCTTCTTCAAAGCATCAACTTCCTTCTGATTATCCAGGAGTTCTCTCTGAAGACGATGGTTTGTCTCCTCCAAAGTCTCACAAAAAGCCTAAAGTCACAACAGTCGAGAGTCACCTTAGTTTTTAGCCCTTGAATCAATATTTCTGTGAAGAGCTTACCCTACTTTCCACCAGACTGTCGAACGGATCCGGTGGGTCAACCAAACGCAGGAAGCATCTGACTGCTTCACTGAAGAGCAAACAGAGAAAAAAAAAAAAACTCCAAATCAAATGAGATCAAGTTTTGAATCTGTAGTTTTCTAACGACTGCAGCACAAACCTTGTAATGACTTCTTTGTGAACTGTTAAGCTTTGCAGGAACATCTGTAGCCCGCTAAGCCTCTCCTCCAGAAACTCCTCATTATAGTTGTCTTTGAACCAGCGCTTAGGAGGCAGAGCCAGATTAGAGCAGGGATACAGCTCCTTAAGCTAAAACCAATGATAAAGGACAGGGTTAGTAAACAGGAAATAAAAGATATAAAAAAAAATTACATTTCTGCTTGTGAAACCTATGTGTGATGCTAAAAAGCCTTATAGTGGGGCTGGAAAAGTATGTAAATACTATGAATGTCCCAATATACAAATTACAAGTTATGCACATGCTACTGGACTATAGATAATGCGCACAGAGGTGTGTCCAGGCTCTTTGAGAGAGGGGGCCCAACCAGGGCAACAATGTATACAGGGGTGGTATTAGGTATATAACAATACATAACAACATCATGGCTCTGTTCTGGGAGCTCCCTGACTTAAAACGTGCCTTGAGATGGGGAGAGCACACCTTTCCTCTCTTTCATATGCATACACAAGAGGCCAAGGCAGGGAGAGCATCAGCAGAAAAGACCATCTGGAATACAGAACAGAGTCGGCCAATTGAATGCATAGATGTGATCAGGTAGGTGCTGGTGTTAAGAGCTGCTGATGTTTGGTGGGCTGAGCTTAACTTCATGGTCTGCATATACAAATGCAATGCTCAGATTTTTTCCACGTGTACCTATCGCTCACCTACCCTGAAAACGTGCTTGCTACCTTTTGGGGTTTTTTTCAACTTTGCTAGACTCAATGAATAACACTTTAAAAGTGGAGTATTGTATTTTTTAAAGGATTAATATGGTCCCTCAGGTACCCCTGTAGTAGCTTCACATGATTTACAGGCCATAACAAAACATATTTCTCACACTAGTTTTAAAACACCCTTATTTCAGCCTCCATCTGAATCACTTTGTTTTAGCTCCTGTCTCTTTAAGGCTCCCTGCCCTGCTAACCACCTTCCCTATGACTGGCCAACTCTCTGGAGGCCTGTTGGGAGAAAAGCCATGGGCAGACCTTGGTGTTTGAGGCCCACCCTTCCAATGTGTCATGAACCAGGGAGGAGGTCCTAATGTGATGACCTCATACCTGCACATTTAGTATGAACATCCAGCATTGTAACTTTATATCCATGTTTAAAACATGTGAAAGGAGATTACCCCCTCTTTAAGCCGACTCTATGATTGGCATTTTGCAACAGTCTTTTTACTTTTTTAACCATTAACAAACTGTTTTTTTTAGACTTTCGTAAACACTTGTCCTCTAATTTACACACTCACTTTTCACACATCCAAGCCTCAGATATTTTCATTACTTTAAAAAAAATACATACAAATTTCAAAACACTGTTTTAACTCTCATTCCTCCATGAATAACTTAACCAATACCCCTGAAAAATCATCTGCAAGACTAACAAATATCGTAATGATCACCTTATCATTGAGCCGGCAGAAGTCAGTATACCTTCTGAAGATCACCCAGTTTTCTCCTTCAGCTGTTGTCACATGGATCTTGTAAACCTGGAAGTTCAAAATGTCAAACACGCACAACAGTCAGAGGGGAAAAGGGGAACATATTAAGTGCGGCTTTTGTTGTGACATTCACATACTTTGGACTAGGAATGAGTACACACACACACACACACACACACACACACACACACACACACACACACACACACACATTACATGCCTTCTGAACAGAGGCAGTCATATGCAGCTAATGTGACATTGAGCACAGCCAAAGTCCACATGCTTTCAAATCTTCTTGCAAGCACTGATTTTTCTGCAAAGGATTTTACTTCTAAACAGAGAAACTTCAGCTAAATGTTTTACACATCACAAAAAAAGCTGTCAGCTTGGATTTTTTCATTACATTATTCTGTCTTTTCAAACTATTTTACTGCTTATTTAATTTTGAAACTCTTAAATCCTCACTGTGAATTTGGCCCTTTCCTCCAGGATCTCATATCCAAGCAGAGTTGGGGTGATGGGTCTCTCCACCCAGCTGTCCCTGACTCTCCCTTCCCCCTCAAGCACTGTAGATGGCCCATCCAGCATGTCTGCTCCGGGTTTCCTCCAGAAGTAAGCCGAAATTTTACTCCAGAGTCTCTTAGTGATCACAGAGGAGGAACTTTCTGGAGGAAGACGTCCACACTCTCTCTTGGTCTGGGATCTGCAAGATCCAGTCTGATCCACAATGAAGGGGACTGGAACAAAGGGGGCAGCCATCTGTGGGCAAAGGATTAAAAAGTTGATTCATGTGACCACAGGAAAAATGAGTTTAGTTGCCTGCTCACAGCAGCCTGTTCTGTGCTGTAGGTGTGTGTTCTGTGTGAGCTGTGCAGGGACTGTCGTGCTTGATCATCATAAATACACAGACAGGCTGTGTGTGTCCCACGTAAGCATTACCTAACTGAAGTGTGTTGACTGATTAGTTCACATCCTGTAATTCACAGTGATCAGTTGATGGTTTACAGTGAGCTGATCTTGTGCTGCACTGTGCGAACTGACTTCACAGTGAGAAACATGTGAACAATAGCATCAATGTGTGGTAATAATACTGTAACAACAACCCTTTGTGTCTAATTTCCCATCATGCTTTTTTAGGACTGAATGCCTGTTAAACATAACATTGATTAAAGCTGTGAAAAAAGCTTCATTAAATGTACTCCAGAGTACATTGCCATTCAGTGATATTAAAGGCTTTGACACAGAGCTTTTAACCTAGCAGACTAGGCTGAACAGGTCTGTAAACACGTTTGTGTTTGCAGTAAAGATGGGATTTTTAAATGGGTGTGTTTAATGTCTCCAGCGTTCCTTCAGCCAGCCCAAAGCAGACACTTGAGGTGACTGCAGTGTTTAAGCACGTCTTTATCAGCTTAATTTCTAGAGGCCTGGAGTTTCTGCTTAGTTGACAGCATAAAAAAAATGACAAACACTAAATATTAAACTGAAATTATCCCTGCTGCTGGCTCTGGCTTTGTTTTGACTTGCAGCGGGGATGGTGTCAGTGACATAAAGAAACATTCATGGAGGCAGTGAGAATATGCATCTGCAGCCCACTTATTGCAGTTACGTGATAAGATAAACAATGCTCATATTTAATCAACTCAGCCTATCATATATATTTACTGATTGTATTCTAATAGAATGGATGCATGCTGGGGGATGAGTATGACTTTTGAATTTATCACAATTTTAAACTATTGTTGTCTTATTGGGGAACAAAAAAAGTCGAAAATTTTATTATCACCTATGTCATTTCATCATTTAGGTTTAGTCTGGGGAAAAAGTTGTTGGCCAACACTGATTATTGCTTTTTTTGTTTTTGTTTTTTTTAAGTGAAATTAACACCATGTACAATGAACATGTAGGCTACATTGACAAACGTGGAAAACTGCCTAACGCACTTCTATCCATCTATCCGTCCATCTATTTGTCTGAGATATTGAAGTTGTCGAATATTTTTTAATAATTAAATAAATAAATAAAATAAATTAATAATTGTCAGGACCTCAAAAAGTTTTCCCATTTTTCTCCTTTCTTTTAAAAAGATCTTTTACACATGATGTCTGCATGTGGAAAGAAAGCTCACGAGTTTGGGAAATTCCAGCATGTTGGTTAACCCCCTCCCCTTAACCGTTGAGTTCGAGTATCTAGTCTCTATAAAACTGAAACTGAATTTCAAGTTAAAATCATCGACAAAACAGGTTTCTAAATATAATACGGGGAAAAAATCGTCTTTTATGTAGTTCGTATTTTAGATGACGCAGGATACTGAAGCTCATGTATGTAAATGAGACTTTTGGAACAAAAAAAAGAGAGGTAATTTTTGCGATTGTCACGAAACCCACTAAATTGAACGCATCTCGTAGCAAAACCCGGAAGCGTGTCGTCATTAGCAACAACAAACCCACCTGCTTTAGAGATGACATCGCAGCTTCGCAGCAGCTCTCTGCTGATTTATGTCTCTTTGTCTTAGCCGGACAGAAACGGTTAGGGACATTCTAATTTTATAGCGCGAATAAAAAGACATGCGAAATATCAGACATTTAATTTGAGTAGATTTCATCAAACCTAAAAACCGCTCTTATTCTGCTACGTGAACGTTAGCCTATCACCCTAGCAGTAAACGACATGGTGGTATGCGTCTAAAAGAGCGGGTGCTTCCTCATTACATTTTTAAAGGAGGCAGTTCTGCTTTCAGTGGCTAATAAATCTCCTGAGACTACCCGAAAAGGGCTCACTACTGCTATGGAGCCGTCCGCGGCCATGGGTTGTATGAACATCGGCAGTCTGACCAGCACCTTACCTGTGATCCCCTACCAGAAGCTGACGGACCTGTACTACCTGAGCAGAGGAGGCTTCGGCACTGTGTTCAAGGCACAACACTCAGACTGGAGGACCACTGTGGCCATCAAGTGCCTGAAACTCGATGCCCCTGTTGGAGACAGGTATTCGTAGTTGATACCGATTTTAGCCATACAAAATGAATTCTGTGTACTGAATTAGGTGATTTCTAACCCGAACTGTTGTGATGAAATGCTGCACTACAGTCAGTCACTGCTCTACAGACACAAACTCCACTCTGTGGTGAAAATCAGAGTTCTAATCTCTGGACGTTTTAATCCACTCAGAAGATTACAGGTACATTTGGCCAGATATCAAAATGGATAGTGCATCAGGAGTTGTTTTGTCGCTGCCGCAGTTGCAGGTTTCTCTTTTTTATGACTAATCACTGGCTCATATCCACACAACCTGCATCATAATATTGTAAATCTACATCTTTTGAGCACACTTTTGAGTTTGGGTGAACTGAGACTCCCCTGTGGATTGAGGAAGAGTTGAGCAAAACGGTCACGTGCCTCAAAAACACAGCATTATGATTTTAAAGACCCATGTTGATATTGTAGACTTTAAAATCTTGTAATGAACAGTAATATAGAAGAATTCCTTCTGTGAGATTGTTGAACAGAATGTCTCATCAATGCACTATGGTGAACGTACTCCAAACAGTAGACACATTTCCTGTTACCTCAAACAAACCTGTTTTATATTACTTCTAGTTTCTATCACAAAACTATGAACCAATACTAATGAATAAGTCATACAGGCATTGAGCTGCTGCTTCATTTTCTTGTCAGATTTTTCTCTCAGACTCTTCAAAGGGGCAATTGTTGGGTCCCAGGAATTGTTTAATTGATTTGCACAAGCGTGTTTGGTTTGACACCACGTGACAGAATCGATCTGCCTTACTGTGGTTGATATTTAACGGATACATTCTCATCCAGATTTTGCACAGGTTTGTACTTAGCTCCAAAACTTTGTGGTTCTTAAATATATATAAAGATTACACACCCTGTACTCCATTTGTAAGGGGGTATAAACTATCCATTTAATTTATAACTCTGACCAACTTCTACTTAAAAACTAAGAAAATTGGATACTAGAGTGTTTTCTTATATAAAACACACTCTAGTGGTATAGAAATAATCATTCACCTATGTGTTGTGTCATGATGAATAGCGCAAAGTATTAAGGTGAATACTCAGGTAATGGTTTCAGTTCTGCTCCCTGTTACTCTGTGTACACCAGCAACACTGCAAATGTCAGTCCTGCTGTGGCATTTCTGCCTGTCTGAGAGGAAACACTGACTCTGCGTACCTGCCGGTGTTTCAGAGAGAGAAACTGCCTCCTGAAGGAGGCCGAGGTGCTGCACAAAGCCCGGTTCAACTACATCATCCAGATCTTTGGCATCTGCAACGAGCCAGAGTTCTTCTGCATCGTCACAGAGTTTATGAGCAATGGCTCTCTGGACCTGTTACTCCATGAGGTATTTATTCATCATTTGGTCACTTAAAAAACATAAAAGCCAGTCATTAAGGAAATGACCTTATTGTACCAACATAACCCAAGGCTCACTGTCAGAGAATTACAGTGTTTTAAGAGCTGAATAGATATTACCTTTCTTGGCTTGAAGGCCAAGAAAGTGCTTTCTTGAATTACAGTTTTAGCCAAAAAGACAAATTTATTGTTCTTGATTTTATGATGCACACACACACACACACACACACACACACAGACACACACACACACACACACACATGCACACACACTAAGAGCACCATACATCTTTATATATTCATATTTATATTGTTGCCAGAAAGGCTGAAGTAAAAGAGCCTTTGTTTCTTTTGGCAAGCTGCTCCACATCCGCCTCAGGCCTTATCTGTCTGACACCTCAATATCACGCCACCATGTTCCTGTTCGTGTGGTGGATTGCTAAACTGAAACTAACATTTTCAGAGTCTCAGATGAAACTTTGAATCACGTAGTGGACGGGCAGAAGCTGAGCTGTGAGGGGAGAAAACAAAACCAGTTTTGGGGATTTCCACTTTGCCCGGTCTTGTGAATCTGCTTTTACATAACTCTTAATAATGCTTTTGACTGTACACTTATTACATTCACATTTACATGTATTTCAACACCCTCCCCTTCTGCACATGCATTCACACACATTGCTGACATGGTTTATAATCATTTGAACCCTGCTGGTCTGCTGTGTGCCCACAGAAGGACATGTACCCAGTGCTTGCCTGGCCTTTCCGTCTGAGGATTCTGTATGAGATCGCCCTTGGGGTAAACTTCCTCCACAACATGAACCCTCCTCTCTTACATCATGATCTGAAGACACAGAACATCTTGTTGGACGGTGAATTTCATGTGAAGGTATGTGTGTCAGTGAGAGTGGGAACAGTTCGTGCAAGAAAGGGAAAGAAAATGTTGAAGGAATACCTTGAGATTATCTGCTCTGATAGTTTCATCATGGCTCCTTGTGTGTTTGTTTGTATTTGGACCTGACAGCTGACAGAATTATGAGAATAAGCAATTATTATAACCTATTGTTATTCTAGTTAAAATGATCTTTTTGTCCCGATGGCAATCAATGCATGACGTGGTCTTAAGATAGAGCGAAAAATATCCGCTGCCTACAGCAGGAGTAAACCTGGAAAAACACCAGCCAATCCTAGCGTTTAGGATCCACTTTATTAAACCAATCAAATCCCGTCCTGCCGTTCTGCTTGCCTCCTGCACGTACATTTCACCTGCATGCACTAGTCCTGATTCAATGCTTATAACCAAGAGGGATCCAAGTACGCTGGAGAACAGCAGAAAAACTACCTATACCCTGATTACTGGTAACAGTGCAAACAAAAACAATGTGCTGAGGATCAGTTTGAGTCTGTGGTTTTGAATCAGTCACAATCATATAGTTGCAAGTCAGTGGTGCTTGTGCACGTGAGTGGGTGTGTTTTTTTGGAGGAGCTCCAAGTGTGGGAGGGCGGGGGCAAAACGGGTTCCTAAGAACATGCTACACTCAAATTCATGCTAGTTTTCAGTGACTACCAACCGGGCCTTTAAGAAATAATCCAAGAGATCTCTGGATAAGGTTTTCAAATGTGAAGTTTTCCTTGTTTGCTTCATCATTGATATTTAACAGACTTCAGGTTTTTGTGCATTAAAGTAAGCGATTTGAAAATGTTTTGTCATTTTCAGTTATTGATTGTAAGTTTTAGTTTCAGATTAGACTCTTATGTCCTGTGATAATTCCACACATACCTATTGATAATAGGTAATAACACCTGTAAAAAAGCTTGTTCTTCAAAAATATGACAAGATGTTTTTCATCATGGCTGTCACTAAAATAAGAAGTGTCCCACAGCACAGATCAGATATCTTTCATTCAGTCAAATACTGATTTAGATAAAACGCTCCTGAAAAAAATGTCTTTGGTGAATCTTAAGTAATGCTGAAGTCTGGCATGCTTCTGTTCAGATTGCAGACTTTGGTCTCTCAAAGTGGCGCCAGCTGTCCGTCAGTAAAGGTTCAGGATCCAAGCCCACAGAAATGGGGGGCACGGTGATCTACATGCCCCCTGAAAAATATGAACCCTCCAAGAGCCGCCGAGCTGACGTGAAGCACGATATGTACAGGTGACACACCAAATCCCAATAAGTACTTACCAAACGTAACAGGTTTGACAGCAGAGCATATATTCTTCACCCTTCCATCGTTTATCTTAAAAATGTTTCATGTAGGAGAGATGTAATTGTTCAGTGAAGTGATTGAGCAAGATCTATAAGGGATGAACTTTTGATGAATTCTCTCTCTTAAACTTTAGTGTGTGTTTAGCGTTAGCAGAGATTTTCAGAAAGTTGTCCTGTCTGGTAAGATGCCTGCATGGTTGGATTAGTAACATACCACACAGTGCAGGGGTTTGTGCTGAGAGCTGATTCTGTTAGTAAGTTGTTTTATTTTAGGAATCTGTGAATGAGGAAATGATAACTATTGCAACAAAAAGTTTATGAAAGATTAGGTCTTATCCATTAGGTGTTAGATTTCGGCATTGAGTCAGCTTCTTGTAAATCCCCTGAGCTCTGAGGGAAAGTACCATTCAGAAGAGTGATGCAACTTAAACTTTCTTTTTTCTCTCCTCTATGTTGCCTTAAAGCTATGCCATAATCATGTGGGAGGTCCTGTCCCGGCAGATTCCTTTTGAAGGTGAATCTTTTTTTTTTTTTTGATCACAGTTTTCAGCTGTCACTTTCCCCTCTTTGTTTTTCCAGACTCTGGATAATCTCTGTGATTTGTTGTGGCTACCAGAAAAATCCCTGATCTCTGTGTGTGCTCGTGTTGTTTGCGTGTGGGCAGATGTGACAAACCCAATGCAGATCATGTTCAGTGTGCTGCGTGGGATGCGTCCTGACACCAGTCTGGACAGTCTGCCCGCTGAGATCCCAAGCAGAGAAACCCTCATAAGTTTAATGACTTGCGGCTGGACTTCCAACCCAGACGAGCGGCCTTCCTTCCTTAGTAAGTTCATACTGAACCGCAGGGAATCAGTTCTGCCAGCTTACAAACCCCACTCTTGAATTAACAGTGCTGAACTCTCTCAAAATTTGGGATGACGCCTCCATTCGTGTTGAGTAACTTAGAAAAAAATGTGTGCTGTCAAAGCAGTGACTAAGAATCAGCTTCTTGACAAACTGTAGAATTTTCAAAGCTTTCTCTACAGAAACTTGTTTTTAAAAAAAATAAGAGGAAACCCACCCTGACCTACAGGTCATGAATTCCTAACAAGTGCATAACTCCTACACTTCTCAGTGAAGTAAAACACTTTCAGTAATTTTCAATATTTTGAGCTGTGACCGTTTGGTTGTAAGAGATTCACAGGATTTTTTCATATGACATGGGCAGTAATGAACTCATACACAACATTGTACAGCACATTCAAGTTTAAGAAATGCTGTAATGTATGAGTTTGAATATAACAGTTCAGTTGGTTTCTGTTTTCGTTGTAGAAAATACTTGAAAACCCTCAGTGAAACTGGAAATTCTCTGCCCATACCTCAGCCAAAAGGGTTGGATTGGACAAAAGTCACATGACTTAAAAAATTGAGACTAGTTAAATAAAGTTTTGTCTTTTCTAATAATGCTCGAATGCTTGATTTAATTGACAACTGTGATCGGTTGACTTTTGTTTCAGAGTGTTTAATAGAGCTGGAACCCATGGTGAGAAGATTTGACGAAATTGACTACCTGGAGGCTGTGCTGGAGATAAAGAAGACAAAGGTCCGTTAAGATTCTGTTTTTAAAGGATATGTTTAAAATGTTTAATGTTTTATTACAAGTGACTGCATCAGTAGATGTCAAGGTAAAGAATAATGTAGAGTAAGCAGTTGGATATGCAAAGTAGAATCCCGAATGTGTGAGAAAGACCCCATTGAGAAACTCATAAAGAAAAACACAAAAAAGACCAGCTTCAAACCGCTGTAATACACATAGACAGAGGCGAAATATGCCAGAACTATGAGGTTTGCTCCTGAGATGTACTCACTGTTTAATAGAGTAATTATTCACTGCTGTTTAAGTGTTCTGGACCATCAGGATTAGACATTTAACACAGCTGGAAAACAAGTTAGAAAGATGGGTGGTAACAAACAGTAAAGGCAGAGGAAGTTAGGATTCACTATGAAGAAAAGAGAGGGTACAGGAAAACTGTTTTTCTAGAGTGGACGAGAACAGCAGCAGTGTTACTTTTGTGCCACGAATACAAATATCTAATACCTGTAACAATTAACTAATAGGACATTGATTACCAAATTTGACTAACAGCAGACAAAGGTTAAGTTTTATTTCCATTTCTCTGTTTTTCTATTAAACCAACTTTCTAATACAGGACAGAGCTTGAACTGTAGGTGTTTCCCTGTACTGAGCACACAGCTGATGATGTTGCTGTTATCGTGACTGTGCACTAAAGAGCTGTAAGCTGTAAACGTGTAATGCTGGGAATAAAACAGCTAACCTGCACTTTCAGTTTGTCTTTACGGAAAACTTGATTCCTCTGAAACTAATACCTGTTACACCACATTCAGACTTGTTTGTCTCTGTGATTTATGTCTCAACGTGTTGTTGATTGCTAAGGAATCCCCCTTACAGAACGAATAGTTAACCTGCCTCAGAGCTCACACTAAAAACGGTGTGATAAACTACACTTTTAGTTGTGCGTTGACCAGAAGAGAATGACTGGTCAGTGACTTCACTTTGTTATTTCCCCTTTTACGTATCCTTCCTCTTTTCTGTGTACGTGTGCGCTGGCGACACCACTGATGACGGTGCAAAAAAAATTTCAAATGCTAAATGCACTTGTGTATTTCTGTATCCCTCTAACATGTTGAAACCACTCTTATCCCTTCTACAAAACATATTACATTTAGCCATATATATATATATATATATATATATATATATATATATATATATATATATATATATATAAAAGACGAAATTTAAGTTTATGTATTATGTAAAAGCAGTGAATTTTAAGCACCAGTTATGCGTGGTTAAATTCATGAAACATTTCTGCTTTACAAGATATTTGACATATTAAGTTATTTTCTATCATTTGGTATTTCTGTAACAAATCTTCATGTATTTATATGAAGGGCAGGTTTATTTCATTTATGAGAGGTTTTTAGTTCCCTGCTAATCATCCCAGTCACTAAGCCTCGCCTCCTTCTCGCTCTTTTTTCCTCCATAGCTGATGGGCAGATCAGGCTGTTGTTCAGCTCAGTCCGTATGCGTGAAGAGGAACGATGAAGGCTCCCTGAACATACTGAAGGACAGACACAGCCCCTGGCCGGTCAGTTGTCGAAAAGTCAGTTAAGTTCACATGTTTTTCTTTCTGTCTCTAACATTGATCTTCACTGTCTGCTCTGTTAAAGGAGAGCTCCACTTCGGGTTCAGGCTCCTGTTCATCTCAGGACACTGACATCTCTCTTCCAGGAGTTCTCACCAGCAGCAATGCTCCCCCCTCGAGAGGTAATCACATCAGGGCTGCTGTTTCATTTCCAGAGTCATAATAAGGTGAAAGTTGGTGAAGTGGAAAATTGTCAATTGGTGTAATGTTTCTCATAAAAAAATCTTATATTGCACAAGAAAGTTACTATAAATATGATTTAAGCAGTCTACTATACTGTAAAAATGACATTTAAAATTACTTTAAACCAAGTGACCCACAAATGGAGAGAAATCATTAATGTCTATGGCATACTGACTCACTCAGTCCAAAGAAATCCATATCATCAAGTTTTGAAATGAAATATTTTAAATATACTTAGAAATTATATTTCATAACAGAAAACTTATTTTATCTGTACACTTTCAGGAAGGTGAATTATTTAATTATTTTCATGCTCTTGCAGTTACTGAGAAAAAAACAATAAAATGACATAATTGAACATTTTAGGCTCAAAGGTAAGATTAGGTATTAAAGTGCTGCTGGGAGCAGGGAGAATCATTGTTTTTAAATCAAAATTGTCACTCATCCTTTCCTCTGTTTCTGATATAGAGGGACTACCGTCGTCATTTTTAGCTCACAATCTGGAGCCTCCAGAGTCTCTGAAGGACAACCTCCCAGTCAACGATCTAAATGGCTACAGGCCCGTCACGGGTCTGAACATTCCCATCAAACCAGGAATTCCTGTCTCTGAGTACGAGACACGAGAGGGTGAGGCGAATAACCTCACCCTCAAACCTCAGCAACAAGGTACTGACAGTTGTAGAATGGTGCATGAAATAAATACTTACAGTTTAAAGCCTGTACTAACTGCTTATTCTGCAGGTCTGTTGACTACAACTACAAGAAGAACAACAAGGACTTTTTGACTACATCTACAAAACAAAAACTTTTCTCTAAATGTAATACTTAAAAGCTGCATAAGTTATAGTTGGTGGTTGAATGATAATTTTAATCTGCCTGTTTCAGTATGTAGCACAGACATCTTATATCTCCTACGCGGGCTGAGACAACTTAAAACAGGAAAGGGGTCTTTTATGAAACAAACAAACAAATAAATAAATAAATTCCTGCAGGTTTATGCTCAAAATCTTCATAACAACTGATTATTGACCAGAAGGCTTAGGCTAACATTGGGTAATCTAATAAACAGAGCTCCTCTTGGATGTTTTGTGTTGGTTATAATTCCAAATGAACTCAACGTTTGTTCCTTCGATGACCTAAAAATAAAGTTATAAATAAAAAAACTGTAAGCAACAAGGCCAACATTTAATAAATTTAAAATGCCTGTAACTGTTGCGAGGAGGTAGTCGCTTGATAGATGATTGACTGCACGCCAAACAAACTCATTTTGCTCAGATTTTTCAAGCAGAGATTAGTAGTGATGGCGCATTTGAAAGATAGCGAAGGAAGTTATTGTCAGAAAGTACCATTAATAGATATACAAGAGAAGAACAGACAGTATTGTAAAGTTTTGTATTTTATTGTATGGTATAGCATCTTGTTTATTACAAACTAATCTTATCATACTGTCTCGTATTGTATTGTATCATATCATATCCTTTCTTATCTTTTCCGACTGTTTTGTTTTGTATTGAATCATTTTGTTCTAGATTACCCTGCAATTCCTGCTCCCAGTTACTGACACTCAACTGAAACTATAATTTAAAGCCCTAATAATCCCTCCCTTCCTTCTCTTGCAGCAGAGCACACTCTTCCCCTGCAACACTCTCCTCCCTCACAAGGCCTGCTCTCTCAGTGGATCTCCACACGACGTGAGGAGATCGTCTCTCAGATGACCGAGGCCTGCCTAAATCAGTGCCTGGACGCTCTGTTAGCTCGCTCCTTGCTGATGCAGGAGGATTACGAACTTGTAAAAAACCAGCCCACCCGCACAGCCAAGGTTCGGCAGCTGCTGGACAACAGTCACAACGAAGAGTTCTGCCGCATCATTGTACGCAAGCTGCACGACAACAAGCAAATGGGCCTCCAGCCGTATCCACCTGAGATCAGCTCATCTCCCCCTGCCATCTTTCCCAGTGCACCACCGCTGACCATGTCATACAACATACCCAGGAACTTGTAGCAGCAATCATAGACAGTGGAAACAATCCAGATAATAGACTGTGCCAACTTAACACTACGCTGAGCTTGCAATGGTCACATTATAATCAAGAAGGTTCTTGTCAGCTTCCCTGAAAAAAAAAAGAGAGTGAGAGAAAAGAGTGAGGGGTACAAGGAAAAAAGTAAACACTGATGTGTTGTGTTCACTCATTAATAAGAGACTGAAGTTTATATTCTGTTCACCAGAATCCAAATATTTTGACTGAATCAGTGAT
This sequence comes from Labroides dimidiatus, assembly GCA_030710495.1. NCBI lineage: Eukaryota > Metazoa > Chordata > Actinopteri > Labriformes > Labridae > Labroides > Labroides dimidiatus. Next base: position 12,778,709 of record CM061152.1, on the reverse strand, counting down.
TTTATTTCACTGTTTATGTTGTGGATTTAACAAGGAGATCCCTTCATTCTGACAGGATGGATGACAGGATTTTATTATTATTATTATTTTTTGTACATTTTTTCATTTGTCTCCAAAGTTCATTAACATCGTTTGAATGAAGTGTTTACTTAATCCAGTTTTTTTGGGGTGTGTGTTTTTATGAATATTTAAGTGAGTGTATGTGCCTATATGTTTGTGTTTGTATTATAACATGTAGGGGAGAACAGGGTTAGTTGTCACACTTTTTACTTAAAGTGAATTGCTCACCATCAAAACATCTTTCAGTTGTCATTCCTACATTAAATTGAAGCTGAAGTTACCTTTTTGTAACAAAGAGGTAATTAACTATCAAAGACACTCGGAGACATTGTGACAACCATCCCCATCACAGGGATGGTTGTCACAAATTATGGTGTTGTTTGTCAGAGTTATTTTGAAGGGAACACTAAATGAGTTAGGAACATGAGCAGGAAACACATCTTTGTGCCACCCTACTGTATATAACATGTTATTATATATGTGACAACCAACCCCAACTGGAATTTCTTGCTAGCATCAAGGCCGAAACCGCGTAACAACTAGTTAACTAGCTAATAACAATCTAACGTCACACTTTTTAAGGGTAACATTGTTTTGTTATAAACCCATTGTGTGAAATTCCAGAAGACAAATACTGAGGAGCTGAATATTTACATCATACATGGAAAACACAAAAAGTCCTCTCACCTCAAGTTGTTTTATTCCAGAAAACACTGTTGGTGAGCTCTGACCCCAATTCTGTACATTTCTATACTACAATTTGAGAGACAGCTCCCTCTAGTGGCGAGATGTAATAAATGTTACAGCTAACCCCGTTCTTCTCTACTGCACAAACATTTTTGATACCGCTTTGATATAAGTTGATCTGAGTAACTGGCAAATGGACTGTTAACATGCTGGACAACCTGCAGGTAAAAAGCAAAGTTTATTCTGCTATAGCAATTTTACAGAACCATGCACTCCTGACATTGTGTAACACCTGGCAGAGGATGCATTCACCACAGCAACCAAAAGCAACAGTGTCTGACCACAAGTGTATGACCTACTTTGTGTGAGTGTGAGTGCACCGTCAGTGTTGCTAATGATAGCGATCTAACGGAGAGATTTTATTTCTGACTGGACTTCTTTTTTTTTTTTTTTTTAGCTTTCTGTCTCAGTGCTAAGCTAAAGAGAGTCCTCGGGATGTGGAGCAAAGGAGACGTGTAGGCTGTGATATGACACCAAGAATGAGAGGGACATGTCTGACTCCAAGTCTGAGTTTAGTTTAAAAGTGGACCAAAGTGATCGGATTTCATTTGGTCCTCTCAGCAGGGACCTCAGCGCTTAATAATCCTGAGTGTGTCCATCAGGATACTTCCAAAGTTACACTTTATTATGAACTTTATGAACTTGACCTAAGATAAGAGAGAAAAAAAAGGTTCAGATTCTTTTGTCTGACTGAGAACATGACGTCTGCTCTGCTGTAGCAAAGACTTTGTTTACCTCCTTTGTAATGAACAGTTTATCACTTTTCACTCCCACAAACTTTTCTACCTTACCTGTGCTTCCTGATCTGCTCAAAGTGACAGAAACAGCTGTTTATAGTGCAATTCCCTGCTCCTTATGCAGAGGGATCAGTACATACATAGAACTACACATATATACATAACGGCAGTAGCAAAAGTTGATCTGTACATATAAAGGTAAAATCTTTTGTCGTTATGGTTCAAGCGTACCTACAGGGTATTTGTTCTTTAGGCAAGAATGTGTTTTGAGTAGACAAAATAAGGATTTCTGTCTTCATGGCGTAGATGTCACTTTTATTCCAGACTCAAGTTGTGTTTATATTCTTGCATTTGTGTTAAACATTTTTTGTCAGGGTCAAATGTTTACTCCAGTAACAGTTTGGTCTGCACATATAGGCCTGAGATAATGCTTTACAAACACAGTTAACTGAGTCCAACCTGAAACAGCAGTCTGAAACCCAAAGGTTTTCAATCCACTGACACGTTTAAGGAACTGGAAACAAATTTATTTATTTTTTGATTAACTTTATTTCAAATGTATGGAAGCATTTAAGTTTACTTGAGTTGAAAAGAAAAAATAATAAAAATCCTCTTGTCTAATTTAATTAACAGGGTTAACAGGATATCGGTACCTCAATATTCCAATGGAAACTGTAATTTGGTCCACATAGATAAGCAAACGTGCTGGCTGTAAAGTTTAGTCCAGTATTATTTAGGTTTCAGTTTGAGATAACCGGTGACACTCGTGTGTTTTAGTGACGTATAGCGGGTGGTATTGTTATAGGAAGATTTTGCCCTGGCAGATTAGGACTTTGCATCTTCTCAGACGTAAAGCTCATCCTGGTCTGCTGGATGTTGCACTGCATACTGGGTGTCCAGGATATTCAGCAAGTGCTTAATTGGCTGGATTCTTCTTGTGATTATGAGAAAAGCTCAATCAAAAAAAGAGGATTCATTATTATTATTATTATTTCTGTCTCAAATGAATGAGATCTGTTTCCATACAAATTAATAAATTAAACCTCAAGTTTCTCACCCACAGCATTAAATTTATCCTTAAAAGGATTTATATCTGTGGTAATTGTTTTCACCATTTATAACTTTTTTTCAGAGTAATCCAGATTTTGTTTACATTTCTCTGAAAAGATGCTCTTCTTCGTTTCATTTTATAGAGATGAGTCACAGCGAGTCATTCTTAGTTTGAGACATTGTGACAGGAACTCAACCACGACAACCTAAAGGCCACACAGGGTCTATGCTTCACTAATCCTGGACTTGTATTGCCTTGTCTTGAATAACCGTGCCTCATATTCAGCATTTGATCTCTGCTGTAGAGAAGTGTGAAAGCATTTTAACCACATATCAAACAAAGTTAAGTAGAAAACAAATTTGATAACAGGATATGTTGTACATATTTTTAAGGTACATCATAGTTTCATCTTTTATATGTACTTACATTTGTGATCTGTCGTTAAGAACTGAAACATTGACAAGTGATTATTTCATATTTGTGGGATTGACTTCTGAAAAGAATCAGCCTCATTTAGAAATGAAAATACAAACAGTCTGTTTATCAAATGTGTTATTACTGTAGTTATAATGTTATTTTTTATTTTTATGTCAAACTCCTCATTAAAATGTTACTTTTTTTACTCTATGCCTGCTTTCTTCTTTCTCTCTTTTAGCTCACAAAAATCAACACAATATTTGTTTTCAGCTCATAGGTGACATTTTTTCCATCTTTCCAAGCTTGTCGAAAAAACAAAATAATGACTTGAAAATTCATGGACACAAAGTAATCTTCAAAAATTTACCAAATGACTTCAGAAATTTCAAACACACTCACTGTTGTTCCAGAGAAACACAACAAGATACAAGAAACACAAATGTGGAAAACAGGGAGCAAGTACAGCCCAGGAAAAAAAAAGACGTAAAGTAAAGACAAAACAACTGCATACAACAGAAAGCAGCAAAGATTAAAAACTTACTAAGAGAACAAAAACATTCCACATGGAGAGAACTGGAACAATTTGAAAAATAAAACTTTTAACTGAATAAAAAATTAGCAAAGCTTACATAAAAACATTTTTATTCAATTTGTCGAGTACTGTTTGATTGATGTTAAACAATCTACTGACTGTAACCTAAATGTTGACCCAGCAGCAGCCTGACTCTTCAGCTCTCTAGGGGCAGGAGGTCTTCTGCTCTCTGAAAATAGCACAGGAGAGGAACACGAGAGTGTGTTTCGCCTGGTGCTGGAAAAACACCCGCAGTGGATGTGTTGGGCTGCCAGGGTTGCAACATCGACCGAGCTGTTACTTCCTCTCGTAGGTGATCTCATCAATGTGTCAGTACCTGGTTCAGAGAAGCACAGTGACCTGAGGACGGCTCTGCATGCACAGAGGAACAAAAACACCTGTTCAATACAAAGTAAGTTCATCTGCTTCTTTGACACACTTCACCTTCAGTACATTGTGTTCCTGTCTGCATGGATCAGGAGTTGATTAAATGTACCTACACGTGTTTGACCACATTTATTAAATGCCTGGCTGTTTTTTGGTGTTGGCATACTCTTTACTACTTGTTCTACCATCTCCACAGCAGCACTGGACTGATGGGGGATCTGAGGCAGAAGATGGGGGCCATGTCTCAGACGATATGCTCCAGATCTCAGGCTCCATCTGATGAGGACCTAAAGGCCACAAATGAAATTAAAGAAGAGAAGATGCAGATGAAGAGGGAAATCTCCCTTGTCAGTGGAGTCTGCCTCATTGTTGGAAACATGATCGGCTCTGGGATCTTCGTCTCACCTAAAGGTGTGCTCATGTACAGCGGCTCTTATGGGCTGTCTTTGCTTGTTTGGGCATTTGGAGGAATCTTCTCTGTGTTTGGAGCATTGTGCTATGCAGAGCTCGGCACCTCCATCACCAAGTCTGGAGCCAGCTACGCCTACATCCTGGAGGCATTTGGAGGCCTCTTGGCCTTTATCCGTCTGTGGACGTCCATCCTGCTCATCGAGCCGGCCAGCCAGGCGGTGATTTCACTGACCTTTGCCAACTACCTGGTGGAGGCTTTCTACCCCACCTGTGAGCCGCCATACGACTCCATACGGCTTATAGCTGCAGCCTGCCTCTGTAAGTTACACTTTCTTTGTCTGATCAGTGTGATACACGCTAAGTTTGAATGTGTTTGAAGAAATACACAGACAAGAAAGTTTTAGTCTACTGCCATTTTACACTTCTCTTCCCACTCTGGTTGTAACCAAGGTCTTTATTTCATCTCAACCACTCCTTTCTCCTCCATCATTTTTGCTGCAGATGGAAATGCTGTAAAAGAATATTTCAAACAAAGTATAAAATTTGAGTTGATACAGTCTCCATACTAAAGAACAGCGCTCGTATTACATTGTTAACTTTATATAATCACTTTTAAATAAGGATTCCTGTTTTTGACATCATAAAAAAGAGCTTGTTCATTTACAGCAGCTTCTTTTAAGTGTAGGCAGACATAACTTGGGATGCTGTGCAATGTCATGTCACTACAGTAGCCCAGAGCAGACAAACCAAACAGGGACCTTTAGCTTTTTGTTTTAGTTTAGTAGCCGTAGGCTTTGACTGCAACCTTTAAATTGAAAAAGTAAGAGGTTAAAACTTAATCTTAACTTCTAAATGTCATTGCATTCATCACATTGTTCCCTTTTCATATATATTTGTTGGGCTCAAATAATTTATCAAATTACTCAAAGAAATCAGCATTAAAAAAAAAAATCATGAAGAATAATTATGTAAATTGAGGTGTTGATCAAAGCTGACTCTATAGTGCACAGAATTCCAGCCATGAAAAAACAGTCATGATCCATGACTGAGGAGACACTAGATCTGTGTCCATTCTGTCTCCACTCAGTTGCGTGTTGACTGCGTGCTCTCTCATCAGTCAGCTCACTCCAGCACGGACGGTGTGCACACAAAGAGAATATGAGCATTTACCCTTTTGGACCTCACTCTGTACTTTTAAATCTATTAGTAGAAACAGATATTATAACCTAAAGTAGGATTTTAGTATGAAAAAATAATTACATGTTAATAAGCATCCTCCATTGACTTAAAGTATGTTTTATGCTGAGAAATAAAAGATTAGCCTTTATATCACTACAACAGGGGAATTTGCATTGCTAAATAAATAAAAAATGGTGCATTTCTTGATAGATTACTTGATCAATTAAACATTTATAATGTACTTTTTTTACTTTTACAAATTTGTTTAAAAAACACAACAACTAAGACATCACATGTACATAAGTATTCACAGCCTTTGCTTAATACTTTTTAAATGCACTTTTGGCAGTAATTACAGCCTCAAGTCTTTTTAAATACGATGCCAAAGGCTTGGCTCACCTATTTTTGGGCAGTTTGGCTCATTCCTCTTTTCAACACCTCTAAAAATCCATCAGGTTGGATGGGGAGCATCAGTGCACAGAAATTTTCAGATCTGGGCAGATGAAGTCTGGGCTCTGGCTGGGCCACTTAAGGACATTCACAGAGTTGTCCTGAAGCCCCTCCTTTGATATCTTGGCTGTGTGCTCGGGGTCGTTGTCCTGCTGAAAGATGAACCATTGCCCCAGTCTGGGGTCTAAAGCACTATGAAGCAGGTTTTCATCCAGGATGTCTCTGAACATCTCTGCATTTATCTTACCCTCAATCCTAACCACCCAGTTCTTTCCACTGAAAAACACCCCCAAAGCTTGATGCTGCCACCACCATGCTTCACTGTAGGGATGGTATTGTCCAGGTGATGAGCAGTGCCTTGTTTCCTTCAAACGTTACGCCTGATATTCACGCCATAGCGTTCAATCCTTGTCTTATTAGAGAAAAGAGTTATCTTTTTCATGGTCTGAGAATCCTTCGGGTGCCTTTTGGCAAACTCCAGGCGGGCTGCCACGTCCCTTTTACTAAGAAGTGGCTTCAGTCTGTTAACTGTACCATACAGGCCTGATTGGTGAATTGCTGCAAAGATGGTTGTCCTACTGCAAAGTTCTCCTCTCTCCACAGAGGACCACTGAAGCTCTGATAGAGTGACCATCGGGTTCTTGGTCACCTCCCTCACTAAGGCCCTTCTCCCTTGATTGTTTAGACAGGTGGCCAGGTCTAGGAAGAGTCCTGGTGGTTCTGAATTTCTTCCATGTATGGATGATGGAGGTCACTGTGCTCATTGGGACCTTCAAAGCAGCAGAAAGTTTTCTGGTCCCTTCCCAAGATCTGTGACTGGACACAATCCAGTCTCAGAGGTCTACAGACAATTCCTTTGACTTCATGCTTGGTTTGTTCTCTGACATGCTCTGTCACCTGTGAAACTTTATATCGACAGGTGTGTGTCTTTCCAAATCATGTCAAATCACCTGAATTTACCACAGATGGACTCCAATTAAGCTGTTGGAACATCTCAAGAATGATCAGTGGAAACAGGATAAACCTGAGCTCAGTTTTAAGCTTCATGGTAAAGGCTGTGAATACTTGTGTGCATGTGATATTTTTTAGTTTTTTATTTTTAATAAATTTGAAAAAAACAACTCTGTTTTCATTTTTTTTCATTATGGGGTGTTGTGTGTAGAATTTTGTGGGGAAAAAATGAATTTATTCCATTTTGTAATGAGGCTGTAACATAACTAAATGTGGAAAAAGTGAAGTGCTGTGAATACTTTCTGGAGGCTCTGTAAGTAGTATGGTATTATTAAAGCCACCTCACATTTAAGCTTTCCATCAGTACTCATACTAATCCAGTAACCTTGTTTTCAAATAGGTCTGGCATCTGCTATAGTTAGACCCACCAGTCCTTTAAAATAGCATTGTATGTTTACAGCCTGGCTTTGTACTGAGGAGGGTGTTGTCAGCAGACATGGTATTCAGGTTAGAGATCAGAGTGATTCATAAACTGCTGACTGTGTGTCTCTGAGCCCTCAGACCGACTGTAGCTCAGTGGGACATATACAGGTGGTTCGTGGTCTGGGCTGAAAATCATCTTTATTAACTGCAGACTAACTGTCATGTTTTATCCCTGTTTCAGAAATCATTTATCATCATTTCCCTCTGGTTTGTCCAGGTATGCTCATCTTCATTAACTGTGCTTATGTGAAATGGGGCACTCTGGTCACAGACCTTTTCACGTACACCAAACTCATGGCGCTCATTCTCATCATCATTGTAGGAATACTGAAAGCATTCACAGGTAAGATTAGACTACATATATGGGTATGAATACAACAAAGAAAACAAATAACATGTATGACTGTAACTGAAATTTGTTTAGGTGAGTCAAAGAACTTTGAGAGTCCATTTGAAGGCTCCTCCAAAGATCCCGGCGCCATCGCCCTGGCTCTTTACTCAGCTCTGTTCTCCTACTCCGGCTGGGATACTCTCAACTTTGTGACAGAAGAGATTCAGAACCCAGAGAGGTAAAACACACACACACACACACACACACACACACACACACACACACACACACACACACACACACACACACACACACACACACACACACACACACACACACACACACACACACACATACTTTGCCACATTTTGCCAAAGTTAAAAATATAACCCTGTGATCAGTCCCGTTTGGCCTGGTGTTGTTTTTTTGAAACTTAAAAAAGCAAATAAACTTCTCTGAACTCAAACTGTTTTCCATCTGTGAATTAATTAAAACTGACATGTAAAAGTTGTGATTTGAACTTAAGAGAGCAATAATTCATCATCACTTTAATGTAATCTGTTCACAGTCAGTTTTCAGTGACTCAGTATCTTCTCCTCTGTTGTTGCAGAAATCTTCCCCTGGCCATCGCCATCTCCATGCCCATAGTGACCATCATCTACCTGCTGACTAACGTAGCTTACTATGTTGTACTGGACATACCATCACTACTGGCTAGTGACGCAGTTGCTGTGGTGAGACACACATGGTCACCCGAGAAAGAAAATTCACTCTGTTGCTAATAATAGTGCTGCTTGATTTGGAACCAGTCAGAGGTTTTACACTCTGACATCAGGAGCTACTTTGGTTAAATGATGTCAGAAATGTAGGCATGATGACAGCCTACAGGCTCCTATTGAAACAAATGTGATTAGACTGTTTTATGATAAATTGTCAGTCTGACCCCACAGACATTTGGGAATGCAGTCCTGGGACCTTTTAAGTGGATCATCCCCATTTCGGTGGCTATGTCCTGCTATGGAGGACTCAATGCTTCCATCATCGCTGCCTCAAGGTGACCAGACGATACAAAACCACGACTGACATTAGCCTCTCATGTGAGGAGTATGTTACTGATGACTGTCCTCATTTCTCAACCATGCAGGTTGTTTTTCGTTGGAGCCAGAGAGGGTCACCTCCCTAATAGTCTGAGTCTGATTCACCTGGAGAGATACACACCCATACCTGCACTGCTGTTCAATGTGAGGACTGATACACTCTAAGAACTCATCAAACCTTCTGCAGCTGCATCTGTTCAGATGGAGTAATGTGTCGTTGTGCTGTGGTCCTGCAGGGTCTGATGGGTCTGATCTTCCTGTGTGTGGAGGACGTATTTCAGCTCATCAATTATTTCAGCTTCAGTTACTGGCTCTACGTGGGTCTGTCTGTGGCCGGCCTCATCTACCTGCGCTTGACTCAGCCAGACAGACACAGGCCTGTGAAGGTGCTGCTTGTTTAGTTGTTCAGACTCACACGGGGTAGAACAGAACCGACAGTTTGCAGATTAAAGCGTGCATCATTAATACGACTTAAAAGTCTTTTATTTTTAAAAGCTACAATTTGATTTGAAGTTTTTGTGTAAAATGATCACATGCAGTGAAATAGAGGGTGGTTTAACTGTAGTATGGTGGCTCTGAAGGTCCAAACAGAGAAGTTAATGAAAGCACAAATATTGAAGATGATGAAAAAAGGTCAAACACAAATGTTGTCTTTTGATATGCTGTGTTTTAAGTTTTTCATTGTGGTTTGAGTTGTTGTAACGGGAAAGGCTAACTGAGTTCAATTTCCCAGGAACAGGTTCTTCTGGGGTCAAGTTATTTTTCTGAGTATTCACCTGAGAAAAAAAAATATTCAGTATTTTTAAATAAGAAACTTTGGCAGAAGTAATCACAACACCCCCCTCCCTCTCTCCCTCTCGCTCTCTCTCCACAGCTGACTTTGTTCTTTCCCTTCATCTACTGTCTGTGCAGCCTGTTCTTAGTCATCGTCCCTCTGTATGGAGACACTATTAACTCTCTCATAGGAATCGGCATAGCGCTCTCTGGACTGCCCGTGTATTATGTGGCTATCTACCTGCCTGAGGAGAGGAGGCCTAGATTCATTCGCAAGTTAAACGGTAAGTTTTACACTTCAAGCTGTTGGAGGCCAGGAGTTGCTGTAGTGTCAGTTATTCTCTATATACTTTAAGAACACAAGATATTATTTTTCTTTACAAGGACAAGACAACCTGACTTATCATAAACCTCATAGGATACTTCTCTTTTTTATTTATAGCTTTTGGATTGAGTTAACAAAATGACTGAGTTTAAAAACTCTCATTTTGGTTTACAACAGTACTTTAATCACTTAGTCATGGCCATAAAAACAACGGTTGAAGTCTGATGTGATCAACCTTAACAGAAACTTATTCTATGGTCTTGTAGTAGTTTTAACCCCCCAAAAAATGTACCCGTTATGACGAGGAAAACAAAGAAACACTGAAATCTTAACATAACTCAATAATCAGTGTGGTCTCAGGTAAACAAAAACAACTGAAAGCATGGCTGCTCCAGGCTTCCATACCAAGGAAGGACCTAATTGTTACAAAACATGTGGAAATGAAAGCTTTAGCACAAGTTTAGGCCAACAAAAGGATCTTAATGTGTTCCAAAAGCTGAACTGTGTTTGAATGTGGGACTAAAATCCAAACGGTTTCCTCATTGATTAGTTTCCACATCATTGCGAGTCAGTCAAAGCGTGGCTGTGAGTGGCTCATCTTTTTATAAAGATATGTTACTCTCTTCTTGTAAATTATCATCTTCTACTTTGTTTTAATTATTTTTTAGGATGACTCTTTCACTGCCTTGTTATGCCCATGTATGAAATATGTGAAAAGGGAGTCATTTACGCAAACACGATCATAGTAACCTTGGATTTTTCTCACTTTTCCTGCAGCGCGATGCACCACATTGACTCAGAAGCTGCTCTACTGCTGCCTGACTGAATTTGACACCAAAACCGAGGCACAGACAGACAGTAAAAGTCAGTGAGCCAGTGACAAACACGGTGGCTCAGTAAGAAGCTCCCTCCTGGAGGCCTCAGTCTACCCATGTTTCGACACTCACGCTCTTTGGACACAGAAAACAAGCCTTTCATGGACAGAGCTGAGAGGAAACTCAAATCTCCAATTACTCCAGAGGAAAGGAAAACAACTACAGTTAATAAACTGCTGCTTTATTCTAGAAATGCAATTTAATTTTCTACAAAGATCATGGAACATCTTCTGTGAGGATTTGATAAATAATCTGTTCACTGCAGGAGAGCATAATTGACTTTTCTGACTCTGTAATTCTCATTTGTTTAAAAAAAGACGTCTGATAATTATCATTTGGCTTGAGAACTAAAAATCACAGCCTTGAACATGCAGAAGTGTGTTAAAGTCACTTATATTTTTCCACATTTTCATAGTTTGATTCCAGATTGATTTAAAATAAACTTCACTCTTTAGCAGCCTTATTTCACTTTTAGTTCCTTTTTTTATTTTAATATTATTTTTAGTTTATTTCTCACTTTAAATTTTTTATATAACCACTTTAAGTGTATTCCAGTTTTGCTGCTAGGTCGAAGATCAACTTGACTATTTGACCACTATGATAATGATGATTTATCACAACACACAGACACACAACTTTAATGTTAGTGATCTGAGTTGTGTGAGGTCTGTTACATCTTTACCAACACGCTTTGATGGGGTTGTTATATCATGTGCTAGATGTGCCATGGCGTAGAGAACAACATTCATGTCACAAAGTGCAGTATTCACATTGCTGTCGAGGCGGTTTTCGAGTGTCTGGTCTTGAGGAATGTTTGAACAGCGGGGTCAGTGCTGCTGTATCAAGAATGCCAAATTTCACTCTTGTGAGGAGTTTTTAACTTTGTTTTGGCGCCTCCTTGTGGACAACGCAGTATATCACATCTCTTCTCTGGTCTTGCCTTGTTCACATGTAAGTATTGTTTTCATATAAAAGTAAATCTCCTTCTGCTCTCTTTAAAGACTCGAGTGTTTCATAGGAGGGGCTATAACACCTGATACGTCTCTGGAGATGGTGTGAAAAAAAAGACAAATTTAATCCCACAGTTCTCAGTTCACTTCAATCAGACCTAACAGAGGCAAACAAAGATCATGTCTTTAATGATGATTTTTTGATAAACTACCAAACCTTGGTTTTTACACATTTACTCCTTTTGTATTTTGTTTCTTTAAGTGTGATTTAATAAAATACTTATGATTCTTAATGCACCCTTTGATTTGTTTTTCATTTTTGCCACTGCACTTGATACTACTCTCTACCTGTCCAGTTTTGTAAAAAAAAAAAAAAAAAAAAAATAGAATTAAAGAAAAAATACAACTTCAGTCAGGACCAGTCATCACAGTGAACTTATTTATTTTTTCCTTTTATATGCAATTAATTTTATATGCAAATGGGTCTGTTCTGAGAGCTTCCAGCCCTTTCACGTGCCTGAGGTGTGAGGAGCACATCCCTCCTGTCTGTCATATGCATTAATGAAAAGCCAAGGCAGGGAAAGCTGCAGTAAATACTCATGAGAACAGAAACAAGTGGGCTCCTGTGACAATATATATGACAAAGGCAAAATCAGACAGAACACCAGGAGGAGCTGGGGTGGATGTGGGTCGTAGAGCAGTTTGCAGGGGAGGGAGGAAAAATAGGCAGGTTTACATTGAATGCCTATTTTGATGCATAAAGTAATTTGCTGAACTTTTGGCTATGTTTGACTTTTTGGACTGCCTGAACTGACACTATGTCCAAATTACTACTAAATTACTATTTTTGTTTTTCTTTTTTTTTTTTGTGAAGTTTAAACTGTGATAATCAAGCTCTGACACCAACCATAATGTCAAAAAACAGAAATAAAAGACGAGCAGTTCACATCTAGAAACACTCCTTCCAGCTATGTCAGGGTGCAGTTGGCCTCCTCAAAGCCAGGACAGATCCACTTGTTGCTGAACTGTTTGTATCCCTCAGCGTTGATGAGGTTACTTCCTGAACAGAGGATAACAAAGAGATACCCATCAGGACAAAAGAGCGATGACATCATGTCTCATGTTTTGAAGTTGTTGGCTGAGATAAACAGATATTTACCGTCCATCAGGTTCTGCAGGCTGCAGTAGTTTGTGCTGTTATCAGCTGGATCTTTGGAGAATTCAGACACGGCCTCACCCTGACATCAACATATCGATACACACACAGGAAATGTCAGGGACTGAAGTTAATTATTAATTAAATGTTTTGAGCTCTGATTGCTCTCTTTACTTGTGAAACAACATCCTGCACATAACGTCCACTTGTTTCAGAGTCACTTAAACTGAGTTAAATAACCAGAGCAAAATTACTGATGATGCTTTCTTGTTCCAGAGTTGTTTAGTGTTAAAGAAAAAAATCCCCCCACACTTACAGTCACTTTACAGATGGTAGACTGCTCCAGGAGAAACTGCAGGTCGCTCACTTTCTTGGTTGTTGGAGACGTGTGTGTGGCGGTGAGCAGGTATGGTGCAGAGGACACGAGCTGCAGCACATGTGACAGTTTCAGTTCAGTCTGACAGGAACAGTATGTACTGAACATCCAAAGCTTCATGTTTGTCATTAAAACAACAACATCATCTATAATGTGCATCAGCGATGTTTCTGAAACAGTTATTTAACCCTTGAATTATGTTGAAAGAAAATTACACTGATTATCTTGTGGGTCATTTTGACTCAACTCAAAAGAGTAAAAAAAACAACAACAAAAATATGAATAAACTACAAACAAACAACAAAAAACAACAACAATGAAAAGATTTTAGATTATACAAACATTTAGAAAAGAGACATACAATACATTTAATCCCAACACTATATTTGATTACTATTTGAAGATTTTCCCTCATCACATACATGTTTTTTTTTCTCCACATGACAGATTGAATGTAACTGTGTTATCTGCAGATGTAATTCTTACATTTCACCCAAGAGATTCTTCTTTTACTGTTCTCTAGGGACAGAAAGAACGGGCAAAACACACTAAAGAGCTCTCTTGGGAGCCAAAACGCATGCCGAAGTTATTTACCCATATTAAAGTGTGCGGGTCAAAATGACCCACAACATCTTTGAATACAAACTCTGCACAGACATTTCAATACACACCAAACATTTTTACATACACGTTCATGACCCGAGATGAGGAAAAGTCACAAAATTTCATATAGGAGAAGAAAAGATAACAGGTACTTTGGTCAACATCAAAAAAGGGGCACAATTGACCCTTAACATAATACAAAGGTTAAATACTTAACAAAGCCAGATTTAAATCATCTAGTTGGGTCATGCTGGTTAAAAATATAATTTGGCATAACTTTGCTCAGTGAATCCTGGCAAGAATGACTAAAAGTAGGGGAGAATGGGGAAAAAGTTGTCACATTTTCAATCTCACTTAAAATGATAACTACAACCATAAAAGTATCCTTATTATAAACATCCATTTACAAACATCCAGCACTTTTATCCAGGTTTAGATATTTGCTTGAAAACAAGCATCTTTTTTGGATAATGAATAGCTTGTACTCCTCCTTACTCTTTATTATTATTCTTTATAATTTATGATTTAATTTGAGTGAAATGTTTCTGACCTCGTACGAACACTTTTCTCCTGCATACCAACAGCTGTATCTGATCTGCCAAGCCTTGATCTGGTTCACCAGTTTCCCCTGGACAGCCTGACATGAGATGTTGAACAACCTGTAAAGAGTCCAAAAAAAACAATCATGACTAAAGATGAACTTCACAAACTCTATTTGTTTCATAAAATAATCAAAACTTGTTTTTCCCTCTCATAGGTATGACTAATGTGGGTCTTATGAGTCCTTCAGTCTAATAACATGCGTGAGAAACCAGAATGCAGAGCTTTGACTCTGTAAAGTGCCTTGTCTAACATGCGTTTGACCCTTTTACGCTGTGACAGACGTAGATTTTATGCAACCAAGAAACACACAGAGAGCGTAATCTCTGTGTGTTATGGTTCAGCATCTGCTCTGATTAAATGAAGAGGCAGCTTTTATACTCAAATCAGCTTCTGTACAGAAAAACAGAAAAGTCTCCAAAGGAACTCAAAAAGCTGGTCAACATCAGCTTAAACTCTAAAATCTTATTATGAATACAGACTCACAAACAGACATTACCATTTGACTTTGCACTGTGAGGTTCGTTCTGCGAGAGTGATGGCAAAAGTGGCCCCCAGAAGAACAGCTGAAGCTGCAAGCAGAAGTCTCCGGTCCATGTTGAAGGAGGACAGATCCAGCCTGCGTGTGTCCAGAATGAAGTCTGTGCACAGATGTGCTGTGAATGTCAACTCGTTCAGCCTTCAGGGTTAAAAAGGAGCCCCGTATCAAGTGGTCATGTGGACGGTACAACATTGATTATCATGGACCACAGCAGAACAGAGTGAATGGGAACAAGATGAAGACAGAGCAGAGTTACAAAGAGAGAGTTTAACAAACTACTACTTACTACAAGAATAACCCTCATTAGCTCTGAGTAATTCTGAGTATCAAAGAACACTTTTAACCTCTGTGATAAGACTGTGTTTGAGTCATTTGTTCACTGTAAAACACTGAAAGTCTATTCTTGTTAACTGCTTTTGTACTTTAGAGAAAAGTTGTTGATTTCCTATTTTTGTAATTTCAAATGGACTGCGACAGACTTTTGATCGACTGAGCAGCAGATTACACAACACAGACTTTGATGTTCATATGGGGAAATGTTTCCATCAAGTCAATGTTTTGATTTAAAGCTCCTGTGAGGAGTTTTAATGGTTACAGACAATTCACAAGCTAAGCATGAACTGCAACAGCAACCAAGACCACAAGTACAAATAAATAATAATAATAATAATAATAATAATAATAATAATAATAATAACACCCTAAACATCCCAGCTTTATCTGTGAAATTACAGCTGTTGAATGATAAGCTGTATAATCAGACACCAGAGCAGATGAACCAAAAATAGATACAGTCTTTAGAAAAGAACATGCGTATAAAAATGTTTATGCATCATAATTTACACACTGAGTGTGGGAAATCTGAAAGCTCTTGTTTTCTTGATTGAGCTACTTTGATAAAACAACCAATGAGGCTGCTGGTGAGTAAGAGCACTCTGACTCTGCTTTCAACTCAGTATTCAGTAAACTGGGCAGTGGTTTATATAACCTATGAAAAGCAAGTTTTGTCCACCATTTTATTTTAAACTGTGGTTAAAAGCTTCACTGCAAAAACTTAAATTTAAGCAAGTGTTTATGTCTTTGTTTTTGGTAAAATTGTCGTATTAGACTTAATATGAGCCACATTTACCTGAAAAGGCCACAAAAATGTTTTATTCAAGATAATAGAAAAATAAAATAAAAATCAGCCAATGGGGTAAGAGAAGTTAACTTTTTACAAGCACTTCAGACTTCACTTATGTCTTCCAATATTTTTGAAATAAGACATTTTCTGGACCTGTCAGGTGAATGTGACCGTTATGTCTAGTAATACATAAAAAAGTCAAACACTTGCTCAGATTTCTGCTTTTACAGTGTGTATATATTTGACTGATGTTCATGTATAGCTAAAACATAAAATAAGAACAAACTGATGAAGTGATGGGAGTACAACTGGACTTCCTCCCTTTGTTAACAACAATAAACATAATTCTTAATTAACAACTAACTTGTATGAAATGAATTTCCATTTCTCCTCCTTCTCTTCTCCCTCTTTCTCTAATCCCCACATAGTCTCCTCAGACGTCTGTCTAACATGAGTCTGGTTCTGTCCGTGGTTTCTGCCTGTTAAAGGGAAGTTTTTCCTCTCCATTGTAACTTGCTAAATATTGCAAAGGTCTGTACTCATGATGGGTTAAGATGAGCTCAGACTTCTTATCTTGTCTTGATGTTGGGTCTCTGTTAATAAAAAATATTATCTTTTACAGGTCTAGACCTGTGAACGCTTTTGGAAAACATTTTGAGATAACGTTTGTTATGAATCGGCGATATATAAATAAAGATTGATTGATTGAGCTCCTCAGATAAAACACAAATATTCAATATTTATATCTTTTTTTTACAAATATGCATTTAATACAACAAAATAACAAGAAGACAGATAAATTAATCTACAACCTAACAACTTTATCTAAAGTCTGGCATTTTAAGTTGATCAGCATCAGCATTTTAACACTCCTCTTTACATGAAGGTCAGCACAGCTTCTATTTTGTGTATCATTTCTCTGACTTCTCTGGCCTCCATTAGGAACATTTAGCTCTCATGGTGCTTTAGAATGTCCATTTGGTTCAACAAGTTTTGGAAATATTTATGAAAGCATCTGTTTTAACTTTTCAGGAGCCTTTCTTGAGGTAAGAAAGCAAACGCTTATGGAAAAACTCCAAATAAGATCCTCTTTTATCACAGCGTTATTGAGAATCTAATGTACAGGTCTTACTTCAGTCAGCCTCCAACAAAACATGTGATCACAGAAATACAGTTAGTCATGGTGTTGGATGATATTCCTTAATTTTAGGTTGAAATCCACAGCTCCTACTCTCTCCTGGATGATTTCTTTGATCTGAAAGAAACAAATACTTCAGTCCATCGTAGTTTGCAGTCCACAATGACAAAGAATATTCAGAATGTATGCTGCAGTACAAGAGAGTAGATTTTATCATTTAATATTTTACTGGTTGAATTAAATGATTATCATAGAAATAGAGCTCATACATTATATTTAATAGTGAGGACAAAAGTAGGAGTTTGACAGTAGGTGAGTGATCATACCTGGGCCAAGACTGGCACAAGACTCGTTTCATTCAGCTTCACGGTGGATGAAAGAGTCGCTTGAAAAATCAATATAACTGTGTGACAAAGAAGGCGAACGTTAACTCATTTCTATTTTGTCAAAAACCAAGATCAGTTTTATTCTGAGTGACTCCAGTGGTGTTACCTTTGTCTGTTGTTCTCGGTGTTTGGAGGACTGATGTTGCTTTGATGAATTCTGTAAGGGGAGATGTGGTCGTCGTCTCCTCCGTAACAGAGAAGGGAAAAGATGCTGGGTAAACAAAAAACACACACATATTAAAGTCTTTCTAGCACAGCATATTTCTTAAAAGGCTCTTTGTTACCTTTCCTTTAGATTTTTGTCTACTCACTTGTTTGTGTAGAACACATGGTCAAACATCCAGCAAACAGGAACAGCAGCAGCATGTTGAAGCTCTTTGATTATGAAAAATAATAATAATTTGAGAAATTTGTGGTGAAGAAATCCTCTGGTTGCTCCCTCAGAACTGCTGGCTTTGGCTGTGTGATAGGAGGAAATGTCTATTCACTGAGAAGGTGTGGCTGTAAGGAACAATAGACCGTCTCCTTAAAGAATGGTCCGGGTCTGAGCGAGTGACACAGGTAAAGCCTTTGAAAAGAATTCCCATGAAACATGAGACCATTCTATTTTAAGTGAGTCAGAGATGCATCTTTCTCTGTCTTCAGTTCACGTGCCTGTGTAGCTATAACTCCATGAACATTTTCAGAGTAAATAACATCTTTTTTTTTTTTTATTGTCTGCTAACACTACTTTGCCCATTTAACAGCTCCAGAACGTTTAAGCCACTTTTATTTAATTTGATTCATTTACATTTTTTCAAGGCAAGACAATAACAAAAAACCCCAAATAACAGATTGTTAAATATCACAAATGCTATTTAAAAATGTTTTGTTTAAAATTGAATCCATCACATCATCAGAAAGCTGTTTGAAGAAGCTACACAAATGCACAAATATGACCTGTCTCCGAGATTTTGCTCTTCACCCAAACATAAAGAATGTATTTCAGATAAAAAAATGAAGATAAAATATTAAGTAGACAGAGAAAGGAGCATTGCACTATGGGTTCTTTGACTTGATGCTGCTGTTGCTGCTGCTACTGCTGCATCTGGGGGATGTGGAAGGAAGGATTACAGCCAGATCCAGACCCAGCTCCACAGCTTTCAGTGCAGAGGCTCTGGGGCTGCTGCCAGCTGAGGATGCTGCAGACCTACAGAAAAGAGCACACGAGATCCTAAATGTGACAAACGTGAGGTGACGACTTTCACATTCTAATTATATGATAAGAACAGAATTTAGGGGACAGTCATTTGTAAAAAAAAAAAAAAAAAAGGAAAATAAAAAAATTCCAATCAATCATTTTCTTGTCAGAATGTCTTGGTAAGAGCATCAGAATATCTAACCTGACTGAGACTGGGCTACAGGCAGAGCTGGTCTTGGAGCTCCGGTGGCTGGTTGGAGTAGAAGACGGTGATGGAAGAGGAAGGTTGGCCTTAAAGACAAACAGTGGAAAAAAATTAAAAAGTTATGAAAGTCTTTTTTTATATTGAAAAATGAAAAAAAAAAAACTTTAATCTTTATTTTTAATACCTGAAGGAAGTATTTCTCCAGCACTAATCTGAGGTCAGGATTTCCCTCCATTGCTTCATTTAGCATCTTGTTAAGACTCTTATTAAAGTCTATCAGCTCCCTCAGCCTAATGTCCTTCTCTTCAAAAGTCTCAGTCTTAGTGTTCTGTGCTGAGCGGATCTCTTTGATGAGCTTGAAGCACTTAGCAAACAGCAGAGGGACATAAAATTAAAACAAGGTCATAAAAAACCCTGAGGAACGTCTGTTTCCTACAGCAGAGTCTATTTTACTTTTGGTTGTGAAAACAAACCCCAAAAAATTTAGAATGAATTGCTGACAGCTGGTTTTAAAATCTTTGTTTGTTGGATGTTTTTGGGAAAACAGACAGAGGTCAAACCTGCTTTGCGGCTCTGTCAATTTTTACTTCCTGGGAAGCGATGTCTTTTTTCAGCGCACTGATGAGTGACTGTTTATGCTCAATCTTCTTTGTCTCCACCTGCTGCTCCTGTAAGAGACTCTCCAGGGTGTGATTCATATCCTGGAGATGGAGAGCGGTACACAAGCACACATACACACACACACACGCACACGCATAAACAACAACATTTAACAGTGAGGTCAAGAGGCACACATACACAAAAGCTTGAAAGGCTTGTAGTTGAAATACTCTCAAAGGGACAATAATTCACAATGCACCACTGGTGCGAGTGGAGTGAGTACATACAGACTGACAGCATTGTGTGTTATCTTAAGATTATCTAACAGTATTTAAAGTTTGAAGGTGTAAAAATCAATTTGAATTCATGCTTTAAACTGTATCCATATATCTTGAATAACTAATTGATGCTTTTAGCAGTCCAACTCTTTCCCATTTTAACGGTGGCCCTGAAAGCTCACAGCACTGCAACTTAAGAAAACACATGCAAAAAGACAAAACACAAGCAAGTTAAGAAACTATCTTCATCACTTTTGACATCTACGCAGCATTTAGAAAACAAACAGCTAAGATCACAACACATTAAGAAAAGAGTTTCCAGAGGACACTTAAAAGTGATGCACACATCTGTTATAAGCCAATATGCTTATATCTGAATCATGCGATCACAATGTTAAAATAAATCAAAAGCACTTACTTTTATCTCATTTTCAAACAACATTGAGGGAAAAGAACCTTAATAGGGCTGTGACTCAAAATCTTCACCAACAAGTGCGTCCAAACGTGTGCATCACTTTTAAGTGTCCTCTGGAAACACCTCCGTCGTGTTGAGGTCTATTTACCCCATGTTTTTCTAATGTGTTGTGTTGTGGTCGTTGCAGCACATTTTCTAAATGTTGTGCATGTGTTGTCAAATTTTTCTTATTTTTTTTTTTTTTAATTTGCTTGTGTTTTGTCTTTTTGCATGTGTTTTCTTAAGTTGCAACGCTGTGAGCTCTCAGGGCCACCGTAGATTTTCATGAATGAACTAGACAGCAGCAAATGCTAGAAAAAAAAACAACAACTCTGCTATAAACAAGCAAGCTAAACATTATTTCCAAAGTTATGTTAGAGCTTGAGATGCTGATTTGACTGCCTGTTGATCATTCTTGATTGAACAAACAACAGATTTTGTTTTTCACTTTGACTGAAATCTTCAAGGTAAGACATTTTTACACTTGGAAATGAATCCCTGAATCCATTTCAGAAGCTCTAAGCAGAGACGCGTTCATACACTTTATTCGCTGTTTTCAATCCCTGTCAATTCTACTTGTGAGATGATAAATGACGTGAAAAAGGAGGTTCAGGCAGCAAACCATTGATGAGTGATCTCCTGAAGTTGGATTTTAAAATGTTTAGTTGGGTCTGGTGTCATGGAAAGAGAGCTGTTACTGATTCAGTATGAAATGTGAGTAGTTGTGGACACAGGCGGCATTATGGGTGGGCCCAACAGTCCCAGGCCCCATTGACTTTTCAACAGGCCCACCCTAAACTTTTGTTTAAAAAACTTCAATCCTGGCTCCGTCCCTGTCAACCAACTGCTTTTTCTATAAATAGAACTAGCCTGTATATCCTGTTCAAGCTCTTGTATCTGTCTTCTCTTTAACCTCAGTGTCCCCTCCACCTCCTTTAACTGCTGTTCCATCTTCAGTTTCTCCTGGTACTCTGGACCTAAAACAAAACAGAAAAAAAAAACCTTTGTGATCAATCATAGATAGAAAAAAGGAACCCAACATGATCACATAACTATCCAGCCGTACGTACTAGATTCCATTGCTCTATTGAGAGATTTGCGAAATGCTGTGTTGCTGTTGTTGAACAACATGATGGTGTTCTCCAGAGCTTTGTTCTCCAGCTCAGTTTTGTGGATTTTAGCATCCAGGCTGTTTCCCTTCCGCCTCAGTTCCTCTTTCTCCTGTGCAGCCTGATCAAAAGAGGGGATTTTGAGAGCCAACATTATCATAACCTTTTCCATATTAATGGAGTGATGAGAGGCGTCTTACTTTGGTGATGTAGTAGGCTTGTGGATTCTCTTCTTCCCCACCAGGAACTCCCATTGAAAATATCAGGACCTCATAGCGTTTCTTCAGTACCTCTAACTTGGACAGTTTTTCATTCATTTCAACACTGGAAAAGAATCAGTCATAACCTAAGCAATAATCTATATCAAAAAAAGTTTCATTTGAGAATCACAGAGGTATGACACACAAAATAAGAGAGGACCATGTTTTGTCTGTGATCATAGGAGAGGACAGTGTGTGTTGAGACAAACAGCACAGATAAAGAGTGTAATGTGGCGTTTCACCTCAGTTTCTGCCTCTCCCGCTCAGTGATCTTGAGCTGCTGACTTAACATTTCTCTGCTGACTTTGATCTCATCCTCCCTCTCCTTGATGGCTCTCTGTAGCTCTAGTTTACTCTTCTCCAAGGAGAACACGCTGTCCTCCTTGTTGTACAGCAGATCTCTCTTACGGTTCACTTCCAACTTCAGGATATTGTGCTCCACCATTTTTTCCTATTAAGGAATGCACGAGGTCAACAGCATTAATCACATCACAAAGAAAAAGAAGATATTTTTTGCATTTGAGAAAATGTCCCCAAAATTGTCATTTCAGTATAAATTTTGCTTGAAATATTGTTTTTTTTTTGTGTGGCTGAAAACAAAGTGTCAAAGTGAGACACAGCTTTAAAGCTACTGTGTGGACACCTACCCCCAAAATTACAACTAAGACACTGTTCTTCTTTTACCAAAGGTCTGTTTTATTTTTGTAGGTTGTAACAAAACATCACTGCTCATTTCAAACTGTTGCAAAACCAGCTAAAAGCTCCTCACAGGTAAAAACAAAAGGAAACATATTTTCTTCATCTTAAACACAATTTGTTTCTTAAAGTGATTATCATCCATCAGTAGCGCAAAAGATTTTACACCCTCTCCACTTCAGTTAGTTACCTGTTTCCTGAGCCTGATTCTCTTCAGCTCCTTCTCAGTGGTGCTGTTTAGTAGTCTCACCTCCTCCACTTTCTCAGTTAGCTCACTCTTTTGAGCTTCTGACTTCTCCATCTCTTTACTTAAGCAGCGTATAGCGACCTGTCAGAGACACACGAGGCTGAAGAATTCACTGGGTCAGTGTATGTAAAATGAAAAACAAGAGGGAAAAAAAGCAGAACTGACCTCAGCCTCCTTTAAGTCGTTGGTAAGCTTGTTGGCTGTCTCCTTCTTCTCCTCCAAGGCTTCAGTCAGCTCAGTGATCTTCAATTCCAGCACTTGTCTTTCATCTACATTAATATCATCTTGCATTCTTGCCAGTTTTTTAGATAACTGGACGATTTGGGAGTCCTGTACAAGGCAGGAAAGGGGAAGGAAACTCTGATTTCATGATTCATAAAGATCAAGTAGTGCAGTGTAGGTCTGCAGGTCAGATGATAAGCAAACCTTTGTACTCATGTTTTGCTGCTGGTCTTTTAATTCTTTATCCAGTTTTCTCAGCTGCCTCTCCTGACCAGAGATGATGGACTTGCTCCTGGAAACCTGGGCAATCGAATCCTTCTCCTTTGTCTTCAGATCCTGCAGCTTCTCTTTATGACAAAAAAGTTCCTCCCTGCAGTCACGCAGCTCGATATCCAACTCCTAGAGCAGAGCACAGAGCAAAACAGGGTTAGGCGCAGTGGTGGATATACAACATCATACATGAGAGGGTCCTAGATTTCTAGAGGGCCTCTTTTAGAATCACTCATGGACACATACACATGTGTTAAGACATTAGAGAACTTGATGATTATGAATTTTGTGTAAAAGAGGAGGTTCTCAATATTATTTATTTTTAGTACAGACTGAAGTAATTTCCAAAAGATGCATCTTACTCTAGTGAGACTGAGTGATTTAAAGCTGTTGTTTTTTTCCTGCCTGTCATAAAAATGCTAGAAACTGAGTTCAGCTGTGAAGTTATGGACAAGTGTAATTTACATTTAATTCACCGCTAAAAGCAGCTGATTTGAGCATATGTACTAATATCTATAAACAGAGTGCACTGCCCATCTTTGCTCCACCTGTAATTGTTGCCACTCTGATGTTTCTGAAGATGAATAAATGAATACAAATAAAAAGAAATGAAATGCTTTGGCTTATCTTTCTTTCTTTAGCTTATCTCCGTACTTTTTGTATTTGGATGTAGGGCCCCAAAAATTACCATCAACACCTGGGGAATGTTGAAGCGTGTGCAGGGCAGAAAACGACAACATGTAGCAATAGCACCTAAAGGAACCTTGGTTAATAAAGCAACATTTAACACAAATCAAAGCTGCTCGTATGGAGTATAGCGTCTGGTTGGCCCCTGTAGAAAGTCTTCAAAACACTTTCGATATGGAAGTCTTTCAAATGCCCAATGTTACCATGTCAGGGACATGTTAAAGATTGTGTTTTTATCAATACTGCATTTCTCTGCATTTTTTTTACATCACTGTAAGACTTGATCAGAGAGATGGGCTAGAGTCAGAACTCGGGTCAAGCTCTGTTCAGTGTTTTGAAACTTTTTTGTCTTGAAATTCATACTTTTGTAACATAGTCTGAAGTCAGAAATACCAATTTTGCCCCTGGTGTCATCTTGAATTCATGACCACTCTAACAGGTATTTCATATGTTTTTTTTTTTTAAATTTGATCAAAGGTCGCTCTTTCCAACTGTTGCCTGGGGAATGAAAATCTTTTTTACGACGAGACTGTTTGACTGATGACCAGGCGACAACCTCCAGTCTGAAAATATGACACAAGTGTCCACTTGAGGCTGGCTCCGGAAGTACTGGAAGTCACACCAAGCCAAAAAAAAAAAGCTGTTTTCACAGCCGAAATAAAAATGTTTACAGCCTGGTACAAAAAATGTCTCCCGTCTGAATCGCTATTTTCACTAACGGCATGCACTCAAGGGGGGGTAAATTTTTTTCCAACTTGGCAGTTTAGACAAATTAAGATCCCCAGTTCGTCCAATCAGAGGCACAGCTCAGCTCACGTGACTGACGGGCGCCCTATGGCTGTTACTGTGGAGACTTAAAGCCCCCTTCATTTCCAATATGGCTGCACTGGCTGTTTTGCTTCTAAAATGCGTTTCAGAAACAGACGGGTGACATTTCGGAGGCTATGTCCATTAATTATAGTCTATGCTGATGACCTTGATCGCCTGCTCCTCGTCCTTGAGGAACTGATCCATCTGTGCAGCTGTCTCCTCCTCACTGAGGGTGGTCTGGGTCACAATTTTCAGCTTATTTTCCAGTGCCTCATTGTAGATCCTGGCCTGCTTCAGTCTACAACAAATTATATAGATACATAAACATATAGAAAGAACTTGTGTACAACAATAATTCAGCAGCATTTATGAGTGGAAACATTTCACTGACTTCTCATTGTTATCCTGGATTTCTTTCTTCTGTTTTGAGATTTTGAATATCAAAGACTTCACGTTGGATGTTGCTTGCTTGAGTGTACCTTTGCAACTTTGCAGCTTTAGAACACAGAATAAAATTGGAACACCTTAAAGTCAGCAGTTGACAGGTTCATTTTTGTTAAACTAATATTTTTGCACACATCCAGAAATGTCCAAAACTTTTAATCCTCTTTCAAAACCATTATTCTTATTCCTAAAAGAATAAAAGTAATTTAAAAGATGTTTATGTCAAGTGCTTTTGAGAAGCTTACCTCATCCTGCAGCCTGACACAGTTACTCTCGTGGTCCTTTAGTTCCTGTCGCAGCTTTGCACTGTGCCGATTGGCCATGGTTATTTTCCTCTCAGTTTCCTTGTTGTTGTTCCTCTCAGTATCCAGCAGGTGCTTCCATTCTGTAATAGTGGCATTTCTATCCCTGATGTCCTGGTTGGTTTGGGCAAGTTGCTGGACAGATTAAAGGGGCAAGAAAAAAAAGTGACGTGTGTCAAGTCTGGTGTTTTTATATTCTGGTGTTTTTTTATTTTTAGGATTCTTTTGGGCTTTAGTTTGTTATTAAGGGTTATATCAGCAGAAGTGCTTTACCAGCGCACACTGCTGCATATCAGCGTCACGTTGCTTCATCTGCTTTATGGTGTTTTCCCACTGGTGAATGAGCTGTTTTGTCTCCATATGGGCCTGTTGCAAATTTTCTGTTGTTTTATCCAAAGCAATCTGTTTAGAGAGCAGAAAGGAAAGTGGATTAAAAAAGATTGTCAGAATTGCTGACATAGGTGCATACTAACAAATTTCTCATCTTAAAACAGTGGATTGAAATCCTGTTGAACTTGTTTTTTTGTTTCTTTAGTTATAACAGTGGATTGAAATCCTGTTGAACTTGTTTTTTTGTTTCTTTAGTTATATAACTGCTGAAATGTAAAAATAAAATATGTACATACATCATACACATGTATTTTGCTAGTTGTACGTCCCATTTCATAAAGAGGTAAATATTAGTCATATAAACAAAGTTAATTATCTTTTTCTCTCCTTTTACAATACCTGTGTAGACCTTGTCTCCGTCAATTCTTTGTCAAGTACTCTCCGCTTTTCATTTGCCTCCAGTGTCTTTTTCTCTATAGCTAGAGTGAGTGACTGTATTGAGAGAGATAATAATTCTGTTATCTTGTGACAACTGATGTCTCTGTTAAAAACATCAATGTAAAACCTGATAAAAAAAAAATTACAGCTGTTTTCTCACCTTGATCCTCTGCTCATCCTGCTGAGCATACTTGATAATAGCCATCGTGTCCTCATACTTCTTTCCTGACTCCTCTAAAAAGGCATCCATAGTCTGCTGGTCCCAGTTCATCTGGTTCCTAAAGTCCTCCAGCTTCTGCTTGGCTTTAAAGATGTGGTTCTGAAAAAAACAACAACTACAATAGTCTAGAAGTACATTTGGCGCCAACTTTTGTTGTCTTTTTATTATATATTAAAACAAAGCAGGTGAACACCTCTAGCATCGCACTCCTCTCTTCTAAAGATCTGTTTTCATTCTCTAGCTTAGAAGCCTCCTGTGCCAAGCGACCCCTCTCCCTCTCCTTGAGGGCTGTAAGGTGTTTTTCCAACTCTTCCTCTCTCTCCATAGCCTTGCAAAGAGCCTGGTTTGGGAAAAAAAAACGAAAATCAAATCAAACCATGACTCTTCTAATTCAACTCATTTGCCAGGAAGAGAGAAATCTGCTCAACCTACATGAACAATGTACTGTTCTACACCCACCTCAGTGGCTTCCAGCTCTTGTTTGGCATTTTGGAGACAAGTTGCCAGAAACTTCTTTTCAGTTTTGTTTCCTTGAATTTTGTTTTCCAGCCGTTCTAACTCTGCCCCTTTTTTACGGATCTGTTGTTGAAGGAGTCATCATAATAAGTACAAAGCATGTGTGACAAATTTCACCATTTCACCACCAATATGTCTACTGTTACTGATGTGCAGCTAATCTACCTTAGGAGTGCTCATAAGAGCGTGTTTTCTTTTTGCAGTTCTACCATCACATGGCCGTGGTAATACAAAAGCTATATTAGCAACACTGACGTTGATTTTGAGTCCTTGTTTAACTACTACTTTTGTGAATGATCAAATTTCACTTAGTGTATCTATATAAATTAAACGTAACTCTGAGACGTTAGCAGTCTTTCGACGACCTACGATGGACGAAGGCTGTTTTCAACAGTACGTAGCCTTGAGCTATCTACAAAAGGACAACTAAACAGATATTTTAGTGATTTCATTTCAGTGATTTCATTTGTAAAAATATGGAACTTTCTAACTCTCACCTCCTCAATCAGAGCCTTGTTTTCAGCGTTCGGTTCAGGGATGGCAAAACGTTCGTCCCAGCCCATCTCAGATAAAATCGAATTTAGCGCGCTCGACATATTCCGCTTTTTTTTCTCCTGAACAATATGGATGTTGATAGCAATAACTTCGTACTATTTCCGAAACTTTATCGTCGACTGTCAACGAAAACCGTGCTTTCTTTCTCTGCTTGTATGTAGTCACCCCTAGCAACCAAAGTCCGTTTGTCAGTCGCCCCGAGAAACCACACGTGTCTCTGCTGCTGTCCCCACAAGGAGGCAGTGCGAGCGGCTGGTTTAGAGCTGGAATAAACCCTAACCCCAAGAGTAAATAAGAGTCCGTCTCAACGGCTCTATTCAACATTACATCAAGAAAGCAATTTGTTCAAGAATGCATCTTCCACTGGCTCACCTTAATGTATCTACAGTAACGTGAAGTACCAGATAGAAAGATTTTCTTTCATTTGATAAATAGACGAGACTTCCAATATTTGCATCAAACCATTCTGATTTTCTTCAAAGACCAAAATAACTGAATGGTATGTCTGGAATGCAAAAGTTGATACTGTAACTAGTTTTTATCTTAAAGCGGTAGTGCATTGACTGTTTTCCCCCAGAGGATGATGACAGTATATGGTAATATTTTTTCAAAAATCTTTTTTTTTTCTTGTTCATTTGTTACTTCGTTTTACATCAACATTCGTCATCACTTTGCATCGTTTACATTTCTAACTTGCATTTTGTCATTTTTATATTATCTGTTCCTGGTTTCTTGTCATCTTTCAAGAATATCAATGGGAAATTGTCAGGAGTCAACATAAGGAGAAAATTAAAGTTAGGCTCATCCAATTACAATCCATAATCTCTCCAAAGTTACATAAAACTCTTCTGAATTTCCTCTAAACGCTCTTGCACTTGTGATTGTTGACTCAATTATTACTATTACTATCATTTTTTTTTTATTAATTTAGATTTGATAAAAAAAATAACTTGATGAATTAGTGCCCATCAGAACCTTCAAGTGAGAAAGCTAACAGCTTTAAAGATACCAAATTGAAACATTTATTTTATCTTAATACATTTGTGATTAAAGAAAACAGCATTATGCTTAAAAAATTACAATCAATTTTTAAACTGACTTGTTGCACAAATGTATCATAAAACAATAACAAAATTCTGAAAGCACACAAGTATTAAAGTCAATATTAAAAGAACAACATCCCCTTGCAAACCCTTGTGTTTCGATTACAATTCAAAGGTATGTCTATCTACCTGTTTCTGAGTGGAGCCCAACCACATTAATGAACCATGTGGACCAAGATGGTGACTCCTCTCTATTTGGCTTGAGCGCACACAAAAAGCCGAACACTTTAGATAAAAGTTCCAAACCGCCACAAGGTGACCAACAAAGAGATATGCCTTTTTAAACATGTAAATACACACAAACATATAAAGTCTCTGCTGTGTAAAACAGTTCAGTCCTGAGGGTTGAAAAGGCAACATAGTTCTCAGCTCAGTGCGGTCCCCTTGTCCTCCTTTCAAAGCACTCTCCTCTGTAGAAACCTCACATGGATGTCCCTTCAGTGAGAGCCACCATTAAACTGCTGTGCTTTTGGTCCCAATGTGTGGCCGTGCAAACTCCACAAAGTCATCAATAAGGACAGGCCATGCTCCTGTAGAGCAGACGCACACATAAATAAACTCAAAGAAATACCATGACAATTCACCACAGGTAAAGACATGATTATGAAGTAAGGTAGAGACAACTACTTGGACAGAATTGAGATTTTGGTTGTCTTCCAGCAAAGACAAAATGCTGTACAAACCTTCCTCATCATAGTTTGACATATCATCTGTGATCATTGTGCTGAAGTCTAGTAAGAGGTTCCAAGTGTCCTTAGGAATGGATCTTTTGTGATGCTCCTGGAAAACATGTTCATACCACACAATGAGAACTAATAGTAGCTTGATTTAAAGAAAACTTGTTTGCAATTATCAACTTACAACTAAAAACCTGTTCCACAAATCCAGGAACTTGAATCTTCCAGCCAGTACTAAATTCCAATATGCAATAGCCATTTCTAAATCTGTAGGATACACAGTCATGGGTCAATACGTGTTCAACAAATGAGAAAAAAAAACATTCACATAATGTCCATGGACAGATTCTTACCCAAACCTTTCTGTCCTGGATTTTTTGCAAAATTAAATGTAAACTGGTAAAAGTCCTTAAATTTCCCTTGGTCCTTTAACTCTTGCTCCATCTTTGGCAGCTGAGCTTTTAGCTTCTCTATACTGTCACAGCTGGGGGAAAAAAGACAAAGCAGATCAGGTTAGGGTTTTTTGGTAAAAACTGCACAGTTAGTAAAATGCCTGGTAACAGACATACTTAATACCAGACACAAAAGTAACATATTCAACCATTTCCACAATTGGTTCATTCATATAACTTTGATAACCTTAATAATTAACTGTCTGCCTTTCCTGTGATTTGAGGGTGGCGAGAAAGGTAATATGACAGATGGTTTGTGGGAGAGAGTTCCAGAGACGGGGGCAGCAAGGCTGAAGGCTTGGGACTAGAGCTGCAACAATTAAATCCTTTTTTGATAAATAAATAGGTTTAAGTAGTTATTTAAGAGAAAGATGTCCAAATTCTCTGATTTCAGATTCATTAATGTGTATATTTTCTGCTTTCTTCGCTCCTGAATATCTTTGGTTTGTGGATAAAACAAGACATTTGGTGATGTCATTGTGGACTCAAATAAACACTGACATTTTTCACCATTTTCTGATACTTTATGGACCAAAAAACTACTGGATTAATCAAGAGTATAACTGCATTTATCATAAAATTAATCATTAGATGCAGCCCTACTTAGGACCCCAAAGAAGATGAAGAAACGTAATTTTTGATTCTGGCAGTAAAAACATGATAGTATCTCTGCAAGACAAATCAGAAAAAAGAAAGATTTTGGTTTGTCTGTGGCTGTACAAACTAGGGGGGACACTGAAGCTGCCATTCAGCAGTGGTAAGAGCTGAGGGAGGCGGAGGCACTGGAAATCCATACCATAATTTCTGCATTTCTTAAAGGCCGGTATTTTTCAACTATATTTCTAATTTTGGTAAATTTTTGTATTACACTAAAAGGACAGATATCTTATTGTTGAGCTCAACCTCCTGGTACCCATTTATAAATTAAGACCTTTACTCTTTCAGTCAAATCTAAATAATTTCACTTAACTGTATTCTAAGACCAGTAGTTTGACTTTCTACTCAAGTAAAATATCATTAGGGTAACTGTACTTTTACATGAGCATTCAGTACTGTGTCCATCTCTGCTGAAAACACACTCACCCCTGTTCTGCCATTCCATCCATGAATTCCTGTTTTGAGAACTCGCACTGTGTTGCTGCCCTGAACTTCCAGGCTATGAGGAGGACACTTATACTGGCCGGGTCCAGATTCAAGTCATCACAGAATAACTGGATCCCATCAATGCCGATCTTGTTGTCGTCGTGGGGATCTAAGTTAAGTGTGAAGAGTGGTTTGATGTTGAAGTTAACCTCTTGCATGTTAATTCAAAAATATTTCAAATTAACAGCTTTCACTTGTTATATTGATTACTTGATTTATACCCCTGCTCTGCTGTAAAGTGACTGTAAGCTGTTTATCATGAATATTAAAGTGGCTTTTCAGTCTTTCACATAAGAGCCTTACCTCTGTATCTGTTGTACAGCTGCTCAAGCTTCTTCTTGTCTAAAGCCCCCTTTAAATTTGAAACAAAGAGCTCTGGGTTTTGGAAAAACTTGTCTGTGGCAACATCTAGTTTCCAATCATTCTGTGAAAGACATGTCAGTGCAGTCTTCTCGTTGGACTGAGTGAAAATCATGAACTGACGAACTTTATCCTTCTGTGAGGACTTCAGCTTGTTCTAGACAAGGAAACAGAAAACGAAAAACAAAACGTATTCCTCAATAACAATGACGATTAGAATTACATGACACATGCTGTTGATGATGTTCAACACACTTTATAACAAGTACATAAACAGACTGATAAACATGGAAATAACAAATACTCAACTAGACAAGTGTGGAGCATGGTTGAGCATATACAGGTTAAGGTAACAAGAAAACTAGCATAACGCTATCCTACCAGCAGTGACCGATTACAATTAAAAGACTATCAGTTTACAACGACATTGGAGTAAATGTTGAACAAGTAGTGTAGTACTACAACTCTGTTGACAACATTTCACAAATAACGCTACAGTGGTTTCTAAAGCTTGTTGTGTTTGTCAGTTGGCTACCAGCCTAGCGATTTTAGCTTTACTGGCTAGTCTCAACCGTAAGCTAGTTAGCTAATGCTGATGTCGGGGCTTCGTTTGTTTCCCAACATCAATGAAAAACTAGACTGTCAGCGCATTCTGTAATTAAATTAACTACCACGGAGGAAAATGTGCACGTATGCTAGAACTGTTCGTGTTTTCATCACGACAGGAGAATTTTGAAAAGTAATTTCTCACCATGTTTGTCTTTGCCTGACTCTTCCCTCCCATCCAGCTGGCTAATAGAGTCAAGTTTTCAGAAGACGGGTAAGTCACATTTCCGGGTGACACATCCCCTTTAAAAATAAAAGTATTAATCAAGCTGCTTTTGTTTACTTTACTGTGAAGCTATTTTATTTCATTTTATCTTACATAGTAAAGCAATGTTTTGAATCATGAATACAAAGCTATATTGTATTTTGCGACTTTGACAGTATTCTAAAGTATTAACAAAATTTTATTCTGAAGCGAGGAGTCGGAAATGACGCCAGGAATCGCAAGAAAAGCGAATTTAATCACGTTTGAAGGGAAAGAGGTCGCTCCGGATGCTAAGAGGTGTACTTAAAACTTTTCAGGAAAAATGGAAGTCATACAGGTACAGGTTTGTGCCTTGGGTTGCACTAAACCTGTCTAAAAATGAGAAAACTTTGCGACAGGTGAAGGAGCGCTCGAAGGACAAACAGGTCCCCGATGAGGAGATTTCCCAGACCCTTCTGAAGCTCTTCAGAGACCTACTCAGGAGTCAATCAGCTGACCATGGCGAGCTCCGAGCTGCTCCTACTGCGAGTGGAGGGGATACTATGTTACAGTGTCTGGGGTTCTGCACTGAGCGGAAACTAAGCACTGTACCCTCCGCAGGAACTGGGGTGTTTGTTACCAAAGGATTTGTGCCCAAAGGAGCCACTGTTGCCATGTATCCTGGCACGGTTTATCAAGTCTTCGAACCCATTCTCCTCCAGTCCATCAGAAACCCCTTTGTATTCAGATGCATTGATGGTATACTAATTGATGGAAATGACAAAGGCATCTCCAAAATGGTCTACAAGTCATGCAGTGGAAGGGACAGAGTCGGACCTTTCGCAACGAGCGACACCACCTGGCTGACAGATAATCCACAAAACCCTCTTGCTGTTGGTCAGTATGTCAACAACTGCTCCAATGAATTGCCTGCTAATGTGTGCTACCAGGAGTACGATGTGCCCGACTTGTTTCCCATTGAGTTACGCCAGTATCTCCCAAATGTCAACTACAGACAGGACTCACAGAGGCCACTACGCTGTGTTGTCCTGGTGTCACTCAGAGAAATTACAGCCGGGGAAGAGCTCTTCTCAAACTACTACACTGTTGTGCATTAGGCTCCAAAATGTCCCACTGATCTGCTTTGGTGTCATAAAACACACATATTCCCAATGTAATTTTACTGTTGTTGAAAAATCAGAGAAACTGTCAGACCCTGTACTTTTCACTATATACATGAAATAAAACAATTCTGGAATAGAGGAGGTTTTTTCTGGAAAGTTTATTGTTACTTGCTAGAGACAGCTTTTATTTGCCAGTGATGCTTGATATTGCAGCAAGCAAAAAGACCATGAGCACAAGTGATCAAGACATTATCAAATATGACATTGGTTAACATGAATGGGTGTAAAGCTATCCCACAATTAGTGGTTTTGTGTTAATAAGCAGGGCAACTATGGGCCACCTTAACAGGACATGAGTTATCAAACGATTTCTGGACTGCAGATGAACCCCCTTTATAGTACTATATTCTCTTTAACATATTTCATATAAATTGGTCCCCCTGTATCAATGTTTACAAATGGCCTAGAATGAGTAACTAAATACTTTAACAAGCAGAATTGTTTTCTTTTGAAGAATATATTTTCTAAAAGTTGCTTAAATGTACTCATCATACACAAAATGAAAAATACAGTGTCGTGAACATCTGCACAGAGCAAAGGTCATTAAACAATGTAATACTACATTTAGAATGAAGGAAAAAAAGAATACAATAAAGGCCTGTCACAAGTGGGAGAAATATGTGGTTAAGTGCAACTCGTAGATCAATAAGGCATGTGTCTTTTTTTCCCCTTAGATTTATTTAAATATATTTCAATGGCCTCGTGCGAACCTTCTCCAAAAAAAGGGGGGTTGCACAACCTTGTCACAAGCTTTTTGACCTGTCAGGGGCTCCGTAGTAGCCCAAGTACCAGTTATTACTGCAATATCCTTCCGCTGACAAATATAGTCTGGAATAATGTTCTCCAATCCCTGTTATTAAAGTAAAAGTTTTTTGTATACCTTGCTGATAAGAGAGTTGAATATAATTCTTTTATTAAATCGGTCTCCATCGGCCATGTTGTTCACCAAACCGGGCGTTATGGTCGTCCAACGCGAAAGTAGTCCGGCCACATAAAGGCAATTGGCATCGCCATCAGCGATCTTTTCAGTCGCATGCTGAAGTTGGGAACGGATGATGTCTTGCGATTCTGCTGATTACAACAGGTAAACCCGCAATTTGAGTGTTTTTAGTAACATCCTGTCGATTTTAAGTGCATCTTAGAATGAGACGGCACTGTGTTTGGGATTGAACTACAAATGTTCAGTCGGGTAAGAAGGCCTCGACGGCTGTCAGGGCGATGTGGTTGCTAATGTTAGCTTTTCAAACGTTAGCTTCATAGTTGAACCGCAGTTCCAAAATGCCGTTAACAGACCCAAGGTTCGTAGGTCTAAGAGGTCCCGATAGCTTACACTAGTTATAAAGCTTGATTGGGATATATAAGTTCAGTTTTCCTTCATCATGGCCACGGGGTGCTTGAGTTTTGGGAACCATGGGCCAGGCTGCACCTCGGCCTAGTTCCAGGAAGCTGAAGCCCCCGTCGGCAGCACAGGCCCAAATGCCCGGCATATTGGTTTACGTTGGCAGGGCAGAACTCCATGTTAAAATATAGAGGGAGTACAGACGACTTTTGATTGACAGCCTGTACTAAAATGGGCTTATTAGCCGGTGTAGTACCTTTCGTGGTTACATAATCGGTAGTTTTAGGAGTGGAAGGTGTTCATCGCTCGCTTGTGAAATCTAACACGTGTGTTAAGCGACAGCACGGAGTCTGTAATGAGACACTTTGGGCGTAACCCGGTGCGCCGAAGACGCGCTTACTATACATCTGACGTACCTCTTGCGTGTTAAACGGGAAAAGTTGGTTGGAGTGGCGCTCCCTTTGTATAGGGCGGGCAGGTATGGACACGTGAATTGTGACTTATTGGAAATGCTACCTGTTGTAGGCAGTGCTTCTTTAGATTAATGGAGTATTTTTTTTTTTTAGAAAAAATCAAATGAAACTTTGAGGGAAGTCTGACCATTGTCACTTTTTTAACAGCTCAAAAGATAGAGGCCATGGGGGCCCAGATGGAATGGAGCCTGATGGTGTCATCGAGGTAAGTTTGATTGTATTTTCCCGCCTGGTAAATTGTTTGCCTGTTTGCATACAGTTCAACTCACTATTTACATGTGGTCTTTCAATTACAGAGCAACTGGAGTGAGATTACAGACAACTTTGATGACATGAACTTGAAGGAGACCCTCCTTAGGGGTATATATGCATATGGTTTTGAAAAGCCGTCAGCCATTCAACAAAGGGCTATCATCCCTTGCATCAAAGGTACGTAAACTAAATTAAACTAAACTTGATTAGTTGTTGAAGCTTGGGTGAAGTGATGCTTAACCATCTTTCGGGACTTACCCAATAATGGTGATATCTTTTTTTCTACTGATCACTCAATGCGGTTGACCTGAACTCTCTGAGTCTTAACTTTGATATTCATTCAACTTGCACTGACCATATCAGTTTATTTATGCATATCTATAAATGCTATCACACTGCATTTAATATTTTCTTGTTGTTAGGCTATGATGTCATTGCCCAAGCCCAGTCAGGCACTGGCAAGACGGCCACATTTGCCATCTCTATCTTGCAGCAGCTGGACATAGAGAATAAGGGGACTCAAGCTCTGGTGTTGGCTCCCACCAGAGAGCTGGCTCAGCAGGTATGCTGTTTTGAGGTCACGATAACCTCAACAGTGTCTCAGACCTAGACAGCACATTGAGGACACTGATTCAAGTACGAAGGTACCATTATTTTAAAAACCTGTCCAAATTCTAATAATGTGACACAAAAGTATCCTCTTACGACTGGTGTAGTCTGTGTCCATGGCTGCATTGGTCTAAAAGGTGATCTGGCTGTAAAAGATTGAATTCTTTATTTGTGAATGCAGAGTGACATGATGGCATACCATCTTTCGGGACTGACTCTTATCATGGAGAGTTCTTTAACTTTACTGATCACTCTTAAAGGTTTTTCTACATTTTCAGTGCACCTGTCTTGTCATTGCATCTACATTATCTGAATAAGTACATTTTTGTTCTTGTATTCCCTGCTTCCCACCTTAGATCCAGAAGGTCATTCTGGCTTTGGGTGACTACATGGGTGCAGCCTGCCATGCCTGCATTGGGGGTACGAACGTCCGTTCAGAAATGCAAAAGCTTGAAGCTGAGGCTCCACACATAGTAGTGGGCACACCAGGACGTGTGTACGATATGCTGAACAGAGGATACCTGTGTAAGTCTCTCTCTCTCTCTCTCTCTCTGTCTCTGTCTCTGTCTCTCTCTCTGTCTCTCTCTCTGGCCTGAAACATTTGACTCTTCTAAATGGTTGCATGGTTTTTATACTTTATTTTTCCACAGCTTCAGCATACATCAAGATGTTTGTTCTGGATGAAGCTGACGAGATGCTGAGTCGAGGGTTTAAGGATCAGATCTATGAGATCTTCCAGAAGCTGAGCACTAACATTCAGGTAAGTTTCAGTAAAAAATACTGAATGCCAACATGTTTGATATGATGCCCTTCTGCATTAACAGAAGTCTGCTATAATTGTGTGATTCAGATTTAACTGTTTCATGCAATAATGCTAGCAGATCATTGCGTGGAAGGAGATCAGTTTGCATTGTGCTGAAAATGAGATGTGGTCGAACCTCTTTCTTAATGTTCATTGGCTTCTGTCTCAAGGTGCAATGCCACATGCACATTTGACCTGCAAAAACAAATGGAGAATGGATTGTTTAATCTCTTTGATCTCATAGTTTGCATGTTATGTGCCTTTAGGTGGTCCTCCTTTCTGCCACTATGCCAGCTGAGGTGTTGGAGGTGACCAAGAAGTTCATGAGGGACCCAATCCGCATCCTGGTAAAGAAAGAAGAGCTTACCCTTGAGGGTATCAAGCAGTTCTACATCAATGTGGAGCGAGAGGTGGGTTTGAGTCACCATTGAACTAAAAAATGTTTAAGTATTAGTTGTACCTTCTCTTTAAAGCACCCTGCTAAAACTGCAGGAGCCATACCTCTCAGGTTTGGCTCATGTGGCTGTGTAAGCATGGGTACACCAGGGAAGAAGACTAAAGACACAGTATCTGAAATGAGGCTGGGAGGGACCTCTTTCTTAATGTCCAGTGTCCTTTGTCTCAGGATTCTGTGTTACAAATAGGCTTTTTTTTTTTTTTACATTTCAGTAAAAATGAAAGTATCTTTGCCGTAGGCCTTTATTTGGAGTTGAAAGGTGAACTCGTAATGCATTTCTACACACAGTGAATTGTTACTTTTTGGTTCTAGGAGTGGAAACTGGACACCCTATGTGATCTGTACGAAACCCTGACAATCACCCAGGCTGTCATCTTCCTCAACACCAGGAGAAAAGTTGACTGGTTGACTGAGAAGATGCACGCTAGGGACTTCACAGTCTCTGCTCTGGTAAAAACTGAACAAACTGGTCATTAGTCTGGGAAATGTGCAGGATTCCCATTTTTAAATAATTGCACTCTCCTTGCAGCACGGTGACATGGATCAGAAGGAGCGTGATGTGATTATGAGGGAGTTTAGGTCTGGATCAAGCAGAGTGTTGATTACTACAGATCTGCTGGTAAGTAAGAGCATTGGTATGTGTGAAAATCTTTGTACAAAATTAAATGTTTGAAAACCAAAAGGTGTTAAAAGGATCTGCAACAGTCCTGAAATGACAAGCAGTTTTGGGAGATGGCTTGTTCTTTAAAATGGGTGACTTTTTTTCCCATTACTCTCCCATTATCTTAATTTTTTTTTTCTCTAATTTCTTTACCCACACAGGCTCGTGGTATTGATGTCCAGCAGGTTTCACTGGTCATTAACTATGACCTGCCTACAAACCGAGAGAACTACATTCACAGGTAAGTTCAATCACGCAGTGCATCAACGCATGCTCATGATTAATCTCAGGCGTCTAATATCCCTGATCTGCCCTGCTTTAGAATTGGTCGTGGTGGCCGTTTTGGCAGAAAAGGAGTTGCTATCAACTTTGTCACTGATGAGGACAAAAGGATTCTTCGGGACATCGAGACATTTTACAACACAACTGTGGAGGAGATGCCTATGAATGTGGCTGACCTGATTTGAGCCCTGAGAATTATCTTTTTTTTTAAACGCAGTGATAGCGATCGTCCACTTGCATTGTGCTTATATTATTCGAGGGGGAAAAAAATCTTCTAAATGCTAAACCTTGGATCAGAATTTTGGTATGTATTAAAAGCGAGGTGACTTTTATGGTGGTCCCTCTCGGACAGTTGTAGATTCTAACCTCGACAGACGGCTGGTTGGAGCTACAAAGCCATGGGGTCTGTAAACGTAAAGGTCTTTATCAGGTATTTCTTTCCATGTTCAATTAAGATGTGTGTATTCGATGTTCTCCACCATTTAATAACTTACTTGTGGACTAAAAGGTATAAGTGCTGTATAAAGTCTGCAAATTATGTTATGCTAACATATGTGCGATGTATTGTGGGCCTTGCTTATTAGAGGCACTTGTCATGTTGAAGTGTAGATTCACTTGCTTTTTTGTTCTTTTGTGAATGTTTTAATTTAACTGTACCATATATTTTTTTATCCCACATGCTCTATCAGAATTCCTCACTGGTTGGCCATATTTTGCCGATGTGGTTTTAACCCTACCAGAGTATATTGCTATACCTTTCCCCTTGACTACTTTTCAGATTTCTTCCTCCCCGCAATTGTATGAATGTCTTAATAAACTCAAATTACTGTAAGAAAACTTCCTGTATAACCTGTCAGATTATGCATGTCATCAAAGTCCCAACTTTATTTGACTCCTCATGTCACTCTTCTCAGTCATTGAAGAAGCCTGGTTCTAC
Organism: Labroides dimidiatus; assembly: GCA_030710495.1. Classification (NCBI taxonomy): domain Eukaryota; kingdom Metazoa; phylum Chordata; class Actinopteri; order Labriformes; family Labridae; genus Labroides; species Labroides dimidiatus. The sequence continues at coordinate 12,739,646 of CM061152.1, read as the reverse complement.
CTACATTCACTTAAACATAGCTGTTACTTGAGAATCAATGAAGTGAAGAAATGCCACAGCACCACCTCGTGGCCACCAAACACCACACTTAAACATCAGGAATGTATGAAATTTAGGCAAAGAGTGATCTTGCATTTAAGGTCTTAGCATTTTTGAAAAGCTATACTTAATTTCAGCAAAAACTGAAAAAGTCAAAAATTTATAAATATTTAAGTTTAAATGTTGAAAGTTTCATCTACAGAATTCCACCATTTTTGATTAGAACTCAGACTGGGAATTTGACTGATACTGCATAATTGATAATGACAGCTTTTATCGGTTCTCTATCATTTAACTGTCATTACATATGGTTTTGTCAGGTAATCTACAAAGGGTAGTATCATTGAACCAAGAGTTCAATACACGTAAAAGAAATTGAAATATAATGAATTCTGCATGTTTTCAACGCCCCCTTCCCCCAATCCTCGATCAGCTCACTTAAACCTAGCCTGTTATTTGATTTCAAAAGATGCCAGAGTAAGACTGAAAGTATTCAAGGTCGAAACAGAGAAGTACAACTTCTGAGAAAAAGACTTATTTATAGGCTACACATTGTCCACAGGCCTGTACTATGTTGCTGGAATAAGACATCCGGGATCTCTCCATTAGCTGGACTGATTTAAGAAGAAATTTGCAGTCCTGAAAAGGGATACCACAAAGCTTGATAACAACTTGCTCAGTAAATCCAGAGGGCTGTACTACGAAGCTGGATTTTCTCTTAGGGAGGTAACTTCTGGCCTTAACCCTGATTTTCTGTCCTACAAAGCTTTCACTTCTTCACTTCAAAATAAATCACTATGGTAACTAACCTGCTCTGGAGCAGGTTAAGATCTGGATAAGAGATCAGTGAGTATAAAAGCACCACCTCCTGATCAATCAGCTCTCTTGGAAAATAGTCTGCCCATTCTAAGAAAGTCCTACAGAAGTTGGTGCTAGGATCATGTGAGGAGTGGTTAGGAGAGAGTTTTAGGGATAGATGCAATCCTTTTGATGTCCACGATGACATCCTGTACAAGAGATTCAGATTTTCATCAAAATGGACTGAACTACATTTGTCAATTGATGGGGCCATCATTAAAATTCTGTTGATATCATCCAAACATCAGAGACAGTGTGAAGAAATAAAGCCTACGACATTGAAGTACTGTTTATTGTTAAAAAGGATCCCCATCACTAGGTAGGTAGTGTCGTCCCCCATGGCCAAGGAGCTCATGGGGAATGGCCATATGGTGGCTGGTGCCAAGGCCCACACATAGAAAATTCCACATCAGCAGCGCCAGGCTCTTAAGTAGTTACATTTTGGGGGTTATGTTCTGAATGTTTTACTAATCACTCCTCAATGTTTTCATGTAAACCTTTCGGCAAGGAGTGATGTGGTCGGAGCCTGGTGCCAAACATGCAAATGTATTTGCTGCTGCAATAAACCATTTAAAAAATGAGTTGTCTGACTGAAACAAATAAATTCTGTTGATTTCATCCATACATCAGAAACAGTGTGAAGTAATAAAGCCAATGACTGCTCTGAAGTATTGCTTATTGTTTTAAAGGATCCTGATTAGCTGCCGCCAAATTGACAAGCTGATCTTCCTGGGGTCCACAGAAAAACAGAAAGCACAAGCACATAACAGTACATTACACATCACAATCACAATTCACATAATAAACAATGCAGTTCTAAAAGCTTTGAACATTATAAATATAAAACATAAACATCATCAGAAAGTCATGAGATTAGTTATTACATTCACAAGTTGCATCCATCAAATAAAATAACATACACTCCCCTACATACAGTCATGGCCAAAAGTTTTGAGAATGACACAATTACATTTTTACAAAGTCTGCTGCTTCAGGGTTTTTAGGTGTTTTTGTCAGATGTTTCTATGGTATAATGAAATACAATTAGAAGCATTTCATTAGTATCAAAAGCTTTTATTGAGAATTACACAGAAATCACGCAATAAGTCAATATTTGCAGTGTTAAACCCTCTTTTGCAAGACCTCTGCAATTCTCCCTGGCATGCTGTCAATTCTGGACGAAATCCTAACTGATGGCAGTCCATTCTTGCATTATCAATGCTTGGAGTTTGTCAGAATTTGTGGGTTTATGATTGTTCACCCGCCTCTTGAGGATTGACGACAAGTTCTCAATGGGATTAAGATCTGGGGAGTTTCCTGGCCAAGGGCCCAAAATCTTAATGTTTTGTTCCCCGAGCCATTTTGTTAAGCAAAGGAAGTGGCTTCTTTGCTGCCCTCCTTGACACCAGGCCTTCCTCCGAAAGTCCTCGCCTCAGTGTGTGCAGATGCACTCACACATGCCTGCTGCCATTCCTGAGCAAGCTCTGCACTGATGGTGGCCCGATCCCACTGCTAAAACACCTTCAGGAGACGGTCCTGGAGCTTGCTCGACTTTCTTGGGCGTCCTGGAGCCTGTTTGGCAACAATTGAACCTCTCTCCTTGAAGTTCTTGATAATTCGATAGACGGTTGACGGAAGTGCAATCTTACTCGCTGCTGTAAACTTTCCTGTTTGGCCCTTTTTGTGCAATGCAATGATGGCTGCACATGTTTCCTTGCAGGTAACCGTGGCTAACAGATGAGGAACAATGGTGTCATGCACCATCTTCCTTTTAAAGTGTCCAGTCACTCGATCATAACAGAGGTGGGAGGTCTAAACAGGGTGGCATGGGAGGACGTCTGTGCACTCTGAGGGAAATTTCATAGTATATGGAAATGGAGTCAACAAAAGATCTACAAAAACACTTTTAACATAAAATTACTAAATGCAGCTTCAAACTGTGCTGTCCAGCACCCTCCATGTAACTAAACTGAAATTTTGAATAGATAAGTAAAACACACCATGTGGTTCAGCTGAAATTTAGGGTTGATCCTCTGACACCCCCTCCTATTAAATCATCTATTCTTCATCCCTTACACCACTGTCTTCTTCTTTCTCACCTCTTTCCTGCTCTATTCCTTCCACTGGCCCTCTGCATGTCTGAACCTCCTGATTTCTCCTTCATTCCCTCCTCTCCATTTCTAGCCCTCTCTTCTACCTTTTTCTTCTTCTGCCCACTCCTGCCTTTTTTTAATAAACCAAAATAAGTTGAAATATTTTTTAAAAAATATGTATATTTATTGCGTTTTCTGTTTGACCAAGATAAATTAAACAACAACGTAAAAATACCTAATTCTACACATATCTGTTTTCTTTTTTTTTTTTCCATTTTGGCCTGAAAGTGAGAAAATGTGAAAATCTCAGTGTTAAACTCCTTGTGTAATATTTCACAGTAGGACCACAAGTAGTGTATGAAACTAGAAAAGATCCGTCACATACGCTCATGTATAGATTATCTATTGTTACTGTATTAGTTACCCAGTCGGACTGTAATGATGCATCTTAATTTAACAGTGCAGATTCATAAGATAAGATTTTGTTTATTAATCCCACAGTGCAGGTGAGATACTTTGTTAAAAAAGGGCCTTCATCTGTCTGATTACTGAGACTGATCTGCAGGATGGCAAGTGATGATCTGCTAACTTTACTAACCTGATGTTTAACTCCCCATCATTTCTACTACATCACTGTAAGCTCCTTAAACTGCCACCTTCAGGATTCATGCATGCCAATTTTAGATAGACAATAGACGAAAGATATTTACAATGTTTATTACCCCAACAATTTAGACAATAACAAAGATAGCCCCAAATAACCAAAATTGACAAAGTCAGTAGCGGGTGTTTCCACCATTTGCTGCAATGACAGCTTGACAGAGACATCTCATGCTCTTCACTAGCCTCATGATGTTGTTCTGAGGCAATGTGTTCCACTCTTCCACAAGTGCTACACTCAGTTCTGCCAGGTCACATGGGGGTGGGGTTCAAGCATCCAGTCTCTGCTTCAGCTGGTCCCAGATGTGCTCTATGGGGTTAAGGTCAGGGGACATTGTTGGCCATACGAGGGACTCTGACTTCCTGAAGTCAAGCTGTGACAATTCTGGCACGATGTGGTGGAGGATCATCATCCATGAACAGAAAGTTGAGGGTGTGCTGGTGGAACTGGGAGATGATGATGGTTCTATGATGTCTCTGAGGTAAGAACGTGAAGTGACTGAGCCATCTACAATCACCAAATCTGTTTTATCTTGACTGGTGATACCTCTCCAGACTTTTGCACCTCCTCCACCAAAATGAACCCCGGGGACCATGTTGACCTCGGCGTGTCGCTCACCTTGCCTTCTCCAGCAACGCTGACAATTATCATTTCTGTGTAAAGTGACCTGACACACCAAGTTCTCGAGTAACATCTGACTGCTGGCGACCGACCTGAAGGCATGCTATGGCCAGGTGGCACTGTTTGTCCGTTAAGTGACGTCATGTGTTCATGGCTGCTTGAATGATGAATTGGGAATGATTTACTGACAATACCAGCTTTTTATACCCCCAGAAGGTTGAAATTGATGTCACAATTTAAAGGGTTGTTTTTTTGTATTTTTTTTATTGGCTCCAATATGTAAGGCGCTCTGTACACAGTGAGACCATTACATGGAAAACACAAAATGAGGCGTGTCTATCACCCTAATACAATTGTTCAACTGCCCCCCTTGTCCTCCTGTAGATTTGCCCATGGAGCCACTGCGAAGGAGTCAAAGAACCACATGAGGCTCCACCACGGGTTGCAGACCCCTGGGTAAGAGTGAACCTCAGGAGAGCAGGTTACCATCCTCCTCCCATCCCTCCTGGATACGAGTGAGAGCTTCACACTGCTGGCTCCAGTGTGAATGTCTGTTGAATATCCAACTTCAAATCAACTTTGCCTCAGTGGTCCAAGATCAAATCTGGACATCTGTATAACGTTCAAATTAGGTCAAACGTTGGCTGACTCTTTCGAACGTTAGGTGGATGTCTATGGGAGAGTGAGTGGTCTGGTCTGGTCTGCTGCTTTACAGTCACCCAGGACTAATATTTTTTAAATTTTCGTTAGGGAGATCTGGTCAACCTTTTGCTTTTTCTATGTTGAGTTGGATTTTAACCTCAATGTTCAAACTTTGGTTTTTATTATTTCATATTGTTATTTTTCTTATATTTGTGGTGCAGACCAAAGATAAGGTATTTTTATGTATTGCAATATACTACTTGTGGGGATGTTTACATTTGGACTTTTAGTTGACGCTCTGAAGATGTTTCTTTTGTGGATTCTCCCCCATTTCTCCACAGAGATGACAGAGGATGACTTCCTCCTGCATTGACTTCCTGTTACAACCTCACACCCACAACTCATCACGCAATCACCACCAGCTCTGAAGCTCTGCTCTGAGTCTCCTCCAGTGTCAGCGTATTCCCACATCTCCTGTGGTATGGCTCTGTAGAGTTTATCTGAGTGTTTCTGAAAATGTTTGAGCTCTCTCTCTCTCTCTTTTTCTGTTGTCTTCCTCTTTCCAGAGCTTCCAGTGCAACCTATAAACCCTGTAGTCCCACATGACCAGAAGGAGGGGGACTTGTTTCCTTTATGGTTAATTTTCCTTTAGCTTCATTTGGCTCAGTAGCAGGTTTGAAGAGGAAATTTATAACACCTTTGTATGCACTTCAAGTTGCCATCTGTTGCTGAAAAAAAACAATGAAGCTATAAGAAGTTAACTGGAACCTAATGCCACCTAGTGAGCATAGTTTAATTTATAGGGATAAGTTGGAGAGAGTAAAAGACTTATACCAGTCTAAGATATAGGGTTTTAGTAGAAAAAAAAAATGTTTTTTTGCTTTCTCATTTTTGTCTGTTGGCCAAACTAAGCTAACATCCCACCCCCAAGGATGTTGCTCTTGTATCTCATATTCAGAACTGAAAAAAAAGACTTTTTAATATTTAAAGGGGCTGTGAGGATTATCTGGAAAAGCTAGTTTTTTTTTTCCAGGATAAAAATTGTTTCCCATGAGAACTGGCAACTCACTGTCGTGAAAACATGACTCTTACCAATGCATGGGTTTTTTTCTGAAGCAAATGAATAGAGAGCAGATCATCTTTTAAACATTACTTTTTTTGTTCAAGACAAAGTTTTACAGGTATGTTTTACCATTGTTTAAAATGTGACAACAAGCAAAATTTGTAAACTCAGCTTGTAGTATAGTTTAGTAGCTGGCTGTATTTAGTGCTACTCACAGCCCGGTGCTCTGAGACGTGTCCGTAACTTGTAATGTTTGTGAATTCTCGTTGTGTTCCACTGTGTTTTACCCTTTCGCCTGTGCTCTATCACTCTCCTGTTTAGCTTTCTTCTGCTCTTCTGTGCCTTTTTTATGGCAGTTCAGCTCATGTGTCCACCATTACTACAAAATTAATCCAAGAAATGGTTTTCAGCAGAGAAAAACACAGATCTCTCTTCTCACTGCTAAACTTCATTGGCTGGCGTGGTGTTGTCATGGGGACAGTCTTGTCTGACCCATCCAAGAAGCTGAGAGATATAGCATTTAGAAATGACCTATGACACTGATAATCTCATTTTAAATTGTGAATAATGATCATGCTTATATCTAGAAGCAAGACTTCTTCAAGATCACTTAGAAACTCCTCACAGTCCTTTAAAAAACTTTTCACCACCTTCCAGTTAAATTGTGTCAGCATTTTTGTTTTGATTGAGCAAATGCTATTTTGCAACATATATAATGTCACAAGGTCACAACATTGCACAGTATGAGCAAACAGCTATTGAGCAAGCTCTTAAAGGAAAGATTGTCTCTTTTAAGAAGTAATGTATTGAAACTGCTTGTCCATTAGATCCGGTCTGCATCTGTATTAAACATGTCAGTGTTAACATGTCAGCACAATTATTTTACTAAGCTAAGTCTTACGAAGTGACTAAAGATGAATTTCACTGTTCTGATGATTGAAGTTAGCAGCTGACTTCTCATTAATTATCTCTTTTGTCTAAAAATAAACTTATTTGTATCTGTGGAAAATGTGACCCAATAAACAGCTCATAAACGCCCTCATCTTATTTGAATGAACATACCGCCCTAATGACTTAATTTTACACTGTCAGGGTCAGCTGACTAGTAAACAGAAGTGAGCAGCTCACTGTGTATGTTTTTTTTTTGTGGCTTTTGTTGGTCTTTTATGTAAATTAGTCTTCCTCATGTGTTGTCTTGGAAATGGAACAGCTGTTTAGAGAACAGCTAATCTAGGCGACACAACATTTCAGGACAGGGATCCCAAAATAAACATATAGCTCATTCATGGTAAGGTGGAGGGAGGAGAAGGAGACTGACCTTCTCTGACCTTTAACTGATAGACAACAGGATGATTGCTAAGTTTTGAAGGATAAACAGACACATTTTGTTGACTGAGCCATTAACTTATGCTTGTCTTTTCTCTCTTATTATACAGTCTGTCCTAACTGTGTCATTATAGTTCTGTTTACAGTTTTTCTCCCAGTCTACACTTCATGGTCACCAAACATGAAAGCAGCCACCAGTTTAGTGGATGTGTGACATTTATTTCATACTGCAGAGGGCTGACACAGAATCAGCCTCAGTTATTACTGTCAGGACTGTGCCAGATTCCTCGATGGATCAGAAACTCTGATTACTCTCTAGCTGGTGCCGGGGTATTTTTGGCCCTGTGTATCACATGACTTATGGAAAACACTTGAATGAAAATCATAGAAAGAATCATTCCTGTACACACACTCAAGCAAAATTCACACCATCACATATAAAGATATGTTTGTGTAGATCGAATGTGTGCTGTAGTGAAAGATGTTTGCACTCCCTCTTTAATTAGGACTGTTTAGCCCCCTCATCTGCTCTGCTCTGCAAACTGTTGCTATGGAGAGAAGAGGCTAACACTTGGAGGGAGCAGACGTCTAGTGGCTTATGTCCTCTGCACATGGTTTTAATGCGTAGGTGTGAATTGAATCCATTCTGATGAATGTGGTAAAGGTGTGATCATCTGCTGAATGTGCACCAGGGCCAGTGCTACTTGCTTGAAGTGGCAATGCCATTTCTAAGATGTGTTAAAACTTATTTTTTTAAACCTACCTAAAATCCTGTTTGACTCTAGAGTAAATGGCTCATTCTGATTTTAGATTTTTGGCCGTCTTCTTTGCTCCCCAAGTGATATTTCATTTGTTCATTCATTCATTTTCTATGCTGCTTATCCTATTCAGGGTCACGGGTGGCTGGAGCCTATCCCAGCTGGCTTAGGGCGAGAGACGGGGTACACCCTCGACTGGTCGCATGTCAACAAGTGATATTTCCTTAAAACAAATTTAAACAAGTAACTGAAAACTCCACCTTTTAATGTACTCTCAGGTGAACACTTGTTTCAAGTTAGATTAAAAACAAAAACAAAAAAAACCCTAATTTTACATTCATAACTGGTGTAAGAGATGCAAAAAATGTATGAGAGATTTTAGTGATCAGGTTTATGGTAGACTTCAACACAATAGGGCACAATTTTAATAAAATTAAAAAAAAAAAAGTTAATTACAAAAAACTAGACTGTTTTACATTCTAGGCTGTGTAGGCAGAGATTCTATCCCTGTTTTTTTTTTTTTTTTTCTCTAACGCAAACTGATTAAGTTTCCGTTAATTAATTACTTATATAGTTAAAATACGTTAATTCATCAGCCTTCAAATTCTGATAGACAAATTTTGCTTGTTTTTGGCACTCAAATAGTGATCCCTCCCTGTTGGTCTTGGAGCTTACCTAAATTAAGAATCCTCTAACACAAACAAAAGTCAAACACTGGTCAGTCTGTTCAGAGAATCGAAGTCCTCACATGAATAGCACAGAAATGTGTTTTAAGGAAGTCCACTCAAAACGACTGCGTTGCATTGCAGAAGTGATGCTGTTTAACGCTTTTAAAAGTATGGCTGCCACTGAAATGTTCATACCGAGATTTGCAGTCACACAGAGTAGGTCTCAGTAAATTGATAGTAACCTTATTATGAACCGTGAGTTTCATGATTGTTTCTTGGCCAACAAAGTGATTACTACGAATTAAAAATGAAAAAATGGATTCCAAATGTTTCACTTGAGAGGTTTTATTTCTTTAAAAAAGAAAAAAATATATTACAAAACTTGATCTTTAAACACAAAACACTAGTTTAGAGCCCCCACATTCTTGCTCATCATAACTTCGTACATATTTGCAGCACAGGAACTGTGTGAACTGTGGTTTCACATGTACATTACTTCACTGTCAGGAATTTAGCACTTCTTGACGCAGAGTCGTTTTTAGTTCTGACACATTGCCTGTGTGTGTGTGTGTGTGTGTGGTGTGTGTGTGTGTGTGTTTTTCTTGCAGGACTCACAGCATAAACAACCGAATGTGTTACTTTTGGTTTGAAAACACAGGCCTCTTGTGAGTCAAAAGGTTTTAAAAAGGGGAAAAATTGACATTTCAAGGTTAAGGTAATAACAGTTTTGATTAGCATTGAAGTAACTCTGTGATGGATGACAGCAAAGTGTGCAGAAGGGAGTTGTCAATTACCTGACTGACAGGAAGAGTAAACTACTTTATCAGTTAAAATATTACTTATGAGCATGGTGGGTTTGTGTTTGAATTTTTAAACACATTCTGCTGTCAATGCACAATCAGCGTTATCACATTCTTAAAATGCCAGGAATCAACATTTTTGTCAAGTAGGTGATTGCACAAACATGAACTGTCTGGTCTCTTTGCATCTTGAAACATACAAGTAGACCACACACACTTCATTGTTTGACATGGGCGTCCAACTGAAAGGACTGAGGTAATATTCGCAGCAATGATACTCCTTTCATTATGACCCGACACACGTCCTCCCTGTCACATGCTTACACTCACAAACCAGAAGTAATACTACAAAAAGGCTGCTTTGCAAGGGTAAGTATTGAAAAAGTACGGTTTACAAAGGAGAGAGATTTTCACAGCTGTGCAATAAAGCCTCCCAAAGAAACCAGATGTCCCCTGTTTCACCTGTGGGTCGGTCGCTTCTTTCCACAGGTTGTAAATATCTTCTACATGACCATGTGAGGTCATCATCTGGTTATAAATGCACAGGTGGTATGGTGCTTTGCCCTCACCTGAGAAAAAGACGTGCTCCTGCGGGGACACGTTAATGGCATTGGCACAGATGCCCATAAACACATCGTCTATATAAAGAGAGGCATTCAAGGTAAGCGTGGCTTGGTAGATTCTATCCGCCACGTCCCTGGAGACAACATACCCGGCCCCGGCTGTGTAGTCAGGGTACGACAACCACTGGTACATCTCGTAGGGCACATAGTACTTGCTGTCTTTGCTGCGGATTGGCGGTGCCCCTCTGTGCACTCGCCCGACCCAGAAATCTATGACACCCGTGCTGCTCACATCCTGCAGGTAGCTCACCAAGTTTGGCATGTGGACAAAGATGTCGTCATCAGCTGTCATTAGGAAGCGGGCGTGTGCGCAGCGGCTGTGCATCCAGTGGAACTGCATGATGAGTTTTAGGGTTAGGTTGTGGAAGGAGTCTAGAAAATCTTTTTGAATCAAATCCCCATGAAGACGGTCCTCTTCGACAAGCCGCTCCTGAAAACCAACCCCGCTTCTCTTGCTCCACGAAGGCTCCTCCGCCTTGGTCTGAGGTGCTCCTAAGGCAAACACCACCTTTACTGTCACTCCCAGGGTGTTGCGGATGTAGGTTTCGTTTCCCCATGTGGATCTGATGGCATTTCGTCTCTCAATGTTTTCTGGAGACGTTTTGACGAAGAGAAGGAGGAGGACATCCTTTCCAACACACTTGTACGGGTGGTCCAGCAGGTAGTGGAAGTTGCTGAAGCTCTTGGCCTGCTCTCGTGGGATGGTGAGGCTCTTGTTGATGAAGGTGAAGCGGTTGACCAGGTAGCGGAAAGAGTAGGACTTGACATGGCTGACGACATTACTATCTAACTGCTCCCAGCAGACCATCACCACTGACAGCACCAGGCAGGTGGCCATCAGCTGCACACACTGGCATCTTCGGAAACGCCGCAAACTCATGTACATCATGGAATCTTGTCAACCGGCAGCAATAGGCCCTTTCTGGTTAGAGATAGTGGTGTAGGCAGTTTGTGAGGAGGGGTAAGAGGCAAAATGGTTGAGATTGTGAAGGTTGAAAGTGTTGTTGTAGTGCCTCGGACCACTATGTGGTGGGTCTTCCATCCTAGGCTTTCCGCATTCAGCAAGAGACATAGATGAGGTCAGTGGGTCTGCGCTGAATCCTCCAGAACCGCTGAAGAGTCACTTAAACTCCCATCAACACCCAGCTGTTGGAGACTCATCTTTTATCCATAAAGAAGTTCTTCTGTGGAGCTAGAAAAAAAAGCACATTTACCATTGTGACATATTTTGGATCCTGAAACAAAACTTCTCTCTTTGCTTAAAAAGAAGGAAGTTAACTTGAGAAAATGTCACATTTACACAATGCCTAATTGACTGATACTTCCTCTATTCAAAAGCAGATTTTTGACAGATGCAGCAGAATTTTTTCAAACTCTTGGGGGAAAAAAAAGTCGGTCAAATGTTTTTTACAATAAATTGATTTTTTCCCCCCTGTTGGATCTGAACTGGTATTTGATTTTGCTCTCATGTATTCAGTGCAAGACCACTAATGTTAGCTGGAAAGTCTAACATTAGTGGGTGATGTACAGGGGGCGAGGTGGATGGTTGAATGCAAAAGCCAACACAGCAAATATGGCAATGCGAGCAAAGTCCATAATGGAGGGGTTTAAGGGGTAGACCCACCGAAATCGCTGAGAGTCATGGAAAGCATTCGGACACAATGGAAGGCGTCAGAATAGCTCTGCAACACAATGCTGGACGAGAATAGCCTGCTTCCGCCCGGGTGCAGTCTGAAACCAAGGGGGGATCATGATGGGCCCGGGGCCTGGGACTCCCAATGCACCCCGAGAGCTTTTTAAACATCATTGGTTGGCCTGTGCCTAATGGGGTCACTGGCTCAGAATGGCTCTCTTTTCTCTCCGCCTGATAATGAGAAACTCTGCTTCACCTCCGGTTCATAGCCATCTTGTGCTTTTATACCAACACAAACTGTTTAACTAGAACCTGTATTATATAGTAGATTTTACTTATCTATACACCCAGTTCACAGCTTCACAAAGGATAAAAAGTCCACCTTATATTTCACTACTCCTGCGGTACAACAGACGCATGTAGAGACCATGGGCTGGACATGTACATGAATGTACGACAGTACATGATAGATGTGAGGGGGAAAGAAAGTAATAGAGCACAGGATAGTAATACTCATTATCTCTGCAGAAAACTGTTTTTACAGCAACGGCTCTTTTATCTGAAAGTACTTTGAATGAAAACTACCTCAAGCAAGTAGCAGAAAGATTGTTTATGGAAAAACAAGCTGCTGTTTATTTACATGTCATTATGAATGCCTTGAAACCATTTCACCTCTGTTGTATGAAGTCTTAGTTAAACCCACCTGCCTGAATGGGGCACTTGTTTGGGCTCATAGATAAGTTGTGCACCCCATGTACACAGATCATGACAGTCAGCTCAATTCAAACCTGTAGCCCATTACCTCAATGACACTCCTCACTCTCTATTTTGACTCTCTGCTCTATACTCTCCCATCCTCTCTAAACAAAGGCAGAATTTGCTGAAACTATTTGCATGAACATCACAGAGTAAAAAGGGTTTAATTTTACTGGTTGGTTCTCTTTTTCCTTTTTCTCCCCACAGCTTTTGTAATCATAGTTTATATACTGTTTAAAGAAATTCTCATTTTTGTGCTATATTTGCACAGGCCTGGAGGTCACTGACATCCACTGAGACATGCAGTCTTTAATTTTGAGGGTTTTTTTCTGGTTGTTTTGAAGCCAGAAACTCTTCGCAGTTTCACTCACTCTAGGGTTATTTTTTTTCTCATGTTTTGTAAACATAACAATGTGCTTTCAAACAAATTTAGTCAGTTCTTGTCTTAAAAGCATCAGAGAATTTAAAATGTAAATAAATAATAAAAAAGAAAGAAATTCATATTTTTTTAGAAAAAAAATACAAATGAAATCACTATTGTAAACATATCAATATAAATGCCTGTAATTCAGTTAGTGGGCCTTAACTTTCCTTTTAATTGTTAACATTATCATACCATGATAAAGAAAAGGACCCATTTGCCATCACTGATTTAAAGAAATTTGACACCTGCCTTGACATATTACATATATTAAAAACAATAAATCAAACAAAATAGATAGCAATCTTAATAGTCTACAAGACAGTGGTTCCCTAAAGTGGGGGTCGGGACCCCCTGGGGGCTGTAAACACTAAAAATGGGGGTTGGGAAATTCCTTCCAAAATCAGAACCATTTATAAATGCGTATTTGATCCACCATTGTAAAAAATCTAAACAATAAAATGTGTTATTTTTTTTTACAAAAATGCAAACCAAAAATGTTTAACCCGTTTTCCACATTTCTTTGTTACCAAAGACCCCTGAGCTCACTTATCCAGGATAACCACCAAATCAGTGGCTGTAGAATAATTCAAGAAACACAGCAATAAGTGCACATTGATGGTTAATTAAGTATCTCGGCCCCCTTTCTTGTTTGGTTTGGGAGCTCTCGTTGTACTTGGACACTTAAAGAAACAAGGCTGATGTGACAGGTGCACAGAGAACATATGGGCAGCCTTTTTCCCCCCTCTTTGCCTGTTCCACTTTAATTTGTGAAGTATGTGTTAAAAATTTTCTCCATAGATTCATTTCTTTGATAATTTGCATAGGATGGTAGAAGAAAATATTCTGTCCTAACAAACTTAGGGAGGAACCGAAGTGTCACATTGAATAATTAAATTGACAGTTTAAAAGAAAAAAGAATTTGCAGATCATTTTTGAAGTCATTTCTGCTTGTTTAAGTTAGTGAGCTTATTCTTAAGTGTCCAGGACTCATTTTGAAGACATTTTGCATCTCATTAAGAACATTCCTGGTTGAACAAATTAAAAGAAGAGCAGAAGCTTCAGTTAGGTAAACGAGGGTACTAATATCTACTTAAATTCAGTATGTTTACTCTGTTTGCCAAAGGAGTTGTCGTTCTCCTGTCCTCAGAACAGGTTTGTTTTGCCGGGACTCTTTCCTATGTAGCACAAAGGAGCCAGCACCAACATACAGTGCTGATTCCACATTTAAAACAAGCACCGTGAAGAGTGAACCCACCAATCGACCGACCCTACACGCATGTTTCCAAAGAAACCATTTAGATTTATGGATTTGAAACGCACAGGTGGTGGCAGGGAGGGAAATGTACAACATGACTACACCATGAACACCAAGACTCACCGATTAAATATCTGAGGTTGCGTGAGTCCGAGAAGACTCTCCCTCCACTCTTCTTTGTCGCTGCTCAGGTGCTCTTCTTCTTTGCTTTAAAAAAAGTTCTCCCGCAGATGTAAGCAGGTGGAAGGCTTGTTAGCGGATAGCACAGCCCCTGGTTAGACGGTCAGCTCTCCTGTAGTATCTGTGTGCGTCTGTCTGTGTTAGGAGATCTGACACTGACTCGGTGGATTTTGGGCTGTTGGTCAGTCCGTCGGTTGCCTTGGATCTCTCTCACCGCACCTCGGGCTCTATTTTTCACAGCCAACTTTTTTTTAACCACGCCCACCAGAGCGTGACGAGGACACTAACGGGCTTCGGTTTCTAGGGACATCAGAAACACAAGACAAAAAACCTAACCTACAGTATTTATATGGTCCACATGCAATCCAGCAATAAAAAATAAAACCTTGGAGATAACATTTTTCACAATTTTCTTTTTCTATTATTATTATTATTATTATTATTATTATTATTATTATTATTATTATTTTTTTTTTTTTTTTACATTTGGTTCAGTTAATTTTAGCCTTAGTGTTGGTCTTCTTTTATTTTACTGAATTAATTTTGATTTGTATAATTACTGAAGTTGTTACGATTTGTTGAAAGTAATTGTAAATTAAATCTGAAAATAAGTGTACAAAACAACAACAACAACAACAAAACATGCAGTGCTTACCCTGTCCTGCCATGTGAGAACAGTAGGTTTCAGTGTAGGATATTAAATTTGTCTTTTTACATTTCAATCAGATGACATATTTTTTGACCGAGTGCTCATTTTCATAGCGCTGAATCCAGGCAGATGTTTTAGGAGCTGTTTAAGAGCAGATGTTTTATCATTACACTTAATGATGTAGAATGACTTGGAGTTCAAATTTCCTACTTTCAGAAGCTAAAATAAGTTTCCTACGCTACTGATACACTGCTCAAAAAATAAAGGGAACACTAAGATAACACATCCTAGATCTGAATGAATAAAATATTCTTCTTAAATACTTTGTTCTTACATAGTTGAATGTGCTGACAACAAAATCACGCAAAAATTATCAATGGAAATCAAATTTGTTAACCCATGGAGGTCTGGATTTGGAGTCACACTCAAAATTAAAGTGGAAAAACACACTACAGGCTGATCCAAATTTGATGTAATGTCCTTAAAAGAAGTCACATTGAGGCTTAGTAGTGTGTGTGTGGCCTCTATGTGCCTGTATGACCTACCTACAATGCCTGGGCATGCTCCTGATGAGGTGACGGATGGGCTCCTGAGGGATTTCCTCCCAGACCTGGACTAAAGCATCCGCCAACTCCTGGACAGTCTGTGGTGCAACATGGCGTTGGTGGATGGAGCAAGATCCTCTCCTCCTGTTCCTCTTTGCACAAAGGAGGAAGTAGCGGTCCTGCTGCTGGGTTGTTGCCCTCCTATGGCCTCCTCCACGTCTCCTGATGTACTGGCTTGTCTCCTGGTAGCGCCTTCATGCTCTGGACACTACGCTGACAGACACAGCAAACCTTCTTGCCACAGCTCGCATTGATGTGCCATCCTGGATGAGCTGAACTACCTGAGCCACTTGTGTGGGTTGTAGACTCTGTCTCATGCTACCACTAAAGTGAAAGCAACGCCAGCATTCAAAAGTGACCAAAACATCAGCCTGAAAGCATAGGGGCTGAGAAGTGGTCTGTGGTCACCACCTGCAGAACCACTCCTTTATTGCGGGTATCTAGGCTCATTGCCTATAAATTCCACCTGTTGTCTATTTCATTTGCACAACAGCAATTGAAATTGATTGTCAATCAGTGTTGCTTCCTAAGTGGACTGTTTGATTTCACAGAAGTGTGATTGACTCAGAGTTACACTGTGTTGTTTAAGTGTTCCCTTTATTTTTTTGAGCAGTGTATCTCTGCGGATGCAGATGCCTGAAGAGGTCCATCAGTGAAAAACTCAATGTTCATTTAATTGGTCCATAAATCATTTCGCTTGCTTTCGCCACAGGTGACCCCAAACAACAGATGAAAGTAATTGCTTATCAAAAATCGTTCTCTGAATTTTTGTCTGTGATCATAGATTGAATTCAATGTGGATGTAGTCTCTATGATATCACCCATCTGTTTCTGAAACACAGTTTTAATCAGAAGGTGCCATGTTGGACATGCTGACGTAGCCTAACCAAAGTGGTTGAGGCGGGCTTTAGGCCTCCTGTCTGTCATGACAGATATGCTTCAGATTTGGCAAAAGTCATAATCTTTATATCTTCTAAAACTCTTAAATAAAAAGAAAGAAAAACTCCAGCGTGTACTGATGGAGAAGTGAACTATTCAGACCAAAACCACTCTTTTTTATTTACTCTTTCTTCTATTTTCACTATAAATCAACTTTGTGTGTGTGTGTGTGTGTGTGTGTGTGTGTGTGTGTGTGTGTGTGTGTGTGTGTGTGTGTGTGTGTCTGTGTATGTGTATGTGTATGTGTGTGTGTGTCTGTGTGTCTGTGTGTCTGTGTGTGTGTGCCCTTTAGTACTTCCAGAGCCACTCTCAAAGGGGACACCAAAGGAACTGCATTTTTTAGATCAACATTAGATCCAATATTCACAGCCAGATGTTGCCAAGTGACTAAAACATAATTTTACTGATGATCAGAAAGGTTCTGGACTTTTGGGAAAACATTCTGGACTTTAGCTCTGTATAGCCTGGTCTATACTGCTTAGCAGTGGTGGACAAAGTACTCAACTCCAGTACTTGAGTCAGAGTACTGCTACTCATGGTCAAATCTTACTCAACTACAAGTAAAAGTCCCTCCGTCGAAATCTTACTCAAGTAAAAGTACTAAAATACTTACTTTTGCAAATACTTAAGTATTGAAAAGTATATATATTTAAAAGTAAAAAGTACAAAGTACATTTTCTAATATCAGTTCATTGCTGTATTGTTTTCTCATTGCTTTTACAGAACCCTGTAACTCTCTGAAACCACCTCATGATGAACTGACTTAGATGTAAAACCACTCTGCTATAAAACTATAGAAACCCCTGTAAAAACATCAGCGTAAAAATGCATTCAAAAACAATAAGGACAGCTATTGTAATTTTTTTTATTTAAATATCCCCACCAAAAAAAATGGGCCTTTATTTTCCTCCCCACACATTCACTATGTGGGAGTTGCAAGTTTACTGTTCAGTCCATTACAACAAACAAACTACACTCTGCTTTCAAGAACTCATCCTCCTGTTGAACCACTTGGCTACATGGCAACATAACACATGACTTAATACAACCTGTAAACCACACAATATCTACCCTGAAAGATGATGCACATTTAGTCTTTTAGACATTTTTAAATTCATCCCAGGTGTGAGCAGTGACTGTGATTGGTTCCCTTCTGTGAGGGACACAGCGTGTGGTCGATTGCATTTTAGAAAAGAAAAACACCAACAGCTGATGACAAGCTGTGCTGAAAATTCATAAGTTTCCAAAAATATAAATACTCAAGTAAAGTAAAGATACTCAAAAAATGTACTAAAGTACAGTACAAAATAAATGTACTCCGTTACTCTCCACTGCTGCTTAGTATCAACACTACAGCCTACAATGGGGGTCCACACAGCCCTTTTCCAATACAGAAGCTACAGAAGAAACCATCTCCAAAATGTGACTGTGCATTAAAGAAGGGAAAGAAAGGAATAATAAATGATATTCATTTGTTTGTTGGTGTGTGCTTACTTCCTGCCACCCTTGTGTAACTCAGTTCCCCAATTAGGCCACAGTGACAGTTTTTGACAGTTAGTCAAAAAGTCCAGACATACCTCACAGAGGAACCAGAACAGGGTAGTCTACAAAATCAAAGATGGATCATAAAGTAAACACCTAATAAGACAGAGAACAGGACACAACAATGATTAAAGACTGATAAATGAAAGAAGAAAATGCCACAGGCTCTGACACAACTCAATTTTTTTTTTTTTTATTCATCAGTGAAAAGTTCAGATTAAGAAGCGGGGTACCATTCCTCTCTAACAACCTGCTCACTACATGTTACTTTTTGTAGCAGGTACAGGAGTAAACATGTTGAATATGAGCTGTAAAGGGGAAAGAAGATTGTTTACCTCTGTTTTTTATTCTGTTTCTTAAGTTATCTTCTGCCTTTTTAAGGCATTACAAAGGATGGAGGAGTAGTGTGAGGAGTAGAAAAAGTCAAATCAAACTGAGCAACCAACCGTCAACAACTGTATGGAAAGTTTGCTTTAACCACTAGGTCAAACCACTGCCCGCACTTTCAGAGTTTTTCCATGTTGCTGATAAAAAGGAACTACATTTCCTTTGTACAGTTATAATTTGCATCTGGTCTTGAGCTGCTGTTAAGTAAAATGCTTGCTGTGCCACTGCAAATGGCACATCAGCCGAATTGGATGGATTTGAAGTACACATTGTAGGAGTTAAACAAAACTTCACCATTAAAAAAATAATTTGTAAGCAAGGTGGAAACTGTAATAATTTTATTTATTTATTTTTTATTTCATTGGTTTGGTCTTGTTTGTCACTCTAAGAAACACAGGGAGCCCCTTCCTAACTGGCACTCTCATTTTACCTGGATCAACCTTTGAGCTGATCAGGATGCAATCAGTTCACAGTTTTTCTTGCACCATCAGTCTCTAAAGAGGGGTTGCGGTTGAACTATTTTTCATACCCATCTTCTGTCCTTTCCTTTGCCATTTCCTAAATGCATTACACGGAAGTGATTTTGCCCTCATTTCATATTAAGTTCATTGGAAAATTTTCTGCGGCTTCCCTGTCCCTTTTACTGTGTGTGTGGTCTGCAAAATGGTGTTTTTTGTGATGTATCTGCTAGAATATTCTTGTTGTATGCACCTGTTTCAGCTATAAAAGCATCGAGTTGAGATTTGAATACTCAGATGGAAGCAAAGCATCAAATGTTTCAGTGCTTTGAAAGTCTGGGTTTGTGGAGGAACAACAGTGAAATACTTAACTTCAATTAGAATAAATGCATGAATAAATAAATGTACTGCACCTGTTCTATAATGCACTGGTGCTGCTGACTTAACGCTTGTTAGCATGCAGGGCTCTTGTCTCAAACTGAATTTTTCTGATTTTTTTTCCACCCTGTGAATCAACATAATTTAGCACTTACAGAACCATAAATAAACATATATAAATGATAATAGTGTATTGTCAACAGGTGGTCATGCAGATTGTAACCATGATTGGGTGAGAGGGTCAGTCAAGTGAAAAAAAAAGTAGCCTACTTATTTGTGTTGATTTACATTAAAATATATACATATTTTGCAAACAAACATGTTAGAATGGGGGAACAGGACTTCTGCAGTAATATTCATTCTTAAATTTCTGTCCTCATTCAGCTCTCTATTCAGGGCTTTACAGTGGACACGCTTGTCTCATAACTTTCAGCACTGTGGCTGCTGTTTTTTCCACCTGCTCTGCTGATGTTACCTGGACAGTCAGAATCTTTCTTCATCTTTAGAAGTGGTGACGGTCCAGTAGCTCTCACATCTCTACCTGGGGAATTTTATTTCCTGACTTTCAAAACAAGCCTGAAACAGGACTTATTTGAAGCTTTTGCCTCAATGCCTTCTGATTAACTCAAACTGGTTTTGCCCCAGTGTCAACAGGCAGAGGTGAATGTGCAGTTGGATTGATCTGACCTGATATGAGATCAGGTTAGTTTTGCCTCTGAGAATTAATCCCATTTCTCATTGTTCTAGTTGCCGTTTGTGTCCATGAAAACTCTCAAACACTATTAAAAGAGTTTGAATATTGTGCAGCACTCATGGTTCATGTCAGATTACTGACTTATCCTCTAGTTGTGCTTTTAAAGCGACTGTCTCAACAACCTTTCCATTAAAATAAATAAAAATAAAATAATATAAAACCAGTTATCTGCATTTGAGGTGCTCCATTAAATGCCACACAGGTGATAAAAAAATATTTTATTTCAATATTTTGTGTCCATTTTCTATTCATTTTAGCCAACTATGTAATTCTATTATTTAGATGTTATCAACAAAAATCATGTTCAGGCAAAACACAAGCACATCAACACAATGCATAACAAATACACAAGGATGTCTTTTTAAGAGATTAGCCTCAGATTAAATCACATAAATATTCCAGAGTGGGAAATCCTAATCATTGTTGTTAGAAAAAGATTTCTACCTGTTAATTTCAAGATTCAGACCAAAAATATCGTCAGAGAAAACGAAACATAATGGCTCGAAAAACGTTTTCGATGTTCGCTGAGACATGAACAGCACAAGGAAGTCCGTTTTGTCTGAACCTCTAAACAGCACAAATCGAGATTATTTACTTTATTATTTTATACTCCGGCTTGATTGGAGTCCTTCCCTGACGCATTCTCGACACAGAGCTTTACGCGCGCGAGAGTAGCGTGAAGCGCGCGCAGCGCTGCTCTTAGATGGAGAAGTGACATTTATCGGCAATAACACAGCCCTCATTCTAATTTTGTGAAAAAAAAAAAAACAACCCTTTTTTTGGTTATTCTAATTGATAATCAGGCTTTTTGTTGTATAAACAGCGGTAAGGGGGACGAGTAAAGTGTCGCCGATGATCGACTCGCGCTCCAACGCGTGTTGTTGCACTTATGTGACAATATCGATTTGCAAGATTTTATCATAAGTCTTGCTTCGGACAAGGCAAACATCCAAACGTACGGATTTTCAGGTAGCCCTTGTTCCCTCTTTTAAATAATTGAAATAACAAGCATTTTAAATATGAGGATTAAAACTATGATTTCCTCAAACATTTATTGCATGGCTTATGGCTTTAAGTTTAATGAAGAAAAAAAAAGTATATATCACTATTGCCTCACCATTAAACGAACCTCATTCTTCATTCAAACGGGTGTCACACTGCTTCATTCACTCATCATTGTGTCTGCAGACACTGACAAACAGCCTTCAAAACGAGTTCAGTACAGCTTTTTAGAATTTCACCTGGGAGTTTTGCAACTGACTGCAGAGGATCTTGAAAGATTCTGTAAAACTTTAGTAGAATTCACAGTTTTGTAAGAGGTAACCAGAATCTACTCTGTGTGCATGAATTACATGTTTGACTTAATTGAGTGACTTGATGTAAGTCAGGTTTGTAATGATTTTCCCTTTCATCTAAAACAGACCACTGATATGTATTGCTTTACAATTCAGTTAAGTTTAAATAATGACTCTAATCAATTAAATATATTAAATAATGATTGTTTGTTTCTCTCAAGTTTGTTTCCACAGTTTGTATTTCTCGCTGAGCCATGATAAACTAATAAAAATGGTGGTTTCCTCCCTAAACTCTTTTAAGTTCAGAGTAATGTTGGGTCATTTACAGGGATTAAAGTCACAAATAATATGTATTATATTACACTCTAGTCAGTGAGTAGCTTTAAAGGTACTTGAACTTATGATTAGTTTTCATTATTATTACTCATACTTAGGTATTGTGGAGTATTGGGTTTTAGCACATATTATATGAAAACTCATTTCCACCAGTAAAAAAAGACAGTGAAATAAAGAAATTGTAAGTTACAATTATGAGATACCTCATCATAATAATGAGATGCGATATTCTCATAGTAATGAGATACTAAGTCTTAATCATGAGATGCTTAGTCATAATTAATCATCAGTTACTAAGAAAAAAAAGTGAAAAGCAGAAATGATGCAAACTGTCCTTCAACAGTGCAACTGCCAGTTGATTGGCTGACATCTAATGGTCCTGTGAGCAGGTGAGCTAATGTAGAGGAGAAGAAGAACAAGTATGGCTCATGCTGAAATCACAATGAATACACATACAGGCTGGCTGTAAGAGGCTAACACCTCTTCCCAACAGCTGTAAAATGTAAACTACAAACAGATATTGATCAGTACAAGTTTACCCCCCCACCCCCCACCCCCTGCAGACTAGAAACTTAATATTAATGAACTCTTTGCACAGCAGGCTGTGATTTAATTTAGGGACCATCTACAAGGTTCAGAATAAAAACGAAGATGAATCATAAATATTCAGGAAGTTAAAACTTAATTTGTTTTGTGTCCAAAAAATAAATAACAAACAAACAAACTAATAATAATAATAATAATAATAATAATAATAATAATAATAATAATAATAATAATAATAATAATAATAATATTAATAATACGCTTCTCGCATTAGTGCTCTCTGACGTTTTTTGGAGGTCATGTTTTCAACAAAAAACAACTACACAGTACTATTAGCACATTTTAAAGCAAGGACTTTTACCTTTTAATTATGTAGGCCTATATTTGCCAACTGCTACTAAAATGTCATAACTGTGCTTGCACTTCTGTAGAATATTTTAGTACTTTTTTCATCCCCGGTGATTATTTATCACAGATGCAGCACTTACACTGACAACTGTTATAGTCACCATGTTCCTGAGGCTGAACCAAGATAGGCTTGATTTTACTTAAACAAACAAACAAACAAACAAACAAACAAATAAACAAACAAACAAACAAATAAATGAAACCCCCCTACTCATTTTGACTTCTGCTGTTACATGCAAGACAGATAACACTCACAAACCAGACTGGATTGTAACATTTTCAAACCAGCTTGAAGAGTTTTAACACGAGGGAATCATTTTTATTTAATTTATTTAATTTATTTATTTATTCATTTATTTAGGATGTTATTAATTTAAACAAACAGAATAAATCTGTCTATAGATACACTAACACGTATAAGAAGTAGAACAATGAATAACATCATCAAATGGCATTAATAAAAAAGTACAGCAAAAGCTGTTGTGATTGGTTATATTTAAGATCATCTTGTGTTTTTCATTTTTAACAAAAAATTTAAAAGGAAAGAAAAGCATTAAATTATTAATAATCAATACAGTGATGTAGGGAATGCTTGTATTTATGCTCACTGGAGGTATGAAGAAGCCTGCCAGTATAATGACCTGCACAGATGAGTATCGATGTGGATCTATAAAAGCCTCCACAAAACAGTGAGTTTCAGAGCCACAGATAGGACACATCTCAAATTAAAAAAAAAAAAAAAAAACCTCACCAACTCTTATCTCTAACTGAAAGCGCAGCTATACGTTTTAGGAGCAGCAGATAGAAAGACTTGCATCTTACCACTTACTGCGTCAGATAGACCACAAATGCCAAAAGCAGGTCTGTTTTTTCCATCTCAAGGTGAGAAAACATCATCCTTTCTGGTAAGTAGGTGAACCATACCGAACATTTCCTGTGATCGCACTAGATCATAGGTTTTTTATAGTATTCAACCACTGTGTGAAGCACTGCAACAGAGGACCAGAAGGTATGCATTTAAATTCAAAAACAAGCGATACATCTACTTTGGTTGATGATGGAAAACTTCCACCTGCTTCAGCCAACATTTACCTTGAACTCTGCAGGTGTCATGGGATGACTTCACTCCCTGCCCTTTTTTAACCAGTCAGTGATATTTTATGTAAATAAAGAGGCCCTGACTCTCCAACCTGTGGGATCCAAACATGACATGTTTTGCCTAAAAACACATGGATGCAGATGAGATGAAAAGGATGTACTCAAGGTCAGAAACGTAAAACCTAACTACTGGCAGGGTCTTGAGGATATTTTGCTTCTATTTATTTTTTAATCTAAACCCCTCTCAAAGATCTGGCTTTTCATTCCATTTTAAAACCCAAACACTGTGATTTGCTTTTAAATTCATAATTTATTATGCTGAATTTGAGCCTAATATATTCAGCACACTTTATCACACTTGTGATTTGGACAGGCTTTGAGGTGGAACCTGTCCCAACAAACACAGGGAACAGGATCGACAGCTGCACTGACGACAAAGGCTGGCTGAAAAAATTTGAGAAATGAGTGAAAAAGGTGGATGTTAAAGAGTGACTCCTCCCCGTCAGCCCTAAGTGCTTTATAATTTACATGACATTTAAAAGGCTGCGGGATGAACCTTCATGTTGAAATTTCTCTGAATCTCAAACCTCAGAGTAACGGCAGAGGACAAAGATGTTTCCTGTTCTTCAGCTCTCCACAATGCAAAGAGTCTACATCTGTGCAGGCAGATCTTTAAGGCTCTGTGTCAATATGTGAACAGTTACACAACAGCAATATGAAGCAATGACTATTAAAAAAACAAAGTAGTAAGACTCCAGCTTCACATTGTGACTCTTTACTTCTTGCTTTTTTTTTTTATTTTAGCTTACAAAAGTTCAGTTTTTACGCCCATGTATTACCCTTGTCTTACACTATTTGAGACTTTTTGCCACCATTTTATTAAACACTGAGTTATATAAGCTTGTTCCCTCCCAAAAAGTACATATAGTCTAAATAACCTTTTGTAAACTTAGGAAGGAGAATTAATAGAGCTGACCCTCCTTTGAGGTCGATTAAACTGCACTTTAGTCATGTTGTAAAACCAAAAGGTTGCTGCTTGCTGAGCAGGAATATGGCTCTTTTTAAAACATGTTTTTGTTTGAAGTAATTTATGTCCAAAGCAGTAAGACAGCTGAAGTGAGACATGATATGTGAGACCCAAGACTGAAGTCTCAGCATGTGGAGCTTCTGCTCTTCTGACTGAGATACACCAGAAACAACACATAGTAAGGCTGATGAATTGATGCCAGTATCACAGGTAGTGGGGTCATAAACCAAAGAAATAGCTCATGGTGGACTTTTTAAGCAAAGGACAGTTACTAAAAGATATAGACAGGGTTTATACAGAGATGAATTTACTACCTCTTTTTGCTACTTCTACAATATTTATTACTACCAACATTGAGCAGCAGCTTTAATAAAAAAAAAAAAAAGCAATGACATGCAGAGACAGCCAGCCAGCCAGCTAGCCAGACAGACAGATAGATAGACAGACTTGATAGCAGATTCAGCACTCAGGCTGATGTCAACATTTTCAAGAGACCCAGTTCTTCTCCTGGGACACCTGGATTTTGATCAGCTGCAGCAGGCCAAATCGCTGCAGTAAACCCTTAAAATAACAAGAAAAGCTGTTAGTAATCAAGCCAACCTGAAAACTGATCAACCTAATTCACATTCAAATGAATCAATCAGTCTCTCCAGTAATTACAATTATTACTATCAGGAGCTCTGTCAGATGGAAACAATGCATGGCTCACAAGAGCTTGCCTATCTGCTATGTTGTGAATCCTACCTTCATGGCATTGTGGAGGGTGTGCAAACCACAGCTGCCAACCCGGATGAGTTGTGTGTGTTCTTTATGAAGCAGCTCCAGCAACTTCAGGTTGATGTTTAGGCAATCCATACTGACAGACAGCAAATGTCTCACACTGAGTTGAGCAACATGTTCCTGTGGATGGTCACACAAAAATATAAATAAAATAAAATAAAATAAACATGATCAAAACTATCTCGTAAAATAATTCATTTTACAGAAATATTAACCAAATTCCTCATCTGTAAATGTTAACACCAACCCCTTCATTCACACATACACACACTCAGCCTTTCAGAGCTGCCAAGATTTATATTTCTCTCTACCCCTCCACTCACTCACTCACTCAAACACACACACACACACACACACACACACACACACACACACACACACACACACACACACACACACACACACACACACACACCACATTGAGGTCAAAAGCCAGGTGTCTGAGGAACACAGTCCCAGTCAAGCTTATGGATTGTGGCTGTACAGAATCCAGCTATCTACACACACGAACATTAACACTCAAATGTTGTTGTTTTTTTGTAGACTCGTCCAGAGACTCATTGAACATGAGTACAAATGTTCCGTACCATTTACGCTGTTTACAAGTAAAAGGCGTCAGTGACAACAAGGTCTGCTACCCATCTACTGAAGCCGTCGCGGTGTCGTTAACACCGGTTTGCCGCTGAGGTGTTGAGATGGCAACACTAGTGCTCGTAGTTGAGCTTTTATTTACTGTTGCACTGCTCTGTGTTGCACAAAAAAATAATAAATAATTATAATAGAAGAAACAAAAAAAAAACAAAAAAAAAAAAAAAAAAACGCAGCTGCTCCCCCTGCATGCAAATGGTGGAGCCCAGGTGAAATTTGATCGCCGGAATACCGTTCCCGGTGACATTTATGGTTTTTCCTTTATTTTCTTTTATTTTTTCTTTTTTTGCATACTTTACAGTAAGTTTCACTGGCATCCCCCATGATCGTCTTTAGCCAAAGTTGCGAAAAATTACATTTCCCATGTCGGTTAGCGTGTCGGCTTGTTAGCATAAACAGGGGTTGTTTTCCAAACCAGCTACTACATACATAGCCTATGTGAATTTAGTATGCAGTGGGCACTGCATACTGCCTACTACTTTTGAATGTCGTATGAAGTATGACTGCTCTGTTGGGTCTGTTTTGTAGTATACTACTCTGGTTTTCAGTTTAGGAAAGTGGGACTGCAGCTGATTGACTTTTTTATGTTTAAGTTTATAATTAAATATAAATGTAAATAAATAGAAATGAGCAAGGGAAGAGAATATTTACTATATTTTAGCGAAAAGTTATTTTAAGCAAAAGTTAAGTCAGTAAAAAACACCGCAATATAACGATTAATGAATCTGTAGAAGTAAACACCTCTATTAAGACTAGAAGTAAAGATTTCACAGCTTTTCTGTCGCATCACTGCACTTCTTTCTCACGGACTGTTTAACGTAAGTGTTGTATTGTAGTTGTTGTTCCGACTCATTTCAGGAGGTGGCGGTAATTTACCTAAAACCTGAGTGCCAATCTCACAGAGAAACAGCATTTGCGCCGTGCATTGTGGGAAACAGTATGGCAGGTAGACTGGTTCGATGCAAACTGATGAGAAATTTTCCCGGATCAGAAGGACATCCGGGAATTTTTTTGCATACTGCAGATTGTGCAAGTTTTGGCATACTGCCTACTCCATACTGAATTTCAGCCAAATGAGTAGGCAGTGCTTGTGAAGTAGGCAGTTTGGAAAACAGCCATACTTTCTATGACACCATTTGCGCATAACAGATCGGGCAGCGGCACCAGACTAACAACGCCGACCCAGGTCCTGCAGTCCTTGCTATTTAACTTTTTTTTTTTTTATTTTTTTTTAGATTTTTTAAAACTAAACAAACGTCAGAAAACAACATAAATGGAATAGCAATAATGTATTTAAGGGGTGATAAAAAAAAATTCAAAGTCAAATTGCATCTGTTACCTTTTACTACCTTTCAATTGCCTTAATTTGAGTTCATTTACTACCTTTCACCACCCCGCAGATACCCTGTATAGAACTCATGATGCTGAAAACTAAAAGTCCACTTGTGACAGCTTTTACTGTTTCGTACTCACTGCTCAGACATATGTATGCAAAACCTCGTTGTATCAAATCAAAAAGCAAACAATCAAACATTAGTATTATCAAAATAGACTTTATTCTAGACCTTGAAATCTGAGTGATATTACAACAGTCAGATCAGGAGGCTGCAGGCTGCAACCATGTGAGTGAGAGAGAAAGAGACAAAGGTGATGGCAAAGACAACACAACAACAACAAAAATCTTCAAATTGATATTTACATGTTCGGTGTTATTTTACATCAACAATGAAATCCAATCAACTTTTAAAACCTTTTGTTTGTTCAGTTGGTGTGTGGAGCTACAATAAATCAAAATTACAAAAGTTTTGAGAAGTACAAAACCTTCAAGGACTCTCCAACATACCAAAGATAGAATGAACGTTAGTACTTTTGTAGGAGCAAAAAAATATCAAACACTTGAATGCAGAGTAAAAAGCTTCTTGTCTAAAAACAAACCATTATAAAATACCATTCCACTGTCATAGACATCATTGAAATAGTCTTTGTGGTACAGTCCGGTCATAACTGACTGTATTAAAGCAAACTTCAAATATAGTCTTTAGCATCAGTACAAAATTTTTAAAACAACAAACATTCTGAATAAGACCTCTGAAATGTCCGCTGACGAGTGTGTGTGTATGTGTGTGTGTGTCCAGCCTATGGTGAGATGCGACCTGGAATGCCATGAAGTTGGCTTCTGATTGGAGTAGAAGCTTGAGCAGACGTTAATTAACCCAGCCAACACTGCACACTGTCTGCTTTGATTCTGAATCTTCTTTAAGAGCGTTTTAAACAGATGTGTCTACGATGGCTTTGAAAAACACACCTCCCTGTTTCCCCATTTTAATGTAAAGTGCAGGAGAGAACACCCTTTGGAAGGGCAACTTTTTCTATTTCTCTATGACTGTTTAATGGTATTTTATAAAAAAAAAAAAAAAAGAAAAAAAAAAAAAAAAGAAAAGACAAAACATTCTCTTGGCTGCGCCCCCTAGTGATGATCAAAACATCACACCGTTTCTGAAAAGTAACTTTAAAACCTACTCTTAGTGTCCGAGTGGCCTATAAAAGAATCCCCTGTGAGATATATATATATATATATATATATATATATATATATATATATATTCATTTCATATGCATGTTTCATTGAGTCACATGCTGTCAGTCTGCATCAAACTGGAAGCAGACTTGCCTCTGAACACAAAGAAAAGCTCAGTCTGTCGGTGCATAGGCTTGAACGTAGCCCGTCTTCAGAGAATGTGTGTGACTGTGTGTAAATGTGTGTGTGTTTGTGTCACTGCTGAACCTCGTCTGCCTCAGACAGCAACCCCAGAGGGGACTACAGTGTCACTGAATTCAGCGCTGGACACGAAAGCTGCAAATGTAACTACTGCAAATAACTGTTCAATGTGACACAGTGTGATATGACCTCCAGTTCTGTCATTACGTTAAGATGTTAGACAAGTCAGAGAGCCTGTGTCCTGCGGAGGAAGTGATACTCCACTTGATGTCCTGTTGTTTAATGACAGTGGAAGGGAAACAGGACACAATTAGACAGACTTAGTCTGATTATCATTCAGCAGTGGATGCTAACGAGACATTAATGGAGGAAATGAGCATGATTAACAGTATTGTTTATGTAGATGGATGTGAGCTGTCACAGGCCTGACTTCCTGCATCTCTCTCTCTCTCTCTCTCTTTCCTATAGGTCACAGAAGCTGTGACTGGCACCAGAAGTCAATCTATTCCTGTGCCGTTACCTCACTGCTGACACTGTAGCACAGCTGCCTGCTCGTTCAGATCCAGGGTGAGCTCAGTGACAGAAACCTGAAGCGCTCAAGTCTTTCACACGGTATGAACATGAGATCCACAGTGTTTAACCGTTACACGGATCATCTTTCAGCCTGAAGGTTTTAAATTCTTTCGAGCACTGTTTTAACCTGATGAACCGTGAAAACCTGAAAACAATTCTGAGGATAAAAGTTGCAAGACCAAAGGACTGCTCTCCTTTGATTAACTGCTTTAGACTTTGTTAAAACGGCCACAGCGGAACAAATCTATTGGATTAAATAGAGCTGCTCTATATCTAAACCATTTCAACTTCTCAGCTGTACAGCTTCACTTTTTAACTTTAATCAATGCCAAGCGGTGGATGAATGGATCTCCCGATGGACAGCTTTGAACACCCATCCTAAAAAATCAAACACACCCTCCCCTCCTTTTCTCCTCTCCCAACATCAAACCCATAGAGTTCAGAAAATCCAAACTCAAACACAAATGTCCACAGGACACCAGATGCTGACATATGCAATATGCACACACCAACAGAAACACAAATGTGTAGAACTCTGGTACAAAAGGATAAAAAGAGGAAAGCAGGATGGATCCTGGTGTTTTGGTTCGAGTGTGATGGGTTCGATAAGCCAGTACAGAGTGACATCAGAAACATGTTCCTCCCTGCAGGTCTGTGAGAGTGACACGTGTCAAAACACACTTGCTGTGTATGTCTGACACATGTGCACAGGAACTGTGTGGCTGCGGCGTGGTCCATGTGTTTATATGGAAAAGAGGAGGTGGAGGGGTGGATTGGCCATGGTGTCTGATGGGGACTACAGCAGTGTGGCGGACAGGCAGGGACACTCAGTCATTTTGGCTATGTACACATTCGCTGTCGGTCCATGGCTCCTTCAGGGGAGTGTCATTTCCTCAGGTCTAATACACAAACCTGTGAAAAAAAACAGGAAGGATTCAGCCACAAGAACACATTTCCAGCCCACATAAGTTTCACTTTGACTCACTGAACCGATTTCCCACAGAGGGGTGGAGCTTAGTGTCACACAGGAGTACCATGAGATTTTACTCTGGTGGGTTTTTGCAGCCTTCTGAAGAATATTTTCATCAGTTATATCAAACTGTTCTTTAAAGTTACTCTTTGAGGCAGTATTGCTTCATTAGACAGGACGGCTGAGGAGAGAGAAATAATTCAGAGATTTGATGGAATCCTAACAGACTGGACTGGGCTCATAAAGAGCTTTGCTGTGTGTTCAGATGAAGTCGTTTGATGGAACGAGACTTCAAAACTGAAAAAGCAATGCTTGTGTGCAAGTGAGGAAATGGGACCATCTCTGGCACCAACCTCTATCACATCATGTTCTAGAAAACGGATGTTGATGATGTGCGAATAAATAAATTTGAAAGCTCAATCTGTGGCAGACTTTAGTGATCAGTACTCCATTGTTTGATCTTAAGTCACACTTGAGTCGTTTGAAGATAATGAATGATCCCTGACAAGCAGATTATTCTCTTCATAAGATGATTCTTATATTTTATTCAACTGTAAAAGTACCAGCTTAAATAAGTGCAAAGAAAGATAATATAATAGCATTTATTCTGTTGCTTTTTCTGTAGAACCTGAAACATGCTCGTGATCCTTGTTTACAGATTGCCTCCTAAAGTACGGTCTGATATCCTCAGGATAAACACTCAATCTACAGTGGTGGGTTACCGACATATTTTGTGAAAATAACCTCAAAAATCAGATCCTGTTCGAAGTGTTTACACAGGCACAAACAGACAGACCCTTCCTGAGTTGAAGTTTGTTGGCACACAGTTCATCACAGAATCCACTTCCTTTACTCTAAAAGAACTCTGAGAACCATAATTCTCATAAAGTGGATATCATTTTGGTACAGTTCTTGTTTCACTTGACTTGAAACTGAATGTTTTATTATAAACACGCTGTGATGGTTTCAGAAGTGTTCTTCCTGATTAGTCAGGCAGTGGAGTTGTGTTTGCTGGGCTGCATTACGGAAATGTAACAGACGAGTCTGTCATGATCCGTCCTGCATTTCTGCTAACGTACAACATAAATAACTACACAATCTGGAGGAGTGCCACGTGAATCTCTCTCTCCCTTCTCCTTTGATGCATGACTGATTTGGTGATTCCCTGTCTCATGATTTTTTTCCCTTATATATCTTAATTAAAAAAAAGGGGATGAGGAGAGAATAGGCCTGTATAATCTGTTTGTATTCAGTGAGGAAGACGTCCTCATTTGGTGCACATGCTGATATAAATAATGAACAATGCCTCAACAAGCTGTGAATGACAGGATGAGAGCTCAACAATAAACAGTGAGTGTTTTAACTGAAGTGCAGTTATGAGACTTTATTTTGATCTGTATTAGTGATGCTTTTATTTCCCTGTTTTTGGTTTTAATTTTTTGTCACTGTGAACAGAGATTCAAATAAGTAATCAACCTGTCTGCTGCAGGGTGTAGTCACTCTGCTCAAAACTGGTCATCTGTGCTCTTACCACTAAAACACACACATGTTGATGTTAGATATGAACAGACAAGTTCTGTACAACAACTATATCCTGCACTTCTAACTTTTTTGCTTCCTTTATTTCTTATTCACTACTTTATCAAGTTGAATTTGAAAGACATTGGAAGTACATATACATTGTTTATTCACTGTACATGTTTCAAAATCATTGGTAAAATAAGGCCAGTGTTATGATTTCTGTGAGAGCATAGTAAAATTTAAGAAGGCAGGATTAGATAAATTTATAATTCTCCTTACTCTTTTTTGTTCATGTAAGCTAAGAGGTTAAAGAAATTGCAGCCATGCATAGTCTTGTTTTGTTTTCTTTTTTTGTTTGTTTTGTTTACCCTATTTGTATTTTTTTTTTAAACTTTTTTATGTTGTCATTACATGATTGAAATAAAGACAATCATTCGAACACTGCTTGACACACTTATTAGACCACCTGTCATAAAAAAAAATGAGAAAACCACCCAGCATCATGAAGTGCTTTAACTCTGACTCTTTGTTTTTCAAAAATTTTTCTTCACTTCACAACTTTGAACAGGAGTGAGGAGATTCAAACTGATTGTGTTTTTTATTCCTCAATCTGAGCCAGAACATCAGAATTCTCTGGGAAGTCAGAAATTTATCAAAGATACATTACACATCTTGGTGGATTAATCATTACAGAAACATAAAAAAAAGTGCTTTGGTCATGAACTATATAATGAGCAGTTAATTTAGGGCCGTGGTGGTAAACACCTTACACTCGGTGGTGGTCTAATAAATTTGTTAAGCACAAAATACCACCAGATGTGTTCAAAGATCAGTTTGAATTTCCTCATGGATGATGTGACCCATCTAAACTTAACCCAGATTAGCAGCTTCAGATAGCTACGGTCCCCAGTCCCCTTTACAGACAGTCAGAGTGTTCTAACAGACAACTGAGTGACATTCAGATACTCGTCACCTTATTTCACCTCTCTGTGTGGAGACTGTCGGTTGAAGCAGGATTTTTCTCACAGTGGATAATCTTCTTTAGTGTGAGGAAAAACTTTCAGGATGAGGTAATTTTTACAGAGATTTGATCAACCAGTGAGAGAGCTTCTGCCTTCTTTAATGTTACTTTGCAGATGATAGATAATATAATAATGGTATTACGTCACGGTATTCCAGCATGTAACGGGGTATTCTTTTCAAAACATTATTCCAGCTCTGATTTTGCAAGTGGAAAATGTCAGCTAATGTGTTAGGAAAAAGTCCTGGCTACAATGTGCTAGTTTACAAAAAGGTGACAATCAGCTCCCTCTTTACTAAGAAAGAATTAGAAAATAAAATCTGAATGAAGAACAATAACATATGCATTGATTGATTTCCCCCATAATCTATTACAATTTTTTTTATCCTTTTATCTTTTATTAATTTTAACTCTGTTCTGTATTGCGTTTAAATCTTACTTTTTCTCGAGAGCACTTTGAACTGCAATTGTACATGAAATGTGCCATACAAATAAAACTGCCTTTCCTTGAGTTATATAAACCAGGGTTTTTCCTAAATTGAAAATTTGGTGGCAGCCACCAACGCCAATTTCCTTACTGCTACCAGCTCACGGCCCAGTTTTTCCAATCAGATATTCCACAAGCGTTTTCATGTCGGTATCTGTCATTTCAGTAATATGTAGCTGCAGTTACATGCAGTAGTGGCGCTGTGTTGAATTAGTGCCAGCTGACTTTTCAAAGTGTCTTTGATTGTCTATTTACCGTACAGTCCATGGTAGTGATTTTCAAAATGGGGAGCCTGATGTTATTGCAGTTGGGGCACAGGGTGCCCAGTATGTACTTTGGGTTGATCGCGTGTCATTTTAAAAAATGTTTTCAATGTTCGTCCATCATCTCTCTTCACCTTGGTATCTGACTTTTGGTTCTGTGTGCAGCGCGCTCCGTATGTGTATCACAATGCGCACACTGACCCTCACAGCAGAGCAGTGAGTACCAAACAGTTTAACATGAATCAAGGAGAGACGTGAACTATGCTCGTAGTTTCTGTAAGTAACACCAATAAAGCTGTGATTCAAACACCAGAACTTTAATATCACTTTTACATGGAGTGAATTGTGAATGCATGACCACGTAAACACAAATATATCTATATCTAAATATAAGAATCCCAGAAATTACCTATTTTGGAATTCTAAACTGCAGAGTTCACCTCGGTACAGTCCGTGCTAAAAGAGACGTGATCTATTCAGACAAGACATTTTTTGGTACCAGGATATAAACATGTTTATTTCTACTGTGAAAATGGCTTTTGTGGCTTGGTGTGTAAGTGGTACTTCTGGAGCCAGTCTCCAATGGAGGCTCCATGAACTGCAGATTTTTACACTTCTGAATTGACTCTTATTTTTAAACCAGAGGCTGTCGCTTGGGGTAAACCTGATTTATCAAAGTAGTTTTATGTTTTGTTTTGGGGAAATTGGCTTCCAACAGGTTGGAGGATGTTCAAGTGTTTGTTAATATTAATTTTGACGTT
The DNA here is from genome assembly GCA_030710495.1 of Labroides dimidiatus. Classification (NCBI taxonomy): domain Eukaryota; kingdom Metazoa; phylum Chordata; class Actinopteri; order Labriformes; family Labridae; genus Labroides; species Labroides dimidiatus. Next base: position 12,705,081 of record CM061152.1, on the reverse strand, counting down.
AATGGCACCATCTAGTGGTAAGTAACATAAGTGTACCGTCAAAGATTTAAAATTTCAATTAACTTTTTGAATTTGTAAAACTCTCTGCACAGTTAAGCTTCAGCTGTGTCCAAGTACTGCATTCAGTCTTAACACACACTCAGCAGCCAACATCTGTCATGTGGCTCTATCAACTAAGAGAGCCCTTAAACACTTTATTATGATTATCCAATCAGAACTCTGATCGGGGGGTTTTGTTCAGTTTACACGGATCAAACCTTTAATTCACTCAACTGACCCACATTCTCTTTGGGTCAGAAGTTTGGTGTGAGGTTTACAGAGGTAGAGGCTTGCGCTACAGTTAGAGGTAATATAATGATGCGTGTGAAAGCATTCAGGCAGCACAACTCACTGATCCATCTGACGCGCTGGCTCCTACTTTGTCCCCTGTGGCGTTCCAGCAAACCTCAAAGATCCCCCCTGTCCCTCTATAGCTGTGGACTAAAGCACCGGTCTGAAAATAAACACACAAGCAAAGTCAGGAAATATTGATGCATTCATTTGTGTAAATATAAAAGTAAAAGATTACAGCCAACGAGGTTGTGTTTTGAAAGAACCCTTCCAGACCTGAGTGTTCCAGATGTGGACACACTTGTCAAAGGAGCCGCTGGCAAGGTGCCGGCCATCAGGGCTGAAGGCCACGCTGTAGACGGGCTCCTGGTGGCGGGTAAGTGTATGAATACACACCCCACGCTCCACATCCCAGAGACGCACTGTTGAGTCAAATGACGCACTGGAAAGACAAAGGTTAAAACAAGTCAGAAAAGCTTCTAAAACTAACTGACATGTAACTAAGTATATCCATTTAGGATTACAGACATTCTCTAACAAAGGACACAACAGTCTCATCGTGTGTCGTGTTTTTTTTTTTCCAGGACTCGTCAGCGTCAAATTAAAAACTGATCGAGCCTTATTAAAAAATAAATTTACTCTCAGACCATCCTCATGATGAACAGGGTTAAGATCTTGTGAGGGTGAGAGTGGTGTTCAAGTGCTCCTCAGTGCTTTCACCTGGCCAGCATGAGGTTGGCGCTGGGGTTGTTGGTCCCAGGACCCGTGGGGCTCCACTTGATGGTGTAGATTTCTTTATTGTGGGCTTGGAGGTCATGGACGCATGAGTCTTGCTTCATACTCCAGATCTAAAGCAAAAAGGAAGAATCAGAGTTGTTACATGTTTTACAGGAAACTAATGCTGTGCTAGTCAGTAAAGGTGATGTGGCATTAGGGCGCACTCAGCGTGAGCAGTTTACTGCTGCATCCTAGTGAACAGTACAGCATAAAATTTATATCATGGTATTTTTTGAGATTATGACGGTATGAACAGGTTAAACCAGTGGTTTGTTAATTCTGTGCTACCAGTTTAATATAATGTTACACATGTCAAGATGTTCAGAGCCCTCCTGTCAGTCTGTCACATTGCAGAGAGAGAGAAGGGGGGGGGGGCTGTTTCACACTCACTCAGTAAACAGGTCTGTGTGACAGCCTCTGTCTGTTTCTCTTGAGTGGTGCTTTCTAACCCGTCCTCGTCTTGTTTTACTCGAGATGTTGATCTGAAGCACCTGAGCTTAGTGTTTTGGGCATAAAAGTCCAACCTAACTGATGCACTGCTCTTCCTCATTCAATCTAACTTGACCCAGCAGCGTCAAGCACACCAAGGACAGCTCATACTGGTTGTCATTTTCATGTTGGACAATAAACTCTTGTAAGTTTGCCATTAACTTCAGTGTCCACTGTCAATTTGTCATGACTTTAAGCCAAGTTATGACATTTGATAGATTTGAACCTTATATTTGTGTTATTTGATCTGTTTGTGAGTACTCGTGGAGCGAGCTGCTATGATCTTACAGAGAGAGCAGAATAAATGTGTATTTACACGTTCACGTCTGAGCGGGAACAAAAGTGGTATCAATATCATGTTGGCGTCTGAATCATGGAGATTTATTCCTGTTATTTATGGAGACTACAGGCGTAGTTCACATCGCTTCTGGTTTATGTTAAACTGTTTGTGACTCACTGCTCTGCAGCGCTGACACACACACACACGGAGCGCTGCGCACGGAACCAAGAGTGCAACGCCACAGTAAAGAAAGACAATGGACAGACATCTAAAACATTTTTTAATGACCCTCAGTTAACTGTGCCCCCCTCCCCCTTGATAATGTTGTGGTTTAGCTTTTCTAAGCTATTCCCAGAATGCATTTCAGTCATGCAGTACAAATTCTTTTTTTTAAATAATTTGTCTCACTATTGCTTGTGTGCCGCTGGCTCTCTTACTGCTAAATGAAATTAGGTAAGAGCACTTTGATGCACTGGAGACCAGTCCATGGTGTACCCTGCCTCTCATCCTAAAGCTTGTATCACACTACAGGATTTTAAAGATATTACAAGATTCTGAAATCGAATTGTATCACACACATAAGGAGAATCTTCACAGATTGTCTTCTCTGAAATCTTAAACACTCTCACATCAAGATTTAAAAATAATGACTAATGTAAACAAAAAGCACAAAAAAAGGAGACCTGTGAGGAGCTGCTTGCTATAGACATTAATACTTAGAGATGAAACATAACTGCAGGTGTCATGTCTGCCTGCTCTGCTCTTCATTAACATAATACAACAAGGTGCACACACAGCGCGATGACGTAACATCCGCACCCAAATAAAAACATCTTCCTAAAAAAAAAAAACAAGGTGCAATTAGAGTGAAAATTGAATCCTTTATGTGTGTAAATGTGTAGTTACATTCATAATTTGAATTCAAAGAAACGATTAAGTCTTTATGAAAAGGGTGTGTGGATTCTATATTTACACAGAGAAACTTTGAGAACCCTTCTGGTGGGTATTCAATTGAGAAAAACATTTTTTTTAAATCAATTCTATCAAATGCTCAAACAAAAACAGAAAAGCTTTCACATTTGTCAGATAAAACACTACAGGCTTAGTGTCTGTACAGTTAGTGGACAGATCATGTTTACAGCTGTGCACTGATGTATCCCAACGGCTTACTGTGAGCCAAAACCCCCCGGTGTGTTCATGAGGACTGACCTTCAGTGTCATGTCATCTGAGCAGGAAGCCAGTAGACTACCAGTGGGATCCCACTTGATGGCGTTCACCTCGTTCTACAGCGGGAATCAGAAAAACACAAGAACAAAACAAGTCTTTACTGGTGTGCAAGGGGGACAAAAGAGTTCACAAAATGAATGTTGAAATTGTTTTGTAGCTTTTAAATCTTTGTTCATCACAGTAAACTGAGGCAGAATGTTTATCAGCTATTCCACAATGCTTGAAGAACCAGTTTAACATCTGTTCAGCCGAGGGTTTCTGTGTCCGTGCCTGTCAGAAAGCAGCACCCTGACAGGAGTTTTGTCTCACCGTGTGTCCCTGGAAGGTCTTGACAGGTCTGTCCTGACCGAGCTTACACACATGGATGCACATGTCTGTGCTGCACGAGGCAAATGTGTTGTTGCTCTGCCAGTCCACATCCAGAGCAGGAGCTGTCAGGAGGTGGAGAGGGACAAAGGGGGAAAAGATTAGAGCTGCTTCTGCCATGAGGTTTATTGACAGAACATGAAAAGGTATCATGACTAACAAAAACAAGTGGCTTATTTCTTTTACAGCTGATTTTTCTGAAAACTTTAAGTTCACTCTTTTTTTTTTTTTTTACATGAAAGTGGGGCTAGATTTCTTTTGTCAAACCAGATAAATGAATAAAATTTTTAAAAAGGAATGTCAAACATCTGTATGAAAAAATGTCAAAGATAAGCAGAGAAGAATACTGCAGTCAAAGATATCAATCACAATATTGTTAACTTTTATTGTCTCAAGAGTTGAGCAAAATGTTACATCAGTCTGAGGACAATGACACTCTTGAATGAAATGTAGCATGGAACAATGCAGTTGACTCCTGTCACTAACCCGAATGGAAAGGAAACTGCTGCTTTGCCTCTCCCGTGTGGGCGTCCCAAATAATTGTGGTCTGTGTGAGAAAAGAGGTTTACATTTTTGCTTATCGACAAGAACACATGAAACAATCTGCTTTCTGACAGCTCAAAGAAACAACAAGTTTATAAACTAGATGTCCCAAAGTGTATGAAGATGACGGTATTTTATATTTTTGTACACAAGATGGCGATATTTAACAAAGCCTATATATTGCATACTGAACTTGAGCATAAGCTTGATTTTTTTCTTGCTTTGCCTTCAAATACTGATCCACAAAGTTTTTTAGTTGCTTTCTTAATGCATGTGATAGCAATAAAATGATGTCCTAATTCTTTGGCACATCACAATTTACAACCACAGATAACCACAGATTATCTTTTGTTACAGCATTTAAAGCAAGATCTTAGCTACATTCCAACCCTTCTTTTCAAATGAGTATCCCAGCATCATCCCACACCGTGTTACATCTCACCTCACCACCTGGTTTCCATGGGGACACATTTTGATAAAGGTCACGCTGAATATGGAAAAAGCTACAACGCTGACTAGGTCGCGCCAGAGAAATGTATTCCACGTATTTAACTCTCAAATCAACGTGTCTTACCTTATCCACACCAGCGCTGAGTATGAAGTTTCCTTTCTTATTCCACTTGAGTGCAAATATGGGACCTTTATGCTGACCCAAGGTGCTGGCCAGGTTGCCTGAAAATAATAATAATAAAATAACTCAAATATAATGAACTCCAGCTTCTATTGCTGCAAAGTGGTAGGTCTTCATGAAAGTTTTGTGATTACTAACGCCATAATTGCATGCCCAAACTGCCTCATTAACAGATCATTCATAAAGAAATCAATACAATATGTGTATTGAAGTTAGTATCCTTACTAAATATAATGAAATATGTGGATGAAATTTTATTCTGCTGGGTGAATTACAAACAAACAAACAAAAACACCCTTATAGATGCTGCTGACACTTAGCAAACCTCTGTAATAATGATGAATGTAATAAAACTAAATGAAGAAAACAAAACAGAAAGATAAACGATCTAATGCAGTGAACAGAAAATTGTGTCACCAATCATTCGAAGCTTTGATAGACAGGATGGTCTGAGTCTCACCATCTTTTGTCCATATTCTAGCAAAGCCGTCATAAGAGCCTGTAGCTAGTAACGTCCCCTCGCTCTGAAAGAAAGAGAAACATTATTCACATTGGGTTTGAACTCAGACAAATTCCTCTCTCTGATTCACTTTTGTTATAATATCATTCCTATCTAGAAGGTTACATACTAGAAGTGATTTAACAGTGTGTGCTGACTTGTACTTGCTAAAAGAAAAAAACCTCTTTAGCTGAGCTGTGTAAAAGACCTTCACCTGCGTGGGAGTGAATCGCCCACGAATACATCAGTTTGAAAGGAATGCCTTCAGTAGAAGTTGTGGTCCAACAGACACACACACACACATTTTGCAGATTTGATTACTTAAAACTGCACTCAGTGGAAACAGACACACAATCGCACAGCTCGACTACACACAGACTCACATTCCAGTCCAGTGAGGTGACGTCTTTGTTGCTTGGTACGTCCTGGCCTCCTTCCCGTATGCAGTGCCTCAGAACCAGCTGTGTGGATCCGCCTGTGCTGTTCTCACTCAGGTTCCAGATCCGTGCTGTCGAATCTCCAGACCTGCCCCAGACATCACACACACACAAGTCCAATATGAGGAAGGCAATGCGGCTGGGATTTCAAAAACCTTAAAAGGGGTTTAAGACTGGCCATGGTTTCTCTTTAGTAGGATTTACATTTGAAAGCATTTTAACCAAACTCAAATCCAAAACCTTTTTGAATCCATCAATCTTTTCATGTGTTCTGAAGGAGAAAGCATTGTGGTGGTATTTGACCCTCAGCCTCTCTGAAATTAAAGGACTGCAGCACTAGTCACAGCTTCCTGTTTCATTTTCACTGTGAGAGGTGCGCCCTTGATAGAAGGTGGATGATGAATATTGAATAAGACAATAAACACTCGTCTCTAAAAGATTGGCCCTGTGCTGAAATGAACTAACACAAGCAGTCTGTGGTTTCAGGGGAAGGTTCAGTAACAGTTTTCATTAAAGTGACTCATTATGGCCTTTAGTTTTATTTTATTCAGCAAAGTTTAATCAATTTCTTAAACTGAAAGAATGAAGAAAGAACTATTTTATTGCAAAGGAAATCAACACAATGGATTAACCCTGAGCTCTTCATTATAACTTTCATAAAGGACTACTTCACTGTTCTTAAACATCTTTTCTGAGGTTAATGAACCACAGTTTCTTTCCACATAAATTTACATTTACTGTATCTGAAGATTATTTACCATTTTGACAAAGACACACAAACCCTTTTTTGTTTTTGGTTATAAATCCGATTCTGATTTTGAAAGCAGACTGAAGGTGTTGGAGGATGATGCACGAGGTCGTAGATGCTTTGATCGTTGGTTTGTCTGGTGTTACGCTGGATATGGTGATCTGCTTTGGTCATTGTTTTGTATTGTTTGTCTGACACTGTATTCTGTGACTGACTGCTGTATTGGCCAGGACACTCTTTGCAAGATTTTTAAATCTCATTGTGGCTTTCCTGGTTAAACAAGTCTAAATAAATAAAAGAAAATACATCTGAAAAAAGAAAGAGTCTCACATTTGGGGCACTGCAGTTAAGCACTAATATTTATTACAGTGTGAACCCCTGAGGCAGTGGATTCTTTTTAATAGAAAACTAATCAATACAGCACAGAAAAAATCATGGGTGTCTTATCTTAGTTTTTTTTTCTGGTCTTTTCACAAATGTCACATACTCAAAATCCTCTTTCTCAAAAAATAAATCATAATAAAATAATGCCAAAATAAACTAATAAACTACCTTTTTGTCATGTATCTGATAAACAGCTATGAACTTCTCACAGAACCCTCAACAAATGCACAACATTGCGTAGAGGTACTTCTGTTAACGAGTCTGTGTCGCAATACTCATCCAAAACTCATGAGGGCACTTTGTTTTTAATAACCATTTTGACAGTTTTACGGTACATTGAAGCAGAAATATGTTGCCATTTATTACACAGCAACAATAACAAGGGAGGACAGAGAATACACATTGGCTGATTGGCTCAGTGGACCAACCACAGGGCCTGTAGTTCGTATTGTTTCAGTGTATAGTTACATTTTCCGATGATGCACATCAGCTACATGTGTAGGTGTCTGTAAAGATACAGAGGCTACGCAGACTGACAGTATACAGTATTATGTTATACAGGATACGTTGTTGATTTCAAAGTATAAACAGGCTTAAGGCTGAGTATTTGTGGTTTGGCACAATCAGCAAAGGTTCCAAACATTACACATTAACAAATGCTCAACTCAGCTCTTATGTCTGATTTCACTAAACTCCTCCCAAAAAAAGCTCAGACGGCTTTTGGTTTGACATTTAGCATCTCCACCATTAACTCTGGGTTATAGAAAGAAAAAACTGTAATAATGATTAAAAAAAACACATCACACGTCTGAAACTGCTCTGTCTTACTCTATTGATTTATGAGCAGAATCTTTCAGAGTAAGAGCTGCTGAGTCATTCTGCACAGCTTTAAGAACAATAAGTCTTAGTCATGGGTTGTTCCTGGAAAAACCATCAAGTAACGTGAACCATGCCTCCCTTCTTAAACACAGCAGTGTTATAGATCCCTCTGTGTTTGGAGAGAGATAATGACACTGAGGGAACAATGGCTTAATTCTTCAAATATACTGTTCCAAAAAAAAAAAAAAAAAAGTTAAGGCCCACATTGTTTTCACTGGTATTTTGGGATGTAAAATGTAATCTATTAAAGACAAAGAAATGTAAACTTTGGTGTAATATTTGCACAGGCCTGGATGTCATTGGCATCCACTGAGCCATGCAGGCTGTCATTTTGAGTATTGCTGATTGTTTTGAAGACAGAAAGATAGATAGAATATTTTGTAAACACTGTGTTTCAAAAGAAGTTAAGACAGTTTTTGTCTCAGAGAAACGTAAAAAAATGAAGTTTAGGAAAGTGCAAATGAAATCACTATTCTCAACATATCAATAAAAATGCCTGTTTTGATCAGTAGGCCTGAACTATTTGGAAAAGTTTATTTGTCTAGTGGTGCACTGAGGGAAAACCTAAAATCGTTCTTATCTACCATGATTTTTCCCCCAGAAGGGTTGCAGGTTTTTTGTAATCCAGTTAGACCATAAAAGATTAAATGATTAACAACAAACACTCAGTACATCTTTTTATGTGCGTGTCTGAATCATATGGGTTGTAACATTTAAAAAATATTGTACCCACTTGTGACATAACTAATTTGTATTTTGCGTTAACACTTGGGACCCCATGTGACCAGAAAAGACGGCCAGAAGAAGATGATGCTGAAGAGATACTGACCCTGAGGCAAGAAGGTCATTCACTGGGTTCCAGGCACAGATAAAAACTTCAGATTCATGGCCCCTCAGAACCATGGCTTTACTTTGGGGGATCTCCACATCTCTGTCCACCTCCATCAGCTCTGTGTGATGATCTACAGAGAGGAGAACAGGAACCTTTAACTCAACAGTATTCATCAATGTATGTCCCTATGGATGAGTTTAGAAGTTATAAAAATATTTCAGGTTGTGAAATAAAGGATTTGATCACTAGTTCTTGTGGAGTAGTCAATAAGTTTTACATTAAGCCACCAAAAAAGTTTCTTGCTTTAACAGATAAGCAATCAGATGCATCTTAACAATGGCAGAGGTACTTAGAGACAGTCTGACATCATCTAATTTTCTGAAAACCAGACCAGCTCCACAGCAGTGCAGGTGTACGTCATCGTCTAATCTCGCTAATTCAAACAGAATGTTGACGCTACGACTCCTCAGCAAGACTACAGCAGACATTACTGCACTGAGTGACCACCAGCATGAACAGCTGACAGCTGTGGATTTCAGGGGCACGCTGTGCCATTGCTGAATGACCAACAATGTTTGTAGCAACACCCCTGCTCGTCCAGACGCAGGAACTGAACAAACAGTACGAGTCGACAAGTCCTCTAAATTTGTTTATATTTCCATTTGTTTGTTGGCCAGACTTACATGATGATTTCCATTTATGGAAACAAATAAATCACTGTCAGATTACTACTGTTTACAGCTGGAATGACATCACAGTGGACTCCAGTCTACCTGCTTTTGCTCTCTGCACAGACAGTTTTACCCGAACACACCAAAGTCACAGCAGTGACAGGAAGTTATCAGCTGATACTGATCCAACACCAGGATTAATTTTACCTTCTGTATTCCATAATCCGAGGATGAGATTGTGAATGACGTTTGATAAACTCGGACCTTTCTTACTTTAGTTGAACAGATGAGCACTCAGGATATGCTAGGCTGTCACTTTTTCAAAAAATCAATTTTAAAGGAATATAAAATGACTCATTATTTGTTGGATTTGAATACCCCCCCCCCCCCCAAGCTCTCCTTTGGAGTTTTTCCGCTCCTCTCGACAGTTATTTAAACAATAATGGGGTGTTAGAGGGCTGTGTGGGACCAAAACAACTTCACATGAGCCAAAAAGTCTCTAAAGTTGTAATCCTGTTCTATGTGTCTCAACCTGCTGACTCTGATGAGACCACGCTGCATGTAAACAGATGCTTCATGGTGACGTAGGCGGACCGTGCGTGTGCCCAAAGTCTGCTTTATGTTGGAGGAGTGTCCGCGGACAGACCAGCGGAGAAGCGGCGCTTGGTTTGGACGTGAAGCAGCGGATTGTTGTCTGCAGGCAGAGGAGTTTCCTTCATGTAGGCTGACATCTCAAGGATGCAGCAGACATTCGAATGGATAATAAGAGTTCGAATATGAA